>CM031237.1:27503868-27597302 GCA_018340775.1 Taxus wallichiana var. yunnanensis | reverse complement strand
CATGTGATCTACTTGGTGAGATACTTGACGAAATCTGAGGTGAGCTACCAAACTAGCTCAAGGTGAGTTGGCAAGGTGAGCTCCTCAACGAGCTCAAGATGAGCTAGTAAGGTGAGCTGATAGGTGAGATCCCATGTGAGTTGGCAAGGTGAGCTATCAGGTGAGCTCCCATGTGAGTTTTCTGGAAAGCTACTTGACGAGCTCCTGGGAAAGCTCAAGTAAAGCTACTTAGTGAGCTCTTGAGTGAGCTAACAAAGTGAGTTGAAAAGGTGAACCGTCAGGTAATTTTTTTCATAACCTCAAGTCGAGTTACTAGATGAGCTCTTAGATGAGCTATTTGTAAAGCTCGCAGCCGAGCTCCTAGGTGAGCTACTAAGTGAGCTCCCAGGTGAGCTCAAAGATGAGCTTATAAGAAATATATGAGGTGATCTTACATACGAGCTACCAGATGAGCTCAAGGTGAGTTGGAAAGGCAAGCTATCGTGAAAGCTCCTAGGCTGCTCCCAGTGAGTTACTCAATAAGGTCCTAGGTGAGCTCAACTCGAATTGATCAGCGAGCTCCCGTAAGAGCTCTCAAGCGAGCTGCTTAGGTGAGCTCCCAAGTGAGCTACTTGGCGAACTCATATGTGAGCTCCTCTTATGAATGAAATATTGTAGATACCTTCAAAACCTATATAAGAAATGAGGCCATGTGTGATCAAAAGATATCCCAAACACAAGATTACAAAATGAGCATAAAACAAAAATTGAAAACATACTGAAATACAAGTGTATGTATGTTTTTCCAAGAGATAAAACCAGTCAATCCATAAATTTGATCAAATACACCAGCAAGGGAATGTTATTAAGACAATCTCAAAGCTTTTTGATGCCTTTACAGATGAAACAAACTCACCATGATGAAAATTTGATGCAAGAAGGAATTAAAAATGGCTCTTAGGTAGTTTCTCCAAAATAAATGGATTACTTCCAGTTTTCCTCCTAAAAATTCTTCTTTTTCTCGCCACAAATCTCAACAGGCATTACAAAGTGCTTCAAAATTACAAATTATACCTTATGCGAATTTGGATCCTTATATCCCAAGCAAATAATATTCTCCAAGGATAAAATTTGTTACAAAACCCTATCCATTTGATGAAAAATGATATTAAGGTGAGATGGCAAGGTGAGCTCCCATGTGAGTTTCTGAGTGAGCTATCAGGTGATCTCCCAAGTGAGTTCTTGGGTGAGCTACTTGACGAGCTCCAAGGTGAGATCAAGTTGAGCTGCTCGGTGAGATCCTGGGCAAGCTCAAGGAAAGCTAGCAAGGTGAGCTTTTAGGCAAGATCCCAGGGGAGTTTTTAGGAAAGCTCAAGTTGAGCTGCTCGTCGATCTCCTAAGTGAGTTACTTACCAAGCTCCCAGCCGAGCTCCTAGGTGAGCTACTCGGTGAGCTCCCACGTGAGCTCAAAGGTGACATTATTGGCAATCTTTGAGGTGAGCTTACATGTGACTACTAGATGAGCTCAAGGGGAGGTCAAGGTGAGTTAGTAAGGTAAGCTCAAGGCAAGTTGGCAAGGTAAGCTATTAGGTGAGCTCCCAGGTGAGTTCTTAGGTGAGTTACTTGACAAGCTCCCGGGTGAGCTCAACTTGAGCTGATCGGTGAGCTCCAAAAAGAGCTCCCAGGTGAGCTACTTGGCAAGCTATTCTCTGAGCTCCCAGGTGACCTGTTAGGTGAGCTCCTAAGTGAGCTACTTGGTGAGCTCCTAGGCGAGGTCCCTGGTGAGCTGTTCGGTGAGCTCACAAGCAAGCTCAAGTCAACCTACTTGGTGAGATGTTAGGAAATCTCCCATGCAATCTACTTGGTGAGATAATTTTTTAACTCTGAGCTGAGCTACTAGACGAGCTTAAGGTGAGTTATAAAGGTGAGCTACTTAGCGAGCTCAAGGAGAGGTGGTAAGGAAAGCTGATTGATGAGCTCCCATGTGAGTTAGCAAGGTGAGCTATCAAGTGAGCTCCCATGTGAGTTTTTGGGTGAGATGCTTAATGAGATCCCATGAAATTTCAAGTCAAGATACTCGGTGAGCTCCTGGGTGAGCTCAAGGTGAGTTGGTAAGAAGAGCTATCAAGTGAGCTCCCAGGTGAGTTTCTGGGTAAGCTCAAGTCAAGATACTCGACGAGCTCTTGGGTGAGCTACTTGCTGAGCTCCCAGATGAGCTCCTCAGTGAGCTACTCAGTGATCTCCTAGGAAAACTAAAAATTGATCTTATCAGTAATCTCTAAGGTGAGCTTACATGTGAGCTACCAGATGAGCTCAAGGTGAGTTACTTGAAGAACTCCCAAGTGATCTCAAATCGAGATGATTTATGTTCTCCCATAAGTGCTCCCATGTGAGATACTTCACAAGATATTTTTTGAGCTCCCAAGTGAGCCGCTAGGTGAACTCCTTAGCAAGCTACTTAGCAAGCTCCCAGGTGAGGTCCCCTGCGATCTTCTTGGTGAGCTCACCGGGTGAACTCCTCAAAGAAGCTACTTAGCAAGCTCCTAGGTGAGGTCCCCTGCGAGCTGCTCGGTGAGCTCACAAGTGAGCTCAAGTCAACCTACTTGGTGAGCTCCAAGGTGAGCTGTTAGGTGAGCTCCCTGGCGAGCTGCTTGATGAACTCTAAGGAGAACTACCATATGAGCTCAAGGTGAGTTGGTAAGGTGATCTCCTCAGTGAGCTCAAGGTGAGCTGGCAAGGTGAGCTCCCATGTGAGTTTTTGGGTGAGCTACTTGATGAAATCATGGGTGAGCTCAAGTCGACCTGCTTGATGAGCTCCTAGGGTAGCTCAAGGTGAGATGGCAAGGTGAGCTATCAGGTGAGAGACTAGGTGAGTTTTTAGGAAAGCTCAATTCAAGCTACTTGTCAAGCTCCTAGATGAGCTACTTGCTGAGCTCCCAACTGAGCTCCTAGGTGAGCTTAAAGGTGACCTTGTCATCAATCTCTAAGGTGAGCTTACATGTGAGCTACCAAATGAGCTCAAGGGAAATTGGCAAGGTGAGTCAAGGTGAGTTAGCAAGGCAAGATGTCAGGTGAGCTCTCAGGTAAGTTCTTAGGTGAGTTACTTGACGAGCTCTCGGGTGAGGTCAAATCAATTTGATTGGTGATATCCCAGAAGAGCTCCCATGTGAGCTACTTAGCAACCTATTCAACAAGGTCCCAGGTGAGTTGCTAGGTGAGCTCCTAAGTAAGTGACTTGGTGAGCTCCCATGTGAGGTCCTTGGTGAGCTGCTCGGTGAGCTCACAAGTGAGCTCAAGTCAATCTACTCACCAAGCTACTTAGTGAGCTTCCAGGTGAGATCCTAGATGATCTACTTGGTGATATGCTTAATGAACTCTTAGGTGAGTTAGTAAGGTGAGAGCCTCGGTGAGCTCAAGATGAGTTAGCAATGAGATCTGATAGGAAAGATCCCATGCAAGTTAGAAAGGTGAGCTATCAGGTGAGCTCCCATGTAAGTCTTTAGGCGACCTCGGTCAGTGAACTCCTAGGTGAGCTAAAGATGACTTGGCAAGGTAAGCTATCAAGTGAACTTTCAAGAAAGTCTATGGGCAAGCTCAACTCGAGCTTCTCGATGAGCTCCTAGGTGAGCTACTTGCAAAGCTCCCAACTGAGCTGCTAGGTAAGCTACTCAGTAAGCTGCCAGGTGTGCTCATAGGTGAGCTTGTCAGAAATATCTAAGGTGACCCTACATGTGATCTACCAGATGAGCTCAAGGTGAGTTGGTAAGGTGAGCTCAAGGTGAGTTGGCAAGGTGAGCTCAATGTGAGTTTGCAAGGTGAGCTCAAGGTGAGTAGGCAAGGTGAGCTCCTAGGTGAGGTGCCTGGAAAACTATTTGGTGAGCTCATAAGTGAGCTCAAGTCAACCCACTTGGCAAGCTACTTGGTGAGCTCCCAGGTGAGATGTTAGGTGAGCTCTCGGGTGAGTTATTAGGTGAGCTCCCAGGTGATATACTTGGTGAGATGCTCGACGAACTTTGAGGTGAGCTACCAGACTAGCTC
This sequence comes from Taxus wallichiana var. yunnanensis, assembly GCA_018340775.1. Taxonomy (NCBI): domain Eukaryota; kingdom Viridiplantae; phylum Streptophyta; class Pinopsida; order Cupressales; family Taxaceae; genus Taxus; species Taxus wallichiana. The sequence goes on along the minus strand of CM031237.1, from coordinate 27,593,285 downwards.
AAGGTGAGTTGGCAAGGTGAGCTACTCAACGAGCTCAAGGTGAGATGGTAAGGTGAGCTGATAGGTGAGCTCCCATGCGAGTTGGCAAGGTGAGTTGTTAGCTGAGCTCCCATGTGAGTTTTTGGGCGAGCTGCTTGACAAGCTCCCGAGTGAGCTTGAGTCAAGCTACTCGGTGAGCTCCTGAGTGACCTAACAATGAGTTGACAAGGTGAGCTCCCAGGAAAGTTTTTTGGCAAGCTCAAGTTGAGCTGCTAGATGAGCTCTTAGATGAGATATTTGTCAAGATCCCAGCCAAGCTCCTAGGTGAGCTACTCGGTGAGCTCCCAAGTGAGCTCAAAGCTAAGAATATCAAAAATCTTTGAGGTGAGCTTACATGTGAACTACCAGATGAGCTCAAGGTGAGTTAGCAATGTCACCTTAAGGTGATTTGGCAAGGTAAGCTGTTAGGAGAGCTCCTAAGTGATTTCCCAAGTGAGTTACTCAATGATCTCCTAGGTGAGCTCAACTTGAGTTGCTCAGTGAGCTCCCAGAAGAGTTCCCATGTGAGCTGTTTGTTGAGCTCCCAAGTGATCTGCTAGGTGAGCTACTAGGTGAGCTCCCAAGTGAGCTACTTGGCAAGCTCACAGTCGAGCTCCCAAGTGAGCTGCTAGGTGAGCTCCTAAGTGAGCTACTTGGCAAGCTCATAGGTGAGGTCCTTTTCTGAATGAAAGATTATAGATGCCTTCAAAACCTATACAAGAAATGAGGCCATTTATGATCAAAAGAGATCCCAAACAAAATATTACAACATGAGCATAAAACACAAATTGAAAACATACTAAAATACAAGTGTATGTAAATTTTACCAAGAGATAAAACAAGTCAATCCATAAATTTGATCAAATACACCAGCAAGGGAATGTTATTAAGACAATATCAAAGCTTTTTTGATGCCTTTATAGCTGAAACCAACTCACCATGATGAACATTTGATGTAAGAAGGAATTAAAAATGGCTCTTAGGTAGTTTCTCCAAAAGAAATGGATTACTTCCAGTTTTCCTCCTAAAAATTCTTCTTTCTCTCTCCAAAATCTCAACAGGCCTTACAAAATGCTTCAAAATTACAACTTATACCCTATGCCAACTTGGATCCTTGCATCCCAAGAAAAGAATATGCTCCAAGGATCAAATTTGTTACAAAACCCTATCCATTTGATGAAAAATGATATTAAGGTGAGCTGGCAAGGTGAGCTCCCATGCGAGTTTTTGAGTGAGCTGTCAGGTGACCTCCCAAGTGATTTTTTGGGTGAGTTACATGACAAGCTCTAAGGTGAGCTCAAGTTGAGTTTCTCGGTGAGCTCCTAGGCAAGCTCAAGGTAAGCTAGTAAGGTGATCTATTAGGCAAGCTCCCAGGGGAGTTTTTTAAGAAATCTCAAGTCGAGTGCTCGTTGATCTCCTAAGAAAGCTGCTTGCCAACCTCCCAGCTGAGCTCCTAGGTGAGCTACTCAATGAGCTCTTAGGTGAGCTCAAAGGTGACCTTGTTGGAAATATTTGAGGTGAGCTTACATGTGAGCTACTAGATGAGTTCAAGAGGAGGCCAAGGTGAGTTAGCAAGGTAAGCTCAAGGTGAGTTGGCAAGGCAAGTCTGTCAAGCGATGTCCAACACAAGTTCTTAGGTGAGTTACTTGACAAACTCCATGGTAAGCTCAACTCAAGCTAATCAGTGAGTTCCCAAAGAGAGCTCCTAGGTGAGCTACTTAGCGATCTATTTGGTGGCTCCCGGGTGATCTCTAGGCGAGCTCCCAAGTGAGCTACTTGATGAGCTCCTATGCGAGGTCCCCGGTGAGCTACTCGGTGAACTCACAAGCGAGCTCAAGTTAACCTACTTGGTGAGTTGTTAGGTGAGCTCCCATGTAATCTACTTGGCGAGCTACTCATCAAACTCGAGGTGAGCTACTAGACAAGCTTAAGGTGAGTTACCAAGGTGAGCTTCTCGGCAATGAGCTCAAGGCGAGCCTGGTAAGCAAAGTTGATTGGTGAGATTCCATGTGAGTTAGCAAGGTGAACTATCGGTGATCTCCCATGTGAGTTTTTGGGTGAGCTACTTGATGAGCTCCTGGGTAATTTCAGGTCAAGCTACTCGGTGAGCTCCCGGGTGAGCTAGTTGGCAAGGAGAGCTATCGGTGATCTCCCATGTGAGTTTCCAGGTAAGGTCAAGTCAAGCTACTCGATGAGCTCCTTCCCGAGCTACTTTTCAAGCTCCCAGCTCAGCTCCTTAGTGAGTTGCTTGATGATCTCCTAGGAAAGCTCAAAATTGACCTTATCGGCAATCTCATAGGTTTGCTTACATGCGAGCTACCAGATGAGCTCAAGGTGAGTTACTCGAAGAAATCCCGGGTGAGCTCAACTTGAGCTGATTTATGAGCTCCCATAAGATCTCCCATGCGAGCTACTTCGTTATCTATTTGGTGAGCTCCCAGGTGAGCCACTAGGTGAACTCCTAAGTGAGCTACTTAGTGAGCTCCCAAGTGAGGTCCCCTACGAGCTGTTTGGCGAGCTCATAAGTGAGCTCAATTATACCTACTTTGCGAGCTCCCATGTGAGGTAGTAAGGTGAGATAGCAATGAGAGATGATAGGCAAGCTCCCATGTGAGTTAGTAAGGTGAGCTATCAGGTGAGATCCCATGTGAGTTTTGAGGTGACCTGCTCAGCGAGCTCCTAGGTGAGCTAAAGGTGACTTGGCAAGGCAAGCTGTCAGGCGAGCTCCTAGGAAATTTTCTGGGTAAGCTCAACTCGAGCTACTCGATGAGCTCCTGGATGAGCTGCTTGTCAAGCTCCCAGCCAAGTTGCTAGGTAAGCTACTTGGTAAGCTCCCAGGTGAGCTCATAGGTGAGCTTTTAAGAAATCTCTAAGGTGACCTTACATGTGAGCTACCAGATGAGCTCAAGGTGAGTTGGTAAGGTGAGCTCAAGGTGAGTTGGCAAGGTGAGCTCAAGGTGAGTTTGCAAGGCGAGCTTAAGGTGAGTAGGCAAGGTGAGCTCAAGGCAAGTTGGAAAGGGTGAGCTGTCATGTGATGTCCTAGGTGAGTTTCGAGGTGAGTTACTTGACGAGCTCCCGGATGAGCTCAACTCGAGCTAATCGGTGAGCTCCTAGAAGAGCTCCCATGTGAGCTACCACACGAGATATTTGGTGAGTTCCTAGGTGAGCTACTTGGCGAGCTCACAAGAGAGCTTAAGTAAACGTAATTAGTGAGCTACTCGGTGAGCTCCCCTGTGTGAGATGTTAGGTGAGCTCCCGGTGCAAGCTACTTGCCAAGCTACTCGATGAACTCCAAGGTGAGCTACCAGATGAGCTCAAGATGAGTTGGTAAGGTGAGCTCCCATGAGAGTTTCCAGGTGAGCTATCAGGTGAGGTCCCATGTGATTTTTAGGCGAGCTACTTGACAAGCTGCTCGGTGAGCTCCTATGTGAGCTTAAGGTGAGCTGGTAAGGATAACTTGCAGGTGTGTTTCTAGGCAAGATCAAGTTGAGATGTTTAATGAACTCCTGGGCTAGATACTTTTAGAGCTCCCAACTAAGCTCCTAGGTGAGCTACTCAGTGAGCTCCTAGGTGAGCTAAAAAGCAAGATTGTCGATAATATATTAGGTGAGCTAACATGTGAGCTACCGATGAGCTCAAGGTGAGTTAGCAAGATGAGCTATCAGGTGAGCTCCTAGGTGAGTTCCCAGGTGAGATACTTGACAAGATACACGGTGAGCTCAACTCAACTTGATCGAAGAGCTACTAGAGCAGCTCCTAGGTGAGCTACATATCAAGCTATTTGGTGAGCTCCCATTCAAGCTGCTAGGTGAGCTACTAGGTGAGATCCCAAGTGAGCTACTTGGTGAGGTCCCCTGGTGAGCTGCTCAGCGAGATCACAAGTGAGCTCAAGTCAACCTACTTGACGAGATGCTTGGTGAGCTCCCAAATGAGCTGTTAGAAGAGCTATTTGGTGAGATACTTGACAAACTTTGAGGTGAGGTACCAAACAAGATCAACATGAGTTGCTAAGGTGAGCTCCTCAGTGAGCTGAAGGTGAGCTGGCAAGATGAGCTAATAGGTGACCTCCCATGCGAGTTGGCAAGGTGAGCTGTCATGCAAGCTCCTATGTGAGTTTTTGTGTGAGTTACTTAATGATTTCCTAGGCGAGATCAAGTCAAGCTACTCGATGAGCTCCTGGGTGATCTCAAGGTGAGTTGAGAAGGTGAGCTCCCAGGTGAGTTTACGAGTAATCTCAAATATAGCTTCTTAACGAGCATCTGGGTGAGCTGATTGTTGAGCTCCCATCTAAGCTCCTAGGTGAGCTGGTCGGTGAGCTCCCATCTGAGCTCAAAGGTGAGCTTGTTATAAATCTCTAAGGTGAGCTTATATACAAACTACCAGATGAGCTCAAGGTAAGTTGGCAAGGTGAGCTCAAGGTGAGTTGGCAAGGTGAGCTCTAGGTGAGTTAGCAAGGAGAACTATCTAGGCGATCTCCTAGGTGAGTTCCAAGGTGAGTTAAATGACTTTCTCCCAGGGTGAGCTCATCTCAATATAATCAGTGAGCTCGCGAGAAGAGCTCCCGGGTGAGCTACTTAAGCGAGCTATTCGGTGAGCTTTCTGGAGAGATGCTAGGCAAGATCTCAAGTGAGCTACTTGGAGAGCTCCCAGTTGAGGTCCCCGGTGAGCTCAAGTGAAAATAATCGGTGAGCTACTCAGTGAGCTCCCAGGTGAGCTATTTGGTGAGCTCCTAAGTGAGCTAATTGGTGAGCTACTTGACAAACTCTAAGGTGAGCTACAAGATGAGCAAGAGGTGAGTTGGCAAGGTGAGCTCCTTAGTGGGCTCAAGGTGAGCTTGTAAGGAAAGTAGATAGGTGAGCTCCCAATCGAGTTTCGGGTGAGCTGTCAGGTGAGCTCCCATGTGAGTTTTTGGGTGAGTTGATTGATGAGCTCGTAAGTGACCTCAAGTTGAGCTACTCGGCGAGCTCCTAGGTGAACTCAATGTGAGCTAACAAGGCAAGCTATCGGTGAGCTCCTAGGTGAGTATTCGTGTAAGCTCAAGTTGAGATTCTTGACGAGCTCTTGGAAAAGCTACTTTTGAGCTCCCGGTGAGATCCTAGGTGAGTTGCTTGATTATCTCCCAGTGAACTCAAAGGTGAGATTTTTAGAAAACTTTGAGGTAAGCTTACATGCAAGCTACTAGATGAGCTCAAGGAAAGTTGGCAGGGTGAGCTCAAGGTTAGTTGGCAAGGTGATCTTAAGGTGAGTTAGAAAGGTGAGCTATAAAACGAGTTCCTAAGAAAGTTCCCAGGTGAGTTACTCGACGAGCTCCCTGGTGAGCTCAACTGAAGCTGATCGGTGAGCTCGCAGAAGATCTCCCAGGTGAACTACTTAGCAAGCTATTCAAAGTGATCTCCTAAACAAGCTGCTAGGTGAGCTCCCAAGTGAGCTACTTGGTAAGCTCCTAGGTGAGATCCCTATCGAGCTGCTCGGTGAGCTCACAAGTGAGCTCAAGTCAACCTACTCGGCCGAGTTGCTTGATGAGCTCTCAGGTGAGCTGTTAGGAAAGCTCCTAGGAAAGCTACTTGGAAAGATACTTTATGAACTCCAAGGTGAGCTACCAGATGAGCTCAAGGTGAGGTTACAAGGTGAGCTCCTTAGTGAGCTCAAGGTGAGCTAGCAAGGTGAGTTCATAAGTGAGCTCCCATGCGAAGTTTCGGGTGAGTCATGTAAGGTGAGCTACCAAGAGACATTTCTGGTGAGCTTGACAAGCTCCCAGGTGAGCTCAAGTCAAGTTACTTGGTAAGCTCCTAGGTGAGCTCAAGGTGAGATGGAAAGGTGAGATGTTAGGTGAGCTCTGAATTGAGTTTTTAGGCAATCTCCTGGGTGAGCTACTTGCCGAACTCCCAACCAAGCTCCTAGGTGAGCTACTTGGTGAGCTCCCTGTGTGATCTCAAAGGTGAGATTTTGGCAATCTCTCGAGGTGAGGTTACATGTGAGCTACCGAGATGAGTTGGTAAGGTGAGCTCAAGGTGAGTTAGCAAGGAAATTTCAAGGCAAGTTAGCAAGTCGAGCTTTGGTGAGCTCCCTGGTGAGTTCCCGTGTGAGTTACACAACGAGCTCCCGGGCTAGCTCAACTCAAGTTGATTGGTGAGCTCCAAGAAGAGCTCCTAAGAAAGCTACTTGGTGAGTTTTTCAGCAATCTCCTAGGTGTGCTTTGCTAGGTGAGCTCCTAAGCAAGCTACTTGGTGAGCTCCCGGTGAGGTCCCAAGCAAGCTCATAAGTGAGCTCAAGTCAACCTACTTGGAAAGATACTCGGTGAGATCCCAGGTGAGCTATTAGGAAAGCTCCCGTGTGACTGTTAGGTGAGCTCCTAGATGAGCTACTTGGCGAGCTTCTCTATGAACTCCAAGGTGAGCTCAAGGAAATCGGCAAGGTGAGTGATAAGTGAGCTCAAGGTGATCCGGTAAGGTCGGCGATAGGTGAGCTCGAGGAGAGTTGGTAATGCAATATGTCAAGTGAGCTCCCATGTAATTTTTTGAGTGATCTTCTTAAATATCTCCTATGTGAGCTCAATTCGAGCTACTCAGTGAGCTCCTGGGTGAGCTCAAGCTGAACTGAGAAGGTGAGCTGTCAGGTTAGATCCCAAGTGAGTTTATGGGTAAGCTCAAGTCGAGCTGCTTATAGAACTCCTATCTGAGCTCCTAGGTGAGATAGTTGGTGAGCTCCCATACGAGCTCAAAGGTGAGATTTTGGAAATCTCTAAGGTGAGATTATATATGAGCTACCGAGATGAGCTCAAGGGAAGTTGGCAATGCAAGTTCAAGGTGAGTTAAAAAGGCAAGCTAAAGGTGAGTTGGTAAGGTGAGCTGTCAGGTGAGCTCCCAGGTGAGTTCCCAAGTGAGTTACTTGATGAGCTCCCAGAGTGAGCTCAACTTGAACTAATTGACAAGCTCCCAAAAGAGCTCCCAGGTAAACTACTTAGAGAGTTGTTTGGTGAGCTTCCAGGTAAGATGCTAGGTGAGCTCCCAAGCGAGCTAATTTAAGAGCTACCAGGTGAGATCATTGGTGAGCTACTCAGTGAGCTCATAAGTGAGCTCAAGCCAACCTACTTAGTGAGATACTCGGCGAGTGTTAGGTGAGCTCCCATGTGAGCTACTTGGTGAGCTACTCGACGATCTCCAAGGTGAGATACTAGATGAGCTCAAGTAAAGTTGGAAAGGTGAGCTCCTCAGTGAGCTCAAGTTGACTTGGTAAGGCAAGTAGAAAGGTGAGCTCCCATGTGAGTTTCTGGGTGAGATGTCAGGTTAACTCCCATGCAAGTTTTTAGGTGAGTAACTTGGCGAGATTCTATGTGAGCTCAAGATGAGCTAACTGAGTTGTCGATTGAGTTCCTGTGTGATTATTTGGGAAATCTCAATTCAAGATACTTAATGAGCTCCTAGGCAAGCTACTTATCGAGCTCCCAGCTGAGCTCCTTGGTGAGCTACTCGATGAGCTCCCAGGTGAGCTCAAAGGTGAGCTTGTCGGTAATATCTGAGGTAAGCTTACATGCAAGCTACCAGATGACCTCAAGGTGAGTTGGCAAGGTGAGCTTAAGGTGAGTTGGTAAGGTGAGCTATTAGGTGATCTCCCAGGTAAGTTCCCATGTGAGTTACTCGACCAGCTCCCGCACGAGCTCAACTCGAGCTGATCGGTGATCTCCGAGAAGAGCTCCCAAGTGAGCTACTCGGTGATTTTTTTGGTGATCTCCAAGGTGAGATTTTAGGTGAGCTCCCAAGAAAGCTACTTGGTGAGATCACAGGTGAGGTCCCCGTCGAGCCACTTGGTGAGCTCACAAGCAAGCTCAAAAGTGAGCTCAATTCAACCTACTCGGTGAGCTACTCGATCAACTCCCGTGTGAGCTGTTAGGTGAACTCTTAGATAAGATACTTGGTGAGCTACTCGATGAACTACGAGGTGAGATACCAGATGAGATCAAGGTTTGTTGGAAAGGTGAGCTCCTCAGTGAGAAAAAAGTGAGCTGGCAAGGTGAGATGATAGAAAAGCTCCCATGTGAGATTCTGGGTGAGCTATTAGGTGAGCTCCTAAGTGAGTTTTCAGGTGAGCTACTTGACAAGCTCCCAGGTGAGCTCAAGTTGAGATGCTCGGTGAGTATCTAGGTAAGCTCAATGTGAGCTTGAAAGGTTAGCTATCGTGCAAGCTCCCATGTGAGTTTTCAGGAGAGCTCAAGTTAAGCTACTCAATGAGCTCCTAGGTTAGCTGCTTGTCGAGCTCCCAGATGTGCTCCTAGGTGAGCTACTTGGTGAACTCCTAGGAGAGCTCAAAGGTGACCTTATTAGCAATATCTAAGGTGAGCTTACATGTGAGCTACCAAATGAGCTCAAGGTGAGTTGGCAAGGTGATCTATCAAGTGAGCTCCCAGGTGAGTTCCTAGGCAAGTCACTCAACAAGCTCCTGGGTGAGCTCAACTCAAGCTGATTGGTGAGCTCCTAGAAGAGATCCCAGGTGAGCATCTAGGTGAGCTCCTAAGTGAGCTACTTGGTGAGCTCCCAGGTGAGGTCCCTAGCAAGCTGCTCGATGAGCTCACAAGTGAGCTCAAGTCAACCTACTCGGTGAGCTACTTGGTGACCTCCCGTGTGATCTACTTGGCAAACTACTCATCGAAATCTGAGGTGAGGTACCAAATGACCTCAAGGTTAGTTAGCAAGGTGAGATCCTCAGCGAGATCAAGGTGATCTAGGAAGGAGAGCTGATAGGTAAGCTCCCATGCAAGTTGGTAAGGAAAGCTGTCAGGTGAGCTCCCATGTGAGATTTTAGGCCGAGATACTTGACGAGCCCCGAGTGAGCTCAAGTTGAGTTACTTGTAGAGATATTGGGCATGCTCAAGGTGAGTTAGCAAGGTGATCTCCCAAGTGAGTTATCGGGAAAGCTCAAGTCAAGTTGCTCGATGAGATTCTTGGTGAGATGATTACCGAGCTCCTAATCGAGATCCTAGGTGAGATGCTAGGTGAGATGCTAGGTGAGCTCAAAGGGAAGCCTCTCGAAATCTCGAGGTGAGCTTACATGTGAGCTAGCAAATTAGCTTAAGGTGACTTGGTAAGGTGAGTTGTCAGGTGAGCTCCTAGGTGAGTTCCCAGGTGAGTTACTCAACGAGCTCCTGAGCGAGCTCAACTCAAGCTAATCGGCGAGCTCCCAAAAGAGCTCCCAAGAAATATCCTTGGTGAGTTATTCAATGAGCTCCCAGAAAACTACTAGGCAATCTCCCAAGTGAGCTACTTGTAAAGCTCCCTGAGGTGAAGTCCCTTATGAGCTGCTCGTCAAGCTGACAAGTGAGCTCAAGTCAACCTACTCAGTGAGTTCCTAAGCGATCTGTTAGGTGAGCTCCCAGTCAAGCTACTTGGCGAGCTGCTCGATGAACTCCAAGGTGAGCTACTAGACAAGCTAAAGGCAAGTTCGTAATGTGAGCTCCTTGGTGAGTTGGCAAGGCGAGCATTGATAGGTGAGTTCCCATATGAATTTCTAGGTGAGTTGTCAGGTGAGCTCCTGTAATGCACCGTTTATAACTCTTTTTTTTCTTTGTTCCTTCTTCTTCGATGACCATGTTCCTAAGTGTTTAACATTATTGTTCCCTGTTATTATTTTGTTGGATTTTCCCTTGTCGTAGAGAAAGATTGGAATTCTCCCTCTTCATCTTTCCTGCTTGTGTTGGTGTCGATGTTTTTTTATTGTCCCGTGCAACATTCCTCGCAATTATCCTATTAAAATAAAATCTTGTTCTTGCTTTCTCGATCTTTCCTATTGATTGTTATTAATATGATTAATTATTATCATTATTTTTATTTTAATCGTAAAAATAATAGAAAAAATAATAATAATAAATAATGGTAATAATAGTATTACAAATGTAATTTTCGATTGGTGATTATTTGATTTTAGTGTCAATTTTTATCAATACTATTATTAATTACCTTTAAGATGTTCTATTTTATTATTGATATTTTCATGTAGCGTGAACCTCATTTCACGTAAAGGAAGAGTTTTTCTGTTGCGGTGCCATAGTCAGTCGTTGCCTTGTGTTGCCATCGTAATGACAATCTCTAGTTCTCCCATTGGTCATTTTAGCCTGCGATCATGTTCTTTTTTTTTCCTTATCATTTAAAGTAATCAAGAAACTAATTATTGCCCCCTCTAGCTTGGCTGTATGGGTGTGATTTAATCTTCTCGGGTTGAATAGTAATCATACAAAATTTCTTACACCCTTTTAGCATATGTGAATTGGATGGAGTAAGTTATTGTAATAATAATAATAATAATAATAATAATAATATAAACGACTCAACACAATAAGATGTGTTAAAAATAAATTGAGTAAATTAAATGAAGGGAAATTTACGGTAATCAATAAATAAAATAATTTAAAATAATTTAAAAAAAAAAAATAGAAAATAAGAAAATAAGAAGAAAATAAGATAAAAAATAATAATAAATTAATCAAAAGTGAACATTTAGTGATTAGGGTGAAGTGGTTGATTGGAAAAGTAAAGGAGATGGATTTTTTTTTTTGTTGAAAATGTCTTTATGGTCATTAATGTCTTACCTGGAGTGAGGGAGACATGAGCTCTAAGGCCTTGTTTGTTGTGGTCTTTGTTGGCTAGAGGTGGGTGAAATTTAAATGGACTCCTACCTTTTTCCTTAAATGGTTTTTTTGAAAGCACACGCATTGGATTCTCTTCTGCAAAATGAAATCCTGATAGTATGATGCCACAAGGACTGTAGTGCTCTAGTTTTATGTAGTTTTGTGTTGTGTTTTGAAGGGGGCATTGATCCTATTGGGAATACATATGGTTGGGAGGCACTTGGCTTGTTCTTTGGTTTGTGTGGTTGGGGAAAGGTAGAACACGTTTTTAGTTAGTCCGCTTCCTTATCTTGCTTTTTTTGAATCCTCGCTTAGGCTATGAACCTTGTTTCTCTCTAAATTTTTTTTTCCTTAATCTTTTGGTTATTTCAAGGTGGATATTTGTGTAGTAAAGATAACATGTGAAATATATCAAATGGTGTAAATTGAGACAAATTTATGGTGCTTGGACGGAAGAATTAAAACCTATTGCCTTACTGCTTGGCCACACTGTTTTAGTCAGATGCTAATTAATATTCATATTATTAAAAATTCGATTCTATATTTTGAATTAAATTCAAGAAATGTTTTATCATCACCTGAATCGAATTAGATAGGGGGTTATATCTATGGGGGAAGCTTTAGTAGAAATTTTGTAGTTCTATTTAGGAGTATCTATTATATAACTTTGGGTTCCAAAGCACTATCTTGGATTGTGGCCTGAATTGGAGGTCTGTAAATTTGACAAAGAATTTGGCTATTGTAGTGGATGTTGTCGACACAACTAAGTACCTGGTTCTCAATGTTTTGTTTGGGTGATCAAGGGTAAACCTGTCTCTTGGCACGGGACAACTTCTACAAAGGTCAAATTTCCATCCAATGTTGGTCTTGATGCAGAAGATGTTATAACTGGTGGATGTCACTACTTTTTTAGAAGCCCCATTTAGGCATGTTAAATCTACACCTTGCAATAATCTGCTACCTTCTTTTAATATCTTGAAATGAATATTCTTCTTTCCTTAAATGGTGTGCAGAAAAAATGTTTTCGTGGTTGTTTAAATTACTACCTGAGTGTGTTGGTTGTTCCTTTAAATATCCTTCCAAATTCACTGGTTTTGCATGAATTTCTCTCTTTTCCCTTTTAATGGCTTACTCCATTTCACGTTAGTATAAATGGGCTTCTGAATTATTTTGTGAATCAATCAAGTTTGAAGGAAAGGAAATACTACTGGGATTGGTTTGCTTATCTTACCATGATAGCAACTGTGATGGTATGTATATATTCTATAGATTACTTTATTGACAGGTAATGTGCGTAGTGCCTTTGGGTTTTGATTAAATAAGAATTTTTTTCTTTGGGTTTTACATTCTAGGAACTGATTGTTTGAAATGGGTTTTACTAGAATGATAGAAGAATTGTGATTCCAACTTACCATTTCATGGGATACAATTAGGCTGGTAAATATAAATTGGTTTCTTCTAGCTTTATTGTAGGGTTAAAACTGTTATGTTTTTCATATTCTCTCTCATACCTATAAGTTTGACTCCATGTTTAGGAACTTGGAAAAAATTTTATGACAAAACCCATAAGCTACCCTAGAGTTCTGAATAAGTTATTCCAGCCCGCTAGTTTGCAGAGTGTATCATCTTACCATTTTTTCTTGTCCCTTAAAGTTGATCGATTGGTTACCCATTCAGGATTTAAATAATGAAGGTAATTTGAACGATTGATCTTTAACTTGTTAATTATATGCTTAAAAAAATTTAAGCTACTTTCCTGGAATCTCCTCTTTTGTTAGCATGTTAGTGAGGCTATGAATATTTTGTGAATGTTTGCATAGATTATTACCATTTTTGGTATGATTTAATGGGAAATATTCTAGGCAATAGTTGAGAACCCATCGTATTGATATCAATTAATGTCAATGTTCTCTATTATGGACTTCCTATTTTAGTGTGGCTGTAAGTTTTTGAAGGGTTTCGATATGGTTAAGGTAAATGAAATTTACCTTAACATTGTCAACCAGGTCTTGAGTTTTTTATTTGTGTAAAGGTCGATTCGACCATGGAAATGATTAAGCCACACCTATTTTGATAGATCAGTGTACAATTTTTCCAGTATTATTGTCAATACTGAAGGCACTCTAATGCCTACGTGCTTAACTGTTTGAGTTCTTTCCTTTGGTTTGGTATCAATTAAGATTATGTTGGAGGCTGAGGTGTCATTGATCATTTAATTGATAGTGTTTGCTATGGCTTCGAAATAATTTCTATAAAATGTGAAATATAGAAATCCTTGAGATATTTCATGCATGATTGGTGGTGGTTACTCCTTTGATGGTTTACATGGATAAACTAGTTGGTGGCTGTATGTTTGTGTGACCATAGTAAAAAAAGAAAAAATGATGAAATTGGGGTCATCGAATGGTTCAAGGTAATTAACAATTACATTAAGATTTTTGGATATATGTACTGATCTCTTAAACTATATATATATATGATTGGTTCAATGGGTTTTTTTTTTTTTAAATAATCTATGTTATAGTTAACATATTTACGAGGCTAACAACACTCAAATACATCAAATAATCCCTCTAACCTACCTTGACCACGGTAACATAAAGACTTAGGAAATGAATAGTATATACTTGGTGAAAACTCTACTATAAGTGTTGTTGGCTACAAGCGAGGATAGACTCACGTGTGTATGTTTGAGATATTATGTGATATCGAATGGCATTCTACCTTACTCTTGATCTTCTTGTTCCCAACCCATAAGGTCTTGCCTTGATAAATGAGATTTTATTCTTACTGGTATTTTTTTGGATTCCTCCTTGTTGGCTGGTATAAATCTCTTTCTCGTGTGAAACATTTTGGATTAGTGGGTTATGCTTTGGCCCATTCTTGAATTTAGAACATTCCTTTCATGATATTGTAAAATGTTAGCTTACTATTGCAATGGGTAGTCTTAACATGCTCAGTTCTAATGAACTGACTCTAGTTAATATTTGTGCAGATGGATTATGTGAGTAGATTAAAGGAAAAAGTGTAAAGGTTTCATCAGTATAATTTATGAAGTTCCTTGTAAAAATGTCCAATGTGTTGTAAATTTTGTAACATTGCTTGCAAAGGAGTTTAGAAGGTCTCTTACCTTGGAATGTTTGGAAACTACGTGATGAAGTTGTCTTGTCCTTTTTATGGTTAAACTGGAAACTTATCTTTGTGAGAAATGATATTCAAATCTTTACATTGACATGAGTATTGTAAAACCTTGATCTTGAGAATAAAGTGTTAAGTTAAATCTTTCTAAGACTTAATAATAATGTGTTTAAGTAAAATAAAATGGGTTGGATAACTCTTATAGTAGCTAAACAAAAAAATTATACACAACAAATTAATGAAAAGGTGACCTACTTGAGAACAAGCAATTTCTTAAGTAATCAAAGGCAGAACTATCCTTGCAAAATAAAATTTTATAACTTGCTAACCCTAGCTAAGCTAGCAAACATTATCCTGATATGGTGAATTATTAAATGAGCTTAAGGGAAATCAATGGTTAGTTCTTGGAAAGATAATAAGGTGAATATGTAGGAGAAAACAATTTGAAAACCATGAAACTTATATCTCAGCCTTGTGGAAGTAAATAGTTTCCTTTTGTAAGCTCTTCAGGGAAGCCTAAGTAACATCTTAAATATATATAGATAAAACCTCAAGCTCTAATCAAATCTTGGTAATAACTAATGATGTCTCAAGATGATTTTAACTTGACCTTCTTCCTTTAACTTTTGCAAGGTACCTTGTAATTTTTACTTAAGTGTGTTGAATGCGAACCCATGTTGTCATGAGGGCATGAACGAGTTTTAGTAGTGTAAGTATGAATGAATGGCCTTGTGGAATTAAATTATCTCCTTTTTCAAATGATTCAATTAAACAAATAATTGACATAAAGGAGAAGACTTTAAGTGAACTACTCACATAGTGTATAAGAAAAAAACTCAGTTTGGTAAGATGAATTGTGTGAATCATATCTTGAATCTCTCTAAAAACGTAAGTCAGGAATTTTAGGATGTTTTATCTAAATAAATAACCTTCAAGAATTTTCTCATTGTGGTATGCTCTAACTGTAAGTGGTTCTGTGGTTGGCCTTCTACGTTTTCTTGTTAAAAAAAAATGTATTATCCTTTATGGGTGTGAACATGTTCGTGTTGCCTTGTGGTCATCCTTATTTCAAGTTGTTCACATAGTTAGTTGTAACCTTGGTGACAGCATGTTGTGTTGTTTCATAGGTCAAGCAAGTAAAAAAAAGTTATCCTGTTATTTTTGTGTTGTTAGCATGTTTGAAATTGTGGGCATTACACTTGGTATGAGAGTGTAGGTTCATGATTTTGAACCTATGGGCCAAATTGGAGTCATGATGGTGATGGCGTTATATGATAGTGTTACATGGAGATGATAGTATTACATGAAGGTGGTTTTTATTGGAAGATTAATGTGGTATAAGTGTGATGTGATTGATGTTGTAATTATGATATTGTGAACGCACATGATGTGTATGTCACTTAGTGCGTATTTGTTATCATGTTGAGTTGTTGGGGATGGGAGTGTTCTCTCTCCTTCTTATGGATTCTATGAAGATTTCATGTGTGAATTATAGCTTGTGATGTGTGAAATGAATTCTAATGTGGATGATAGAGTGTTGGAACATTGTGGCTTATTATGATATGTGGGTGTGTCGATATGTTTTATGACTAGATTGATGTAAAGTGAATTGAGTTGTATCATGATGTTTTACCATGTTTTGAAGAAATGTGTGTATCACCTTATTATGTAGCAATTAATGTTATGTTGTGATGTTACTATGTTCATCATATGTATGATTGTGTAATGTGTAATGATTCATGTCATGATTTAGGGTCATACAGTGAGTGTATGAACCCTATCGTATAGTGATTGCACTTTGGGTGTAGAATGTGGTAAAGTGATGTATTACACCCAAAGTGAATGTATGATTGGGATCTACCCTGTATACATACCATACATAAGATGTTATGATAGTTATGTGCGTACCACCATTGTGTTAGTGATGTAGTTACATGTTATGTTGTGAACCTTACGCTAACCGACCCTGTGGGAAATTGGTAAACTATGTATGTTTGGAGTGAGAAAATGTGTACTGTTGACTAGTCACTCAAGCTGAGTATGAGATAGGAAGTGGAGCCTTACATAGGCTGAAAACCCACTTTTGTTCATTTGGTATGTGTGGTACTTACTCAACGGGTGTCATACATATTGTGTTTCATGGACACATTAGGCTTAGTAGATGGTGACTTGTACCTTCTTTCTCTCTCCGATATGGTTGTCGTATGGATTCAACCTATGTGATTTTGACTATGTTGAGCCTTGTTGAAGTTGTGGTGAGATGATTCAAATTGAGATGATGACAGTTGTATTATTGATATGTTATTTTATGACGAGGCTCGATGTTCGAGTGTTAGTGTAATGAAATTTATACTTCATGATCATGAGTAGAAATATAACACCAAATGAGATGATTCAAACAATATTCCAGTATTAATAATGATCTCAATATTGCAATTAGAATAGCTCGAGAATTGATCTCACTTCAATTAGAATAGGGGGCAACATCTAAACCATAAAATAATACTCAAATTCTCCAATGATGATAAACTACTACCTAATAACTTCTATATATACTATTCCTATGTTATGGCCAGCACCAAGGCCGACCCACTAATGAAAATATAACATATATGAAAGAAATACATAATGATAAGAAGTTATGATAGCCACAAGTAGGCTATATACATCCAATATAAGCTATATTATTAAGGGCGTAGCATGCCCCTCCCCTTCAAAGCAACATTTTCCCAATGTTGAGAAGATCTGGATGCTGTTGCAGAAATTTGCATCCTCCCAAGTTGCGTCTTCATTGTCTAGATTTTTCCACTTGATCAAATACTCAGTGATGACCCTTGTCCTCAACCACTTAGTGCATGTCTGAAGGATGCATTCTGGTTCCAGGATGATTCTGCCCTCTTCATCAAGCTCTGGTAACACTGTCTGGGTTGATATTGTCTATCCAATTACCTTCTTTAGGCAAGATACATGGAAGACTGGATGAATTCGAGTAGTCGGAGGAAGTTCCAGTTTGTATGCTACATTTCCAATCTTCTGTAACACTTGATAAGGACCATAATATTTAGGTGAAAGCTTGTTATCCTTTTTGTGTTGTTTTAAGGACATTTTCTTATATGGTTGTAAACGCACAAAAACCCAATCACCGACTTCAAAATGTCTTTCACTACGATGTTGGTCTGCCTGCTGCTTCATGTGGTTTTGTGACATGGCCAAATTCTCCCTGAGACTACAAAGCACCTCTTGTTGGTGTTGAATATGTTCTTCAACTGCTCGAACCTTTGGCTGGACTCTCAAAGATGAAGTGATAGATGGTGGATGATACCCATATAATGCTAAGAAAGGAGACATTTTAGATGAAGTATGAAAGGAGGTGTTATACCACCATTCTGCCAGCGGTAACCATTGGACCCATCTCACTTGCTTATCTGATGTAAAACAATGAAGATATCCCTCCAAGCACTTGTTTACCACCTCTGTTTGCCCATCAGACTGGGGATGATAAGAGGAACTACGAGCTAGTTGTGTTCCCAAGAATGAGAACAAGTTAGTCCAAAAATTACTAGTAAAGATAGGGTCTCGATCACTTACTATAATCTTTGGTGTCCCATGTAGCTTCTGAATTGTATCCCTGAAGGCCGTTGCTACTGTACTTGCAACAAATGGATGTGATAAAGCACAAAAATGGGCATATTTGGTGAGTCTATCCACCACCACCATGATTACATTTTTACCTTCTGATTTAGGCAATCCTATGATGAATTCCATAGAAACCTCTTCCCACCTCTGGCTAGGAATAGATAGAGGTTGTAAAAGACCTGGGGACTTAATTGTTTTTCCCTTATTTTGTTGACAAACCATGCATTCTGCCACAAAATTTTGGACATCTCCTTTTAACCCTTCCTAGAAAAAATCATGCTTGATTCGATGATAAGTCTTTAAGAAGCCAGAATGACCCCCTACTGGAGAAGCATGGAGCTCAGATAGAACCCTATTTTTAAGGATTGAATTCTTACATAGATATAATCTATCTTTATACCATAAAGCATCTCCTTTCCATAAAAATTTTTCTGACATGTTTGGATCTTGTTGGAGATTCTGAATGAGATTTTGTGTACCTAGGTCATTTTTCCATTCAAACCTTGCATCCTCTATCCAATCCTCCTGTAATACAGATATGGCATACAACAATGCCTGGGCAGATTCATCCTTCCGAGATAAAGCATCAACAACTACATTCTCTTTCCCTTTCTTGTATATTATCTCAAAATCATACCCCAACATTTTTGAGACCCATTTCTATTGTTATTTTGATGATAAGCGTTGCTCTAAGAAGTATTTCAAACTATCATGATCTGTCTTTACTTTGAAATGTTGTCCCATTAGATATGGTCTCCATTGTTTCACTGCATGAAGTATTGCTAACATTTCTTTCTCATAAATTGGTTTAGAGATATTCTTACCTTTGAATTGGTGGCTCTTGAAGGCAATGGGTTTCCCTTCTTGCATGAGTACTACCCCATACCATACCTTGAAGCATCACATTCAACAATGAATGTTTTTGAAAAATCTGGGGTGGCTAGAACTGGAGTGGTGCACATGGCCTCCTTCAACTTCTCAAAGGCCATAGTAGCTTGCTCGTTCCAATGGAAAGAGTCCTTCTTCAATAAAGCTATGAGTGGTGCTGCGATGCTGCCATAATTCCTTACAAATCTACGATAATAACCTGTAAGCCCCAAAAATCCTCGAAGATTTTTTAGGGTTTTGGGAACCTTCCATTCAAGCATGGCTTTTATCTTGTTAGGATCCACTTTAACACCTTCATAAGAGACAATATGACCCAGATATTCAACCTCCTTGACACCAAAAGAACACTTAGAAGGCTTTGCATAAAGTTGATGTTGTTCAAGAGTTTCCAACACTTTATTTACATGATGCAGGTGTTCCTCCCATGTTTTACTATAGATTAATATATCATCAAAGAACACTAAAACAAACTTTCGAAGAAATGGCTTAAATATTGAATTCATCAAGCTTTGAAATGTAGAGGGTGCATTTGTTAGTCCAAAAGGCATTACCAAGAACTCATAGTGTCCTTCATGTGTCCTGAAGGTTGTTTTATGAATATCTTCATCCTTGATTCTAATCTGATGATATCCAGAACGAAGATCAAGTTTTGTAAAGTAAACAGCACCATGTAACTCATCTAGCAAATCATCAATTACAGGAATAGGAAACTTATCTTTAACTGTGTACTTATTGAGTTCCCTGTAATCTGGACACATGCACCAATTGTCATCTTTTTCCGTACCATCACTATAGGAGAAGAGTAAGCACTTTGACTATGACGAATAAGTCCTGCTTCTAACATCTCTTGAACTATCTTCTTAATCTCACTCTTTTGCATATAGGGGTACCTATAAGGTCTGATGTTGGGTGGTTGAATCCTTGGTACTAGTTGGATGGCATGGTCATGGTCTCTTTTCGAGGTAAACCCTTGGGCATTTCTCCAAAACCCCGAGTGCTCATCTATAACTACTTGCATATCTGCAGGGTATAAATGTATTGGAATGATGTGCTTCTAATGAAAATAGTTGTGCCACAAACCCTTCTGCACCCTTTCTAAGAAATTTTTGCATCTGATGAGAACTTACCATCTACGGGGATTTTTCTCTTAGTCCTTTTAGTTTAAAATTCCTCCCTTCTGACTGAAATTACATGAACAACTCTTGGAAATTCATTTCAATGGTTCCCAAGGTGGTAAGCCACTGAACTCCTAACACAATGTCTGCTCCTCCCATGGCAATGGCATACATATTGCTAGTTAGCAAGTAATCTCCCATGGCGAGATTAATGTTATGGCATTTTCCTGAACAACTAATAGTTTTCCCATCAACGATCATGACTTGACATTCTGGAGCTGGATAAACAAAGTAGTTCAAGCGTACCGCTAACTTATGATTGATGAAATTGTGAGTACTTCCGAATCAATCAACACTGTTACCCTCTATTTTTTAAGAATCCAACTACTTTGAGAGTTTGGGGAGTGCTAATACTAGAAATTACATGGCATGATATTGTTGGTTGGGGATCTCCTAATTCCTCCTCTGGCTCTACCTCTTCGTCTTCTTCATTTTCTTCTTCTTCATTAGGTCCCTCAATGTAGAACAACTTCTTTTCCGCACACTTATGTCCTGGTCCAAATTTGTTGTCACAATTAAAACATAACCCTTTGGCTCTCTTTTCTTCAATTTGTTGAGGTGTCAGTCTCACTGGCCGAGGGAATGATGGTGGAAGGGTGCTATGATCTCTGATAGTACTGACAGTTTGTTTCCGACTTGAAAGAAATTTTTCCTCTGCCCTATGTGCCATGATCATAGAGTTTGAAACCTTATGAGGATTAAACATACGCACCTCAGTCTCAATTTTTCTTTAAGACCCCCAAGAAATAATTCATTCAAATTATCTTCAGGAATATTTTCCACCCGTAAGGAAAGGTTTTGGAATTGATGGATGTAATCTTTGACTGTTCTGTTTGTCTAAGCTTTGCTAATTGGCTAAAGTAATTCTCTGACACACTAGAACTATAGTGCAATTGCAACTCTTTGGTGAATAATGTCCATGTAACATTGAGACCACTCTTTTTCCTTTGAGCACATAACCATCGATACCAAATGAATTAGTCAGGTTCAAGATACAATGATGCCATGGTAACCTTTTGTCCCAATGGAATCTGATGAAGATCAAAGAAATTATCCATCTGGTTAATCCAATTGAGTGGATCCTTTCCATCAAACTTACGCATTTCCACTTTTGGAAGCATGTGACGGGCTTGTAGAGTGTTTGTATTTGGATTGGTCTTGTTTTCAGATCCACCCTGGCTAGTTTGTTTATTACTTTGACCTAAAGATCCACCATGATTAGTATGAGTATGATTGAGTTGTGGCTCATTAGGAATGATATGATGACCCATGATATTTTAGCTAAATTGTTGAATGAAATCCTCCAATTTTTGTCTAATATTTTCTACATCTTCTTTGCTAGCCACTCTACCTTCAAGGTTTTGCAACTCTAACTCAAGATAGTTGACCTTATGGTTAGTTGAAGTAAACCCTAACCTTGAGGACTCTGTAGATACCCCTTCTGACTCTAACTCCTCAACTATTATCTCATCCTTATTACAGGTTTTACCCAGAGTGATGGGATTCTTTTTGCCTCTTGTCGAAGGCCCAACCATGATGCCCCAAAATGGTAAGATTTAAGGATCAAGGTCAAAATTTAGGGTTTCAGATTTCAATAGGAATTCGGCCAAATTTTATAAAACTCAAAGAACGAACTCAAACTAATTTTTAATCTTATTTCTGGAAATGTAAATAAATTTGAAAAATTCCACAAATTTCACTCTATGTAGCTGAATTATGAAAAAACATAAAACCACTATAATTTTGCAGAACAACTCAAAAATTATTAAAATTTTGAGGGAATCTTACTTGACTTATTTCACCACACCAAGAAAAATTTGATGAAAAATTCGCTACTAATTTTGAGATATGGATGAACCTTAAAAATTAGGGTTTGACGCAGTGTTGGCCGAGTTCAAGCTCTGATACCACTTGTAATGAAATTACTTGTATAATTCAGATCATGAGTAGAAATATAACACCAAATAACACAATATTCTAGAATAATGATCTCAATATGCAATTAGAA
Organism: Taxus wallichiana var. yunnanensis; assembly: GCA_018340775.1. Classification (NCBI taxonomy): domain Eukaryota; kingdom Viridiplantae; phylum Streptophyta; class Pinopsida; order Cupressales; family Taxaceae; genus Taxus; species Taxus wallichiana. The sequence continues at coordinate 27,571,804 of CM031237.1, read as the reverse complement.
TAGCTTCGCCACTTCGAGGGGGCAACCTCCAAACCATACAATAATACTCAAATGCTCCAATGATGATAAACTACTACCTACTAACCTCTATATATACTATTCCTATGTTATGGCCAGCACCAAGGCCGACCCACTAATGAAAATATAACATATATGAAAGAAATACATAATGATAAGAAGTTATGATAGCCACAAGTCGGCTATATACATCCAATATAAGCTATATGATTAAGGGCGTAGTAGTTAGAAACTCATTAAGTACCCCTTTGGTGGCTAGATAAGGTCACATTTTTATCATAATGTGCCATTATTATAAGTGTATTTTATTTGTAAATTGAGCTTTTTACTTTGTTTTTGTAAGGACCAACAATTTTTCTTGATTGCCATGCTTTACATTTTGGGCATTTCTTTGGTTTTGGTACTAACACTCGGATTTTTGCACTAACTATGGCCATTTGGTCAGTTTTTTTCTTGGATTTGAATATTCTTTTAAATTTTAAGATTTTACCACCTTTCCTAAGGCTTGTACTTTGCCACTTGACATTTTGGATCAGATTTTTATGTTAGTTCTATTGTTGTGATGTGTGGAATAGGGTCATGGGATGCACCACGGAATGGTTGGACCTATGGAACCACTTCATTGTATGGGGGTATGCCCCAAGGAGTTACAGATAACTAGCAGGTTTTTGAACCATGCATTATTATGTCACTTAGGTTACGAGTGTCCAAACCCTATGTGTCTTGGGCCATAGGGACAACCGTATTCCTTGTGGGGGGCATAAGGGAATGCCAATGGCATCAATTTTATTGTGAAAAAAACTTGAGGGGAGGCATAAGAGTTTGAGGGAGGCATAAGGGCTTGAGGGAGGCATAAGAGATTTGCATGTATGTGTGACTGATGCTTCAGGAGGTATGCTGATGTGTTATGATGTTTTGGTTATGGTGTTATGATATATGTGTTACTCATATCAGTTGGATATATTTTGTGATGTTGTGGATATGGCATTGATGCCCTTGTGGACACTATGTACCTGTAGCTTTTGTTTGGAGTTATGTGAATTTTTCATCTATGGAATTGAGGAAATGTCTGGATGTCATAGTACACCTTGTTCAAGTATTATATTTGTCAGTCATGGTTATGTGACAAGTACCATGTTATGTGGACCATGCCTATTCACTTCTGTATTTGAGTAATCTTTTGTGGTGTAATACAGTCTTGAAGTCTATACTTGTGTGTTTGTGAATCTGTAGTGTCTTTCTGACCCCGGTAGGGTGTTGTGTTAGTAGTTCATGTTGGGCACCCACAATAAGGAATAAACTAAAACTCTTCAACAATGAAATTATAAAGAAATTGAATTAAGAATAATGTTAATGGAAGGAGACTAATGAAATAGTGAGTAAAAGAGAACTTCCAATCTTCACATAACCTTGAAATTTAAATAATCTACTAAATTTTCCAAGGCTACCCCGTGACCGTGCTTTTGCGTCTGAAATCTTAACCTTAGAGTGTACCTTCATCCATACCTGTTCCTTGTTGCTTACCATTTCCTTTCCTCTGTGTTAGGTTGCATCGAGGACAATGCTTTCTTAAGGGGAGGAGAATGTAATGCCCTATTTATAATTCTTTTTTCTTTCTCCCTTCTTCTTCGACGACCGTGTTGCTAAGTGTTTAACATTGTTGTGCCCTGTTATTATTTTGTTGGATTTTCCCTTGTCGTAGAGAATGATTGGAATTCTCCCTCTTCATCTTTCCTACTTGTGTTGGTGTCGATGTTTTCTGTTGTTGGCCCATGCAACGTTCCTCATGATTATCCTATTAAAAGAAAATCTTGTTCTTGCTTTCTCGATCTTTCCTATTGATTGTTATTAATATGATTAATTATTATCATTATTTTTATTTTAATCCTAAAAATAATAGAAAAAAATAATAATAAATAATGGTAATAATAGTATTACAAATGTAATTTTTGATTGGCGATTATTTGATTTTAGTGTCAATTTTTATCAATACTATTATTAATTACCTTTAAGATGTTCTATTTTATTATTGATATTTTTCATGTAGTGTGAACCTCGTTTCATGTAAAGGAAGAGTTTTTCCATTGTGGTGCCATAGTCATTCGTTGCCTTGTGTTTCGTCATAATGACAATATCTAGTTCTCCCGTCAGTCATTTTAGCCTGCGATCGTGTTCTTTTTTTCCTTATCATTTAAAGTAATCAAGAAACTAATTATTACCCCCTCTAGCTTGGCTGTATGGGTGTGATTTAATCTTCTCAGGTTGAATAGTAATCATACAAAATTTCTTATACCCTTTTAACATATGTGAATTGGATGGAGTAAGTTATTGTAATAATAATAATATTAACGACTCAACACAATAAGATGTGTTAAAAATAAATTGAGTAAATTAAATGAAGGGAAATTTACGGTAATCAATAAATAAAATAATTTAAAATAAGAAAAAAATAGAAAATAAGAAAATAAAAAGAAAATACGATAAAACAAAATAATAAATTAATCAAAAGTGAACATTTAGTGATTACGGTGAAGTGGTTGATTGGAAAAGTAAAGGAGATGGATTTTTTTATTTTTATTTTTTATTTTTGTTGAAAACATCTTTATGGTCATTAATGTCTTACCTGGAGTGAGGGAGACGTGAGCTCTAAGGCCTTGTTTGTTGTGGTCTTTATTGGCTGGAGGTGGGTGAAATTTAAATGGAATCCTGCCTTTTTCCTTAAATGGTTTTGTTGAAAGCACACACATTGGATTCTCTTCTGCAAAACAAAATCCTGATAGTATGATGCCGCAAGGATTGTGGTTCTCTAGTTTTATGTAGTTTTGCACTATGTTTTGAAGGGGGTGTTGATCCTATTGGGAATGCATATGGTTGGGAGGAGCTTGGCTCATTCTTGGGTCTGTGTGGCTAGGGAAAGGTAGACCACGTTTTTAGTTAGGCCACTTCCTTATCCTACTTTGGCCATGTGAGTTTTTCTTGTGAGGATATTTTGAATCCTCACTTAGGCTATGAACCTTGTTTCTCTCTAAAAATAATTTCCTTAATCTGTTGGTTATTTTGAGGTGGAGATTTTTGTAGTAAAGATAACATGTGAAATCTATCGAATGGTGTAAATTGAGACAAATCTATGGTGCTTGGATAGAAGAATTCAAACCTACTGCCTTACCGCTTGGCCACACTCCTTTTTAGTCATATGCTAATTAATATTCATATTACTAAAAATTTGATTCTATATTTTGAATTAAATTCAAGGAATGTTTTATTGTCACCTGAATCGCATTAGATAGGGGGTTATAGCTGTGGGGGAAGCTTTAGCAGAAATTTTGTAGTTCTACTCAGGAGTATCTATTATATAACTTGGGGTTCCAAAGCACTATGTCTTGGATTGCGGCCTGAATTAGAGGTCTATAAATTTGACAGAAATTTGGCTATTGCAGTGGATGTTGTCGACATAACTAAGTACCTAGTTCTCAATGTTTTTTTGGGTGATCAAGGGTAAACTTGTCTCTTGGCACGGACAACTTCTACAAAGGTCAAATTTCCATCCAATGTTGGTCTTGATGTAGAAGATGTTATAACTGGTGGATGTCACTACTTTTTCGGAAGCCCCATTCAGGCATGTTAAATCTACACCTTGCAATAATATGCTACCTTCTTTTAATATCGTGAAATGAATATTCTTCTTTCCTTAAATGGCACCCAGACAAAATGTTTTCATGGTTGTTTAAATTACTTCCTGAGTGTGTTGGTTGTTCCTTTAAATCTCCTTCCAAATTCATTGGTTTTGCATGAATTTCTCTCTTTTCCCTTTTAATGGCTTACTCCATTTCACGTTAGTATAAATGGGCTTCTGCATTATTTTGTGAATCAATCCAGTTTGAAGGAAAGGAAATACTACTGGGATTTGTTTGTTTATCTTACCCAGATAACAACTGTGATGGTATGTATATATTCTATGGCTTACTTTATTGACGGGTAATGTGCGTAGTGCCTTTGGGTTTTGAATAAATAAGAATTTTTTTCTTTGGGTTTTACGTTCTAGGAACTGATTGTTTGAAATGGGTTTTACTAGAATGATAGAAGAATCATGATTCCGACTTACCATTTCATGGTATGCAATTAGGCTGGTAAATATAAATTGGTTTCTTCTGGCTTCATCGTAGGGTTAAAACTGTTATGTTTTTCATATTCTCTCTCAGACCTATGAGGCCGACTCCATGTTTAGGAACCTAGAACAAATTTTATGACAAAACCCATAAGGTTCCCTAGAGTTCTGAATAAGTTATTCCAGCCCGCCAGTTTGGAGAGTGTATCATCTTACAGTTTTTCTTGTCCCTTAAAGTCGATTGATTGGTTACCCATTCAGGGATTTAAATAATGAGGGTAATCTAAATGATTGATCTTCAACTTGTTAATTATATGCTTAAAAAAAAAGTTTTAAGCTACTTTCTTGGAATCTCCTCTTTTGTTAGCATGTTAGTGAGGCTATGAATATTTTGTGAATGTTTGCATAGATTATTACCATTTTTCGGTATGATTTAATGGGAAATATTCTGGGAAATAGTTGAGAACCCATCATATTGATATGAATTAAGGTCAATGTTCTCTATTATGGACTTCCTATTTTAGTGTGGCTATAAGTTTTTGAAGGGTTTCGATATGGTTAAGGTAAATGAAATTTACCTTAACATTGCCAACTAGTCTTGATTATTTTTTATTTGTGTAAAGGTTGATTCAACCATGGAAATGATTAAGCCACACCTGTTTTGATAGATCAGTGTACAATTTTCCCAGTATTATTGTCAATACTGAAGGCACTCTAACACCTATTTGCTAAACTGTTTGAGTTCTTTCCTTCGGTTTGGTATCAATTAAGATTATGTTGGAGGCTGAGGTGTCATTGATCATTTAATTGATAGTGGTTGCTATGGCTTCGAAATAATTTCTATAAAATGCCAAATATAGAAATCCTTGAGAGATTTCATGCATGATTGGTGGTGGTTACTCCTTTGATGGTTTACATGGATAAACTAGTTAGTGGTTGTATGTTTGTGTGACAATATTAAAAAAAAAAAAAGGATGAAATTGGGGTCGTCGAATGGTTCAAGGTAATTAACAATTACATTAAGATTGTTGGATATATGTACTGATCTCTTAAACTATATATATGATTGGTTCAATGGGTTTTTAAAAAAATAATCTATGTTATGGTTAACATATTTACAAGGCTAACAACACTCAAATACGTCAAATAAGCGCTCTAACCTACCTTAACCATGGAAACATAAAGAATTAGGAAATGAATAATATATACTTGGTGAAAAATCTACTATAAGTGTTATCAGCTACAAGTGAGGATAGACTCAGGTGTGTATGTTTGAGATATTATGTGATATCGAATGGCATTCTACCTTACTTTTGATCTTCTTATTCCCAACCCATAAGGTCTTGCCTTGATAAATGATATTTTATTCTTACTGGTATTTTTTTTTGGATTCCTCCTTGGTGGATGGTATAAATCTTTTTCTTGTGTGAAGCATTTTGGATTAATGGGTTGTGCTTTGGCCCATTCTTGAATTTCAAACATTCCTTTCATGATATTGTAAAATGTTAGCTTACTGTTGTAATGGGTAGTCTTAACATGCTTAGTTCTAGTGAACTGACTCTAGTTAATATTTATGCAGATGGATTATGCGAGTAGATTAAAGGAAAAAGTGTAAAGGTTTCATCAAGTACAATTTATGAAGTTCCTTGTAAAAATGTCCAATGTGTTGTAATTTTTGTAACATTGCTTGCAAAGGATTTTAGAAGGTCTCTTACCTTAGAATGTTTGGAAACTACATGATGAATTTGTATTGTCCTTTTATGGTTAAACTGGAAACTTATCTTTGTGACATGAGTATTGTAAAACCTTGATCTTGAGAATAAAGTGTTAAGTTAAATCTTTCTAAGACTTAATAATAAAGTGTTTAAGTAAAATAAAATGGGTTGGATAAATCTTATAGTAGCTAAACAAAAAAATTATATACAACAAATTAATGAAAAGGTGACCTAATTGAGAACAAACAATTCCTTAAGTAATCAAAGGCGGAGCTATCCTTGCAAAATAAAATTTTATAACTTGCTAACCGTAGCTAAGCTAGCGAACATTTTCCTGATATGGTGAATTCTTAAATGAGATTAAGGGAAATCAATGGTTAGTTCCTAGAAAGATAATAAGGTTAATAAGTAGGAGAAAACAATTTGGAAACCATGAAACTTATATCTCAGCCTTGTGGAAGTAAATAGTTTCCTTTTGTAAGCTCTTCAGGGAAGCCTAAGTAACATATTTAATATATATAGATAAAACCTCAAGCTCGAATCAAATTTTGGTAATAACTAATGATGTCTCAAGATGATTTCAACTTGACCTTCTTCCTTTAACTTTTTCCAAGGTGCTTTGTAATTTTCACTTAAGTGTGTTGAATGTGAACCCATGTTGTCATGAGGGCATGAATGAGTTTTAGTAGCATATGTATGAATTAATTCCCTTGTGGATTTAAATTATCTCCTTTTCAAATAGTTAAATTAAAAAATAATTGACGTAAAAGAGAAGACTTTAAGTGAACTACTCTACATTGTATAAGAAAAAAACTCAGTTTGGTAAGATGAATTGTGTGAATCATATCTTGAATCTCTCTAAAAACATAAGTCAAGAATTCCAGGATGTTTAATCTAAATAAATAACCTTCAAGAATTTTCTCATTGTGGTATGCTCTAACTATAAGTGGTTCTGTGGTTGGCCTTCTACGTTGTCTTGTTAAAAAAAATGTATTATCCTTTATGGGTGTGAACATGTTTGTGTTGCCTTGTGGTCATCCTTATATCAAGTTGTTCACATAGTTAGTTGTAACCTTGGTGATGGCATGTTGTGTCGTGTCATAGGTCAAACAAGTCAAAAAAAAGTTATCATGTATTTTTTTTGTTGTTAGCATATGTGAAATTGTGGGCGTTATAGCTCCCATGTGATTTTTTGGGTGAGCTACTTCATGAACTACCAAGTGAGCTAAAGTTGAGCTACTCGGTGAGCTCCTGGGTGAGCTCAAGGTGAGTTGGTAAGGCAAGCTATCAGGTGAGCTCCCAGGTGAGTTTTTGGGAAAGATCAAGTCGAGATGCTCATCGAGCTCCTCAACGAGCTATTTACCAAGCTCCCAAAAAAATTTCTTAGGTGAGCTACTCGGTGAACTCCCATGTGAGCTCAAAATTGACCTTTTCAAAAATCACCGAGGTGAGCTTACATGTGACCTATCAGATGAGCTTAAGGTGAGTTGGTAAGGTGAGCTCAAGGTGAGTTAGAGAGGTGAGTTCAAGGTGATTTGGAAAGTTGAGCTATTAGGTGAGCTCCGAGTGAGCTACTTAGTGAGCTCCCGGGAGAGGTCCCTAGTAAGCTACTTGATGAGCTCACAAGTGAAATCAAGTCAACCTACTCAGTGAGTTTCTTTGTGAGCTCCCAAGTGAGTTGTTAGGTGAGCTCCCGAGATGAGATGTTAGGTGAGCTCCCGGGTGATCTAGTTGGTGAGCTACTCGATGAACTCTGAGGTGAGCTACCAGATGAGCTCAAGGTGAGGGCAAGGTGAGCTCATCAGTGAGCTCAAGGTGAGCTCCCATGTGAGTTGGCAAGGTGAGCTCCCATAAGAGTTTTTGGGTGAGCTGTTTGACAAGCTCTCAGGTAAGCTCAAGTCAAGCTACTTAGAGAGCTGATAGGTGAGCTAAAGGTGAGTTGGAAATGCTACCTATCAAGTGAGACCTTAGGTAAACTTTTGGGAAAGCTTAAGTTGAGCTGCTAGATGATCCGTTGGGTGAGTTGATTGTCGAGCTCCCAACCGAGCTCCTAGATGAGCTTCTCGATGAGCTTAAAGGTGAGATTGTAAGAAATATCTAAGGTGAGCTTGGATGTGAGCTATGAGATGAGCTCAAAGTGAGTTAGTAAGGTGAGTTGTGAGGTGAGCTCCTAGTCAAGTTCCAAGGTGGGTTACTGATGACAAGCTCCGGGTGAGCTCAACATGAGCCGATCGATAAGCTCCTAGAAGAGCTTCGGGTGAGCTACTTGGCGAGATGTACGGTGAGATCCTAGGTGAGATAATTTATGAGCTCCCAAGAAAGGTCCCTAGCAAGCTTCTCGGTGAAATCACAAGTGATCTCAAGTTAACCTACTTGGTGAGCTCCTAGGTGAGCTATTAGGCTAGCTCCTAGGTAAGCTACTTGGTGAGCTACTTGACCAACTTAGAGGTGAGGTACCTGATGAGCTCAAGGTGAGTTGATAAGGTGAGCTCCTCAGCAAGCTCAAGGTGAGCTGGTAAGGCAAGTTGATAGCTGAGCTTCCATGGGACTTTCAGTGTGAGATTTCAGGTGAGCTCCCATTTGAGTTTTTAGGTGAGCTCAAGTTGAGCTGCTCGGTGAGTTCCTGTGTGACCTCAAGGCAAGCTAGAAAAGTGAGCTGTCAGGTGAGCTCCCAGGCATTTTCTGGGTAAGATCAAGTCAAGCTACTCAATGAGCTCCTGGGCTAGCTACTTACAGAGCTCCCAGCTGAGCTCTTAGATGAGCTACTTGGTGAGCTCCCAGGTGAGCTCAAAGGTGACCTTGTCAGTAATCTCTGAGGTGAGCTTACATGCAAGCTATCATATGAGCTCAAGGTGAGTTGGCAAGGTGAGATCAAGGTGATTTGGCAAGGTGAGCTATCAGGAAAGCTCCCAGGTGAGTTCCTAGGTGAGTTACTTGATGAACTCCCAGGTGAGCTCAACTCGAGCTGATCAAAGCTCCTTAAGATCTCCAGTGAGATACTTGGCGATCTGTTCAAAGAAGCTCCCGGATGAGCTGCTAGGTGAGCTCCTAAGTGAGCTACTTGGTGAGCTCCCAGGTGAGGTCCCCAGTGAGCTGCTTGGTGAGCTCAATAGTGAGCTCAATTCAACCTACTCAGTGAGCTAGTCGGTGAGCTCCCAGGTGAGCTATTAGGTGAGCTCCGAGGTGAGTTACTTAACACGCTGCTTGACAAACTCTGAGGTAAGCTACCTTACAAGGTCAAGGTGAGTTGGTAAGGTGAGCTCATCAGCGAGCTCAAGGTGAGCTGATAGGTGAGCTCCCATGCAAGTTTTCATGTGAGTTATTTGATGAGCTCCCATATGAGTTCAAATCAAGCTGCTGCAATGAGCTTCTAGGTGAGCTCAAGGTTAACTAACAAGGTGAGTTGTCAAGTGAGCTCTTAGGTGATTTTATGGTAAGATAAAGTAAAGCTACTTGACAAGCACCTGGGTGACCTACTTGTCGAGCTCAAGGTGAGCTGGTTGGTGAGTGCCCATGTGAGCTCAAAGGTGAGATTGTCAAAAATATCTAAGGTGAGCTTACATATGAGCTACTAGATGAGCTCAAGGTAAGTTGGAAAGGTGAGCTCAAGGTGAGTTGGTAAGGTGATCTTGTGAGGTGAGTTCCAAGGTGAGTTACTCGACAAGATCCTATCTGACCTCAACTCAAACTGATCGGTGAGCTCCCATAAGTGCTCCCAAGCAAGCTACTTGGCAAGCATTTTTGTGAGCTTCCAAGTGAGCTTCTAGGTGAGCTCCATAGTGAGCTACTTGGTGAGCCCCCTAGTGAGGTCCCTAGTGAGCTACTCAGTGAGCACATAAGTGAGATCAAGTTAACCTTCTTAGTGAGCGCTCGGTGAGCTCTCGGTGAGATGGTAGGAGAGCTCCCATGTGAGCTACTTGGTGAGCTACTCGATGAAATCCAAGGAAAGCTACCAGATGAGCTCAAGGTGAGTTGGCAAGGTGAGCTCCTCAGTGAGCTCAATGTGAGCTAGTAAGGCAAGTAGATAGGTGAGCTCCCGTGTGAGTTTTTGAGTGATTTGTCAGGTGAGATCTCATGAGAGTTTTCAGGTGAGCTGCTTGACAAGCTCCGAGAAAGCTCAAGTTGAGCTTCTGGTGAGCTCAAGGTGAGCTGACAAGGTGAGCTATTAGGTGATCTCCTAAGCTCCCAGCCAAGCTCTTAGGTGAGCTACTCGATGAGCTCCCAGGTGAACTAAAAGGTGAGTTTATCGGTAATCTCTGAGGTGAACTTACTTGTGAGCTACAAGATGAGCTCAATTCAAGTTGGCAAGGTGAGTTCAAGTTGAGCTAGCAAGGTGAGCTAAAGGTGAGTTAGCAAGGTGAGCTATCAAGCGAGCTCCTAGGTGAGTTCCATGACGAGCTCCTGGGTGAGCTCAACTCATGCTGATCGGAGAGATCCCGGAGGAGCTCCCAGCCGAGCTACTTAGTGAGCTATTCAGTGAGCTCCAAGGTAAGTTTATAGGAAAGCTCTAAGGCAAGGTCCCCATCGAGCTTCTCGGTGAGCTGACAAGTGAGCTCAAGTCAACCTACTGGGAATCGCTCATTGAGCTCCCAGGTGAGCTGTTAGGTGAGCTCCCAGGAAAGCTACTTGGTGAGCTACTCGACAAACTCTAAGGTAAGCTACCAAATGAGGTCAAGGTGAGTTGGTAAGGTGAGCTCCTCAGTGAGCTCAAGGTAAGCTGGAAATGTGAGCTGATAGGTGAGCTCCCATGTGAGTTTCTTGGTGAGCTGTCAGGTGAGCTCCCAACTAAGTTTTTGGGTGAGCTACTTAACGAGCTCCTAGGAGAGCTCAAGTCGAGCTGATCGGAAATCTCCTGGGTGAGCTCAAGGTGAGTTGGCAAGGTGAGCTATTAGGTGAGCTCCCAAGTGATTTTTCAGGTAAACTCAAGTCGGTGAGCTACTCAGTGAGCTCCCATTTGAGCTCAAAGGCAAGCTTGTCGGCAATCTTTGAGGTGAGCTTATATACGATCTAATAGATGATCTCAAGGTGAGTTGGCAAGGTGAGCTCAAGGTTAGTTGGTAAGCCAAGCTCAAGGTGAGTTGGTAATGTGAGCTATCATGTGAGCTCCCAAGTGAGTAACTTGACGAGCTCCCAGTGAGCTCAAATTGAGTTGATCGGTGAGCACCTAGAAGAGCTCTCAGGCGAGCTACTTGGTGAGATTTTTGGAGAGCTCTAGGTGAGCTACTTGGTGAGCTCCCAGGAAAGGTCCCTAGTGAGCTACTCGATGAGCTCACAAGGAAGCTCAAGTCAACCTACTCAGTGAGCTGCTCGGTGAGCTCCCAGTGCATGCTATTAGGCAAGCTCCTAGGTGAGCTATTAGGTGAGCTCCTAGGTAAGTTAATTCGTGAGTTGCTTGATGAACTCCAAGGTGAGCTACCAGATGAGCTCAAGGAAATTTGGTAAGGTAAGCTCCTCAATGAGCTCAAGGTGTACTAGTAAGGTGACCTGAAAGGTGAGCTCCCATGTAAGTTGGTAATATGAGCTATCAGGTGAGCTCCCATGTAAGTTTTTAGGTGAGTTACTGACAAGCTTCTGGGTGAGCTCAAGTTGAGTTACTTAGTGAGATCTTGGGTGAGCTCAAGGTGATCTGGTAAGGAAGGCTCCTAGGTAAGTTTTCAAGAAAGCTCAAGTCGAGCTACTCAATGAGCTCTTGGGTGAGCTGTTTGCCGAGCTCCTAGGTAATCTGCTCGGTGAGCTCCCAGGTGAGCTCAAAGGAGAGCTTATCGGTAATCTCGAGGTGATCTTACATGAAAGCTACCAAATGAGATTAAGGTGGGTTGGTAAGGTGATCTCCCAGGTAAGTTCCCAAGTTAGTTACTCGACAAGCTCCTGGGTGAGCTCAACAAGAGCTGATCTGCGAGCTCCCTAAGAGCTCCCTGTGTGAGCTAATTGGTGAGATGTTTAGTGAGCTCCTGTGTGCATTATTAGGTGAGATACCAAGTGATCTACTTGGTGAGCTCACAGGTGAGGTCCCTTGTGACCTGTTTGGTGAGCTCACAAGAGAGCTCACAAGCGAGCTCAAGTCAACCTACTTGGTGAGCTACTCGGTGAGGTCTTTGGTAAGCTATTAGTGAGCGCCCAGGTGAGATACTTGGAAAGATACTTAAAAAATCTAAGGTGAGCTACCGTGATGAGCTCAAGGAGAGTTGGTAAGGTGATCTATTCAGTGAGCTCAAGGTGAGTTAGTAAGGTGAGTGATAGGTGAGCTCTCATATGAGTTTCTAGGTGAGTGTCAGTGAGCTCCCATGCAAGTTTTCAGTGAGCTACTTGACAAGATCCCGGGTGAGACCAAGTTGAGATACTTTGCAAGCTCCTAGGTGAGCTCAGGGTGAGCTATCGGGTGAACTACTTTCCAAGCTACTAGGTGAGCTCCCAGGTGAGCTCAAAGGTGACCTTGTCGGAAATCTCTGAGGTGAGTTTACATGTGAGCTAGCAGATGAGCTCAAAGTGAGTTGGTAAGGTGAGCTCAAGGTGAGTTTAAAAGGGGAGCTCAAGATGAGTTAGCAAGGTGAGCTATCAGGAAAACTCCCAGGTGAGTTCCTAGGTGAGTTACTTGATGAGCTCCCGGGTGAGCTCAACTCGAGCTGATCGGTGAGCTCCCAGAAGAGCTCCTAGGTGAGATACTTAGTAAGCTCGCAGATGACCTACTAGGTGAGTTCCCAAGTGAGCTACTTGGCAAGCTCCCAAGTGAACTGATCGGTGAACTCACTAGTGAGCTTAAGTCAACCCACTTGGCGAGCTACTCACTGAGCTCCTAGGTGAGCTATTAGGTGAGCTCCTAGGTGAGATGTTACATGAGCTCCTAGGTGATCTACTTGGTGAGATGCTTGATGAACTCCAAGGTGAGCTACCAGATGAGCTCAAGGTGAGTTAGCAAGGTGAGTTTATAGGTGAGCTCCCAAGTGAGTTTTTGGGAAAGCTCAAATCAAGCTACTAGATGAGCTCCTGGGTGAGCTATTTGCCGAGCTCCCAACCGAGCTCCTAAGTGAGCTACTTGGTGAGCTCCCAAGTGAGCTCAAAGGTGAGCTTGTCATAAATGTTTTAGGTGAGCTTACATGTGAGCTACCAGATGAGCTCAAGGTGAGTTGGCAAGGTGAGCTCAAGGTGAGCTGGCAAGGTGAGCTCAAGGTGAGTTGGCAAGGAAAGCTATCAGGTGAGCTCCGAAGAAAGTTCCCACACAAGTTACTTGATGAGATCTTGGGTGAGCTCAACTCAAGCTAATCAGGGAACTCCCAGAAGAGCTTCCAAGTGAGCTACTAGGTGAGCTCCCAAGTGAGCTACTTGGTGAGCTCATAGGTGAGGTCCATGGTGAGCTACTCAGTGACATCACAAGTGAGCTCAAGTTAACCCACTCGGTAAGCTACTTGGTGAGCTCCCAGGTGAGCTATTATGTGAGCTCACAGGTAAAATACTTAGCGAGCTATTTGAAAAACTTTGAGGCAAGCTACATTATGAGATCATGTTGATTTGGCAAGGTGAGCTCATTAGCAAGCTCACGGTGAGTTGACAAGGTGAGCTCTCATGCAAGTTTATGAGTAAGTTGTTATGTGAGCTCTAATGTGAGTTTTCAGGAAAGATACTTGATGAGCTCCTGGGTGAGATCAAGTCAAGCTGCTCAATGATCTTCTATGTGAGCTCAAGGTGAGATGGAAAGGCAAGCTGTCAGGTGAGCTCCCATGTTAGTTTCTAGGCAAGCTCAAGTCGAGCTAGTCGACGAGCTCCTAGGTGAGTTGCTGCCGAGCTCCCAGCTAACCTCCTAGGTGAGCTGTTTGGTTAGCTCCTAGGTGAGCTCAAAGGTGAGCTTATCCACAATCTTTGAGGTGAGATTACATGTGAGCTACCACATGAGCTCAAGGTGAGTTGGCAAGGTGAGCTCAAGGCAAGTTTGAAAGGTGAGCTCCCGAGTGAGTTCCAAGGTGAGTTACTTGACGAGCTCCCAGGTGAGCACAACTTGAGCTGATCAAAGAGCTCTATGAAAAGCTTAAAGGTTTTCTACTTGGCGAGCTATTCAAGAAGATCCAAGGTGAACTGCTAGGTGAGCTCTCAAGTAAGCTACTTGGTGAGCTCATAGGTGAGGTCCTTAGCGAGCTGCTCAGAAAGCTCACAAGCAAGCTCAAGTCAACGTACTCGGTGAGCTCCCAGGTGAGTTATTAGGTGAGCTCCAAGGCAAGATACTTCTTGAGCTACTCGACAAACTCCAAGGTGAGCTACTAAATGAGCTTAAGGTGATTTGGCAAGGTAAGCTCCTCAGCAAGCTCAAGGAAATCTGACAATATGAGCTGATAGGTGAACTCCCATATGAGTTGGCAAGGTGAGATGTTAGCTGAGCTCCCATGTGAGTTTTTAGGTGAGCTACTTAATGAGCTCCCGAGAAAGCTCAAGTCAAGCTACTCGGTGAGATCTTGGGTGAGCTCAAGGTGAGCTAGCAAGGTAACTTGTGAGGTGAGTTCTGAGGTGAGTTTTCAAGCAAGCTCAAGTTGAGCTACTCAACGAGCTCCTGGACGAGCTACTTGCTGAACTCCCAGCCGAGCTCCTAGGTGATCTTCTTAGTGAGCTCCAAGGTGAGCTCAAAGGTGAGCTTATCAGAAATCTCTTAGGTGAGCTTACATGCAAGCTACCAGATGAGCTCAATGTGTGTTGGCAAGGTGAGAGATCTAAGGTGATTTTCTGAGCAAGCTCAAGTTAAGCTGTTTGACGAGCTCTTGGGTGAGCTATTTACTAAGCTCCTAGTTAGGCTCTTAGGTTAGCTTCTCGGTGAGCTCCCAGGTGATCCCAAAGGTGAGCTTGTTAGTAATCTCATAGGTGAGGTTAAATGTGAGCTACTGCAGATGAGATCAAGGTGAGTTGTCAAGGTGAGCTCAAGGTAAGTTGGCAAGGTGATCTCAAGGTGAGTGGGCAAGGTGAGCTTTTAGGTGAGCTCCTAGGAAAGTTCCTACGTAAGTTACTCAACAATCTCTTGGAAGAGCTCAACTCGATATGATCGGCAAGCTCCTTTAAGAGCTCCCTGTGAGCTACATGGAAAGTTGTCTGGTGAGCTTTGAGGTGAGATGCTACGTGAGCTCCCAAGTGAGCTACTTGGCAAGCCTAAGAAACTTCCCCAGTGAGCTTCTCGGTGAGGTCACAAGCGTGGTCAAGTTAACCTACTCAGTGAGCTATTTGAAGAGCTCCTAATCAATCTATTAGGTGAGCTCCCAGGTGAGCTACTTGGAAAGCTACTTGATGAACTCTGAGGTTAGCTACAATATGAGCTCAAGGTGAGTTGGGAAGGTGATCTCGTAATGAGCTCAAGGTGAGATGATAGGTGAGCTCCCATGTGAGTTTCAGGTGAGATTTCAGGTGACCTCCCATGCAAGTTTTCGGTGAGCTTCGACGAGCTTCTAGGTGATCTCAAGTTGAGTTTCTTGGAGAACTTCTGAGCGAGTTCAAGGTGAGCTGGCAAGGAAATCTATCAGGAAAGCTCCCAAGTGAGTTTTTAGGCAAGCTCATGTCAAGCTACTTGATGAGCTCCTGGGTGAGATGCTTGCCGAACTCCCAGCTGAGCTCCTAGGTAAGCTACACGGTGAGCTCCCAGGAGAGCTCAAAGGTGAGCATGTTGGTAATCTCTTAGGTGAGCTTACATGTGAGCTACCAGATGAGCACAAGGCAAGTTGGCAAGGTGAGGTGGTAATGTGAGCTATTAGGTGAGCTCCCAGGTGAGTTCCTAGGTGATTTACTCAATGAGCTCCTAGACAAGCTCAACTCGAGCTGATTGGTGAGCTCGTAGAAGAGATCTTAGGTGAGCTACTTGGCGAGCTTCTCAATGAGTTCACAAGCTAGTGCAAGTCAACCTACTCACCGATCTGCTTGATGAGATCCCAAGTAAGCTATTAGGTGAGCTCCCAGGTGAGTTGTTAGACAACCTCCCAACCAAGCTAATTGGTGAGCTACTCGACTAAATCCAAGGTGAGCTACCAAACGAGGTCAAGGTGAGTTGGCAGGGTGGTGAGATCCTCGGCGAGCTCAATGTGAGCTTTGGCAAGGTTAGCTCCTATGTAAGTTTACAGGTGACCTTTCGGTGAGCTCCCATTCAATTTTTCAGCGAGTTACTTGACTAGCTCTCAGGTGAGCTCAATTCAAGCTACTCAGTGATCTCAAGGTGAGATGGAAAGGAGAGCTATCGGGTGAGCTCCCAGTTGAGTTTCTGGGAAATCTTAAGTCAATCTACTCGATGAGCTCCTGGGTGAGCTACTTACCGAGCTCCCAGCTGAGCTCCTAGGTGAGCTGCTTGGTGAGCTACTTGGTGAGCTCCCATGTGAGCTCAAAGGTGAGCTTGTCGGCAATCTCTAAGGTGAGCTTACATGTGAGATACCAGATGAGCTCAAGGTGAGTTGGCAAGGCGAGCTCAAGGTGAGTTGGCAAGGTGAGCTGTCAGGTGAGTTCCTAGGTGAGTTACTGGATGAGCTCCCTGGTGAGTTCAACTCAAGCTGATCGGTGAGCTCCTAGAAGATCTCCCAGGTGAGCTACTTGGCAAGCTATTCGGTGAGCTCCCAGGTGAGCTACTAGGTGAGCTCCCAAGTGATCTACTTGGTGATCTCCCAGGTGAGGTCCCCATCGAGCTACTTGGCAAGATCACAAGAAAGCTCAAGTCAACCTACTCGGTGAGCTCCCAGGTGAGCTACTTGGCGAGTTTCTCAATGAACTCTAAGGTGATCTACTATATAAGTTTCTGGGTGAGTTGATACGTGAGTTCCCATGCAAGTTTCTAGGTGAGATGTCAAGCGAGCTCCCGTGAGAGTTTTCAGGTGACCTTCTTGACGAGCCTGGGTGAGCTCAAGTCAAGTTGTTCAGTGATATCCTAGGTGATTTTATGGGCAAGCTCAAGTCAAGTTGCTCAACGAGCTCTTGAGTGAGCTGCTTGCCAAGATCCCAGCCGAGCTCCTAGGTTAGCTGCTTGGTGAGCTCCAAGGTTAGCTTGTCGGTAATCTCCTAGGTGAGCTTACATGTGAGCTACTAGATGAGCTCAAGGTGAGTTGGTAAGGTGAGCTGTCAACAAAGCTCCCATGCAAGTTGCTAAGCAAGTTAAATCGATGAGCTCCCAGGTGAGCTCAACTTGAGCTGATCAGGGAGCTCCCAGAAGAGCTCCCAGGTGAGCTACTTGGTGAACTATTCTGCGAGCTTCAAGGTGAGCTGCTAGGCAAGCTACTTGGTGAGATCTGAGGTGAGGTCGCCAATGAGCTCAAAAGAAAGCTCAAGTTAACCTACTCGCATTGAGCTGCTTAGCAAGCTCCTGTGTGAGTTATGTAGACACCTATAATTATGCCCAAGTAATTTAAATACTTAAATTGCACTAATTATCCTCTTTCTCACAAATCAATGACATATCGTTAAAAGCACTCATTTTCCCTCATATCATCATTAATTAATTACACTAAGCTAATTATTTAAGTCACCTATCCAACAAATACCCTAATTAATGACCTTCTATTAATAAATCAACCCTTCTACCTAGACTAATTAATTATTATTAATTAATTAGCTTTCCCTTCCATTTAACCAATAAATCAATATTTAATTCATTTAATCCCTTTCTAATAGCCTAAATCGTACTAATATTCCTCTAATTAGCTTCTATAAGCTTACATCTACCTATTAGTTAATCACCTTTGATTAATTAAAATACCCCTCAACTCCCATGACTTGCTAAGCATAAATTAAACCCTTCTAAAGTAAGGTTACCTTTAATAAAGCAACCTGATCCATTCCTAATCATATTTTACCTTTATCCCACATGCAAAGGGATGAAGTGTTTCTTTATCCATTGGGCTATATAAGGAGCCCTCCTTCTACCTTTATACCTACACCTAAAATTTCTAAGAGAGTGAATGCAAAGCATATAGCAAATACTAAGAGCTTGCCTTTTACCTTTTGAGATTTCATCATCTTGAAGAGTTAAGCCTCTTTCTTAAGTGCTTAGGTCATATGGGAGGTGTCAAAGGGGTCTTATAGCCCAACTTTGATAGGCCCTCATTCCTAAGTTACTTGGCATACCAAGGAAAACTATTTTGATAGCCATGGAGCTTAATTAGGTCCATTTATTTATTTTTTGTTAGAGAATAGAGGAGTTTAGATATTTATCATTGTTAGTTTCAAAGTTTGTATTTATGAATGCTAGCATCTAACCCTTTTTTAATTCTTATCATGATGGTGTTTAGTTTGTTGTTTAATTCTTGCTAAGTTAATTCTATTTAGGTGTTAGTATTTACTCATATTAGCATTATTTTGAAAATAACACATGCACACATTTGGCATGCCCAGTGGGACTTACTCCATTGTCCTTTGCACTTAATTTCAAGTTTTTGTAGTTAAGTTTCATTTTTGGTTACTAACCCTCTTTTACACATGTTGATCTAACTTGTTTTTCTTAACTTGTTTTGTTGAGTTTGCATGTGTTGAGTCTTCCTTGTAGGTATGAAGGAGGTGAAGTGTTGTCAAAATTGGAATTAATGGGAAAATTTCAAGATTTCTCCATGTTTTCATTTTTAGAGCTTACTTTTCAACATTTTACATGCTAGTTTTGTCAATTTCTTGAAAATTTTAAATTCTTGAGCATGTAGGTTAGTGTTTGATAGTGTTGAGTATTCTATATACATATTAATGTGGTGGGTTACTGTCAAAATTTAATCTTGGGGAGAAAATTTCAAGATTTCATCATGTTTTCATTTTTAGAGTTTACTTTTTCATCATTCTACATGTTAGTTTTGTCAATTTCTTGAAAATCTTAAATTCTTGAGCATGTATGTTAATGTTTGATAGTATTGAGTCTTCTATTCATATATTAATGTGATGGGTTGTTGTCAAAATTGAATCTTGGTTGGAAATTTTTCCCATTTTTCATATTAAGGGATGTTTTTTTGACATTTTTTGAGTGCATGTCAAGTGCATACCCATGAGCATAAGAGCATATGCGTAACCCATCTTCCGAAGGCCATAATTTTTTCTCTCGAACTCAAAATGACTCAATTTTTTTGCGTTGGAAAGGTATTGAAGTTAACTATGCAATGAAAACATAAATTTAGGATTTATACTTACAAAAATTGTAGGTTTTTCTTTTATTTTAAAACTGGTCATTTTTTAACATGTCTAATGTTTTGATGAATGTTGTATTTCCATACTTACTCGATTTAGACCAAAGCTTGTGTATGCTCTTCTCTTGCACCTTTTGGTGATCTTGAAAATCAAAAACAACTTTGATCTTTATCTTGTTAACATTGGGATTAAAATTTGAAATTTGATTATTCATTTTGCTTAAGGGAATGAACCTTTTACAAAACATTTTTCAATGGTCCTTTGATTTGAAGTTTTCCATTTCTATATAGTTGGGATAAATTTTTTGAATGCTCTTCTCTTGTACCTTAGGGTGATCTTGAGAATCAAAAGCAACTTTAGTCTTCATTTTATAACATTTGGTAAATTGGAAACTTTATCTTTAACTTTTGGTTTAAAGGAATGAACATTTATCAAGAATTTTGTATGGTTCATTGATTGAAAAGATTTTCTTTAATTTTTAGTTGGATTATTTGTTGTGTATGCTCTTCTCTTGTATCCTTAGATGATCTTGAGAATCAAAATCAACTCTTAATCCTCTTTTAAATAATGTGATTTTCTTGGAGAACTACTAACGCTTGAGTGCAGGACCTAAAAATACTTGTCAAAGAAAGGAGGAATCGAAACAAAATTTAGAAAACTACTAATACAGTTGTTATACAGGTTGCCAAATGGTGTTCAAGCAAACCACATCTAATTAAAAAGATAAAAAGAACAACATATTCAAAACACTATATTGCAGGTTTCAGAAAAGGGTGCGTCCCTCTCCGCTCAACTGGAACATAACCCCTTTGGCATAACACCTTAAGCTACAACAATGGGGGTGGTTCTAGGAACCCCAAAGTAGTCCACGCAAGAGGGAACCTTGTGGACAAAACGAGAAGTGCTCTGCACAACCTATATGACTAGTAAATCCTTTGTGAGATAGAGTTACAAATTATCCCTACGTGACCCTTTTAAGTACACATTTGGATGCATTTATTGCCCATTGTGCTTGAAGGGGGTAAATTCGAGATACTCCCAAACTAGTCATTACAAATTTTTGTGTAAATCATCCCACTCATGGATAATCTTTGTAGCACCTAGGATGAGAGAATGACCAAGGAAGATATACTTTGGCCAAGAGCCCACTTTTACCATTCTTAAACAATTTTAATTTGTGACCCATATTTTCATTGAGAAACATGTGACATGTTACTTTCACCTTAGGCAAGGCGAAACTCTGCCGAAGTGAAGCCAAAATTTTTCATCCTTTTTTGATTTACTTCCTTCACATTCTTTTGACACTTTGTTGATCAAAAGAAGGGTGACTACCTTTGTGTTACCAATCGACTATTTCTCTCACTTTTTATGTACATTTACGCCCATCCATGTTTGTGGCTGGGTTAGTTAAACATCTAAAGTGTGTGGAGGTGTTTTCACGTCATTAGTAGCCATTGTGATCTTGATACCCATGTCAAGGTCATCATTGTAGTTAGGCGTGGTTCATCACCACATACTTCCTTAAAAGAGTTAGCTTGTTTGTATCATATCACTACAATATCAATATTCACGTCTTGTTTATTGTAAACTTGACATAAATACCTATGTTGTACGGTTACGTTGCACACATTTTTAACTATTCCTAGCTATACTTTGAGCTTTTTATTTTGGTTCTATTATTACCTTGATTTGAGAGACTGCTAGGTGCTACCATTTGTGCGTGTTATATCAATAACACCTCAATATCAATACTTCACTTTCTAGCAAAGTGGGTTAACATATCTTGGTGATATTGTTGTGTCATTTGCAAATTATAATTAGAAATTTTTGAGATATAGGTCTTAATCAAGTTTGAGCTCACTCATCGTATATCTTGATTGGGAGATCGCATTGACTTCTTGTATTTACTTATGTTTTGTTCATTTCCTTGAACTTGGCATAAGTGAAAACATCTTGTTGATCATCTTGCGACGTAAACTACTTTTTGAAATGTAGTCTAGGAAGTACTTCCTTTGATCAAGTTTTAATACCAAATGCTTGTATCACGGGTGATTTATCACTCTATCATATTGGTATTCTCACATTGTTGACATATTCATACTCTTAGCAATTTCATTTTGCATTTCACTTAGGGGTAGTCACTAAGCTTTGCACATATCTACAACTCACCCTAGTGAAACTATCACGAAAACATGGCTCCCAAAACATGTCTAGGGTTAAAGAAACAGACATATGAGGAACAACAAGTGTAAGCTTGGGAAACCTCTAACAGAAAAGGGTCAAACCCCTTCATTGGACATGACCTAGGACCACTATTTTCTATAGAAAAGGAAACCGAAGAGATGGTCGATCATAGTGGAAATGAATTAGAATCACCACATGCAAACTTTGATTTTGACCCCACTCTACTAGATGAGTTTCTCCTTAGAAACAAAGATAGAGTGTTGGCATGGGTCATGGAATTAGGGGCCAAATTTCCCACCGAGAATGAACCAATATTACCTACAAATGACACTACTAAGGAAGAACACCCCCTTATCAATATGGAAGATATTTTAATAGGTGGGCATGCTTCCACTTCTTACGTAGAAAATGATAAAGTGGTAGGGCATAGAATACCCCTCATCAAAGTTCCATGAAGAAACAAGATAGAACATGAGACAAGGGAAGAACCTCCATAGTACAAAGAGGAGGAACCTTTAGAAGAAGAGGCTATAAACCAAGCCACAATCCAATAAAAAATCAGTAACCTAAGCCAAAGAACTAGATTTTCTTTCTTCCCATGTATAGAAAGATGCAAACAAGAACATTCAAAAGTTGAGGCCTAAGGTTAAGATCAACAAACTCCATCATGAAAAATAAGGAGAAGAAGACATAGGGTATCATCATGTTTACATCCCTGCTTCTCCCACTAAAGAACAATTGCTCACACAGGAAGTGAAATCTATGAAAGCAATGCTTGCAAGCATACAAGAGAGCAATATAAGGAGTATTAAGAAATACCAATATGAATAACTATGCCCCTATCCTTTTGACAAGACAATGACCCTTCAACCCTTTCCAAAGAAATTTGATACGCCAAAGTTTGACAAATACAAAGGAAAGGGAGACCCAAGGGATCATGTTAAATATTTCTACATGGAATTTCAAGAGGTGTTTATAGTGATAATTACCTCATAATACTTTTTCCTAAGAGTCTTAGAGGTCAAGCATTTGAATGGTTTATGCACTTACCACGAGGATCAATTTTCACCTGGCCAAAATTGGCAGAAAGATTAATGTGTCATTTCCCGTATAACATAGAGAGTGATGTCACCATGGTAGACTTGTGTGGCATAAAACAACACCCAAATGAGACCTTCCCCAACTTCCTCCAACAATGGAGAGGGATAGCTAGTCGCTTCCCTTGTGCTTTCCCTGAGAAGTAGCTGGTCAAGTATTTTTGTCGCTAATCTCAACCCAGATATAGGTTTCCACCTCCAAATGCATTGTATCTATACCTTTGAGGAGGTTATCAAGAAAGGGATTAAAATAGAAAATGATCTCATTGCCAAAGTCACCCTCAAAACCCAGTTTAAAGAAAACCAAATTGTCAAACCCATTGAAAAGCTGAAGATCTTTAACAAAAAAAAATGTGGTGGGAGACATAATCAATGATTCATAACGTGTTCAAACAGTCCAAACAAATCAACCTTTTCAACTGACCAAGAGCCCAATTCAACCACCACCAAAGTGAAGAAAATTCACCTCCCTCAATGTACCATTGTCCATCATACTAAAATAGTTGGATGCGGCCCACATGATGACCTATCCTACAACGCAACTATTTGATGAAAATGCTCATAAACCTTCATGGTATATGGAGCATGAATACTATGAAATGAATCATGTTAAAGGTCATAAGATAGAAAAAATTTTGTGGATTTGCCACTATATTTAGGACCTCATTAATAATGGGGAGATAAAGGTGGATAACCCTGACAAAAATTAAACACCTAACGAGAAAATGGGGATTTATAAGGAACCATTCCCTAAGCATGATAATTCAGAAAAGACAAATCCAGATCATGGAGATTCATCCCAAACCTATAAAGCCACGAATTACTTATATACCAAAAGAGATAACAATCATTAAGATTTTCTTATCATATGTATTCGCTCCCGCGACCGTGTCAATACCATCTAGATCAAGGGAAAGGATTACACTACGGTAACAAGGCATGCCTACCTCGTGATTCTAGAACCCTCTCTATTGACCCCGCAAATTGGTAAATATAACCTTTTAAAACAACTTGAGAGGACACCTACTAAGATCTTGATCTTAGATCTTCTTAAGATATCTAATGTGCATAAGGAAATTTTGTATCAAACTCTTCAGGGGTCGGGAGTGCCTTTAGAAGTCGATCCTGTGTACCTTCAAGCTGGGGAAAATATTACACCAAGTGAGCATCTCACTTTCAACCATAGGAAGGTCCCTACTGAGAATCCTACACATAATCTTCCCTTATACATTGAGGTAGTTGTAACCCGTAAGAAAATCAAACGGTTTCTTATCGATAATGGATCTGGATTGAACATCTACATGCTTAAATTAGTCAAACAATTGGGACATACAGAGGCATATCTTGAGTCCCATATCATCATTATCACCACATACGACAACATGGAAAGAGAGTTAGCAGGCACCATTACGCTACCCATAGAGGTGGGCCCCACTTGCCATCAGATGAAGTTTCACATCCTAGACTTGGAACTTCCATATATATGGCTTCTAGGCCGACCATGGATTCATGCCATGCAGGCCGTGCCATCAACATTTCATCAATGCATCAAGCTGAAGCATGAGGGACATATGGTAACAATACCAGGAGACTCAGAGCCCTTTGCTCATTGTAGAGCTCTCAATAGCTTTACATGAAATGGTACATATGCATGTCCCTCCGCAGATATGGCCATTCCTTTTTAGTCTGAGGCTATGGAATCCTAGCTGGATTCAAATTCTCTTAGGTCTTGTGCTCATGGTGAATCCACTTCCACATCTCAATTTGATTCATGGGAGATGAAAATTCTAGAATATGGCTATGGGGAGTATAATATACAATAAGCGTTCTTGGTTTCTGACCTCTCCTTGTCACCCAAGACTAGAGGTTAACCCAACTACCACTTCAAGAGACCTAGAGAGGAACACACTATTGGGTCATTCCTACTTGGAGGCTTATTAGCTGAGGAAAAATTACTTGATCCACCTACTACTTGGGTCCCTGAGGACACTCAGCCATCTTGTTATCAAACCCCAGAATATGAAAAATCTAGCAGAATGATGTACTCCATGGGCTACAAAGGCCTAGGATGTGGGAGGAATGAACAAGGACAAAGAGAACCAATCCCTCTTCCACATTTCAAAATAGAAAGATATGACATTGGGATTCACCCTTATGGAGCACACCCCAACGATCAAGATGTAACTTGTTCTGAGCATGAGGATAGCTCGAGTACCTAGATAATGATATGGATTCCCATTGTATCCTATAAGAGGATCTGGCCTCCATGAACCTTTTCATAAACAATGTTGTCCTGACCATAACCCCCATTGAACTGACCCTTTACCTTTTGTACCCTTCCCTTGTTGAATGGGACCAACAATGTCACATGCCACTAGATTTATTTGAGAATGACGAGGCTATTACAGAGTTCATGGGAATAAGGGATAAAATTCCCATTGGAGATCACAAGAAAGGTTTCTTTATTGACTTAGACACCTATGCCTACTTCAGCGAGGAGGTTGAACTTTGTGGTCAGCAAAATTTAAAGAAAAGAAAGGGAAAGATTTCTAAAGAAAATCCTTGGCAAAAATTGAAGTCCACGTCACACATTGAAAACCTCTTTGAGGCACTGGCTGAAAAAAAAAAAAAGAAAATCAAAGGAAAAACAAAGTGACCATGCCAAGGATGAAAATCTCGTAGAGACATCCTTGGATGAAGATCTCAACCTACCTCTCGATCCTACGTGTATGGAGGATTTATCAAAATTGTTAGTTGAAGAAATCATTGATGTCAATATTGGTACCGAAGAAGATCCCAAGATAGTAAAATTGGAAGCATCACTCTCGGCCAGAGAACAAAACACATTCAATATGCTACTGCAATAGTTTATTGATGTGTTCGCATGGTCTTACAAAGACATGCCCAACTTAGATCCAACTTTGGTCATGCACAACCTAGTTGTGCACACAGACACTAAGCCTATCAAACTGAAGCTCTAAAAGATGCACCCGAGAGTGGCCTTATTAGTTAAAGAAGAGTTGGAAAGGTTGCTTGTAGTAGGATTCATCAGGCCAATTGATTATTCTGAATGGATATCAAACATTGTTCCTATCCAGAAGAAACCTATCGGTATCTGAATTTGCATATATTTTAAGGACATTAATAAATCTTACCCTAAAGATGAATTTTCATTTTGAACTTGATTTAGAAAGGTGAGTTGGCAAGGTGAGCTATCAGGTGAGATCCCAGGTGAGTTTTATGGTGAGTTACTCAACCAGCTCCCGGGTGAGCTAAACTCACCCTGATCGGTGAGCTCCCAAGTGATCTACTAGGTGATCTCTAAGGTGAGGTCCCCATTGAGCTACTTGATGAGCCCACAAGAGAGCTCACCAGTGAGCTCAAGTTAACCTACTCAGCGAGCTACTCATTGAGCTCCTAGGTGAGATGTTAGGCGAGCTCCAAGGTAAGTTACTTAGCAAGCTACCCGACGAAATCTGAGGTAAGCTACCAAACGTGCTCAAGGTGAGTTGGCAAGGTGAGCTCCTCAGCAAGCTTAAGGAAAGCTAGAAAGGTGAGTTCCCATTTGAGTTTCTGGGTGAGCTGTCAGGTGAGCTCCTGATGGGTTTTCAGCGAGCTACTTGACGAGCTCTCGAGTGAGATCAAGTTGAGCTAGTCGGTGAGCTCCCGGGTGAGCTAAAGGTGAGGTGGTAAGGTGAGCTCTCAGGTGAGCTCCCAGGAAAACTAAAGTTAGTGAGCTACTCGGTGAGCTCCCAGTTGAGCTCAAAGGTGAGCTTGTTGGTAATCTCTGAGGTGATCTTACATGTAAGCTACCAGATGAGCTCAAGGTGAGTTGGTAAGGTGAGCTCAAGGTGAGTTGCAAGCCAAGCTCAAGGTGAGCTATCAGGTGAGCTCCTAGGTGAGTTACTCGATGAGCTCCCGGTTGAGCTGAAACAAGCTCCCAGAAGAACTCCCAGGTGAGCTACTTGGTGAGATGTTTGGAGAGCTCCGGGAAAGCTGCTAGGAAAGATATCAAGTGAGTTACTTGGTGAGCTCCTAGGAGAGGTCCCTAGCGAGTTACTTGGTGAGCTCACAAGTGAGCTTAAGTCAACCTACTTGGCGAGTAGCTCGGTGAGCTCCCAGGTGAGTGATTAGGTGATCTCCCAGGTCATCTACTTGGCAAGATGCTTGACAAACTTTGAGATGAGATACCAGATGAGCTCAAGGTGAGTTGGTAAGGTGAGCTCCTCAGCAAGCTCAAGGTAAGCTGGTAAGGTGAGTTGATAGGTGAGCTCCCATGCGAGTTGGCAAGGTGAGCTGCCAGGTGACCTCCCATGCGAGTTTTCATGTGAGCTGCTTCACTAGCTCCCAGGAGAGCTTAAGTTAAGCTACTTGGTGAGCTCCTTGGTGAGCTAATGGTGAGTTAACAAGGCAAGCTTTTAGGTGAACTCCCAGGTGAGTTTTCATGAAATCTCAAGTTGAGCTACTAGATGAGCTCCAGGGTGAGTTGTTAGCTAAGATTCTAGCCAAGCTCCTAGGTGAGCTACTCTGTGAGCTCCCAAGTGAGCTCAAAGTTGAGCTTGTCAGAAATATTTAAGGTGAGATTACATGCAATCTACAATATGAGCTCAAGGTGAGTTGGAAAGGTGAGCTCAAGGTGAGTTGACAAGGTGAGTTGTCAGGTGAGCTCCTAGGTGAGTTCCTAGGTGAGTTACTCAATGAGCTCCCGAGTGAGCTCAACATGAGCTGACCAGTGAGCTCCAAGAAGAGCTCCCAGGTGAGTTTTGTCGAGCTCCTAGGTGAGCTACTAGCTAAGCTCCCAAGTGAGCTACTTGGTGAGCTCATAGATGAGGTCCATGGCGAGTTGATCGGAAAGCTCACAAGTGAGCTCATGTCAACCTACTTAGTAAGCTACTCAGTGAGCTCCCAGGTGAGCTGTTAGGAAAGCTCACAGGAAAACTACTTGGCGAGCTTTTTGAAAACTATGAGGTGAGCTACATGATGAGTTCAAGGTGAGTTGGTAAGGTGAGCTTCTCAGCAAGCTCAAGGTGAGATGGAAAGGTGAGCTCCCATTCGAGTTTATGGGTGAGCTATCAGGTGAGCTCCAATGTGATTTTTCAGGTGAGCTACTTGATGAGCTCCTAGGTGAGATCAAGTCAAGCTGCTTGGTGAGCTTCTATGTGAGCTCAAGATGAACTGGCAAGGTGAGCTATCAGGCGAGCTCCCATGCGAGTTTAAGGGAAAGCTCAAGTTGAGCTGCTCAACGAGCTCCTGGATGAGCTACTTGTCGAGCTCCCAGTTGACCTCTTAGGTGAGCTACACATTTAGCTCCTAGGTGAGGTAAAAGGTGAGATTATTAGAAATCTCTAATGTGAGATTCCATGCGAGCTACTAGATGAGCTTAAGGTGAGTTGGCAATGTGATCTCAAGGTAATTTTGTAAGGTGAACTCAAGGTGAGTTGGAAAGTGGAGCTATAGAGCGAGCTCTCAGTGAGTTCAAGCTGAGTTACTTGACAATCTCCTGTGAGCTCACCTCAAGTGATTGGTGAGCTCCAAGAAGAGTTCCCAAGTGAGCTACTATGTGAGCTCCCAAGCGAGCTACTTGGCAAGCTCACAGGTGAGGTCCTTGGTGAGCTGCTCGGTAAGCTCACAAATGAGCTCAAGTCAACCTACTTGGTGAGATCCTAGTTGAGTTATTAGGTGAGCTCCTAGGAAAGATACTTGGTGAGCTTCTTGATGAACTCTGAGGAAAGCTACTAGATGAGCTTAAGGTGAGTTGGCAAGCTGAGCTCCTCAATGAGCTTAAGGTGAGTTGATAATGTGAGCTGATAGGTGAACTCCCATACAAGTTGGCAAGGTGAGCTATTAGGTGAGCTCCCATGTGAGTTTTCAGGTGAGCTACTTGATGAGCTCCCGGGTGAGCTCAAGTTGAGCTACTTGGCGAGCAAGGCAACCTGTCAGGTGAGCTCTGAGGTGAGTTTTTGAGAAAGCTCAAGTTAAGCTACTCGACGAGCCCTGAGTGAGATTTTTTCTGAGCTCCCATATGAGCTCATAGGTGAGCTTCTCGGTGAGCTCCCAGGTGAGATCAAAGGTGAGCTTGTCAAAAATCTATGAGGTGATCTTACACGTGAGCTATAAGATGAGCTCAAGGTGAGAGATCCCAAGTGAGTTTCTGAGCAAGCTCAAGTTGAGCTACTCGATGATCTCTTAGGTGAGTTTCTTTGCCGAGATCCCGGCTAGGCTCCTAGGTAAGATTCTTCGTGAGCTCCCGTGTGAGCTCAAAGGTGAGCTTATCGGTAATCTACGAGGTGAACTTACATGAAAGCTACCATATGAGATCAAGGTGAGTTGGTAAGGTGAGATCAAGGCAAGTTGGCAAGGCAAGCTCAAGGTGAGTGTGTAAGGCAAGTCGTTAGGTGAGCTCCCATGTAAGTTCTTAGGTAATTTACTCGATGAGCTCCCAAGTGAGCTTAACTCGAGCTGATTGGTGAGCTCCAAGAAGAGCTCTAAGGTGACCTATATGGTGACCTATTCAATGAGCTCCCAAGTGACTTACTAGGTGAGCTCTTAGGTGAGCTACTTGGCTAGCCCAGGCATGGTCCCTGGTGAGCTACTTGGTGAGCTACTCAATGACCTCTGAGGTGAGCTACCAGAAGAGCTCAAGGTGAGTTAGAAAGGTGAGCTCCTTAGTGACCTCAAGGTGAGCTGATAGGTAAGCTCCCATGTGTGTTTCTGGGTGAGTTATTATGTGAGCTCCCATGTGAGTTTTCAAGTGAGCTTCTTGATGAGAATCTAAGTGAGCTCAAGTCGATCTGCTCAGTGAGCTCCTAGGTGAGCTCAAGGTGAGTTGGTAAGGCAATCTGTCAGGTAATCTCCTTGGTGATTTTTTAGGTAAGCTCATGTCGAGCTCCTAGGTGAGCTGCTTATTGAAATCCCAGTCGAGCTCCTAGGTGAACTACATGGTGAGCTCCCAGGTGAGGTCAAAGGTGAGCTTGTTGGAAATCTCTTGGGTGAGATTACATGCGAGCTACCAGATGAGCATAAGGCAAGTTTGCAAGATGAGCTCAAGGTGAGGTGGCAAGGTGAGCTGTCAAGCGATCTCCCAAGTGAGTTCCCAGGTGAGTTACTTAACGAGCTCCCAGGTGAGCTTAGCTTGAGCTGATCAGTGAGCAGATAGAAGAGCTCCCAAGTGAGCTACTTGGAAAGTTACTCGGTGAACTCACAAGCTATCTCAAGTCAACCTACTCACCGAGCTATTTGGTGAGCTCCCAGGTGAGTTATTAGGCAAGCTACTCGATGAAATCCAAGGTGAGATACTAGATGAGGTCAAGGCGAGTTAGCAAGGTGAGCTCCTAAGTGAGCACAAGGTGAGTTGGTAAGGTGAGCTGATAGGTGAGCTCCCATGTGAGTTTCTGGGTGATCTGTCATGGAAGCTCCCATGCGAGTTTTTGGGAAAGCTACTTTACTAGCTCCCAAGCGAGCTCGTAATTGAGTTTCTAGGAAAGCTCAAGTCGAGCTACTCGACAAGCTCCTAGGAGAGCTACTTGCCAAGCTCCCAGCCGAGCTCCTAGGTGAGCTGTTTGATGAGATACTCAGTGAGCTCCCAGGTGAGCTCAAAGGTGACCTTGTCGGTAATATCCGAGTTGAGCTTACATGCGAGATACAAGATGAGCTCAAGGTGAGTTGGCAAGTCGAGGCCAAGGTGAGTTGGCAAGGTGAGTTGTTAGGTGAGTTCCTAGGTGAGTTACTCAACGAGCTCCTTAGTGAGCTCAACTTAAGCTGATTGATGAGCTCCCAGAAGATCTCCCATGTGAGCTACTAGGAGAGCTCTTAAGAAATCTCTAAGTGAGCTACTTGGTGTGCTCCCAGGTGAGGTCCCCATCGAGTAACTTGGCAAGCTCACAAGCGAGCTCAAGTCAACCTACTCGGTGAGTTCCTAGGTGAGCTACTTGGCGAGTTACTTGAGGAACTCTGAGGTGAGCTATTATGTGAGTTTCTAGGTGAGCTGATATGTAAGCTCCCATGTAAGTTTTTGGGTGGGCTGTCAGGTGATCTCCCATGTGATTTTTTGAGTGAGCTTCTTGACAAGCTCCTGGGAAAGCTCAAGTAGAGTTATTCGGAAACCTCCCAGGTTAGCTTCTCAGTGAGCTCCCAGGTGACCTTTTCAAGTAATATTTGAGGTGAGCTTACATATGAGCTACTAGATGAGCTTTAGGTGAGTTGGTAAGGAAATCTCAAGGTGAGTTGGCAAGGTAACCTATCAAATAAACTCCCAGGTGAGTTCCTAGGTGAGTTACACGACAAGCTCCCGGGTGAGCTTAAATCGAGATGATTGAGGAGCTCCCAGGTGAGTTTACTAGCAAGATCAAGTGGAGCTGGTCGACGAGATCCTGAGCGAGCTACTTGTTGAGCTCCCAACCAAGCTCCTAGGTTAGCTACTCGGTGAGCTCCCAGTTGAGCTCAAAGGTGACCTTGTTGGCAATGTCTGAGGTGAGCTTACATGTGAGATACTAGATGAGCTCAAGTTGAGTTGGTAAGGTGAGCTCAAGGTGAGTTGACAAGGAAATCTCAAGGTGAGTTGGCAAGGTGAGCTATCAGGCAAGCTCCTAGGAGAGTTCCTAGGTGAGTTAATTGACAAGCTCTTGGGTGAGCTCAACTCGAGCTGATCGAGAAGCTCCCAGAAGAGCTACTTGGCAAGTTGTTTAGAAAGGTCCCGGGAAAGTTGCTAGGCAAACTCCCAAGAAAGCTACTTGGTGAGATCCTAGGTGAGGTCCCTGGTCAGCTCAAAAGTGAGCTCAAGTCAACCTACTCAGTGAGCTACTCGGTGAACTCCCAGGTGAGCTGTTAGGTGAGCTCCAGGTGAGATGTTAGGTGAGCTCCCAGGTGAGCTACTTGGTGAGCTACTCGATGAAGTCTGATGTGAGCTACTAGACGAGCTCAAGGTGAGTTGGTAAGGTGAGCTCCTTAGTGAGTTCAAGGCGAGTCTCATGTGAGTTGGTAACATGAGCTATCGGTGAGCTTCCATGCGAGTTCCTAGGTGAATTTCTTGGTGAGCTCTAGGAGAGCTCAAGGTGAGCTTGCAAGGTGACCTGTTAGGTGAGTTTTTAGGAAAGCTTAAGTCGAGCTACTCAATGAGCTCCTAAGTGAGCTATTTTTTGAGCTCCCATCCACACTCCTATGTGAGCTACTTGGTGGGCTCCCAAGTGAGCTCAAAGGTGAGCTTGTCAGCAATCTCTGAGGTGAACATACATGTGAGCTACCGGGTGAGTTCAAGGTGAGTTGCCAAGGTGAGCTCCCAGGTGAGTTCCCAGGGGAAATTCTCGATGAGCTCTTTGGCAATCTCAACTCGAGTTGATTGGTGAGCTCCTATAAGAGCTCCCAAGCAAGCTACTAGGTGAGCTATTTGGTGAGCTCCCGTGTGATCTTCTCGGTAAGATCCCAAGTGATCTACTTGGTGATCTCCTAGGTGAGGTCCCTAGAAAGTTATTTGATAAGCTCACAAGTGAGCTCAAGTAAACCTACTCGGTGAGCTACTCAGTGAGCTCCCAGGTGATCTCCCATGTGAGCTACTTGGTGAGCTACTTGACAAAATTTGAGGTGATCTACCAGATGCTATCAAGGTGAGTTGGCAAGGTGAGCTGATAGGTGAGATCCCATGTGAACCCATGCACATTTTTGGGTGAGCTTCTTGACGAGCTACTCGATGAGCTCCTAGGTGAGTTCAAGGTGAGATGGAAAAATGAGTTGTCAGGCAAGCTCCCAGGCAAGTTTTCGGGCAAGCTCGAGTCAAGTTGCTCAATTATCTCCTAGGTGAGCTACTTTCCGAGCTCCCAGCCAAGTTCTTAGGTGACCTGCTCGATGAGCTCCCACGCAAGCTCAAAGGTTACCTTGTTAGAAATCTCTGAGGTGAGCTTACATGCAACCTAATAGATGAGCTTAAGGTAAGTTGGCAAGGTGAGTTGGCAAGGCGAGCTCAAGGTGAGTTGGCAAGGTGAGCTATCAGGTGAGCTCCTAGGTGAGTTCCTAGGTGAGTTACTCAATGAGCTCCCGGGTGAGCTCAACTTGAGCTAATCGGTGAGCTCCTAGAAGAGCTCCCAAGTGAGCTACTTGGCAAGCTATTCAGTGAGCTCCCAAGTGAGCTGCTAGATGAGCTCCCAGGTGAGGTCCCCAATGAGCTACTTGGTGAGCTCCCGGAGAGCTTAAGCAAGCTCCCAGGTGAGTTACTCGATGAGCTTCTGGGTGAACTCAACTTGAGCTGATCAGTGAGTTCCCAAAAGAGCTCCCAGGTGAGATACTTAGCGAGCTATTCGGTGAGATCCCAAGAGAGCTGCTAGGTGATCTCTCAAGTGAGCTACTTGACGAGCTCCCAAGTGAGGTCCCTGGTGAGCCACTCAGTGAGATCACAAGCGAGCTCAAGTTAACCTACTCAGTGAGATGCTTGGTGAGCTCCTAAGCGAGGTGTTAGGTGAGCTCCTAGGCAAGCTGTTAGGAAAGCTCCCAGGTGAGCTACTTGGCGAGTTAATCAATGAACTCTGAGGTAAGCTACCAGATGAGCTCAAGGAAAGTTGGCAAGGTGAGCTCCTCAGCGAGCTCAAGGTGAGTTGACAAGGTGAGCTAATAAGCAAGCTCCCATGTGAGTTGGCAAGATGAGCTATCGTGAAAGCTCCCATGTGAGTTTTCGAGTGAGTCGTTTGACGAGATCACAAAGCGAGCTCAAGGTGAGTTTGCAAAGGTGAGTTCAAGTTGACTTACTTGATGAGGTCCTAGGTGAGCTACTTGTAGAGCCTCCACCCGAGCTCCTTGGTGACCTGCTTGATGAGCTCCCTATGTGAGCTCAAAGTTGATTGATCGGTAATCTCTAAGGTGAGCTTACATGCGAACTACGAGATGAGCTCAAGGTGAGTTGGCAAGAGTGAGCTCAAGGTGAGTAAGGTGAGTTTTCAGTGAGTTCCCAAGTGAGTTACTTGGTGAGCTCAACTCAAGCTGATTGGTGAGATCCCAAAAGATCTCTTAGGTGAGATACTTAGCAAGCTATTCGGTGAGCTCCTAGGTAAGCTACTAGGTGGGATCCCAAGTGAGATACTTACTGAGCTCCCAAGTGAGCTACTTGGCGAGCTCCCAGGTGAGGTCCCCATCGAGTATCTTGATAAGCTCACAAGTGAGTTCAAGTCAAACTACTCGGTGAGCTACTCAATGAGCTACCATGTGAGTTTCGGGGTGAGTTGCTTAAGGAGCTCCTATGTGAGCTCAAGTCTTTTTTCTCAGTGAGGTCCTGGGCAAGCTCAAGGTCAGCTAGTAAGGTGAGCTGACAGGTGACTTTATGGGAAAACTCAAGTTGAGTTGCTAGATGAGTGTCTGAGTGAGCTACTTACTGAGCTCCTACCCGAACTCCTAAGTTAGCTATGTAGTGAGCTCCTAAGTGAGCTTGTCGGTAATCTATAAGGTGAGCTTACATGTGAGCTACCAGATGAGCTTTAGGTGAGTTGGAAAGGTGAGCTCAAGCTGAGTTGGCAAGGGAAGCTCAAGGTGAGTTGGTAAGGAAAGCTATCAGAATGCTCCCAGTGAGTTCTTAGGTGATTTAATCGATGAGCTCTTAGGTGTGCTCAACTCGAGCTGATCAAGGAGCTCCCAGAAGAGATCCCAGGGGAGCTACTTAATGATCTGTTTGGCGAGCTCTTAGGTGAGCTGCTAGGTGAGCTCCTAGGCGAGCTACTTGGTGAGCTCCTAAGTGATGTCCTTGGTGAGCTACTCGGTGAGCTCAAAAGTAAGCTCAAGTCAACCTACTCGGTGAGCTACTCGGGAGCTCCTAGGTGAGCTACTTGGGGAGATACTCAAAGAACTCTAAGGTGAGCTACTAGACGAGCTCAAGGTGAGTTGGTGAGCTACTCAGTGAGCTCAAGGTGAGCTCCCATGTGAGTTAGCAAGGTGAGATGTTAAGCAAGCTCCCATATGGGTTTTCAGGTGAGCTACTTGACGAGATCCTGGGTGAGCTCTAGTTGAGCTTCTTGGTGATCTCCTAGTTGAGCTCAAGGTGAGCTGGAAAATGGAGCTGTTAAGTGATATTTTAGGCAAGCAAAAGTTGAGGTGCTCGATGATCTCCTGGGTGAGCTACTTTCTAAGCTCCCAGCTGAGCTCCTAGGTGAGTTCCTTGGTGAGCTCCCATGTGATCTCAAAGGTGAGCTTGTCAGCAATATCTAAGGTGAGCTTACATGTGAGCTACTAGATGAGCTCAAGGCAAGTTGCCAAGGTGAGCTCCTAGGTGAGTTCCCAGTGTGAATTTCTTGATGAGCTCCACGGCAAGCTCAAATCAAGCTAATTGGTGAGCTCCCAGAAAATCTCCTAGGTAATCTACTTGGTGAGTTATTTGGTGAGCTCTCAGGTGAGCTCCCAAGTGAGCTACTTGGTGATCTCCCAGGAGAGGCCCCTAACAAGCTACTTGGCAATCTCACAAGTGAGCTGAAGTCATCCTACTTAGTGAGCTACTCGGTGAGCTCCCAGGTGTGCTATTAGGTGAGCTCCCATGCAAGCTACTAGGTGAGCTACTCGACAAACTTCGAGGTGAGCTATAAGATTAGATCAAGGCAAGTTGGCAAGGTGAGTTGATAGGTGAGCTGTCAGGTGAGCTCCCATGTGAGTTTTTGGGCAATCTCTTTGACGAGATCTAAGGTGAGCTCAAGATGAGCTACTCACTAACCTCCTAGGTGAGCTCAAGGTGAGCTAGAAAAATGAGTTATCAGGAAAGCTTCTAAGTGAGTTTTTCAGGAAAGCTCAAGTTGATCTACTCGATGAGCTCCTGGACGAGCTACTTGCTGAGCTCCCAACCAAGCTCCTAGGTGAGCTACTCAGTGAGCTCCCATACGAGCTCAAAGGTGACCTTGTTGGCAATCTCCGAGGTGAGTTTACATGTGAGCTACTAGATGAGCTTAAAGTAAGTTTGTAAGGTGAGCTCAAGGTGAGTTGGTAAGGTGAGCTCAAGGTGATTTTGCAAGGGGAGTTGTTAGGTGAGCTCCTAGGTGAGTTCCCAAGTGAGTTACTTTGTGAGCTGTTTAGCGAGCTCCCATGTGAGCTACTAGGTGAGCTCCCAAGCAAGCTACTTATTGAGCTACCAGGTGAGTTTCTCGGTGAGCTGTTCAGTGAGCTCACAAGCAACCTCAAGTCAACCTACTCAGTGAGCTCCCATGAGAGCTGTTAGGAGAGCTCCTAGTGAGTTACTTGATGAGCTCTTGGGTGAACTCAACTTGAGATGATTAGCGAGCTCCCAGAAGAGCTCCCAGGTGAGCTACTTAGCGAGCTATTTGGCTAGCTCCCAGGTGATCTACTAGGTTAGCTCCCAAGTGAGCTACTTGGTGAGCTCCCAAGCAAGGTACCCAGTGAGCTCACAGGTGAGCTCAAGTCAACCTACTCAGTGAGCTTCTCGGTGAGCTCCTAGGTGATTTATTAGGTGAGCTTCCTGCAAGCTGCTAGGTGAGCTCCTAGGTAAGCTGCTTGGATACTTGCTCGATGAACTCCGAGGTGAGCTACCAAATGAGTACAAGGTAATTTGGTAGGGTAAACTCCTTCAAAACTCAAGGAAATCTCCCATGTGAATTTTTGGGTGAGTTACTTGACGAGCTCCCAGACAAGCTCAAGTCGAGATGCTCGGTGAGCTCAAGGCAAGTTGGTAAGGTGAGATTTCAGGTGAGGTCCCAGGTAAGTTTTTAGGTGATCTATTTGATGAGATCCTAGGTGAGGTCAAGTAGAGCTACTCGGAGAGATCCTAGACAATCTCCCAAGTAATCCTACTCACTCTTGGGTGAGCTCAAGTCAAACTACTCACCGAGTGCTCGGTGAGCTCCTAGGTGAGCTGTTAGGTGAGCTCTCAGGTGAGCTACTTGGTGAGATACTTGAAAACTCTAAGGGGAGGTACCATATGAGCTCAAGCTAAGTTGCCAAGGTGATCTCCTCAGTGAGCTCAAGGTGACCTAGTAATGTGAGCTGTTACGCAAGCTCCTATACGAGTTGGTAAGGCGAGCTATCAGGTGAGCTCCCATGTGAGTTTTCAGGTGAGTTATTTGATGAGCTCCCAGGTGAGATAAAGTTAATCTACTCAGTGAGGTCCATGGTGAGCTCAAGGCAAGTTGTAAAGGAAAGCTATCTGATAAGCTCCCAGGAAAGTTTCTAGGCAAGCTCAAGTCGAGTTACTTGATGAGCTCCTAGGTAAGCTACTTTTCAAGCTCCTAGCTGAGCTCCTAGGTGAGCTTCTTGGTGAGATCCCAAGCTAGCTCAAAGCTGACCTTATTGGAAATCTTTGAGGTGAGCTTACATGTGAGCTATAAGATATGCTTAAGGTGAGTTGGCAAGGCAAGCTCAAGGAAAGCTTGCAAGGTGAGCTATCAGGTGAGCTACCATGCGAGTTTATGGGCAAGCTCAAGTCGAGCTACTCAACGAGCTCCTGGATGAGCTGCTTACCGAGCTCCTAGCTGACCTCTTAGGTGAGTTGCTTGGTTATCTCCTAGGTGAGGTCAAAGGTGAGCTTATCGGAAATCTTTGATGTGAGCTTACATGCAAGCTACCAGATGAGCTCAAGGTGAGTTGGCAAGGTGAGCTCAAGGCAAGTTTGTAAGGTGAACTCATGGTGAGTTGGCAAGCAGAGCTATAGAGTGAGCTCCCAGGTGATTTCCAAGATGAGTTACTCGATAAGCTCCCAGGTAAGCTCACCTCGAGCTAATCAATGAGCTCTAAGAAGAGCTCTCAGGTGAGCTACTAGGTGAGCTCCCAAGTGAGCTACTTGGAAAGCTCACAGGTGAGGTCCTTGGTGAGCTACTCGGTAAGCTCACAAATGAGAACAAGTTAACCTACTCGGTGATCTCCCAGTTGAGTTATTAGGTGAGCTCCTAGGCAAGCTAGTTGGTGAGCTACTCAACGAACTCGAGGCAAGCTACTAAATGAGATTAAGGTGAGTTGGCAAGGTGAGCTCCTTAGCGAGCTTAAGGTGAGATGAAAATGTGAGTTGATAGGTGAACTCCCATACTAGTTGGCAAGGTGAGCTATTAGGTGAGCTCCCATGTGAATTTTCAGGTGAGCTACTTGATGAGCTCCTAGGTGAGCTCAAGTTGAGATACTCAGTGAGCTCCTGAGTGAACTCAAGGTGAGTGACAAGGTAACCTATCGTGTGAGATCGAGGTGAGTTTTTGAGCAAGATAAATTCAAGCTACTCGACAAGCTCTTGGGTGAGATTTTTCTAAGCTCCCAAGGTGAGCTTGTAGGTGAGCTTCTCAATGAGCTCCCAGGTGAGCTCAAAGGTGAGCTTTTCAAAAATCTATGAGGTGAGCTTACATGTGAGCTACAAGATGAGCTCAAGGTGAGAGATCCCAAGTGAGTTTCTAAGAAAGCTCAAGTCGAGCTACTTGAAGAGCTCTTAGGTGAGCTACTTGCCGGGATCCCAGTTGGGGTCCTAGGTGAGCTTCTTGGTGATCTCCCATGCGAGCTCAAAGGTGAGATTTTCAGTAATCTCTGTGGTGAGCTTACATGTGAGCTACCAAATGAGATTAAGGTGAGTTGGTAAGGTGAGCTCAAGGTGAGTTGGTAAGGTGAGCTCAAGGTGAGTGTGCAAGGTGAGCTATCGGTGAGTTCCTAGGAAAGTTACTCGATAAGCTCCCAAGTGAGCTCAACTCGAGCTGATCGGTGAGATCCTAGAAGAGCTCCAAGGTGAGCTACATGGTGAGCTATTTGATGATATCCCAAGTGAGTTACTAGATGAGCTCTTAGGTGAGCTACTTGGAGAGCCCAGACATGGTCCCTAGTGAGCTGCTTGGTGAGGTCACAAGCAAGCTCAAGTAAACCTACTTGGTAAGCTGCTCATTGAGCTCCTGGGTGAGCTCCTAGGTGAGTTAATTGGAAAGGTACTCAATAAAATCTAAGGTGAGCTACTAGATGAGCTCAAGGTGAGTTGGCAAGGTGAGCTCTTTAGTGACCTCATGGTGAGCTAATAAGTAAGCTCCCATGTGTTTTTCAGGGTGATCTGTTAGGTGAGCTCCCATGTGAGTTTTCAGGCAAGCTTCTTGACGAGCTTCCAGGAAATCTCAAGTCAAGTTGCTCAGTGAGCTCCTGGGTGAGCTCAACGTGAGTTGGAAAGAAATTTGTCAGGTAAGCTCCTAGGTGAGTTTTCAGGAAAGCTCATGTCGAGCTCCTGGGTGAGCTACTTACCAAACTCCTAGCCAAGCTCCGAGGTGAACTACACTATTAGCTCCTAGGTAAGTTCAAAGGTGAGCTTGTAGGTAATCTCTTGGTCGAGATTACATGTGAGCTACTAGATGAGCACAAGGCAAGTTGGCAAGGTGACCTCAAGGCGAGGTGGCAAGGTGAGCTGTCAAGTGAGCTCCCAAGTGAGTTCCCAGGTGAGTTACTTAATGAGCTCCCAAGTGAGCTTAGCTTGAGCTGATCGGTGAGCTCGCAGAAGAGCTCCCAAGTGAGATACTTAGTGAGTTACTCGGTGAGCTCACAAGCTAGCTCAAGTCAACCTACTTGCCAAGCTGTTCTGTGAGCTCCCAGGTGAGTTGTTAGGCAAGCTACTCGATGAAATCCAAGGTGAGCTACTAGATGAGGTCAAGGTGAGTTGGCAAGGTGAGCTCCTCAGTGATCTCAATGAGAGTTGATAAGGTGAGCTGATAGGTGAGCTCCCATGTGAGTTTCTATGTGATCTTGTCAGGGAAGCTCCCATGTGAGTTTTCAGGAAAGCTGCTTTACTAGCTCCTAGGTGAGCTAAAGGTGATTTGGCAAGGAGAGCTATCAGGTGAGCTCTCAATTGAGTTTTTGGGAAAGCTCAAGTTGAGCTACTTGATAAGCTCCTAGGTGAGCTACTTACCAAGCTCCCAGTCGAGCTCCTAGGTGAGCTACTTGATGAGCTACTCAGTGAGCTCCCAGTTGAGCTCAAAGGTGAGCTTGTCGGTAATCTCTGAGGTGAGCTTACATGCGAGATACAAGATGAGCTCAAGGTGAGTTGGCAAGTCAAGGTCAAGGTGAGTTGGCAAGGTGAGATATCAGGTGAGTTCCTAGGTGAGTTACTCGATGAGCTCCTTGGTGAGCTCAACTTAAGCTGATCGATGAGCTCCTAGAAGATCTCCCATGTGAGCTACTAGGTGAGCTCCTAAGCAAGCTCCTAAGTGAGCTACTTGGTGTGCTCCGGTGAGGTCCCCATCAAGTTACTCGGTAAGCTCACAAGTGAGCTCATAAGAGAGCTCAAGTCAACCTACTCATTGAATTCCCAGGTGAGCTACTTGGTAAGTTGCTTGATCAACTCTGAGGTGAGCTATTATGTGAGTTTATGGGTGAGCTGATACTCAAGATCCCATGCAAGTTTTTGGGTGAGCTGTTAGGTGAGCTCCCATGTGAGTTTTCGAGTGAGCTTCTTGACGAGCTCCTGGGAAAGATCAAGTTGAGTTATTCAGCAAGCTCCTACGTTAGCTTTTCGGTGAGCTCCTAGGTGAGATTTTCGGTAATCTCTAAGGTGAGATTACATGTGAGCTACTAGATGAGCTTAAGGTGACTTGGTAAGGCAAGCTCAAGGTGAGTTGGCAAGGTGACTTGTCAAATAAGCTCCCAGGTGAGTTCCTAGGTGAGTTACTCAACAAGCTCTTGGGTGAGCTCAACTCAAGCTGATCGAGGAGCTCCCAGGTGAGTTTACTAGAAAGCTCAAGTGGAGCTGCTCAAAGAGCTCCAGAGTGAGTTACTTGCTGAGCTCCCAACTAAGCTCCTAGGTTAGCTGCTCAACGAGCTCCAAGGTGAGCTCAAAGGTGACCTTTTCGGCAATCTCTGAGGTGAGCTTACATGAGAGCTACCAGATGAGATCAAGGTGAGTTGGTAAGGTGAGCTTAAGGTGAGTTAGAAAGCAAAGATCAAGGTGAGTTTGTAAGGTGAGCTATCAAGTAAGCTCTAGGAGATTTCCTAGGTGAGTTACTCGAAGAGCTCCTAGGTGAGCTCAACTCGAGCTGATCAGGAACTCCTAGAAGACCTCCCAGGTGATCTACTTGGCGAGATTTTCGTCAAGCTGCTAGGCAAGCTCCCAAGTGAGCTACTTGGTGAGATCCCAAGAAAGGTCCCTGGTGAGCTGAAATGTGAGCTGAAGTCAACCTACTTGGTGAGCTACTCGGTGAGCTCCTAGGTAAAGTCAGTTAGTTAGGTGTGCTCCTGGGTGAGATGTTAGGTGATATCCTAGGTGAGCTACTTGGTGAGATACTCGACGAACTCTGAGGTGAGCTACCAAATGAGCTCAAGGTGAGTTGGAAAGGTGAGCTCCTTAGTGAGCTCAAGGTGAGTTCTCATGTGAGTTGGTAAGGTGAGCTATCAAGTGAGCTCCCATGCAAGTTCCCAGGTGAATTTCTCGGCAAGCTCCTAGAGAGCTCAAGGTGAGCTAGCAAGGTGACCTGTTAGGTGATTTTTTAGGAAATCTCAAGTCGAGCTACTCGATAAGCTCCTTGGTGAGCTATTTTCTGAGATCCCATCTGAGCTCCTAGGTGAGCTACTCGGTGGGCTCCCAAGTGAGCTCAAAGGTGAGCTTGTCATAAATTTCTGAGGTGAACTTACATGTGAGGAACCAGGTGAGCTCAAGGCAAGTTGGCAAGGTGAGCTCCTAGGTGAGTTCCCAATTGAAATTCTCGATGATCTCTTTGGTAAGCTCAACTCAAGTTGATTGATGATCTCCATAAGAGCTCCCAAGAAAGCTACTCGGTGAGCTATTTGGTCAGCTCCTAGGTGAGATTCTCGGTGAACTCCCAAGCGAGCTACTTGGTGATCTCCTATGTGAGGTCCCTAGCGAGATGTTTGATAAGCTCACAAGTGAGCTCAAGTAAACCTACTCGAGTGAGCTCCCAAGTGAGATGTTAGGTGATCTCCCATGTGAGCTATTTTTTGAGCTACTCGATGAACTCCAATGTGAGCTACCAGATGATATCAAGGCAAGTTGGCAAGGTGAGTTGATAGGTGAACTCCTATGTGAGTTTTTAGGTGAGCTGTCAGGTGAGCTCCCACGCACATTTTTGGGTGAGATTTTTAATGAGCTACTCGATGAGCTCCTGGGTGAGTTCAAGGTGAGCTAGAGAAATGAGCTATCAGGTGAGCTCCAAGGAAAGTTTTTGGGAAAGCTCAAGTCAAGCTACTCGACGATCTCCTAGGTGAACTACTTATCAATCTCTCAGCTGAGTTCCTAGGTGAGCTACTCGATGAGCTCCCATGTAAGCTCAAAGGTGACCTTGTCGAAATCTCGAGGTGAGCTTACATATGACCTCTTTGGATGAGCTTAAGGTAGGTTGGCAAGGTTAGTTGGGCAAGGTGATCTCAAGGTGAGTTGGCAAGGTGAGCTGTCAGGTGAGCTACTAGGTGAGTTCCTAGGTGAGTTACTCAATGAGATCCTAGGTGAGCTCAATTTGAGCTGATTGGTGAGCTCCTAGAAGAGCTCCCAAGTGAGCTACTTGGCGAGCTATTCGGTGAGATTCTAGGTGAGGTCCCAAATGAGCTACTTGGTGAGCTCCACAGGAGAGCTGTTAGGAAAGCTCCTAGGTGAGTTACTCGATAAGATCCTGAGTGAGCTCAACTTGAGCTGATTGGTGAGTTCCCAGAAGATCTCCCAGGTGAGCTACTTAGTGAGCTATTCAAAGTGAGCTCCTAGGAGAGCTGCTATGTGATCTCCCAAGCGAGCTACTTGAAAATATCCCGTGCAAGGTCCTTAGTGAGCCACTCGATGAGATGACAAGTGAGCTAAAGTTAGCCTACTCAATGAGATGCTTCGTGATCTCCTAGGTGAGGTGTTAGGTGAGCTCGCAAGTAAGCTGTTAGGTAAGCTCCCGGGTGAGCTACTCGGTGAGTTACTCGATGAAATCGAGGTAAGCTACCAAACGAGCTCAAGGAAAGTTGTAGAGTGAGATCCTTAGCAAGCTCAAGGTGAGTTGACAAGGTGAGCTAATAGGAAAGCTCCCATGTGAGTTGGCAAGGTGAGCTATCAGGAAAGCTCCTATGTGAGTTTTTGAGTGAGAGTGTTTGACGAGATCATGGGTGAGCTCAAGTCGAGCTACTCGGTGAGCTCAAGGTGAGTTGGAAAAGGTGACCTTTAGTTGACCTACTCGATGAGGTCCTGGGTGAGCTACTTTTCGAGCTCCCACCGAGATCCTAGGTGAGCTTCTCGATGAGCTCCCAGTGAGCTCAAAGTTGAGGTTGTTGGAAATCTCCGAGGTGAGCTTACATGCAAACTACCGAGATGAGCTCAAGGTGAGTTAGAAAGGTAAGCTCAAGGTGAGTTGTTAAGGTGAGTGTCAAGTGAGTTACTTGGTGAGCTTAACTCAAGCTGATCGGTGAGCTCCCGAGAAGATCTCCCGGAGTGAGCTACTTGGCAAGTTGTTAAGTGAGATCCCACGTAAGCTACTAGGTGAGCTCCCAAGTGAGCTACTTAGTGAGCTCCCAAGTGAGCTACTTGGTGAGCTCCCGGTGAGGTCCCCATCGAGCATCTTGGCAAGCTCACGGGTGAGTTCAAGTCAACCTACTCGGTGAGCTACTAGGTGAACTACCATGTGAGTTTCTGGGTGAGCTGCTTAACGATCTCCTAGGGGAGCTCAAGTCTTTTTTCTCAGTGAGGTCCTGGGTGAGCTCAAGGTGAGCTTGCAAGGTGAGTTATTAGTTGAGCTACCAAGTGAGTTTAAGGGAAAACTCAAGTCAAGCTACTCGACGAGCTCCTAATTGAGCTGCTTACCAAGCTCCTAGCTGAGCTCCTAGGTTAGTTGCTCAGTGAGCTCCTAAGTGAGCTCAAAGGTGAGCTTGTCAGTAATCTCTAAGGTGAGCTTACATACAAGCTACCAGATGAGCTTTAGGTGAGTTGGTAAGGTGAGCTCAAGCTGAGTTGGTAAGGGAAGCTCAAGGTGAGTTGGCAAGGAAAAGCGTCAGAAATCTCTTAGGTGAGTTCCTAGGTGAGTTAATTGATGAGCTCCTAGGTGTGCTCAACTCAAGTTAATCAAGAGCCCAGAAGAGATCCTAGGTGAGCTACTTAGTGAGCTATTTGGTGAGCTCCCAGGTGAGCTGCTAGGCGAGCTCCTAGGAGAGCTACTTGGTGAGCTCCCAAGTGATGTCCCTAGTGAGCTGCTCGGTGAGCTCAAAAGTGTGCTCAAGTCAACCTATTCAATGAGCTGCTCAGGGAGCTCCTAGGTAAGCTACTTGGCAAGATACTTGACAAACTCTTAGGTGAGCTACTAGACAAGGTCAAGGTGAGTTGGTAAGGTGAGCTACTCAGTGAGCTCAAGGTGAGCTATCGAGTAAGCTCCCATATGAGTTTTCAGGTGAGCTACTTGACGAGATCCTAGGTGAGATCCAGTTGAGCTTCTCGGTGAGCTCCTGGTCGAGCTTAAGGTGAGCTAACAAGGTGAGCTATCGGTGATATTTTGGGCAAGCTAAAGTTGAGGTGCTCAATGATCTCACAGGTGAGCTACTTTCTTTGCTCCCAGCCAAGGTCCTAGGTGAGTAGCTCGGTGAGCTCCCAAGTGAGCTCAAAGGTGAGCTTGTCAGTGCAATCTCTAAGGTGAGCTCCTAGGTGAGTTCCCAGTGTGAATTTATTGATGAGATCCTAGAGTGAGCTCAACTCAAGATGATTGGCAACCTCCCAAAAGATCTTCAAGTGAT
The DNA here is from genome assembly GCA_018340775.1 of Taxus wallichiana var. yunnanensis. Classification (NCBI taxonomy): domain Eukaryota; kingdom Viridiplantae; phylum Streptophyta; class Pinopsida; order Cupressales; family Taxaceae; genus Taxus; species Taxus wallichiana. The sequence goes on along the minus strand of CM031237.1, from coordinate 27,527,966 downwards.
CTAATTGGTGAGTTATTTGGTGATCTCCTAAGTGAGCTCCCAAGTGAGCTACTTAGTGATCTCCCGAGAGAGGTCCCCGACGAGCTACTCGGTGAACTCACAAGTGAGATCAAGTCATCCTACTCAGTGAGATACTCACCGAGATCCAAAGGTACACTTGTTAGGTGAGCTCCCATGCAAGCTACTAGGTGAGCTACACAAAAAAATCTGAGGTGAGCTACAAGATGAGATCAAGGCAAGTTGGCAAGGTGAGTGATAGGTGAGTGTCAGTGAGCTCCCATGTGAGTTTTTGGGCAAGCTACTTGATGAGCTCTCGGTGAGCTCAAGTCAAGCTACTCGGTGACCTCGGGGGTGAGCTCAAGGTGAGCTGGAAAATGAGTTGTTAGGAAAGCTTCCAGGTGATTTTTTCAAGAAAGCTCAAGTTGATCTACTCGGCAAGCTCTCGGGAAAGCTGCTTGTCGAGCTCCCAACCAAGCTCCTAGGTGAGTTACTCGGTGAGATCCCATACAAGCTCAAAGGTGACCTTGTCGGTAATCTCCGAGGTGAGTTTACACGTGAGCTACTAGATGAGCTTAAGGTAAGTTGATAAGGTGAAGTCAAGGTGAGTTGGTAAGGTGAGCTCAAGGTGAGTTTGCAAGGGGGCTATTAGGTGAGCTCTTAGGTGTGTTCTTAGGTGAGTTAATTTGTGAGTTGTTTAGCGAGCTCCCAGGTGAGCTACTAGGTGAGCTCCCAAGTGAGCTACTTCTTGAGCTTCCAGGTGATGTCTCCGATGAGCTACTCGGTGAGCTCACAAGTAACCTCAAGTCAACCTACTCGGTGAGCTGCTCTGTGAGCTCCCATGAGAGATATTAGGGGAGTTCCTAGTGAGTTACTTGATGAGGTCTTGGGTGAAATTAACTCGAGCTGATCAGCGAGCTCCTAGAAGAGCTCACAGGTGAGCTAGTTAGTGAGTTGTTCAGCCAACTCCCAGGTGATCTGCTAGGTGAGCTCCCAAGTGAGCTACTTGGTGAGCTCCCAAGCGAGGTCCCTAGTGAGCTCATAGATGAGTTTATGTCAACCTACTTAGTGAGCTCCTCGGTGAGCTCCTAGGTGAGTTGTTAGGTGAGCTCCCATGCAAGCTGTTAGGTGAGATCCTAGGTAAGATACTTTGAGACTTGCTCGATGAACTCTGAGGTGAGCTAACAGATGAGCACAAGGCAATTTGGCAAGGTAAGCTCCTTCAAAATCTCAAGGAAAGCTCCCACGTGAGTTATTGGGTGAGTTACTTGACTAGCTCTAGTCGAGATACTCGGTGAGCTCAAGGCAAGTTGGTAAGGTGAGCTTTCAGGTGAGCTCCCAGGTAAGTTTTCAGGTAAGATACTTGATGAGCTCCCAGGTGATCTCAATTTGAGCTATTTAGAGAGATCCCAGACAATCTCCCAAGCAAGCCTACTCACTCTCGGGTGAGCTCAAGTCAACCTACTTGCTTGAGCTTCTCGGTGACCTATTAGGTGAGCTCTCACGTGAGCTACTTGGTGAGCTACTTGATGAACTCCTAGGGGAGGTACCAAATGAGCTCAAGGTAAGTTAGCAAGGTGATCTCCTCAGCGAGCTCAAGATGAGTTTTTAATGTGAGCTGATAGGAAATCTCTTATGTGATTTGGTAAGGCGAGCTATCAGGTGAGCTCCCATGTGAGTTTTCGAGTGAGCTATTTGACGAGCTCGCGCAGTGAGATAAATTTAATCTACTCAGCGAGGTCCTAGGTTAGCTCAAGGCAAGTTGGAAAGGAAAGCTATCTAGTAAGCTCCAAGGAAAGTTTCTAAGAAATCTCAAGTCGAGCTACTCTATGAGCTCCTAGGTAAGCTACTTGTCGAGCTCCCACCTAAGCTCCTAGGTGAGTGTTGCTTGGTGAGCTCCCAAGGTAGCTCAAAGCTGAGTTTGTTGGAAATCTACGAGGTGATCTTACATGTGAGCTAAAAGATAAGCTTAAGGTGAGTTGGCTAGGCAAGCTCAAGGCAAGTTTACAAGTTGAGCTATCAGGCGAGCTCCCAGGTGAGTTCCCAGTTGAGTTACTCAACGCGCTCCCAGGTGAGCTCAAATTGATCCGATCGAAACCTCCTAGAAGTGATCCCAAGTGAATTCTTTGGTAATCTCCCATGCGAGCTACTAGGTGAGCTCCCAAGTGAGCTACTTGGAAAAGCTCCCAAGTGAGGTCCCAGTGAGTTACTCTGGGAGCTCATAAATGAGCTCATGTCAACCTACTTTGTGAGCTGCTCGAAAAACTCGAGGTGAGCTACCGAGACAAGCTCAAGGTGAGTTGGCAAGGTGAGTTCCTCAAGTAAGATCAAGGTAAGTTGGTAAGGTGAGCTAATAGATGAGCTCCCATTCATGTTTTTGGGTGAGCTACCAAGTGAGCTCCCATGTAAGTTTTTGGGTGAGCTATTTGACGAGCTTCTAGAAGAGCTCAAGTCAAGATGATTGGCTAGCTCAAGGTGAGCTAGTTAGGTGAGCTCCTAGGTGAGCTTCAGGAGATCAAAGCTAAGCTTATCAATAATCTCTGAGGTGAGCTTACATGCGAGCTACAGAGATGAGCTCAAGGTGAGTTGGTAAGGTGAGCTCAAGGTAAGTTGGCAAGGTGAGCTCCAAGGTGAGTTACTTGATGAGATCCCATGTGAGCTCAACTAAAGCCGATCGTGAGCTCCCAGAAGAGCTCCTAGGCTAGCTACTTAGTGAGCTATTCGTTAAGCTCCCAGGTGAGCTGTTATTCAAAATCCTAAGTGAGCAACTTAGTGAGCTCCCAGGTGAGGTCCTTGGTGAGCTACTCGAAAAGCTCACAATCAAGCTCACAAGTGAATTGTTAGGAAAACTACTTGTCTAGCTCCTAGGTGAGGTCCCTAGCGAGCTGCTCGAAGGTCACAAGTGAGCTTTCACATGAGTTATTAGGTGAGCTCCAAGTGAGATACTTGGTGAGCTGCTTGAAGAAATATAAGGTGAGATACGAGACAAGTTTAAGCTGAGTTAGCAAGGTGAGCTCCTCAGCGAGCTCAAGGCAAGTTGGCAAGGTGAGCTAATAGGTGAGCTCCCATATGTGTTAGCAAGGTGAGCTCCCAAGCAAGTTTTCGAGTGACCTACTTGACGAGCTCCTAGGTGAGCTCAAGTTGAGCACACAGTGAGCTCTGGGTAACCTCAAGGTGAGTTGGTAAGGCGAGGTGTTAGGTTAGCTCTCGGTGAGTTTCAGAAAGCTCAAGTTGAGCTACTCGATGAACTCCTAGGAAAACTACTTGCCAAGCTCCCGCCTAAGCTCCTTACATGAGCTACTTGGTGAGCTCCTAGAAAGCTCAAAGGCAAGCTTTTGAAATCCCGATGTAATCTTACATCGAGCTACCGAGATGTGCTCAAGGAAATTTGGTAAGGCGAGCTTAAGGTGAGTTGGTAAGGTGAGCTTAAGGTGATTTGGCAAGGTGAGCTGAAGGCGAGTTGGAAAGATGAGCTATCATGTGAGCTCCCAGGTGAGTTCCCAGGTGAGTTACTTGATGATCTACTAGGAAAGCTCAACTCGAGCTGATTGGCAAGCTCCCAGAAGAGCTCCCATGTGACCTACCTGGTGAGTTATTTGGAGAGCTCCCAGGTAAGCTGCTAGGTGAGTTCCCAAGTGACCTACTTCATGAGCTCCCAGGAGAGGTCCCTGGTGAGATGCTCGATGAGATCACAAGTGAGCTCAATTAAACCTACTTGGCAAGCTCATACTTGGCAAGCTACTCGATTAGCTCCTAGGCGAGCTGTTAGGTGATCTCCCACATGAGCTATTAGGAGAGCTCCTAGGTGAACTATTTGATGATTTATTCAATGAACTCGAGGAAAGCTACAAGACAAGCTCAAGGTGAGTTGGAAATGTGAGCTCCTCAGAAGCTCAAGTTGAGATGACAAGGTGAGTTGATAGGTGAGCTCCCATTTGATTTCTCAAGGCAAGCTCTTAGGTGAGCTCCCATGTGAGTTTTGGGAAAGCCGCTTGACAAACTCCTAGGTGACTCGAAGTCGAGCTACTCGGTGAGCTCCCTGGATGAGTTCAAGGCAAGCTGGTAAGGCGAGCTATTAGGTGAGATCCAGTTGAGACGAGTTTATAGGAAAGCTCACATTGAGCTCCTCAATGAGCTCCTAGGTGAGTTTCTCGATGAGCTCCTAGGCTAGCTCAAAGGTGAGCTTGTTGGCATTCTTTGAGGTGACCTTACATGTAAGCTACCAAATGAGCTCAAGTTTTGTTAGCAAGGTGATCTTAAGGTGAGTTGGTAAGGTGAGCTATTAGGTGAGCTCCCAGGAAAGTTCCCGAGAGAAAGTTACTCAATGAGCTCCCCGGTGAACTCAACTCGAGCTGATCGGTGAGCTCTAGGAATATATCCCAGGTGAGCTACTTGGTGAGGTATTCGGTGAGCTACTAGGCAAGCTCCCAAGTGAGCTACTTGGTGAGCTCTAAGGTGAGGTCCCCGAAGTGATTTGCTCAGTGAGCTCACAAGCAAGCTCAAGTCAACCTAATCAACAAGCTACTCAGTGAGCTCCCAAGCAAGATCCTAGGTGAGCTGTTAGGTGAGCTCCTAGGTGAGCTACTTGGAGAGCTACTCAATAAACTCTAAGGTGAGCTACTAGATGAGCTAAAGGTGAGTTAGCAAGTTGAGCTCCTCATCAAGCTCGAGGTGATCTCCCATGTGAGTTTTTGGGTGAGCTTCTTGACGAGATCTCAGGAAAGCTAAATTCGAGCTAGTCAGTGAGCTCTTGGGTGAGTTAAAGGTGAGATGGAAAGGTGAGCTATCAGGTGAGCTCCCAAGTTAGTTTCTGGGAAAGCTCACATTGAGCTTCTCGATGAGCTCCTAGGGAGTTGCTTGCCAAGCTCTAATCTAAGCTCCTAGGTGAGCTTCTCGGTGAGCTCCGGTGAGACCTCAAAGGTGACCTTGTCCACAATCTCTTAGGTGAGCTTACATGAGCTACGAAATGAGCTCAAGGTGAGTTCAAAAGGTGAGCTCAAGGCAAGTTGGTAAGGCAAGATTAAGGTGAGTTGGCAAGGAAAGCTTTCAGCAGAGCTCCTAGGTGAGTTCTCAGGTGAGTTACTCGATGAGCTTCTAGGTGAGCTACTTGGCGATCTATTCAACGAGCTCCTAGGTGAGCTACTAGGTCATCTCTATAGTGAACTACTTGAGAGCTCCTAGGTGAGGTCCTTGGTGATCTCACAAGTGAGCTCAAGTCAACCTACTTCGTGAGTTACTTGGTGAGCTCCTAGGAAAGCTATTAGGTGAGCTCCCAGGTGAGCTACTTGGAAAGCTCTTCAATGAAATCATTGGTGAGCTACCAGATGTGCTCAAGGTGAGTTGGCAAGGTGATCTGCTCAGTGAGCTCAAAAGAGCTGGAAAGGAGAGCTGATAGGTGAGCTCCCATGTGATTTTGTAAGGTGAGCTATTAGGAAAGCTCCCATTCTATTTTTCAGTGAGTTTCTTGACAAGCTCCCGGGTGAGCTCAATTCAAGCTACTCGCTGAACTCCGGGTGAGATCAAGGTGAGCTAGCAAGATGAGCTGTTAGGTGAGCTCACATGTGAGTTTCTTGGGAAAGCTCAAGTTGAGCTACTCTATGAGATCCTAAGCGAGCTACTTGCCGAGCTCCTAGCCCAGCTTCTTGGTGAGCTTCTCCGTGAGCTCCCAAGTGAGCTAAAAGGTGATCTTATCGGTAATCTCTAAGGTCAACTTACATGCGCACTACCATATGAGCTCAAGGTGAGATGGAAAGGTGAACTCAAGGAGAGTTGGTAAGGTGAGCTCAAGGTAAGTTGGTAAGGCGAGCTATTAGGTGAGCTACCAGGTGAGTTCCCAAGTGAGTTACTCAATGAGCTCCTAGGCAAGCTCAACTCAAGTTGATCAGTGAGCTCCCAGAAGATCTCCCAAGTGAGCTACCTAGCAAGCTCCCAAGTGAGGTCCCAGGTGAGCTACTCGGTGAGCTCATGATTGAGCTCATAGGCAAGGTCAAGTCAACCTACTTGGCGAGTTGCTCTATGAGATCCTAGGTGAGCTATTACATGAGCTCCTAGGTGAGCTACTTAGCAAGCTACTCGATGAACTAAGAGGTGAGCTACCAGAGGAGCTCAAGATGAGTTGGCAAGGTGAGCTCCTTAATGAGCTCAAGATGAGATGACAAGGTGACTTGATAGGTGAGCTCCCATGCAAGTTTTTGGGAGAGCTTCTTGACAAGCTCCCAGTGGAGCTCAAGTTGAGCTACTCATCAAGCTTCTGAGTGAGCTGTCATGCAAGCTCTAAGGTGAGTTTCTAGGAAAGCTCAAGTCGAGCTACATGATGAGGTCCTGGGTGAGTGTTTGATGAGCTCCCATCCAAGCTCCCAGGTGAGCCACTTGGTGAGCTCCCATGTGAGATCAAAGGTGAGGTTGTTGGAAATCTTTGAGGTGAGCTTACATGTGAGCTACTAAATGAGCTCAAGGTGAGTTGGCAAGGTGAGGTCAAGGCAAGTTGGTAAGGTGAGCTATTAGGTGAGTTCCCGGTGAAAGCTCCTAGGTGAGTTCCTAGGTGAGTTACTCAAAAGCTCCTAAGTGAGCTCAAATCGAGCTAATCAGTGAGCTCCAAGAAGAGATCCCTAGTGAGTTGCTTGGTAAGTTATTCGGTGAGATCCTGGTGAGCAACTAGGTGAGATCCAAAGTGAGCTACTTGATGAGCTCCTAGGTGAGCTGTTAGGAAAGATCCAGCAAGCTATTAGTGCAAGCTCTCAGGTGAGTGTTAGCAAGCTCTTATGTGAGCTACTTGGTGAGCTACTCGATGAACTCCAAGGTGAGCTACAAGACAAGATTAAGGTGAGTTGGCAAGGTTAGATCCTTAATGAGCTCAAGGCAAGCTAGAAAGGTGAGTTGATAGGTGAGATTTCATATGAGTTGGCAAGGCGAGATGTCAGGTGAGCTCCAATGTGAGTTTTTCAGGTGAGCTACTTAATGAGATCCGGGTGAGTTTAATTCGAGCTACTCGGCAAGCTCTTGGGTGAGGTCAAGGTGAGCTGGTAAGGTGAGCTATCAGGTGAGCTCCCTCATGAGTTCTTTGGCATGTTACTTGCTGAGTTCCTAGCCTATCTCCTAGGTGAGCTACTTTGTGAGCTTACGGGTGAGCTTGTCTGAAATCTCTAAGGTGAGCTTACATGTGAGCTACCAGATAAGCTCAAGGCGAGTTAGATAGGTCATCTATCAGGCTACCTCCTAGGTGAGTTCCCAAGTGAGTTACTCGATGAGCTCCCGGGTGAGCTCAACTCGAGCTGATTGGCGAGATCCCGAAGAGATCCCAGGTGAGCTACTTCACAAGCTATTCGACGAGCTCCTAAGTGAGCTGTTAGGTGAGCTCCCAAGTGAGCTAGTTGGTGAGCTCCCAGGCAAGGTCCTTGGTAATCTACTCGACGAGCTCACAAGTGATTTGACAAGTGAGCTCAAGTCAACCTACTCGGTGAGCTCCCAGGCAAGCTGTTAGATGAGATCCCAGGTGAGATACTTGGCGAGCTACTCAGAAAACTCTGAGGTAAGCTATTAGATGAGCTCAAGGTGAGTTGGCAAGGTGAGCTCCTCAGTGAGCTCAAGGTGAGCTGGCAAGTTGAGCTCCCATCTGAGTTAGTAAGGCGAGCTATCAAGTGAGCTCCTATGTGAGTTTTTGCGTGAGCTACTTGACAACCTCTCGAGTGAGCTACTTGATGAGCTCTTGGGTGAGCTCAAATTGAGGTCTGAGTGATCTTAAGGAGAGTTGGCAAGGTGAGATTTTAGGTGAGCTCCTAGGTTAGTTTTTGTGTAATCTCAAGTTGAGCTAGTCGATGAGCTCCTAGGAGAGCCGCTTACTAACCTCCCAGTGAGCTCCTAGGTGAGCTCCCATGAAATCTCAAAGTTGAGCCAGTTGGAAAGGTGAGCTCAAGGCAAGTTGGCAAGGTAAGCTATCAGGTGAGCTCAAGGAAAGTTGGCAAGGCAAGCTATCAGGTGAGCTCCCACGTGAGTTCCCAAGCAAGTTACTTGACGAGCTCCCGGGTGAGCTCAACTCAAGCTGATTGGTGAGCTCCCAATAGAGCTACCAGGTGAACTACTTGGCGAGCTATTAATGTGAGTCCAAGGTGAGCTACTAGGTGATCTCCCAAGTGAGCTACTTAGTGAGTTCCTAGGCAAGGCACTGGTGAGCTGCTTGATGAGCTCATAAGTGTGCTCACAAGTGAGCTCAAGTCAATCTACTCGGTGAGCTACTCGGTGACCTAGTCGGTGAGCAAGCTATTAGGTGAACTCTCGTGTGAGCTGTTAGGAAAGATCTTAGGTGAGCTCTTTGGTGAGATGATAAAAAAAATTTGAGGCTAGCTACCTTCCGATATCAAGGTGAGTTGGTAAGGTGAGCTCCTCAGTGAACTCAAGGTGAGCTGATAGGCAAGCTCCCATGTGAGTTGGTAAGGTGAACTATCAGGAAAGTTGTCATGTGAGTTTTTAGGTAAGCTACATGATGAGCTCTAGGTGAGCTCAAGTCTAGCTACTCGGTAAGCTCCTGGGAAAGCTCAAGGTGAGCTGGCAAGGTAAGCTATCTAGTGAGTTCCTATGTGAAGTTTTTGAGAAATCTCAAGTCGAGCTGCTCGATGACCTCCTCAGTGAGTTGCTTACCAAGCTTCCACTGAACTCCTTGGTGAGCTACTTCGTGAGATCCTAGGTGAGCTCAAAGGTAATCTTATCGAAATATCTTAGGTGACCTTACATGCAAGCTACCGATGAGTTCTAGGTGAGTTGGCAAGGTGAGCTCAAGGTGAGATATTAAGGCAAGCTTAAGGCGAGTTGGCAAGGTGAGCTATCAATTGAGCTCCTAGGTGAGTTCCCAGTGAGTTACTTGGTGAGCTATTCGTTAAGCTCCTAGAAGAGCTCCCAGTGAACTACTTGGTGAGCTATTCGGTAAGCTCCCAAGTGAGCTACTAGGTGAGCTCCCAAGTGAGCTACTTAGTGGGATTCTAGGTGAGGTCCCTTGGTGAGCTACTAGGTGAGCTACCATGTGAGCTCAAGTAAACCTACTCAAAGTGAGCTACTTAGTGATCTCTAAGGTGAGTTGTTTAGCAAGCTCCTAGGGAGAGCTGTTAGGTGAGCTCCCATGTGAGATGTAAGGTGAGCTCCCAAGTGATCTACATGGAAATCTACTCGAAGACTCTTAGAGGCGGGTTACTAAACAAGCTCAAGGCGAGTTGGCAAGGTGAGATCCTCAGCGAGCTCAAGGAGAGTTGATAGGTGAGCTCCCATGTGATTTTGCAAGGTGAGTTATCATGTGAGTTCCGATGTGAGATTCTAAGTGAGCTGTTGGGTGAGCTCTTGGGTGAGCTCAAGGTGAGCTAGTAGGGCGAGCTAAAGGTGAGCTCCTCAAGTTTACGAGTGAGCTATTGGGTGAGCTCTTGGGAGAGCTCAAGGTGAGCTGACAGGAGAGCTCCTAGGTAAGTTTCTGGGCAAGCTCAAGTTGAGATGCTCAATGAACTCCTGGGTAAGCTCAAAGGTGAGCTTGTCAGCAATCTTTGAGGTGAGCTTACATGTGAGCTATCGAGATGAGCTCAAGGAAAGTTGGCAAGGTGAGCTAAAGGTGAGTTGACAAGGTGAACTCAAGGCAATTTGGCAAGGTGAGCTGTCAGATGATCTCCCATGTGAGTTCCCAAGTGAGTTACTTGATGAGATCCCAGGTGAGCTCAACTTAATCTTATCGGTAAGCTCCCGAGAAGATCTCCTAAGCGAGCTACTTGAGAGCTATTCGGTGAGCTCATGGAGTAAGCTACTAGGTGATATCCTAAATGAGCTACTTGGCAAACTCCCAGGAAGGGACCTCGGTGAGGTCACTTATGATCTCAAGTCAACCTGTTCGGCAAGCTTCTCGGTGAGCTCCTAAGTGAGGTGTTAGGTGAGCTCCAAGGCAAGCTATTAGGTGAGCTACTTGACGAACTTCGAGGTGAGCTACCAAATGAGCTCAAGGTAAGTCAGCAAGTGAGGTCCTTAGTGAGCTCAAGGAAAGTTGGCAAGGTGAGCTGATAGGTGAGCTCCCATGTGAGTTGGCAAGGCAAGCTGCCAAGCAAGCTTCCAGCTGAGTTCCCAAGTGAGTTACTCGATGAGCTCCTAGGTGAAATCAACTCGATTTAATCATAAAGCTCCTAGAAGAGATCTTAGATGAGCTACTTGGTGAGCTATTTAGTAAGCTCCCAAGTGAGCTACTACGCGAGCTCCCAAGTGAGCTACTTAGTAAGCTTCCAGGTGAGGTCCTCGGTGAGCTTCTCGGTGAGCTACCACGCAAGCTCAAGTAAACCTACTCGGTGAGCTACTCGATGAGCTCTAAGGTGAGATTTTTGCAAGCTCCCATGTGATCTATTAGTCAAGCTCCCAGGTGAGCTACATTGCAAGCTACTCGATAATTTCTGAGGTGAGCTACTAGACAAGCTCAAGCAAGTTTGCAAGGTGAGCTCCTTAGCAAGCTTAAGGAGTGTTGATAGGTGAGCTCCTTAGCAAGCTTAAGGAGAGTTGATAGGTGAGCTCCCATGTGAATTTTCAAGGTGAGTTATAAGGTGAGCTCCCATGCAAGTTTCTGGGTGAGTTTTTGGGCAAGCTCCTAGGTGAGCTCAAGGTGAGCTAGCAGGTGAGATAAAGGTGAGCTAGTGAGCTCCCAGTCGAGTTTACGGGTGAGCTGTTGGGTGAGATCCTGGGAGAGCTCAAGGTGAGCTAGCAAAGTGATCTAATAGGAAAGCTCCTTGGCAATTTTCTAGGCAAGCTCAAGTCGAGATTCTTGACAAAATCCATGGTGAGCTCAAACGTGAGCTTGTCAACAATCTTTGAGGTGAGCTTACATGTGAACTACCAGATGAGCTCAAGGTGAGTTGGAAAGGTGAGATCAAGGTGAGTTGACAAGGTGAACTCAAGGAAAGTTGGCAAGGCGAGCTGTCAGGTGAGCTCCTAGGTGAGTTCAAAGTGAGTTAATTGATGAGCTCCCATGTGAGCTTAACTTAAGCTTATCAAAGCAAGCTTCGGAAGAGCTCATAAGTGAGATACTTGGTGAGCTATTTGGTGAGCACCAGGTGAGCTGCTAGGTGATCTCCTAAGTGAGCTACTTGGTGAGCTCCTAGGTGAGGATCCCAGTGAGCTCACAAGCAAGCTCAAGTCAACCTACTCGTTAAGCTTCTTGGCAAGATCCTAGGTGAGGTGTTAGGTGAGCTCCAAGGTAAGCTGTTAAGTGAGCTACTTGATAAACTCTAAGGTGAGCTACCAAATGAGCTCAAGGTGAGTTGGTAATGTGAGATCCTTAGTGAGCTCAAGGTGAGCTAGTAAGGTGAGCTGATTGGTGAGCTCCCATGCGAGTTGGCAAGGCAAGCTGCCAGGTGAGCTCCCATGTGATTTTTTGGGTGAGCTACTTGACAAGCTCCCAAGTGAGCTCAAGTTGAGGTGCTCAACAAGCTCCTAGGTGAGATCAAGGCAAGCTAGCAAGGAAATATCCTAGGTGAGTTTCTGGGAAAGCTCAAGTTGAGCTACTCGACGAGCTTCTAGGTGAGCCGCTTGTTGAGCTCTCAGCCGAGTTCCTAGGTGAGTTGACATGTGAGCTACTAGATCAGCTCAAGACGATCTGGCAAGGTGAGCTCAAGGTGAGTTAGAAAGGTGATTTCAATGTGAGTTGGCAAGGTGAGCTATCAAGTGAGCTCCCAGGTGAGTTCCTATGTAAGTTACTCAATGAGCTTCTGGGAAAGCTCTCTCGAGCTGATCGGTGAGCTCCCTGAAGAGCTCCCAGCTGAGATACTTTGTGATATGTTCGGTGAGCTCCTAGGTGAGCTACAAGGAGACCACCCAAGTAAGCTACTTGGTGAGCTCCTAGGTGATTTCCCTGGTGAGCTGCTCGGTGAGCTACCACACGAGCTCAAGTAAAACTACTCAGCAAGCTGCTTGGTGAGCTCTAAGGTGAGCTATTAGGTGAGCTCCCAAGTCAGCTACATGGCAAGCTACTCAATGACTCTCCGAGGTGAGCTACCAAACAAGCTCAAGGTGAGTTGGAAAGGTGAGCTCCTCAGGGAGCTCAAGGAGAGTTGATAGGTGAGCTCCCATGTGATTTTGCAAGGTGAGTTGTCATGTGAGCTCCCATGCGAGTTTTCGGGTGAGGTTTTGGGCGAGCTCTTGGGTGAGCTCAAGGTGAGCTAAAGGTGAGCTAGCAAGGTGAGATCCCAGTCGAGCTTACCGGTGAGCTATTTGGTGAGCTCCTGGGAGAGCTCAAGGTGAGCTACCAAGGTGAGCTAACAAAGCGAGCTCCTAGGAAAGTTTCTGGGAAAGCTCAAGTCGAGATGCTCGATGAACTCCTAGGTGAGCTCAAAGGTGAGATTATCAGTAATCTCTGAGGTGAGCTTACATGTGAGCTATCGATGAGCTCAAGGTGAGTTAGCAAGGTGAGATAAAGGCGAGTTGACAAGGTGAACTCAAGGCAAGTTGGGAAGGTGAGCTGTCAGATGAGCTCCCAGGTGAGTTCCCAAGTGAGTTACTTGATGAGATCCCGGGTGAGCTCAACTTAAGCTTATCAAGAAGCTCCCGAGAAGATCTCCTAAGAAAGCTACTTGGTGAGTTATTCGGTGAGTCTGCTAGGTGATCTCCTAAATAAGCTACTTGGTGAGCTCCCAGAAATGAGCTCACTTGTGAGCTCAAGTCAACATGTTCAAAGCAAGATTCTCGGTGATCTCCTAGGTGAGGTGTTAGGAAAGCTTCAAGGTAAGCTATTAGGAAAGCTACTTGACGAACTCGAGGTGAGCTACCAAATGATCTCAAGGCAAGTCAGCAAGGTGAGCTCCTTAGTGAGCTCAAGGCAAGTTGGAAAGGTGAGTGATAGGTGAGCTCCCATGCGAGCCGGGCAAGGGAACCTGTCAAGTAAGCTTCCCTATGAGTTTTGGGTGAGCCGCTTGATGATCTTGTAGGAAAGCTCAAGTTGAGGTGCTCGGTAAGCTCCCGGGTGAGTTCAAGGTGAGCTCCCAGGTGAGTTTCGGGAAAGCTCAAGTTGAGCTGCTCAACGAGCTCCTCTTTGAGCCGCTTGTGAGCTCTCAATCAAGCTCCTAGGTGAGCTTAGATGCAAGCAACTAGATCAGCTCAAGGTGAGTTCCCAGTGAGTTTCTCGAGAAAGCTTAAGTTGAGTCTGCTCGACGACCTCCTAGACGAGTCACTTACCAAGCTCCCAGCCGATCTCTTTGGTGAGTTACTTAGTGAGATTGTAGGCGAGCTCAAAGGTAAGCTTTGTCAGAAATATATTAGGTGAGCTTACATGCGAGCTACCACATGAGCTCGGAGTGAGTTAGAAAGGTGAGCTCAAGGTGAGTTGGCAAGGTGAGCTCAAGGTGAGTTGGTAAAGTGAGCTATCAAGCGAGCTCCCAGGTGAGTTCCTAAGTGAGTTACTTGATGAGCTCCCTGGTGAACTCAACTCAAGTTTATCAGAAAAATCCTAGAAGAGCTCCGAGCTAAGCTACTTGGTGAGCTATTTGGCAAGCTCCTAGGAAAGCTACTAAGCAAGCTCCCAAGTGAGCTACTTAGCAAGCTTCCAAGTGAGGTCTCCAGTGAGTGCTCAATGAGCTACCACGCTAGCTCAAGTAAACCTACTCGACGAGCTACTTGATGAGCTCTAAGGTGAGCTATTTAGTGAGCTCCCAGGGGAGCTGTTAGGTGAGATCCCATGTGATCATTAGTCAAGCTCCCAGGTGAGCTACACGGCAAGCTACTCGATGACTTCTAAAGTGAGCTACCTGAGATAAGCTCAAGGTGATTTTTCAAGGTGAGCTCCTTAGCAAGCTCAAGGAGAGTTGATAGGTGAGCTCCCATGTGATTTTACAAGGTGAGTTATAAGGTGAGCTCCCATGCAAGTTTCTGGGTGAGCTCCTGGATGAGCTCAAGGTGAGCTAGCAGGGTGAGATAAAGGTGAGCTAGTAAGGCGAGCTCCGGTCAAATTTATGGGTGATCTGTTGGGTGAGCTCCTGGGAGAGCTCAAGGTGAGCTAGCAAGGTGACTTGACAAGTGAGATCCCAGGCAAGTTTCTAGGTAAGCTCAAGTCAAGATGCATGACAAACTCCTAGGCAAGCTCAAATGCAAGCTTGTCACAATATCGAGGTGAGATTACATGAGCTACCAGATGAGCTCAAGGTGATTTGGCAAGGTGAGATAAAGGCGAGTTGACAAGGTGAACTCAAGGAAATTTGGCAAGGTGAGTCGCCGATGAACTCCGGTGAGTTCCCAAGTGAGTTACTTGATGAGATCCTAGGTGAGCTCAACTTAAGCTTATCAAGTAAGTCCCAGAGAGAAGAGCTCCTAAGTGAGCTACTTGGTGAGTTATTCGGTGAGCTCCCGGGTGAGCTGCTAGGTGATCTCCTAAATAAGAAACTTGGCGAGCTCCCAGAAATGACCCCTGTTAGCTCACTTGTGAGCTCAAGTCAACATGTTCGGCAAGCTTCTTGTTGATCTCCTAGGTCAGTGTTAGGAAAGCTTCAAGGAAAGCTATTAGGCAAGCTACTTGATGAAATCTGAGGTGAGCTACCAAACGATCTCAAGGAAAGTCGGCAAGGTGAGCTCCTTAGTGAGCTCAAGGAAAGTTGGAAAGGTGAGCTGATAGGTGAGCTCCCATGTGAGTTAGTAAGGAAGCCATCAAGTAAGCTTCCTATGAGTTTTTGGGTGAGCTTCTTGATGATCTTGGAAGCGAGCTTAAGTTAAGGTGCTCGGTAAGCTCCTGGGTGAGTTCAAGGTGAGCTCGGTGAGTTTAGGCAAGCTCAAGTTGAGTCGCTCAATGAGCTCCTTAGCGAGCTGCTTTGCTGAGCTCTCAACCAAGCTCGTAGGTGAGCTTACATGCAAGAAACCAGATCAGCTCAAGGTGAGTTCCCGTGTGAGTTTCTAAGAAAGCTCAAGTCGAGCTACTCAATGACCTCTTCGAGTGAGATCGTAGGTGAGCTCAAAGGTAAGCTTGTCAGAAATATCTTAGGTGAGCTTACATGTGAGCTACAAGATGAGCTCCAGATGAGTTAGAAAGGTTAGTTCAAGGTGAGTTGGCAAGGTGATCTCAATGTGAGTTGGTAAAGCGAGCTATCAAGTGAGCTCCCAGGTGAGTTCCCAAGTGAGTTACTCGACGAGCTCCTGGGTGAACTCAACTCGAGTTTATCAGAAATCTCCTAGAAGAGCTCCCAGCTGAGCTACTTGGTGAGCTATTTGGCAAGCTCCTAGGTGATCTACTAGGTAAACTCCCAAGTGAGCTACTTAGCAAGCTTCTAGGTGAGGTCCCCAGTGAGCTTCTCGGTGAGCTACCACGTGAGCTCAAGTAAACCTACTCGGTGAGCTACTTGATGAGCTCTAAGGTGAGCTATTTGGCAAACTCCCGGGGAGTTGTTAGGTGAGCTCCAATGTGATCTCGTTAGTCAAGCTCCTAGGTGAGCAACATGGCAAGCTACTCGATGACTTCTAAGGCAAGCTACCGAGACAAGCTCAAGGTGAGTTTGCAAGGTGAGCTCCTCAAACAAGCTCCGTAAGAGTTGATAGGTGAGCTCTCATGTGATTTTACAAGGTGAGTTATAAGGTGAGCTCCCATGCAAGTTTCTCGGGTGAGTGTTAGGAAAGCTCCGGATGAACAAAAGGTGAGCTAACAGGTGAGCTAAAGGTGAGCCAAGCAAGGCGAGCTCCTAGTCAAATTTGAGTGAGTCATTGGGTGAGCTCTTGGGAGAGTTCAAGGCAAGCTAGCAAGGTGACCTGATAGGTGAGATCCTAGGCAAGTTTCTGGGAAAGCTCAAGTTGAGATGCTTGACAAACTCCTAGGTGAGCTCAAATGTGAGCTTGTCAACAATATCTGAGGTGATCTTACATGTGAGCTACCAGATGAGCTCAAGGTGAGTTGGCAAGGTGAGCTCAAGGTCATCCTACTCGGCAAGCTTCTTGGTGAGCTCTCAGGTGAGCTACTTGGTGAGCTCAAGGTAAGTTGACTGAAGCTCATAGAGTAGTTTACCTTGGAGATATTTTGGGAGCTCATTGATTAGCTCAAGTTTGGAGCTCGATTTGATCTCGATAAGTAGCTCGCTAAGGAGCTCATCGAGCAGATCAAATTGAGATTTCCTAGAAACTCACCTAGGATTTTGCTTCACAGCTCACCTTATAAGTTCACCTTGAGCTCAACCAGGAGCTCACCGAGTAGCTCGACTTGAGCTCACCTGGGATCGCATCAAGCATCTCACCTAAAAACTCACATGGGATCGCACCTAACTACTTGCCTTGCTAACATAGGAGCTTACGTATCAGCTCACCTTTAGCTCATTGAGGAGCTCACCTTGCCAACTCACCTTGAGCTCATCTAGTAGCTTGCCTTGGAGTTCATTAAGTAGCTCGCCAAGTATCTTTCTTGGGAGCTCACCTAACAACTCACATGAGAGCTCACCGAGTAGATCACCGAGTAGGTTGACTTGATCTCACTTTTGAGCTCATCAACTAGCTCACCAGGGACCTCCTCTAGGAGCTCACCAAGTAGTTTTCTTGGGAGCTCACCTAGCAGCTCACCCAAGAGCTCACATGTAGCTCAATGTAAGCTCACATGAGAGCTCACCAAGAATCTCGTTGAAAGTGTTAGGTGAGCTCCCATGTGATTTTTCAGGTGAGCTACTTGATGAGCTCCTGGAAAATCTCAAGTCAAGCTACTCAATGAGCTCCTGGGAGAGGTCAAGCCGAGTTGGAAAGGTGAGCTATTAGGTGATCCCAAGTGAGTTTCTAGGTAAGCTCAAGTCAAGCTACTCGATGAGCTCCTAGGTGAGCTACTTACTGAGCTCCCAGAGGAGCTCCTAGGTGAGATACTCAGTGAGCTCCTAGATGATCTTGTTAGTAATCTTTGATGTGAGCTTACATGTGAGCTACCGAGATGAGTTCAAGGTGAGTTGGAAAGGTGAGCTATCGCGCGCTCCTAGAGAGTTCCAGGTGAGTTACTTGACGAGCTCCCAGGTGAGCTACCCTCGAGTTGATTGGTGAGCTCCCGTAAGAGCTCTTAGGTGAGCTACTTAGTGAGATGTTTGGTGAGCTCGCAGATGAGGTGTTAGGTGAGCTCCCGAGTGCAAGGTCCCGGTGAGATCACAAGTGAGGTCAAGTCAAGCTACTCGGTGAGCTCCCGTGCGAGCTGAATGTTAGGCAAGATCTAAGGTGAGCTACTTGGCGAGATACTTGAAAAACTCGAGCTGAGCTACCTGATGAGCTCAAGCTGAGTTGGCATGGTGAGCTCGTCAACGAGCTCAAGGTGAGCTGGCAAGGTGATCTCCCATGTGATTTTCTAGGTGAGCTATTAGGTGAGCTCCCACCTGAGTTTTTGGGTGAGCTACTTTACGAGCTCCTAAGAGAGTTCAAGTCAAGCTACTTGGTGAGCTCCTAAGTGAGCTAAAGGCATGCTAGCAAGGTGAGCTCGATGTGTTTTTTGGGCAAGCTCAAGTCGAGCTACTCAACGAGCTCTTAGGTGAGCTCCTTACCGAGTTCCCATATGGGCTCCTAGGTGAGCTACTAGGTGAGTTCCCAGGTGAGCTCAAAGGTGAGCTTATCAGAAATCTCTAAGGAGAGCTTACATGCAAGCTACAAGATGAGGTCAAGGTAAGTTCACAAGGTGAGCTATCGATGAGCTCCCGAGGTGAGTTCCCAGTGATTTACTTAATGATCTTGTGGGTGAGCTCAACTCGAGCTGATCGGCGAAGCTCCTCGAAGAGCTCCCCAGTGAGCTACTTGGTGAGTTTTTGGTAAGCTCCTAGGTGAGCTACTAGGTGAGCTCCCAAGAAAACTACTTGGTGAGATCCCAAGTGAGGTCTCGATGAGCTACTTAGTGAGCTCACAAGCGAGATCAAGTCAACCCACATGGCAAGCTGATCGGTGACATCCCATGTGAGATGTTAGGTGAGTTCCCTGTGTGAGCTACTTGGCAACCTACTCAATGAACTCTAAGGTGAGCTACAAAATGAGCTCAAGGCAAGTTGGCAAGGTGAGATCCTCATCGAGCTCAAGGTAAGTTGGCAAGGCAAGTTGATAGGCAAGCTCCCATACGAAATATCAAGGTGAGTGGTCAGCAAGCCCATGTGTGAGTTTTTAAGTTGAATTGATCAGGTGAGCTCCCATATGAGATTTAGGTGAGTTGTTTGACAAGCTCCCAGAAATCTCAAGTCAAGCTACTTGGTGAGCTCCTCAGTAAGCTCAAGGTGAGTAGGTAAGCTGATCTATCAAGTGAGATCCCATGTGAGTTACCAGGAAAGCTCAAGTCATGCTACTCAATGAGTTCTGGTCGAGCTACTTGCCAAGATTCTAGCTGAGATCCTAGATGAGCTACTCGATAAGCTCCCAGGTGAGCTCAAAGGTGAGCTTGTCAGTAATCTATGAGGTGACCCTACATGCGAGCTACCAAATGAGCCCAAGGTGAGTTGGCAAGGTGATCTCAAGGTGAGTTGGCAAGGCGAGCTCAAGGTGAGTTGGATAGGTGAGCTATTAGGTGAGCTCCTAGGTGAGTTCCCATTTGAGTTACTTGACGAGATCCCAGGTGAGCTCAACTTGAGCTGATCGGTGAGCTCCTAGAAGAACTTGCAAGAGAGCTATTTGGTGAGCTCTCAGGTGCTACGCCCTTAATCATATAACTTATATTGGATGTATATAGCCGACTTGTGGCTATCATAACTTCTTATCATTATGTATTTATTTCATATATGTTATATTATCATTAGTGGGTCGGCCTTGGTGCTTGGCCATAACATAGAATAGTATATATAGAGGTTAGTAGGTAGTAGTTGATCATCATTGGAGCATTTGAGTATTATTGTATGGTTTGGAGGTTGCCCCCTCGAAGTGGCGAAGCTATTCTAATTGCATATTGAGATCATTATTCTGGAATATTGTGTTATTTGGTGTTATATTTCTACTCATGATCTGAATTATACAAGTAATTTCATTACAAGTGGTATCAGAGCTTGAACTCGGCCAACATCAACTGCCAAACCCTAATTTTGAAGGTTCATCCATATCTCAACATCAGTAGCTAATTTTTCAGCAAATTTTTCTATGGTGTGGTGAAATCAGTCAAGTAAGCTTCCCTCAAAATTTTAATAATTTTTGACTTGTTCTGCAAAAGTTATAGAGGTTTTATGTTTTTCATAATTCGGCTACATAGAGTGAAATTTGTGGAATTTTTCAAAGTTATTTACATTTCTAGAAAGAATATTAAATATTATCTTGAGTTCAGTCTTTGAGTTTTATAAAAATTTTCCGAATTTCTATTGAAATTTGATACCCTAAATTTTGACCTTGATCCTTAAATCTTACCATTTTGGGGCATCATGGCTGGGCCTTCGACAAGAGGCAAAAAGAATCCCATCACTCCAGGTAAAACCCCGATAAGGATGAGATAATAGTTGAGGAGTTAGAGTCAGAAGGGGTATTTATAGAGTCCTTAGGGTTAGGGTTTACTTCAACTGACCATAAGGTCAGCTATCTTGAGTTAGAGTTGCGAAACCTTGAAGGTAGAGTGGCCAACAAAGAAGATGTAGAAAATATTGGACAACGATTGGAGGATTTCATTCAAAAATTTAGCTACAATATCATGGGTCATCATATCATTCCTAATGAGCCACAACTCAATCATACTCATACTAATCATGGTGGATCTTTAGGTCAAAGTAATAAACAAACTAGCCAGGGTGGATCTGAAAACAAGACCAATCCAAATAAAAACTCTACAAGCCCGTCACATGCTTTCAAAAGTGGAAATGTGTAAGTTTGATGGAAAGGATCCACTCAATTGGATTAACTAGATGGATAATTTCTTTGATCTTCATTAGATTCCATTAGGACAAAAGGTTACCATGGCATCATTGTATCTTGAACCTGACCAATTCATTTGGTATCGATGGTTATGTGCTCAAAGGAAAAAGAGTGGTCTCAATGTTACATGGACAATATTCACTGAAGAGTTACAATTTCACTATAGTTCTAGTGTGTCAGAGAATTACTTTAGCTAATTAGAAAAGCTCAAGAAAACAGGAACAATTAAAGATTACATCCATCAATTCCAAAACCTTTCCTTACGGGTGGAAAATATTCTTGAAGATAATTTGAATGACTTATTTCTTGGGGGTATTAAAGAACAAATTGAGACTGAGGTGCGTATGTTTAATCCTCATAAGGTTTCAGACTCTATGATCATGGCACGTAGGGAAGAGGAAAAATTTCTTTCAAGTCGAAACAAACAATCAATACTATCAGAGATCGTAGCACCCTTCCACCATCATTCCCTTGGCAGTGAGACTGACACCTCAACAAATTGAAGAAAAGAGATCCAAAGGGTTATGTTTTAATTGTGACAACAAATTTGGACCAGGACATAAGTGTGTGTAAAATAATTTGTTCTACATTGAGGGACCTACTGAAGAAGAAGAAAATGAAGAAGACGAAGAGGTAGAGCCAGAGGAGGAATTAGGAGATCCCCAACCAACAATATCATGCCATGCAATTTTTGGTATTAGCACTCCCAAACTCTCAAAGTAGTTGGATTCTTAAAAAAATAGAGGGTAACAAGTGTTGATTGATTCAGAAGTACTCATAATTTCATCAATCATAAGTTGGCGGTACGCTTGAACTACTTTGTTTATCCAGCTCTAGAATGTCAAGTCATGATCACTGATGGGAAAACTGTTAGTTGTTCAGAAAATGCCATAACATTAATCTCGCCATGGGAGATTACTTGCTAACTAGCAATATGTATGCCATTGCCATGGGAGGAGCAGACATTGTGTTAGGAGTTCAGTGGCTTACCACCTTGGGAACCATTGAAATGAATTTCCAAGAGTTGTTCATGCAATTTTAGTCAGAAGGGAGGAATTTTAAACTAAAAGGACTAAGAGCAAAATCCCCACATATGGTAAGTTCTCATCAGATGCAAAAATTTCTTAGAAAGGGTGTAGAAGGGTTTGTGGCACAACTATTTTCATTGGAAGCACATCATTCCAATACATTTATACCTGTAGATATGCAAGCAATTATAGATGAGCACTCAGGGGTTTTTGGAGAAATGCCCAAGGGTTTTCTCCGAAAAGAGACCATGACCATGCCATCTAGCTAGTACCAAGGATTCAACCACCCAACATCAGACCTTATAGGTACCCCTATATGCAAAAGAGTGAGATTGAGAAGATAGTTCAAGAGATGTTAGAAGCAGGACTTATTCGTCATAGTCAAAGTGCTTACTCTTCTCCTGTAGTGATGGTACAGAAAAAAGATGACAATTGGTGCATGTGTCCAGACACAGGAACTCAATAAGTACACAATTAAAGATAAGTTTCCTATTCCTGTAATTGATGATTTTATAGATGAGTTACATGGTGTTGTTTACTTTACAAAACTTGATCTTCATTCTAGATATCATCATATTAGAATCAAGGATGAAGATATTCATAAAACAGCCTTCAGACACATGAAGGACACTATGAGTTCTTGGTAATGCCTTTTGGACTAACAAATGCACCTCTACATTTCAAAGCTTGATGAATTCTATATTTAAGCCATTTCTTGGAAGTTTGTTTTAGTGTTCTTTGATGATATATTAATCTATAGTAAAACATGGGAGGAACACTTGCATCATGTAAATAAGGTTTTGGAAACTCTTGAACAACATCAAATTTATGCAAAGCCTTCTAAGTTTTTTTTGGTGTTAAGGAGGTTGAATATATGGGTCATATTGTCTCTTATGAAGGTGTTAAAGTGGATCCTAACAAGATAAAAGCCATGCTTGAATGGAAGGTTCACAAAGGCCTAAAAAAGCTCCGAGGATTTTTGGGGCTTTAGGTGTTATTATCGTATATTTGTAAGGAATTATGGCAGCATCGAAGCACCACTCACAGCTTTATTGAAGAAGGACTCTTTCCATTGGAACAGAAAAAGCTACTGTGGCCTTTGAAAAGTTGAAGGTGGCCATGTGCACCACTCCAGTTCTAGCCACCCCAGATTTTTCAAAAACATTCATTGTTGAATGTGATGCTTTAGGGTATGGTATGGGGGCAGTACTCATGCAAGAAGGGTGACCCATTGCCTTCGAGAGCCACCAATTCAAAGGTAAGAATATCTCTAAACCAATTTATGAGAAAGAAATGTTAGCAATACTTCATGCAGTGAAACAATGGAGACCATATCTAATGGGACAACATTTCAAAGTAAAGACAGATCATGATAGTTTGAAATAATTCTTAGAGCAACGTTTATCATCAGAAGAACAATAGAAATGGGTCTCAAAAATGTTGGGGTATGATTTTGAGATAATATAAAAGAAATGGAAAGAGAATGTAGTTACTGATGCTTTATCTCGAAAGGATGAATTTCCCAGTGAGGCATTGTTGTATGCCATATCTATATTATATGAGGATTGGATAGAGGATGCAAGGTCTGAATGGAAAAATGACCCAGGTACACAAAATCTCATTCAGAATCTCCAAAAAAATCCAAACATGTTAGAAAAATTTTTATAGAAAGGAGATGCTTTATGGTATAAAGATAGATTATATCTATGTAAGAATTCAACCCTTAAAAATAGGGTTCTATCTGAGCTCCATGCTTCTCCAAAGAGGAGGGCATTCTGGCTTCTTAAAGACTTATCATCAAATCAAGCATGATTTTTATGGGAAGGGCTAAAAGGGGATGTCCAAAATTTTGTGGCAGAATGCATGGTTTGTCAACAAAATAAGGGCAAAACAATTAAGTCCCTAGGTCTTTTACAACCTCTATCTATTCCTAGCCAGAGGTGGGAAGAGGTGTCCATGGACTTCATCACAGATTGCCTAAATCAGAAGGTAAAAATGTAATCATGGTGGTGGTGGATAGAATCACCAAATATGCCCATTTTTGTGCCTTATCACATCCATTTGTTGCAAGTACAAGTAGCAACAACCTTCATGGATACAATTCAGAAGCTACATGGGACACCAAAGATTATAGTAAGTGATTAAGACCCTATCTTTACTAGTAATTTTTGGACTAACTTGTTCTCATGCTTGGGCACACAACTAGCTCGTAGTTCCTCTTATCATCCCGGTCGATGGGCAAACAAAGGTGGTAAACAAGTGCTTGGAGGGATATCTTCGTTGTTTTACATCAGATAAGCAAGTGAGATGGGTCCAATGGTTACTGCTGGTAGAATGGTGGTATAACACCTCCTTTCATACTTCATCTAAAATGTCTCCTTTCTTAGCATTATATGGGTACCATCCACCATCTATCACTTCATCTTTGAGAGTCCAGCCAAAGGTTCGAGTAGTTGAAGAACATATTCAACACCAACAAGAGGTGCTTTCTAGTCTCAGGGAGAATTTGGCCATGTCACAAAACCACATGAAGCAGCAGGAAGACCAACATCGTAGTGAAAGACATTTTGAAGTCGGTGATTGGGTTTTGTGCATTTACAACCATATAAGCAAATGTCCTTAAAACAACAAAAAAGGATAACAAGCTTTCACCTAAGTATTATGGTCCTTATCAAGTGTTACAGAAGATTGGAAATGTAGCATACAAACTGGAACTTCCTCCGCTACTCAAATTCATCCAGTCTTCCATGTATCTTGCCTAAAGAAGGTAATTAGACAGAGACAATATCAACCTAGATAGTGTTACCGAGCTTGATGAAGAGGGTAGAATCATCCTAGAACTAGAATGCATCCTTCAGACATGCACTAAGTGATTGAGGACAAGGGTCATCACTGAGTATTTGATCAAGTGGAAAAATCTAGACAATGAAGATGCAACTTGGGAGGATGCAAATTTCTTGCAGAAGCATCCAGATCTTCTCAACATTGGGGACAATGTTGCTTCGAAGGGGAGGGGCATGCTACACCCTTAATCATATAGCTTATATTGGATGTATATAGCCGACTTGGGGCTATCGTAACTTCTTATCATTATGTATTTCTTTCATATCTCATGTTATATTTTCATTAGTGGGTCAGCCTTGGTGTTGGCCATACCATAGGAATAGTATATATAGAGATTAGTAGGTAGTAGTTGATCATCATTGGAACATTTGAGTATTATTATAAGGTTTGGAGGTTGCCCCTCGAAGTGGCTAAGCTATTCTAATTACATAT
>CM031237.1:27403408-27503768 GCA_018340775.1 Taxus wallichiana var. yunnanensis | reverse complement strand
CAATTTTGTGTTGATCGGCGAAAGGCAACCAAAATTTGGTTGTATCCTGAAAAGCCATCCATGAGAGAGAGCATTTCATGACCTGCAGTTAGAGCAACAAGTTGGTCAATGCTAGGTAAGGGGAAGTCATTCTTAGGGCAAGCGAGGTTAAGATCCCGAAATCGTGCATATCCGAAGTCCCCCTGTCGCTTTAGTGACAGGTACGATGTTAGAAATCCATTGAGGATAGTCAATAGGCAAGATGAAGGAAACAGAAAGGAGTCATTGGAGCTCCTCTTTGACCAAGAGAGCAATGCGTGGATGCATTTTTCTCAATTTTTGTTTGACTGGTTTGGAATCGGGGTTTAGGGTGATGTTATGGACAAAGTGATGGTAGGATCAATTCTGGCATGTCGGCGTAAGACCATGCGTAAAGCTTGGTTGCGAGCACGGAGAAAGGTAGTAAAGGCGGCTTGTTCTGATGTGTTAAGGGATTGTCCAATCTTCACAATGTGAGGATCCTCCTCCATGTGGATATTGATTTCTATGGTAGATTCGTTCAGCATAGTTTGGGTTTCAGATGGTAAGGCTCGTTGAATATAAGAATCATCCGCGCAAGGTAAGTGAGGATGGAGTCGTCATCACGGCATTCAACAACATTAATCAAAGGTGAATCCTCTTCGATCATGTCACGGATAAAGAAGGGCAAAGAAGATGGGTCGTCATTATCGCGTTGATAAGTGAGAGGACCTATGAAGATAGCATTTATGAAAAAAAAAAAAAAAAGTTAGGGGGATGGATTCGGGTCTATAGATTCTGCGGGTGATGATGGCAAAGTGGGTGATGATGGTTTGGTAGGAGCGGACGTCTTCTTCTTCCAGGATACAGCTGACAGGAGGTGTCTCTTGTGTAGGTGTTTCGGGAAAACCGAGACCACTGCGATCATTATGTTTACGGGTAGTCACGGGAATGAGTGTATGTTGGCCTTGTTCGTAAAGGCCAAAACCAAAGCCTTTCCACGCGCAAATGAGTCAAGAAGGTGAGGGCAAAACGATGATTTGTCAAGTATCGAAAATCAGATTGGAAAGGAACCACACCAAGAGGAGGTTCAGGGGTAATGGAGGATGCGTCAACACCCCCATACGTTAGGTTAGTGCGGCAATGGGGTGGTCCGTAAGAGATTATCTCCCCCACGCGACAGTCGTAGGTGGGATGTGCATGTAATTGTCCGTACTCCTGCGGGGTAGGGAAAGAACTAACGTTATATAGGTGGTACTCCCCCAGCGTAAGGCGCTGAAAAACATCTACTAAGGGGTCGGAGGTTGGAATTTTAGCTGCGGGAAGGGAAGTGGTTTTTGCGATGGTGGTTTCATCAATTGAAGGTGTAGGCGTGGTTGAGGTGGATGGTTGAGGTACATTTGAGGAGGACGGTTGAGTTGAATGTATGGGTGTCTTGATTGGTATAAGCACATCGTTAGGGTGGTATAACATATTGCAGGTTTTAAAGGGGGGAGGGTCAGCTTTTACGGTGTAAGACTTCCCTCGTACTCAAATTTTATGCATCTATGTAATGTTGAGGAACGCATCCCATGGCTCGGATCTAAGGGCGACCCAAAGAATATATTATATTGGAACTCTCCCTCAAGGACATAGAAGAGTTCGGGTAAAGTACGTGGTCCTACGCGAATGTTGAGGATCACGGTGCCTAAGGTAGAAGTAATAGCGTCATTGAATGACCGCAACATGATGGGGTTGGCACACATGCAACTAGAAGGGATGTTCATCTGTTGGAAGGCTTTTGAAGAGATGATGTTTAGGCTAGCACCCCCATCAATCATAACCCGACGTACTCGAATGTCCCGGACGTAAGCGGAGATGAAAAGGGCAGGGTCGGGATCTTCTGTACCAAAGTCGACAATTTCATCTTCAGAGAAACTGACTGCAGCAGCTTGTTGTACAGAGACAGAAGTGGTTGGGGCAGTGGGTTGTTTGGTGAGAGAAGCAACGTGATTGGGTGTTAGAATGGAGGTAACAGGCAGGGTTTCATTAGGTAAAACCTCTATCCCTTGAAGGATCTCAACGAGAGCTTGTCGATGAGATTCAGAAGTCTGAATGAGATCATACAGTGTCATTTTTACGGGTGATTGGTGAAGCTGTTTGTTTAATCATATTTCGGTGGGCAATGCCATTAGAGACACGATAGGCGGGTCTTCGAATGACCACTTTAGGTGGTGGTGCAATCAGGATGTTTGACGGAGAAAGAGATGCCGCAGGTGTGTTTTCTTTTGCTTTCCCATTGTTTTTACGCCCTCGAGTAGTGACACTAATCATATTAATCTCGTAGACCTGAGATGAGGAAGATGGTTGGGATAACTCATGGTCTTCAAGAGGTGGGGTTGTAATAATGACAGATCTTGGTGAGGTGGGGACAGATGGTATAGGAGAGGGAATGGAAACTAAAGGTCTCTCCCTTCGTAAGTTGTCTTTCTTAATCTTCCTATCCGGGAGAGTGGTACGAAGGATGGTTTTAGAGCTTTACATCCCTCCACATCATGTCCTGGTGTGCGGTGATAAGCGCAGATTTTAGACTCATCGTAACCCATAGGTCGGGGCTTAGACGGGTCATAAGGTCTAAGTGGAGGTAGGGAAATGGTCGCATTCTCCACCAACATAGCAAGGATTTTGGCGTAAGATCCTTTGAGTGGGTCAAAATCGGAAGAGGATGAGGGTATTGATTGTGTGGGTTTTGGTAATGTTTGGGCGTGGTTAGTTCGTATGGGTGGTGGTTTAGCCGAGGGGTGTTGATACATGGTTTTTACTAAACGTGATTTCTTTGGCGCAGAAGCTATGTTGGATGATGAGGCCGCAGATGACGTGGTATCAGAAAACAACCACGGGGAAATAGGAGTAACTGAAAACAAATCTTTTGATGATGGAATTTGTTTAGGGTTGATAGGTGGACAGGATACGCGGAGTGACGGTGTTGCTATACCCTGGAATTTCTGTATAGGTGCGGAAGGCGTAAGTTGTTCTGAAGAAAACGCAGGAGGTATGATATATTGATGTAAGGTAGAGGGATGGGGTCCCAATATGGAAGGTAGGTATGACGATGATGGTTTTGATTGTGATAGGGGCACGGATTGAGTTTGTCTCCTAGGTGGCGGAGCGGATTTATTTTTGGATAGATCGAGTCGCTTAGGCGGGTGCGTTAGACTGGGCATTGGTGAGGTCCCAAGCGTATGGGAAGATCTGGCTAAGTTGATAGAAGTGGACGGGGCATTTGGTAGAGGTGAGGGGGTGAAGGTGAGAAGGGGGCATTTTAAGCACGTAAGCACTTCGGGTATATGGTGGAGACATCGAGATCAGTCATTTGCATTTGAGTAGAAAAAGGGGTACTCAAACGTTCCCATAGGAACTGTCTATCTTCACGTGGAATCACAGTCTCAGTGTGATTTGTAATTTTTGTACGGAAGAAAGGTGGGTTGTAATTCCAGTCCACCGCGGGTGTGACACACAGGAGGTAGATGAGGCACCTTGTATCAATAGATGTTAAGAGTCAACCAGTCATTGAAAAGATTTAGGCGATGAGGACTAATAGGTAGGAGGGCGTGTTCAAGGGGATCTATCACGTTTAAAGAATGTGGTGATGTTAGTGTAAGAGATTTCTTGTCTAAGGATGTCAAAAGGAGTGGCGAGCCTTCCTCTTGTGTAGCAAGAGTGGTAGAAGGGGACGTTTGGGAAATAGATAAATTAGATAGCATCCGCTCACAGTCTTGTAGGGATGTGGTGTAAGAAGACTCGTTGATGAGAAGAGAAGTCCGGGCCGTTAACTCTTCTATGGGTAAAGGAATGATTTCACTTTGGCTTGATGGTGGTGGAGGAGGTTCAAACTCCTGTGTTGGTGGAGAGGCTTGATTTAAATTTTTTTCAATAGAGGCTTTTGGCTGAGAATCGAAGACTACATGAATCTCATGAACACTCTCCTCGGCTAAGATATCTTGGTTCACGTTACTGTTGGACGAGTGATTCGGGAATGGCTTGTTGAAAATTTTCAGATTTCGGTTAGCAGGGGCGTTAGGATTATCGAGGGTTATATCCCCTGCGTCAACCATTTCTGTACTATGTTTTTCAACATCTTGCGATTTTCATGACTATGTCCTTTTACGCGGTGAAAGTTACAAAAGTCATTTTCTTTGTACCAGGAAGGTATTGCGCAGGTGGAGTCAAACCCAAAGTGAGGTTTAACAGGGGGCAAGGTGATAGCCCGACTTTGAGCAATTTCTCCGAGATGATGCCATAAGTTTCTCCCAAGGGAGTGTAATTGGTGGGCTCGGCTTTGTACTTATAAGTGGTTTTCGGTGGAGTATTGGACGGTGTTTGAGATTTGACCATTACCGTGTGGACAGCTCCTTTTGATTTAGAAGAAGTGGATGCGTGAGGAGTGGCGGTGTTTGGCTTGTTGGTAGAATCAGGAGTTCGGAAATTGGGGTTTTTGTTACGCAACCGCAATTTCTCTTCTTCTAAGGCTCGAATTTCAAGTTTCCGAGCCATGGTAAAGGCCTCGTCGAATGTGCGGAAAGTTTGAATTTGGAGGATAGGGGAGATGTGCTTAGCGCAGGCCCGCGTAAATAGTTCAATGAGTTCGGTTTGAGGCAAGGCATACGTAAGTTGGTTGATAAGGCCCCGCCATAGTCCAACGAAATCTGCGATAGATTCATCTTCAAATTATCGGATGGCATAGAGGTCAGTGATAGATACTTTCTTGGCAATGTTAATGGAGAAATGATCCAAGAAAGATTGGGCTAGTTGGTTAAAAGAGAAGATTGAGTCTTTGGGTTAAAGCAACTTTGTACCACTCAAAGCGAGTCTGATAAGGACATGGGAAAGGTGCGGAGTAACAAGGCATCATCATGGGCAATCAAATAACAAGCATGTCTAAATGATCGCAAGTGTTGTTGAGGATCCTCTTTACTGTTAAAATGAGTAAACTTTGGCAACTCCCATTGAGGAGGATATGAATGAAGGGGGACGAAGGGTGAATGGGCTCCCGAAAAACTTGCTCGTATGTCAAGGCGCTACGACTTCCTGAAACGGAAGCCTCCAGGTTTTGCATTTTGTCCATCATTTGTTTGATGAAATCTGTGGTTGGATGAGATGATGGTGCCACAGAATAGGGATGTCCCATATAAGGTGTTGAGGTTACTGGATACGTGTATGGGAATGAAAAGGTAGGCGGAGCTTGAGAAGGAAAGCTCGTGTGAATAGGTGGCAGAGAGTAAGTCATGAATGGAGTGGTCGAAGAGAGATGAGATAGGCGAGTTGGTGGTAACGATACGTGGGGTCCAAGGTTAACCAAAGGAAAGCTAATCGGGGTCGTATGAACCTCTGAAGCTGTCGGATTGGGAGACGGGGCTAGAGATGCAGGAAGTAAGGCAGTGTTATCAGGAGGAGTGGGAGCTAAATGAGCAGCTATACTAATAGGCATGCCAATAAGGAGCTGACCATCAGGCGTACGGTCAGGGGTATGAGACAAATAGTATTGTACAGCGCTGGGATTAGCATCCAGAAATTTGGCAAAGTCCTTGTCTCCTACAGGAATTTGGGGGATCTCACTGGTGTCCGTAGGGTTCCCTATAGAATGTGAAGGGGGTGATTCAGGCAAAGACACAGAGCAGGCATGTGAAACCATGGCGGCGGCTTGCTTCCGAGTGATGACAACCATAGACCAGAACACACAGGAAAGTTTCAATCTATCAAGAACAAAAACAACCTCTGAATGGTGAATTTGGCAAGTTGCTGGTTTGTCAGGGGCTGATGAAGCGATATCGATATCGGTTCGAGAACGGTGTCGGTCCTGAGCAAACGGCGTCGGTCCCTTAACCGATGCGGTGTCAAAAGTCTAGGATAAGAAGATATAAAAGGCTACTAATTTGATTTTAGCAACATTGAGTATATTTATCAACTTATTGATCACGAGAAGACAAAGTATGACAGAGAAAACGAGAATTTGAAAAACAAGCAAGAGGCACACGCAAATCTAGAGACTAACCCTAGGGTTAATTTTAGTTATCGTGGGCTTATGCCTTTAGACGTAAGATGATGTCAGAATCCTAAACAACAAGACCTAGGGGAAATGTCAAGTTTGTTTTGGCTTATAAGGTTACCTCAATCGGGCGGAGGAATACTGCGGAAAAGGGGGGATGTTTGAGCTGTTGTGTTAATTGTGAAGTGATTCGGTATGTGTTGTGCAGTGAAACTAAGGTTAATTTCCTGTCAATACCGTGGATATCACCCCCACGTGTACGACCTGTTACTTAATCTATGTTCACTAGAATTGAAGAACAACAAGCAGGAATGCAATGCACGTGTTTTAAACCCAAATCAAAAATTATATTCGATGAAGCAAGAGAGATGACTTTCACTAATGCGAAACTAGGAAAGCAAGACAAATTCTTTACTAAATATATAACAAAAGCAAGCAAAGCAAATATGCTTCCTAAAATGAAAATAAGCAAGAGAAAGATACCCAAAATGGGTCCACTTAAGTGTGTGCAAAATGTTTCACTTAGAATGTTTGGCACGGGAGTAGAGTTACTTCTATCCTTTCATTCCTTTTAGAAACAGATGAGGTTAGGGTTAGGAGGAATACCTGTTGAATGTCGAGATGGTGTGCGCGTACCGTAGAGAAAGATCAGGCTGACTGCGGAGAACTCCTTTTTGTCTTGGAAGGACTACCTGCAAATAAGAACACAAGACCACAAGATTTTGATTAAACAATAAATGAGGAAACTGCCTTGGGCCCAGGAAATATAAAACTTCCCTTCGAAGGTGGTCAGTTCCCCTGCTAATATGAATTAACACAAAAGACTGCAAAATATCAATTAAATTATTTTGTTAAACTGGGTAGGGGGAAAGGCTGGTTTTCTGGTTTTGATCAGAGGAACCGATGGCGGTTATTGATGACCGATGCCGGTTACTGATAACCGATACCGGTGGGTTATAGGATCTTCTTGGTAGATATGGTGTTTGTAATAGCTGGTTTTTTGGATGGTATTAGGAAATGGGATGATTAGAAGTGAAAGAATGACAGTTAGATGCAATGGCACGTTGGGTAGTGGATTCAGAAATGGATTTAGGAGGACTGAGATTCAAGAAGCATAAGAAATGTTATAACAAAAGGACATGTAAGATCTGACTTACTGGTTTTGACCGAGAGGCAAGTTGATCTCCTTGGTTGTAAACACTTCTGGTTTCTTTACTCGTCTCTGCTCTGTCAAGTGAAGATCTAGACTCTGTTCCTCGCTCGCAATGCTCTCTGTTGATCCAGAAATCCTTTGACTGATCTCCAAAATGAAATTCCGATCCGTTGTTTTGGTTTGGGGAGCCCATTTACAGGGAACCGATGGCGGTTGCGTAACCGACGGCGGTCGAGAAGGAAACAAGACATCAGTAAGGAAAAAGTAGGCTATTTTTACTAAAATAGCCCACCTTCCTTTCTTTTCTCCCGAGAGATCGATTGCGGGCTTGGTCAAGTGGCTAGAAGGTCGGCTTTAAAAGTGCGAGTAAGGAGGCATTAGTTATGGATGTGAGTCTAGACCAAGTCATGGGTCTTAATTAGGTTAGTTTAGGGTTAGGGCTAGGTCATGATGAGGTGGCAAAGTGAGGTGGCGGGTAAGGTGATGTGGATTTATCAATTACAAGGTAATTAATAAATAATTGTGTAAAGTTTAGGTAATGAGGTTAGGTTGCGAAATGGGATGCGGGTCACAAGGGGTCGTGAGACATGAATTTGGTGTCTACAGAAAGCTCCCATATAAGTTTTCAAGTGAGCTACTTGATGAGCTCCTGAGAAAGTTCAAGTTGAGCTACTTAGTGATCACCTCGGTGAGACCAAGGTGAGCTGGCAAGGCGAGCTATCAGGTGAGCTCCCAGGTGAGTTTTCAAGAAATCTCAAGTCAAGCTGCTCAAAAGGCTCTTGTGTGATCTACTTTTGAGCTACCAATCAAGCTCCTAGGTGAACTACTCAAATATCTCAAAGGTGTCCTTGTCAGCAATGTCTGAGGTGAGCTTACCTATGAGTGTAAGATGAGCTTAAGGTGAGTTGGCAAGGCAAGCTCAAGGTGAGTTGGCAAGGTGAACTATCATGTGAACTCGATCATTGAGCTCCTAGGTGAGCTACTTGGTGAGCTGTTTGGTGAGCTCCTAGGTGAGCTACTAGGTGAGCTCCTAAGTGAGCTACTTAGTGAGCTCCCAAGTGAGGTCCCGGTGAGTCATTAGGTGAGCTACTTGGTGAGCTACTCAATGAACTCTAAGGTGATCTACAAGACAAGCTCAAGGCAAGTTGGTAAGGTTACCTCTTAAGCAAGATCAAGGTGAGATAGCAAGTCGAGGTGATAGGTGAGTTCCCATGTGAGTTGGTAAGGCAAGATGTTAGGTGAGCTCCCATGCAATTTTTTGGCCGAGCTGTTTGACGAGATCCCAAGCGACCTCAAGTCGAGATGGTCAGGTGAGCTCCCATATGAGTTTTTAGGAAAGTTTCTTGAAAAAATCCCAGTGCAATCTCAAGTCAAGATACTAGGTGAGCTCCTCGTGTAATCGCAATGTGAGCAGGAAAGGTGATCTGTTAAGTGAGCTCCCATGTGAGTTAGCAGGAAAGCTCAAGTCGTGCTACTCGATGAGCTCCTGGGTGAGCTGCTTGTCAAGATTCTAGCTAATATCCTAGCTGAGCTACTCTAGTAAGCTCCTAGGTGAGCTCAAAGGTGAGCTTGTCAGTAATATATGAGGTGAGCCTACATGCGAGCTACGAGATGAGCCCAAGGTGAGTTGGCAAGGTGATCTCAAGGTGAGTTGGCAAGGCGAGCTCAAGGTGAGTTAGAAAGGTGAGCTGTCAGGTGAGCTCCTAGGTGAGTTCCCATTTGAGTTACTTGATGAGATCCCAGGTGAGCTCAACTTGAGCTGATCGGTGAGCTCCTCAAAGAGCTTGTGAGCGAGCTATTTGGAGAGCTCCTAGGTGAGCTGCTAGGAAAGCTCCTAAGCGAGCTTCTTGGAGAGCTCCCAAGCAAGGTCCCCAGTGAGCTACTCGGTGATCTCACAAGCAAGATCAAGTTAACATACTTGGTGAGCTACTTGATGAGCGTCCAAGTGAGCTCCCGGAGTTGGTTACTCGATGAACTCCGAGGTGAGCTACAAAACCAGTTGAAGGTGAGTTAGAAAGGTGAGAGCTGCTCGAAGCTCAAAGTGAGCGGAAAGGTGAGCTCTCATGTGAGATTTCAGGTGAGCTACTTAACAAGCTCCGGGTGAGCACAAGTCAAGCTACTTAGCAAGCTCGTGGGCGAGCTAAGGATGATCTAGCAAGGTGAGCTATCGGGTGAGCTCTCGGTGAGTTTTCAAGCTAGCTCAAGTCAAGCTGCTTGATGAGCTCCGGGTGAGCTACTTGCTGAGCTCCCAACCAAGCTCCTAGGTGAGCTACTCGGTGAGCTTCTAGGTGCATTCAAAGGTGAGTTAAGAAGGTGATCTCAAGGTGAGTTGGCAAGGTGAGATGTCGGGTGATCTCCCGGGTGAGTTCCCAGGCAGAGTTACTTGAAGAGTTCTCGGGTGACCTCAACTCAAGATAATTGGTGAGCTCCCACAAGAGCTCCTAGGTGTGCTACTTAGCGAGCTATTCGATAAGCTCCCAAGGTGGCTACTACACGATCTACCAAGTGAGCTACTTGGCAAGCTCCTAGTAGAGGTTCCCGTCAAGCTGCTCGGTAGCTCACAAGAAAGCTCAAGTTAACCTACTAGGTGAGCTACTATGTGTGCTCCCGGGTGAGATGTTAGGAAAAATATCGGGTGAGCTACTTTGGTGATCTTCCCGAAGAACTCGGGGTGAGCTACCATATAAGCCCAAGGTGAGTTGGCAAGGTGAGCTCCTCGAGAGAGCTCAAGGAAAGCTAACAAGGCACGCTTATAGGTGAGCTCCCATGTGATTTTACAAGGCAAGATGTCAAGAAAGCTCCCATATCAGTTTTCATGTGAGCTACTTAATGAGCTCCCAAGTGAGCTCAAGTTGAGCTACTTGGTGAGCTTTTGGGTGAGCTCAAGGTGAGCTAGAAAGGTGAGCCGTGAAGCGAGCTCCTAGGTGAGTTCCGGGAAATCTCAAGTCAAGCTGCTCAACGAGCTTCTAAGTGAGCTACTTACTAAGCTCCCTATTGAGCTCCTAGGTGAGCTACTAGGTGAGCTCTTAGGGGAGCTCAAAGATAAGCTTGTCGGTAATCTCCGAGGTGAGCTTATATGTAAGCTACTAGATGACCTCAAGGTGAGTTGGCAAGGTAAGCTCAAGGCAATCTATTAGGTGAGCTCCAAAGTGAGCTACTTGGGAGATTCCAGGTGAGGTCCCTAATGAGCTACTCGGTGAGCTAATAAGCAACCTCACAAGAAAGCTCAAGTCAACCTACTCTGTGACCTACTCGGTGAGCTCTCAAGTGAGTTGTTAGGTGAGCTACTGGAAAGGTTCTTGGGGAGCTACTCAAAGAACTCGGGGTGAGCTACTAGATGAGATTAAGGCTAGTTGGCAAGGTGAGCTCCTCGGCGAGCTCAAAGATGAGATGGAAAGGTGAGGTGATAGGTGATATCCCATGCGAGTTGGCAAGGTGAGTTGTCAAGTGAGCTCCCATGTGAGTTTTCAGGAGAGCTCAAATTTAGTTACTCGGCAAGCTCCCGGGTGAGCTGGCAAGGTGAGCTATTAGGTGACCTCCCGGGGAGTTTCAGGTAAGCTCAAGTAAAGCTGCTTGATGAGATCCTAGGTGATCTACTTGAGCTCCTAGCCAATCTCCTAGGTGAGAAACTTGGTGAGATCCCAGGTAAGCTCAATTGTGATCTTGTCAGTAATCTACGAGGTGATATTACATACAACCTACAAGATAAGCTCAAGGTGAGTTGGCAAAGCAAACTCAAGGTGAGTTGGCAAGGTGAGATATCGAGATGAGCTACCACGTGAGTTCCTAGGTGAGTTACTCAACAAGCTCCTAGGTGAGATCAACTTGAGCTGATTGGTGAGCTCCTAGAAGAGCTCCCACATGAGCTATTCAGTGAGATCCCAAGTGAGCTACTACATGAGCTACCAAGTGAGCTACTTGGTGACCTCCCAAGTAAGGTCCTTAGCACGTTGCTCAATGAGCTCCTAGGAAAGCTACTTACAGAGCTCCCATATGAGCTCTTAGGTGAGCTTCTTGGTGAGCTCTTAGTCATGCTCAAAGGTGAGCTTGTTAGAAATCTCTAAGGTGAGCTATTAGATGAGCTCAAGGTGAGTTGGCAAGGTGATCTCAAGGAAAGTTGTTAAGGTGAGCTAGCGGTGAGATCTCGGGAAAGTTCCTGGTGAGTTACTCGATGAGCTCTTGGGTGAGCTCAACTCGAGCTAATCGGTAATAAGAAGAGCTCCTAGGTAAGCTACTTGGTGAGCTATTTGGTGAGCTCCCAGGTGAGTTACTTGGTGAGCTATTCAATGAGCTCCCAGGTGAGCTACTTGCCAAGCTCACAAGTGAGCTCAAGTTAACATACTTAGGGAGCTACTTAGTGAGCTTCCAGGTGAGCTATTTGGTGAGTAGCTCGATGAACTCTAAGGTAAGCTACCAGATGAGCTTAAGGCTAGTTGGTAAAGTGAGGTCCTCAACGAGCTCAAAGCAAGCTCCCATGTGAGTTGGCAAGGTGAGCTATCGGTGAGCTCCCATGCATGTTTTCAAGTGAGCTACTTGAAAAGCTCCTAGAGTGAGCTCAAGTTGAGGTGCTTCATGAGCTCTTGGGTGAGATCAAGGTGAGATGGGAAGGTGACCTATTAGGTGAGCTCCGGGTGAGTTTCAGGTAAGCTCAAGTCAAGCTACTCGATGAGCTCTTAGGTGAGATTCTTCCTAAGCTCCCAGTCAAGCTCTATGGTAAGCTACTCGATGAGCTCCCAAGTAAGCTCAAATGTGATCTTATCAATAATCTCAGAGGTGAGATTAAATGTGAGCTACAAGATGAGCTCAATTTGAGTTAGCAAGGTGATTTATCAATCTAGCTCCCATTCGAGTTAGCGAGCAAGTTACTTGATGAGCTCCTAGTTGAGCTCAACTCGAGCTGATCGAAAGCTCCCGGAGAAGAGTTCTTGGGTGAGGTACTTTGCAAGCTATTTAGTGAGCTCCTAGGTGAGCTCCCAAGTGAGCTACTCGGTGAGCTCCCAGGTGATATCCCCAATGAGCTACTTTGTGAGCTCATAAGTGAGTTAACAAGCAAGCTCAAATCAACCTACTCAGTGAGTTACTCGATGAGCTCCCAGATGAGATGTTAGGTGAGGTCCCAAGAAAGCTACTTGGTGAGCTACTTGAAAAACTCTTAGGTGAGCTACCAGATGAGCTCATGGAGAGTTGGCAAGGTGAGCTCCTTAGCAAGGTCAAGGTGAGCTGATAGGTGAGCTCCTATGTGAGTTGGCAAGGTGAGTACGTTAGGTGAGCTCCCATGTTAGTATTTGGGTGAGATGCTTAGCTAGCTTCTAGGTGAGCTCAAGGAGATTTAGCAAGCCGAGCTGTCAGGGCGAGCTCCCGGGTGATTTTCCGGGAAAGCTCAAGTCGAGTTTCTCAACAAGCTTCTAGGTGAGCTACTTTCTTAACTCTAAGGTGAAATACTTAGTGAGCTCCTAGGTAAGCTCAAACGTGAGCTTTTCAGCAATTTCTCAAAGCGAGATTACATTCGAGCTATAAGATAAGATCAAGGTGAGTTGACAAGGTGAGCCCAAGGTGAGTTAGTAAGGTAAGATCAAGGTGAGTTGGCAAGGTGAGTTGTCGGGAAAGCTCCTAGGTGAGTTCCCTGGTGAGTTACTCAATGAGCTCCCAGGTGAGCTCAACTTGTGTTGATCGACAAGCTCCTAAAACAGATCCGAGGTGAGCTACTTGGTGAGCTATTCAATGATCTCCTAGGTGAGTAGCTAGGTGAGCTCCCAAGTGAACTACTTTATGAGCTCCCATGTGAGGTCCCCGACGAGTTACTCGATGAGCTCACAAGCAAGCTCAAGTCAACCTATTCAATGATTTACTCGGTGAACTCGAGGTGAGCTAGAAGATGAGATCAAGGTGAGTTGGCAAGGTGAGCTCCTCGGTGAGCTTGAGTTAAGCTAGCAACTTTCCGGGATCTCACATTAAAGCTCACCAGAGCTCACCGATAGCTCACCCGGGAGCTCATCGAGTAACTTACCTCAGGAACCGACACGGGAGCTCACATGACGGCTCACCTTGATAAGTCACCTTGAGTTCACCTTTCTAACTCACCTTGAACTCACCTTTCCAACAAACCTTGAGCTCATATGGTAGCTCACATGTAAGTTCACTTCGAGAGATTGTCGACAAGCTCACCTATGAGCTTACCCGGGAGCTCACCTAGGAGCTCGATTGGGAGCTCAAAGACAAAAACTTTCCCAGGAGCTCATCGAGTAAATTGACTTGAGCCTACGTGGAAACTCACTTGAGAACTCACTTAATATCTCACCTTACTAGCTCACCCAGAGCTCACCCATGAGCTCACCGAGCAACTCTAATTGAGCTCACTCGGGAGCTTGTCAAGCAGCTTACCCAAAAACTCACATGGGATCTCACTTGATATCTCATCCAGAAACTCACATGGGAGCTTACCTATCAGCTTACCTTGCTAGCTCACCTTGAGCTCACAAAGGACCTCACATTGCCAACTCACCTTGAGCTCGCTGCGGTATCTCACCTCGAGTTCATCAAGTAGCTCACCAAGAATCTCACCTTAGATCATGCTTACTGCCTCTCCGGGAGCTCACCCAATAGCTCACTGAGTAGGTTAACTTGAGCTCACTTGTGAGCTCACCGAGTAGCTCACCGGTGACCTCGCTTAGGATCTCATAGAATAGCTTGCTTGGGAGCTCTTCTAGGAGCTTTCCTATCAGCTCAAGTTGAGCTCACTCGGGAGCTCTTCAAGTAATTCACCTGGGAGCTCGCATGATAACTCACCTTGAAAACTCACCTTGAGCTTGCCTTGCCTACTCACATTGAGCTTACCTTTCTAACTACCCTTGATCTCATATGGCAGCTTGCATGTAAGCTCACCTTAGAGATTACCGACAACCTCACCTTTGAGCTCACCTAGGAGATCACCGAGTAGCTCAAGGAGCTTTCTTTGGGAGCTCGACAAGTAGCTTTCCCGGGGAGCTCATCGAGTAGATTGACTTGAGATTTCCAAAAACTCACCTGGGAGCTCACTTGATAGCTCACCTTTCCAACTTACCTTGAGCTCACCATGCCAACTCACCTTGATCTCATATGGTAGCTCACATCTAATCTCACCTCAGAGATTACCGCATGCTCACCTTTGAGCTCACTTTAGAGCTCATCAAGAAACTCACCTAGGAGCTTGGCTGGGATCTCAGTAAGCAACTCACCTTGAGCTTACCCTGAAACTCACCTAAGATCTCACTTGACATCTCACCTAACAACTCGCCTTGCTAACTTGCCTATATTTTCACTTAGGAGCTCGTTGAGTAGATCAACTTGAGCTCACCTGGGAGCTCATAAAGAAGCTCACCTAAAAACTTGCATGGGAGCTCTCCTAATATCTCACCTTTCTAACTTGTATGGGAGCTCACCTATCAGCTTGCCTTGCCAGCTCACTTTTAGCTCGCTGAGGATCTCACCTTTCCAACTCACCTTGAGCTCTTCTGGTAGTTCACCTCATAGTTTGTCATGTAGCTCGCCAAGTAGCTTTCCTGGGAGCTCACTGAGTAGCTCATCCAGTAGGTTGACTTGAGCTCACTTGTGAGCTCACTGAGTAGCTCACCAAGGAGCTCTCCTAAGAGCTAGCTAAGTAGCTTGCTTCGGATCTCACCTATTAGCTCACCGAATGGCTTTCCAAGTAGCTGACCTAAGATATCTTATGGGAGCTAACCGATCAGCTCAACTTGAGATTGACCGGGAGCTCATCAAGTAAGTAA
Organism: Taxus wallichiana var. yunnanensis; assembly: GCA_018340775.1. Classification (NCBI taxonomy): domain Eukaryota; kingdom Viridiplantae; phylum Streptophyta; class Pinopsida; order Cupressales; family Taxaceae; genus Taxus; species Taxus wallichiana. Next base: position 27,488,830 of record CM031237.1, on the reverse strand, counting down.
CCTGGGAACTCACATGGGAGCTCGCCTGAGAACTCACCTTGCCAACTTTCCTTGAGCTCACCTTGCCAATGCACCTTGACCTCACCTTGCCAACTCACCTAGTGCTCATCGGGTAGCTCACATGTAAGCTCACCTTATAGATTGCTGACAAGCTCACCTTTGAGCTCTCCTAGGAGCTCACTAAGTAGCTCACCTAGGAGCATGGCTAGGAGCTTTGTAAATAACTCACCCAGGAGCTCGTCGAGTAGCTTGACTTGAGCTTGTCCAGAAATTCACCTAAGAGTTCACCTAATAGCTCACCTTGCCAGCTCACCTTAAGCTCATCCAGGAGCTCGCTAAGCATCTTGACTTGAGCTCACCTGGTAGCTCATCAAGTAGATCACCAGAAAACTCACATGGGAGCTCACCTGATAACTCACCTTACTAACTTGCATGGGAGCTCACCTATAAGTTCCCCTTACTAGCTCACCTTGAGCTCGGTGAGGACATCACCTTACCAACTCACCTTGAGCTTGTCTCGGTAGCTCACCTCGAGTTAAATCAAGTAGATTACCAAGTACCTCACCTAGGATCTCAACTAACACTTGCTTGGGAACTCACCGAGAAGCTCACCGAGTAGGTTGAATTGAGCTCACTTGTTAGCTCGCCGAGTAGCTCATCGAGACCTCAATAGGAGCTCAACAAGTAGCTTTCTTGGGAGCTCACCTAGTAGCTCACCCGGGAGCTTGCCAAACATCTCACCAAGTAGATCACTTAAGATCTCTTCTAGGATATCTCCGATCAGCTCAAGTTGAGCTTTCCCTGGAGCTCGTTGAGTAACTCACATGGGAACTCACCTAGTAGCTCACCCGACATCTCACATTACTAACTCACCTTGAGCTCACCTTAAGCTCACCTTACCAACTCACCTTGAGATCACCTTACCAACTTGTCTTGAGCTCATCTCGGTGGCTTGCATGGAATCTCACCTTAGAGATTACCGACATGCTCACCTTTGAACTCGACCGGGATCTCACCAAGTAGCTCACCTAGGAGCTCAACTAGGAGCTCGGAAAGTAGCTCACCTAGGAGCTCGTCAAGTAACTCAAATTGAGCTTGCCCGAAACTCACCTAGGAGCTCACCTAATAGCTCACCTTTAGTTCACCTGGGAGCTCACCAAGCAGCTCAACTTGAGATTTCCGGGATCTCATCAAGTAGTTCACCTAAAAATCACACAAAAGTTAACTTGATAGCTCACCTTGCTAACTCATATTAGAGCTCACATATCAGCTCACCTTACCAACTTGCCTTGAGTTCATCGGTAGCTTGCCTCAAAGTTCATCGAGTAGTTTTCCAAGTAGATCACATAGGAGCTCACCTAGGAGCTCACCTAACAACTCACCTAGGAGCTCATTGAGTAGCTCCTCGAGTAGGTTGACTTGAGCTCACTTTTGAGCTCACCGAGTAGCTCACTAGGGACCTCGCTTAGGAGCTCACCAAGTAGCTCACTTTGGAGCTCACCTAGCAACTTTCCGGGAGCTCACCTAATAGATCTCCCTGCTAGTTCACCTTGAGCTCACCTAGGAGCTCATCGAGTAGCTAAAATTGAGCTATCTAGGAGCTTGTCAAGTAGCTTGCGAAAACTCATATGGGAGCTCACCGAGCTCACCTATAAACTCACCTTACCAAATTTCCTTGAGCTCATCTTGTATCTCACCTTGGATTTTGTCAAGAAACTCACTTGGGAGCTCACCTAACAACTCACACGGGAGCTCAGCAGCTCACCGAGTAGGTTGACTTGAGCTCGGTTGTGAGCTCCCGAGCAGCTCGCCGGTAGCTCACCGAACAGATCGCGAAGTAGCTCACCTAAGAGCTCTTATGGGATCTCGCCGATCAGATCGAGTTGAGCTCGGCTAGAGCTTGTCTAGTAACTTACCTTGCCAACTCACCTTGAGCTCACCTTGTCAACTCACCTTGAGCTCACCTTACCAACTCACATTGAGCTCATCTAGTAGCTGCATGTAAGCTCACCTCGAGAGATTACTAACAAGCTCACCTTTGAGCTCACATGGGAGCTTATAGAATAGCTCACCTAGGAGCACAACTGGGAGCTTAGCAAATAGTTTGACTAGGAGCTTGTCAAGTAGTTCAACTTAAGCTTGCCTAAAAACTCACTTAGGAGCTCACTTGATAACTCACCTTGCCAACTCACCCGTAGCTCACCCAGGAGCTCACCGAGTAACTTGACTTGAGATCACCATGGAGCTCATCAATAAGCTCACCTGAAAAATCACATTAGAGCTCACCTATCAACTCACCTTACCAGCTTACCTTACTAGCTCGCCTTGAGTTTGCTTTATGGAGCTCACCTTGATAACTCACCTTGAGCTCATTTGATAGCTCACCTTGGAGTTTTTTGAGTAACTCACCAAGTAGCTCACCCGGGAGCTTACCTAATAGCTTTCCTAGGAACTCACTAAGTAGCTCACTGAGTAGGTTGACTTGAGCTCAATTGTGAGCTTGCTAAGTAGATTTACGGGGACCTCGCCTAAGAGCTCGCCAAGTAAATCACTTGGGAGATCACCTAACTACTCACGTAGAAGTTCACCGAATAGCTCACCAAGTAGCTCACCTAGGAGCTCTTCTAGGATGTCACCTATCGGCTTGAGTTGAGCTCGCACGGGAGCTAGCCGAGTAACTCACCTAGGAACTCACCTATGAGCTCACCTGACAGGTCACCTTTTCAACTCACCTTGAGCTCCCCTTGCCAACTCACCTTGAGCTCACCTTTCCAACTCACCTTGAGCTCATCTGGTATCTCACATGTAAGCTCACCTTAGAGATTATCAATAAGCTCACCTTTGAGCTCACTAGGAGCTCACTGAGCAGCTCACCTAGGAGCTCAGCTGGGAGTTTGGGAAGAAGCTCACTCAGGATCTCGTCGAGAAGCTCAACTTGAGCTTGCTAAGAAACTCACCTGGGAGATCACCTGATAGCTCACCTTGCCAGGTCACCTTAAGCTCACCTAGGAGCTCACCGAGTAGCTCGGCTTAAGCTCACCTAGGAGCCTCATCAAGAAGCTCACCCAAAAATCACATAGAAGCTCAACTAATAGCTCACCTTGCCAACTCGCATGGGAGCTCACCTTGCCAGCTTGCCTTGCCAACTCGCATAGGAGCTCACCTTGCCAACTCACCTTGATCTCATCTTGGTAGCTCACCTCAAAGTTCATCGAGTACCTTACTAAGTAAATTACCTAAGAGCTCACCTAAGAGCTCACCGGGAGCTCTCCAAATAGCTCACCTGGGAGCCTCACCGAGCATCCGGCCAAGTAGGTTGACTTGAGCTCACTTGTGAGCTCACCGAGTAGATTACCAGGGACCTCACCTCATAGGTCACCAAGTATCTTGCCAAACAGCTCACCAAATAGCTCACCTAGAAGCTCACGAAACAACTTGCCAAGTATCTCACCTGAGGGATTTTATGGTAGATCTCTAATCGCTCGAGTTGAGCTCACTTGAGAGATCATCAAGTAACTCACCGACAGCTCACCTTGCCATCTCACCTTGAGCTCACCCAAGAGCTCGATGAGAGAAACTTGACTTGAGTTCACTTGAGAGCCTCGTAAAGTAGCTCACCCAATAACTCACATTACAAGCTTTCCTTGAGCTCACTAAGGAGCTCACCTTGCCAACTCACCTTAAGCTCATCTAGTAGCTAACCTTGGAGGTCATCGAGTAGCTCACCAAGTAGCTCACACCGGGAGCTCACCTAATAGATCACCTAGGAGCTCACCGAGTAGGTTGATTTTAGATCACGTGTGAGCTTCATTTGAGCAGTTCACTGGGAACCTCACATGGGAGCTCACTAAGTAGCTCACTTGGGAGCTCACCTAGTAACTCACTTTGGAGCTCACCTAATAGCTCACCAAGTAGTTCACTTGTGAGCTCTTCTGGGAGCTTGCCAATTAGGTGGAGTTGATCTCACCCGGGAGCTCATTGAGTAAGTCACTTAGGAGCTTACCCGATAGCTCACATTGCCAACTCACCTCGAGCTCATCTAGTAGCTCCCATTTAAGCTCACCTTAGAGATTTCGACAAGCTCACCTTTAAGCTCACCTAAGAGCTCACCAAATAGCTCACCTAGGAGCTCAACTGGGAGCTCATCAAGTAGCTCACCTAGTAGCTCCACTTGAACTTGCTCGGAAACTCACCCGGGAGCTCTCCCGATAGCACACCTTGATAGCTCACCTTGAGCTAGCACGGGAGCTCACCCACAAGCTCGACTTGAGCTCACCCAGAGCTTGTCAAGTAGGTTTCTTGAAAATTCACATGCGATCTCACCTATCAGCTCACCTAGAAACTCACATGGGAGCTCACCTATCGCCTTACCTTGCCTACTCACCTTGAGCTCACCGAGGAGCTTACCTTGGCAACTCACCTTGTGCTTGTCTGCGGTAGATCACCTCGGAGTTCATTGAGTAGCTCACAAAGTAGCTCACCTAGGAGCTCACCTAATAACTCACCTTGGATCTCACCTAATAGCTCACCTAGGAGCTCACTAAGTAGGTTGAGTTGAGATCTCTTGTGAGATCACCGAGTAGCTTGTCGGGGACCTTGAATGGGAGCTTACCAAGTAGCTCACCTAGGATCTTTTCTAGTAGCTTTCCTGGGAGCTCACTGAACAACTTGCCAAGTAGCTCACCTGGGAGCTATTCTAGGAGCTCACCGATCAGCTCAAGTTGAGCTTTCTTGGGAGCTCATTGACTAACTCACCTAGAAACTCACATGGGAGCTCACATGATAGCTCACCTTACCAACTCACCTTGAGCTCACCTTGCCAACTCACCTTGAGCAATCCTTACCAACTCACCTTAAGCTAATCTAGTAGCTCACATGTAAGCTCACCTTTGAGCTTGCATAAAAGCTCACTAAGCAGCTCACCTAGGAGCTTGGTTGGGAGCTCAGCAAACAGCTTACACAGGATCTTATCAAGCAAACTGACTTGAGCTTTCCCAGAAACTCACATGGGAGCTCACCTAACAGCTCACCTTGTACTCACCCAACATCTCACTAAGAAGCTCAACATGAGCTCACTCGGGAGTTCGTCAAGTAGCTCACCCAAAACTCACCTAGGAACTCACCTTACAACATACCTAAAAACTCGCATGGGATCTCACCTATCAGTTCACCTTACCACTCACCATGAGTTCACTAAGGAGCTCACCTTACTAACTTGCCTTAAGCTCATCCGGTAGCTCACCTCGAAGTTCGTCAAGTATCTCACCAAGTAGCTCACCTGGAAGCTCACCTAACAACTCCCCGGGAGCTCACCGAGCATTTCACCGAGTAGGTTGACATGAGCTCACCGTTGAGATCACCGAGTAACTAGCAAGAGGACCTCACCTGGGATCTCACTAAGTAGCTCACTTGGGAGCTCACCTAGTAGCTCACCGAGTAGCTCACCAAGTAGCTCACCTAGGAGCTCTTCTGGGAGTTCACCGATCAGATCACCAAGAAGCTTTCCGGGAGCTCTTTTGGTACCTCGCCGATTAGCTAGCTAAGTAGCTCACCTTACCAACTCACCTTTCCAACTCACCTTGAGCTCATCTAGTAGCTCACATGTAAGCTCACCTTAGAGATTACTAAAAAGCTCACCTTTGAGCTCACCTAGAAGCTCACCAAGCAGCTCACCTAGGAGCTCACTGGGATCTCGGTAAGTTTGCTCACCCATGAGCTCGTCGAGCAGCTCGACTTGAGCTTTCCCAAACAATTTCCTAGGAGCTCACTTGATAGCTTTCCTTGCCATCTCACCTTGAGCTTACCGGGAGCCTTCCGAGTAGCTTGAATAGAGCTCACCCCTGGAGCTCATCAAGTAGCTCATCCAAAATATCCAATGGGAACTCACCTAATAGCTCATGTTACTAACTCACCTTTAGCTCATCTTGTAGTTCACCATGGAGTTCATCGAAAAGCTTCCCAAGTAGCTCACCTAGGAGCTCACCTAATAGCTTGCCTAATAACTCACATGGGAGCTCACCGAGCAGCCATCGAGTCGATTGACTTGAGCTCACTTGTGAGCTTACCTAGCACCTCACCGGGACCTCACCTAGGAGCTCACTTAGGAGCTCGCCTAGCAGCTCACCTAGGAGTTCACCGAATAGCTCTCCAAGTAGCTCACATGGGAGCTCTTCTGGGAGCTTGTCGAGTAACTCACCTGGGAAATCACTCGGGAGCTCACTGACAACTCACCTTGCCAAATCAGATTGAGATCACCTTACCAACTCACCTTAAGATCACCTTGCCACATCACCTTGAGCTCATCTAGTAGCTCGCATGCATGCTCACCTCAAAGATTATTGACAAGCTTACCTTTGAGCTCACACGGGAGCTCACTGCAGAGTAGCTCACCTAGGAGCTTATTTGGTAGTTCTACAAGTAACTCACCCAAGATCTTATTGAGTAGCTCAACTTGAGCTTTCCGGAAACTCACCGGGAGCTCACCTAATAACTCACATTTCCAGCTCACCTTGAGCTCACCAAGAAACTCGAATTGAGCTCACCCAAGAGCTCATCAAGAAGCTCACATGAAAACTCACATGGGAGCTCACCTATCAGTTCACCTTGCTAGATCACCTTGAGCTCACTAAGGAGCTCACCTTGCCAACCAACTTGCCTTGATCTCATCCGGTAGTTCACCTCGAGTTCATTGAGTAGCTCTCCAAGTAGCTCACACGGGAGCTCACCTAAAAGCTCACCTCGGAGCTCACCTAATAGCTCACCTAGGAGCTCACCAAGTAGCTTGCTAAGTAGGTTGACTTGATCTTGATTGTGAGCTCACCGAGTAGCTTGACTTGAGGCCACATCTCGCCGAGGATGTTACCTCAAGTTGAGCTACTTGGTGAGCTCGGGAAAGCTCAAGGTGAACTAACAAGCTGAGTTGTCATGTGAGCTCCTAAGTGAGTTTCTAGGCAATCTTAAGTTGAGCTGCTCAACGATATCCTAGGCTAGCTACTTGCCAAGCTCCCAATCAAGATATTAGGTGAGTTGCTTAGTGAGCTCGAGGTAAGCTCAAAGGTGAGCTTGTCGGTAATATCTAAGGTGAGATTACATGTGAGCTACTAGATGAGCTCAAGGTGAGCTCAAGGTGAGTTAGCAAGGCAAGCTCAAGGTGAGTTATCAAGGTGAGATATTAGGTGAGCCCGTGTGAGTTTCTAGGTTAGTTACTTGACAAGCTCCTCGCCGATCTCGGCTTGAGTTTATCGGCGAGCTCCTTAAGATCTCCCAGGTGAGCTACTTTGTGAGCTATTTGACAAGCTCCCAAGTGAGCTATTCAAAAGCAAGCTACTCGGTGAGTTGAAAAGCAAGCTCAAGTTAACCTACTTGGCGAGCTACTCGGTGAGCTCCAGTGAGCGTTAGGTAAGCTCCCAGGTGAGCCTGTTGGGTGAGCTTCCGGGTGAGATACTTAGTGAACTACTCAATGAACTCTTAGGTGAGCTACTAAAAAGCTCAAGGCAAGTTGGTAGGGTGAGCTCCTTAGCGAGCTCAAGGCAAGCCGGTAAGGTGAGATGATAGATGATATCCCATTCAAGTTAGTAAGGTGAGCTATAACGTCACCTCCCATGTGAGTTTTTCAGTGAGCTACTTTATAAGCTCTTGGGTGAGCTCAAGTTGAGCTACTCGGTAAGCTCGGGTGAGCTCTATGCGAGCCTGGCAAGGTGAGCTATCAAGTGAGTTTCTTGGAAAGCTCAAGTCAAGCTACTCGATGAACTCCTAGGTGAGCTGCCATCGAACTCCCAACCAAGCTCCTAGGTGAACTTCTCGGTGAGCTCCCATGCAATCTCAAGGTGAGCTTATCAAAAATCACTATTGTGAGCTTACATGTGAGCTACCAGATGAGCTCAAGGTGAGTTAGCAAGTCTGAGCTTCCAGATGAGTTATTTGACGAGCCACCTGGGTGAGCTAAACTAGACTCGATTGGCAAGCTCTCGAAGAGCTCCCAGTGAGCTACTTGGTGAGCTATTTGGTGAGTTCCCAAGAAACTCGCTAGGTGAGCTCCTAAGTAAGCTACTTGGTGAGCTCCTAGGTGAGGTCCCCGTTGAGTTACTCGGCAAGCTCATAAGTGAGATCAAGTTAACCTACTCGGTGAGCTATTTGGTGAGCTCCTAGGTGAGCTATTAGGTGAGCTCCCAGGCGAGATACTTGGTGAGATTCTCAAAAAAATCTGAGGTGAGCTACCAGATGAGCTCAAGGTGAGTTGGCAAGGTGATCTCCTTAACGAGCTCAAGGTAAGATAATAGGTGAGCTCCAATGTAAGTTTCCTAGTGAGATGTGAGGCAAGCTCCCATGTGATTTTTTAGGTGAGTTACTTGACAAACTCCTAGGTGAGCTCAAGTTGAGCTACTCAATGAGCTATTAGGTGAGCTCAAGGTGAGCGGGCAAGGAAAACTATCGTGTGAGCTCCAAGGTGAATTTCTGTGGCAAGCTCAAGTCAAGCTACTTGATGAGCTCTGGAAAAGCTACTCGAGATCCGAGATGAGCTCATAGGTGAGCTTCTTGGTGAACTCTCAAGTGAGCTCAAAGGTGAGCTTGTCGAAATCTCTAAGAAGAGCTTACATGCGAGCTAACATATGAGCTCAAGGTGATTTGGCAAGGTGAGCTCAAAGTGAGTTAGTAAGGTGAGCTCAAGGTGAGTTAGCAAGTTGAGCTATCGTGAGCTCCCGTGAGAGTTCCTGTGAGAGTTACTAGATGAGGTCCCAGGTGAGCTCAACTTGAGTATATCGGTGAGCTACCAAAAGATCTCCTGTGAGCTACTTGGTGAGCTATTCGGTGAGCTCCAAGATGAGCTGCTAGGTGAGCTCCGAAGTGAGCTACTTAGTGAGCTCCCAGGAAGGGTCCCCTGTGAGCTACTTGGTGAGATCACAAGAGAGCTCAAAAGAGAGATCAACTCAACCTACTCGATGAGCTTCTCGGTGAGCTCCCAACCAAGCTTATAGGTGAGCTCCTAGGTGAGTTGTTAGGTGAGCTACTTGGCAAGCTACTCAATGAACTCGAGGTAAGCTACCAGATGAGCTCAAGGTGAGTTAGCAAGGTGAACTTTTAGGAGCTTAATTTCAGCTATAAAGTTAAGGTGATAGGCAAGCTTCCATGCAAGTTAGCAAGGTGATCTATAAGGTGAGCTCCCATGTGATTTTTGGGTGAGCTCAAGTCGAGTTGCTCGGTGAGCTCCCGGGTGAGGTAAATGTGAGATGACAAGGAGAGTGTTAGGTGAGCTCCTAGGTGAGTTTTTGGGAAAACTCAAATTGAGTTACTCGATGAGCTCTTGTGTGAGATTCTTGTTGAGCTTCCATCTAAGCTCCTAGGTGAGATTCTCGATGAGCTCTAAGGAAAGCTCAAAGGTGAGCTTATTGGAAATATCCGAGGTGAGCTTATATGTGAGCTACTAGATGACCTCAAGGTAATTTGGAAAGGGGAGCTCAAGGCAAGTTGGCAAGGTGAGATAGTAAGGTGAGATTAACTTGATCCGATCGGTGAGCTCGCGAAGAACTTCCAAGTGAGCTACTTTGTGAGCTATTCGGTGAGATCCCGTGTGAGCTACTAGTCAAGCTCTAAAGTGAGCTACTTAGTGAGCTCCTAGGTGAGGTCCCGACTGTTACTCGCTGAGCTCACAAGTGAGCTCTAGTAAACCTACTCGGTAAGCTATTTGGTGAGCTCCCAAGTGAGCTACTTGGTGAGCTCCTGTGTGAGGTCCCCGGTGAGCTGCTCGGTGAGCTCACAAGTAAGCCTGCTCAAGTTAACCTACTCATCAAGATACTTAGTGAGCTCCTAGGTAAGTTGGTAGGTGAGCTCCTAGGTGAGCTACTTGGTAAGCTACTCGAAAAACTCGAGGCGAGCTACTGACGAGATCAAGGTAAGTTAGTAAGGTGAGCTCCACAATGAGCTCAAGGTAAGTTAGTAAGGTGAACTGATAGGTGAGCTCCCATGTGAGTTTGGGTGAGATGTTATGTGAGCTCACATACGAGTTTTGGGCAAGCTCGCTTGACGAGCTCCAAGGTGAGTTTCTTAGTAAGCTATCAAGTGAGCTCCAAGGTGAGTTTCGAGTAAGCTTACATGTGAGCTACCAAATGAGCTTAAGGTGAGTTGGTAAGGAAAGATGAAGGTGTGTTGGCAAGGTAACATCAAGGTGAGTTAGCAAGGAAAGATGTTAGGTGAGCTCCCAAGTGAGTTACTCGATGAGCTCCCGGGTGAGCTCAACTCGAGCTGATCGGTGAGCTCTCAGAAGAGCCCCCAAGTGAGCTACTTGGTGATATGTTCAACGAACTCCCAGTGAACTGCTGCTAGGAGAGATCCCAAGGGAGATACTTTTTGAGTTCACATGCAGAGGTCCCAGATGATCTCACAAGTGAGATCAAGTCAACCTACTCGGTGAGCTACTTAGTGAGATCCTAGGTGAGCTGTTAGGTGAGCTCCTAGGTGAGCTGTTAGGTGTGCTACTTGGAAAGCTACTCAATGAAATCTAAGTTGAGCTACCAGATGAGCTCAAGGAGAGTTGGTAAGGTGAGCTCCTCAGCGAGCTCAAGGCAAGTCGGTGGGTAAGGTAAGCGGGCAAGGTGAGCTTATAGGCAAGCTATCATATAAGTTGGTAAGGTAAGCTATCGTGTGAGCTCTCATGTGAGTTTTCAAGTGAGATACTTGATGATCTCTAAGGAAATCTCAAGTCGAGCTACTCAGTGAGCTACTGGGTGAGCTCAATGCGAGCTGGCAAGGTGAGATATCATTTGAGCTCATAGGTGATTTTTGGGTAAGCTCAAGTTGATCTACTCAACGAGTTCCTAGGTGATCTGCTTGTTGAGTTCCCATACGAGCTCCTAGGTGAGCTTCTCAGTGAGCTCAAAGGTGATATTTTCAGTAATCTATGAGGTGAGCTTACATTTGAGCTACCAGATGAGCTCAAGATGAGTTGGTAAGGCAAGTTGTCAAGCAAGCTCCTAGGTGAGTTCCCTGTGTGAGTTACTTGATGAGATTCCAGGTGAGCTCAACTCGAGCTAATCGGTGAGCTCCTAGAAGAGCTCCCAAGTGAGCTACTTGGTGAGATGCTTAGTGAGATCCCAGGTGAGGTGCTAGGTGACTTCCCAAGTGAGCTACTTCGTGACCTTTCAAAGCGAGGTCACTAGTGAGCTTAAGTCAACCTACTTGGTGAGTTACTTGGTGAGCTCCTAGGTGAGCTCCAAGGTGAGATAGTTGGCGAGCTACTTGACGAACTCTAAGGTGAGCTACTAGAAAAGCTCAAGGTGAGTTGGCAAGGTGAGCTCCTTAGTGAGATCAAGGTGAGTGACAAGGTGAGTGATAGGTGAGCTCTCATGCAAGTTTCTATGTGATCTATAAGGTGAGATCTCATGTGAGTTTTTCATCATGATACTTAACGAACTCCCGGGTGAGCTCAAGTCAAGCTAAAGGTGAGCCGGCAAGGTGAGATGTCATGTGAGCTCGATGTATGTTTCTGGGTAAGCTCAAGTCAAGCTACTTGACTAGCTCTTGGGTGAGCTTCTTACCAAGCTCCCATCCGAGCTCCTAGGTGAGATGCTCGGTGAGCTCCTAGGGAGCTCAAAAGGAGAGCATGTTTGAAATCTATAAGGTGAGCTTACATGTAAGCTACTAGATAAGGTCAAGGTGAGTTGGCAAGGTGAGTCGTCAGTGAGCTCCCAAGTGAGTTCCTAGGTGAATTACTCGACGAGCTCCCCTGTGAGAGCTCAACTCAAGCTGATTAGTGAGCTCCCAAAGAGATCTCAAGTGAGCTACTTGGAAAACTATTCGGCAAGCTCCCAAGAAAGCTGCTAGGTGAGCTCCCAAGTGAACTACTTGGCGAGCTCACAAGCGAGATCAAGTCAACCTACTTGGTGAGGTTCTCGATGAGATCCTAGGTGAGATGTTAGGTGAGCTCATAGGTGAGCTACTCAAAGCAAACTCTAAGGTGAGCTACCAAATCGAACTCAAGGCGAGTTGGCAAGGTGAGCTCCTTAGAAAGGCTCAAGGTGAGCTGGTAAGAAGAGGTGATAAGCAAACTCCTATGCGAGTTAGCAAGGATAGCGGTTAGGAAAGATCCCATGTGAGTTTTTTGGTGAGCTACTTGACTAGCTCCCGGGTGAGCTCAAGTCAAGCTACTTGGCAAGCTCTTGGGTGAGCTCAAGGTGAGCTATCAAGAAAATCCTAGGTGAGCTTTTGGGAAAGCTCAAGTCAATCTACATGATGAGCTCTCGGGTGAGCTATTTGCTAAGCTCCAAGCCGAGCTCCTAGGTTAGCTACTCGGTGAGTTCCCAAGCGAGATCAAAGGTGAGCTTGTTGGTAATCTCTAAGGTGAGCTTACATGTGAGCTGCTATATCAGCTAAGGGCCACTTGGTAAGGCAAGCTCAAGGTGAGTTTGCAAGGTGAGCTCAAGGTGATTTGGTTAGGTGAGATATCGGTGAGCTTCTAGGTGAGTTCCTAGTCAAGTTACTCATGAGCTCCCGGTGTGAGCTTAACTTGAGCATATCGAAAGCTCCCTTAAAAGCTCCTAGACAAGCTACTTTGTGATTTGTTTGATGACCTCCCAGGCAAGCTACTAGGTGAGCTCCCAAGCGAGCTACTAGGTGAGCTCCCAAGCGAGCTACTTGGTGAGCTCCCGGGTGAGGTCCCCGATATGCTTCTCGGTGAGCTCACAAGTGACTCATGTCAACATACTCGGCGAGCTACTCGGTGAGCTCTCAAGTTTGCTTGCAAGTGAGCTGTTAGGTGAGCTACTTGGTGAGCTACTCAACGATCTATGAGGTGAGATACCAGATGAGCTCAAGGTGAGCTAGCAAGGTGAGCTCCTAAGTGAGCTACGTGATAAGCTGCTTGACGAACTCCAAGGTGAGCTACCAGATGAGATCAAGATGAGCTTATAGGTTAGCTCCCATGTGATTTGGCAAGGTGAGCTATTAGGAAAGCTCCCATGTGAGTTTTTGGGTGAGCTACTTGATAATATCCCAGGTGAGCTCAAGTCAAGCTATTCAATGAGATCCTGGGTGATATTAAGGTGAGTCGGCAAGGTGATCTTTCGGGTGAGCTCCTAAGAAAGTTTCTAGGCAATCTCAAGTCAAGATGCTAGATGAGATACTACACAAGCTACTTATCGAGCTCCTTTTCGATCTCCTAGATGAGCTTCTCTATGGGATCCCAAGCGAGCTCAAAGGTGAGCTTGATGGTAATATCAAAGGTGAGCTTACATGTAAGCTACCAGATGAACTCAAGGTGAGTTGGTAAGGTAAACTTAAGGTGAGTTGGTAAGGTGAGCTCGAGGTGAGCTCCCAGGTGAGTTCTTAAGTGAATTACTTGATGAGCTACCAGGTGAGCTCAACTTGACCTAATCAAAAAGCTCTAAGAAGAGGTCAAAGGTGAGATACTTTGTAAGCTTTTCGGTGAGCTTCTAGGTGAGTTTCTAGGTGATCTCCCAAGTAAGCTACTTGGTGAACTCCCAAGTGAGGTCCCTAGCGAGCTACTCGGTGAGCTCAAAAGTGAGCTCAAGACAACCTACTTGGCAAGTTTCTCGATGAACTCGGAGGTGATCTACCACATGAGCTCAAGGTGAGTTAGCAAGGTGAGCTCCCGAGTGAGTGAAGGTGAGCTAGCAAGGTAAGCTGATAAATGAGATCACAAGTGAGTTTCGGGTGAACTATAAGGTGAGCTCCCATGCAAGTTTTCAGTGAGCTACTTGGAAAGCTCCCTGTGAGCTCAAGTTGAGCTCCCAAGTGATTTTTCAGAAAAGCTCAAGTCAAGCTACTCAATGAGCTCTTGGGTGAGCTAATTTCTAAGCTCCTAGCCGAGTTCTTAGGTGAGCTTCTCGATAGCTCCAGGTGAGCTCAAAGGCAAGATTGTTGATAATCTCTAAGGTGAGCTTACATGCGAGCTATCAGATGAGCTAAAGGTGAGTTGGTAAGGTGATCTCAAGGTGAGTTAGCAAGGAAAGCTCAAGGCAAGTTGGCAAGGTGAGCTATCAGGTGAGCTCCCAGGTAAGTTCCCAGGTGAGTTACTCAATGAGCTTCCGAAGAGATCCCAAGTGACCTACTTGGTGATCTGTTTAGCGAGCTCCCAGTGAGCTTATAGGAAAGCTCCCAAGGGAACTACTTTAAGAACTATTTAGTGACGTCCCGAAAAGCTGGTCGGCTGACCTCACAAGTGAGCTCAAGTCAACCTACTCAAGTGACCTCAAGTCAAGGTGAGTTGGTAAGGTGATCTCCTCAGGAGCTTAAGGTAATCCAAAGGTGAGCTCCTATGCGAGTTGGCAAGGTGAGCTATTAGGTGAGATCCCATACAAGTTTTTCAAGTGAGATACTTGACGAACTCCCGGGTGAGCTTAAGTAATGTTTCTTGGTAAGCTCCCCGGGTGAGCTCAAGGTGAGTTAGCAAGGTGAGCACCCATGTAATTTTCTAGCCAAGCTCAAGTCAAGCTGCTCAATGAGCTCCTAGGTGATCTTCTTGCCGAGCTCTCATTTGATCTCCTAGGTGAGCTACTCAATGAGCTCCAATGTGAGCTCAAAGGTAAGGATTTCAGTAATCTCTAAGGTGAGCTTACCTACAAGCTACCATATTACCTCAAGGTGAGTTGGAAAGGTGAGATCAAGGTGAGTTGGCAAGGCAAGCTATCAGTGAGCTCCCTGTAAGTTCCAAGGTGAGTTACCCGAAAAGCTTCAAGGTGAGCTCAACTCGAGCTGATCGGAAAGCTCCTAGAAGATATCCTAGGTGAGCTACTTGGTGAGCCATTCGATGAGCTTGCCATTAATCTTTGAGGTGAGATTTTAGGTGAGCTACTAGATGAGTTGGCAAGGTGAGTTACTAGGTGAGTCTGCTCAACAAGCTACGGGACGAGCTACTAGGGAGTTTCTCGAGAGAGTTGTCACGTGAGCTCCCGGGTGAGCTTCTTGGTGAGCTATGTTGTGAGTGTTACGTGAGCTCCTAGGTGATATGCTAAATGAAATTTTAGGTGAGCTTATAGGTGAGCTACCAGATGAGCTCAAGGTGAGTTAGCAAGGTGAGCTCCTTAGTGAACTCAAGGCAATTTGGCAAGGTGAGCTCCCAGATGAGTTTTTAGGTGAGCTACTCGATGAGCTCTCGGGTGAGCTAGGTCAAGCTAATCGATGATTTCCCGGGTGAGCTACTTACCGAGCTCCCATCCGAGCTCCTAGGTGAGCTATTTGGTGAGCTCCCAAGTAAGCTAGTTGGTGAACTGGAATGTGACATCCTCAACGAGCTCCTAGGAAAGCTCCCAGGGTGAGGTCCTCAGAAAGTCAGTAAGGTGAGCTCCCATATGAGTTTTTAGGTGAGCTATTTGATGAGCTCCCATGCATGTTTTTAGGCAAGCTACTTGATGAGCTGACAAGGTGAGCTATCTGTGAGCCCCTAGGTAAGTTTTGGGTAAACTCAAGTTTAGCCGCTAAACAAGATCTGGGTGAGTGAGCTGCTTGCTAAGCTCCCAAAGAAAGCTCCTAGCTGAGCTACTCGTGAGCTCTCAGTGAGCTTAAAGGTGAGATTATCTATAATCTCCGAGGTGAGCTTATATGTGAGCTACCAAATAAGCTTAAGGTGAGTTAGCAAAGTGAGCTCAAGGCAAGTTGGCAAAGCCGAGATCAACTTGATCCGATCGAGCTCCAAAAAGAACTCCTAGTGAGCTAATTTGTGAGCTATTCCATGAGCTACTAGGTGAGCTCCTAAGCAAGCTACTTGGTGAGCTCCTAGGTGAGGTCCCCAGCAGCTTCTCGCTGAGCTTAGAAGTGTGCTTAAGTCAACCTACTCGGTGATCTGTTTGGTGAGCTCCGAGGCAAGCTACTTGGCGAGAACCTAGATGATGTCCCCAAAGTGAGCTGCTCGGTGAGCTCACAAGTGACCTTGCAAGCGAGTTCAAGTCAACCTACTCAAGTGAGCTTCTTAGTGAGATCCCGTGAAAGTAGTTAGTGAGCTCCCAGAGTGAGTAGTTAGGTGAGCTCCAGTGAGATACTCAACAAACTCCAAGGTGAGATAAAGATGATCTCAAGGTGAGTTAGCAAGGTGATCTCCACGTAAAGCTCAAGGCAAGATGATAGGTGAGCTCCCATGCAAGTTTCTGGGTAGTTATACGAGCTTCGCATATGATTTTTTAGGTGAGCTTCTTGATGACCTCCTAGGTGAGCTCAAGTTGAGCTACTTGGTGAGCTCCTAGGTAAGCTCCCGGGTAAGCTCAAGGCAAGATGGAAAGGAAAGTTGTGTGTGAGGTCCAAGGTGAGTTTCTAGGTAATATTAAGTTGAGCTTCTTGATGAGCTCCTACAGATATTGCTTGATGAGCTCATAGGTGAGCTTACACGGGAGATACAAGATGAGCTCAAGGCTAGTTAGAAAGGTGAGATCAAGGTGAGTTGGCAAGGTGAGATGTTAGGTGAGCTCCTAGGTGAGGTACTCGATGAAATCCTAGGTGATCTCAAAGTGAGTTGATCGCTGAGCTCCCCGTAAGAGCTCCCTGTGCAAGCTACTTGGTGAGCCATTCGGCGAGCTCCTAGGTGAGCCGCTAGGAGAGCTCTCAAGGGAGCTACTTGGTGAGCTCCTAGACAAGGTCCCTAGTTAGCTACTTGGTTAGCTCACAAGAAAGATTAGGTCAACCTAATTGACAAGCTACTTGGTGAGCTCCTAGGTGAGCTATTAGGTGAGCTCCAGGTAAGTTGTTAAGTTAGCTACTTGGCAAGCTACTTAATGAACTCTTAGGTGATCTTCTAGATGAGCTCAGGGAGAGTTTGTAAGGTGAGCTCCTCGGTGAGCTCAAGGTGAGTTGGCAAGGTGAACTGATAGGTGAGCTTTGGGTGAATCGCTTGACAAGCTCTTGGGTGAGCTCAAGTTGAGTTACTCGGTGATCTCCGGGTGAGATCAATGCGAGCTAGAAAGGTGAGCTATTAGTCAAGCTCCCAGGAAAGTTTCTTGGTAAGATCAAGTTGAGTGGCTTGACATGTTCCTAGGTGAGCTACTTGCTGAGATCCAATCCAACCTCCTTGGTGAGCTCCCAGTGAGTGAGCTAAAAGGTGAGCTTGTTGGCAATCTCTGAGGTGAGCTTATATGTGAGCTACTAGATGAGCTCAAGGTGAGTTGGCAAGGAAAGGTCAAGGTAAGTTGGTAAGGTGAGCTAGAGGTGAGTTAGTAAGGTGAGCTCAAATTGATCTAATTTGTGAGGTCTAAGAAGAGCTCCCAGGAGAGAAACTTTGTGAGATTTTGGTGAGTTCCCGGTGTGCTACTAGGTGAGCTCAAGTCAACCTACTCAAAGTGAGCTATTTGGTGATCTCCTAAGTGAGCTACTTTGTGAGCTCCCAAGAGGGGTCCCAGAAAACTCGGTGAGCTCACAAGTGAGCTTAAGTCAACCTACTTGGTGAGGATCTTGGTGAGATCCCAGGTGAGCTGTTAGGTGAGCTCCTAGGCAAGCTACTTGATTAACTCGAGGTGAGCTACTAGATGATCTCAAGGAGAGTTTGCAAGGTGAGATCCATAGTGAGCTTAAGGCATGATGACAAGGTGAACTGATGGGTGAGCTCCCATGCAAGTTTCTAGGTGAGCTATTATGCCAACTCACATGCAATTTTTATGGCAAGTGCTTGAAAAAATCCCTGCAAGCTCAAGTTGATTTACTCAAAGTGAGATATTGGGTGAGCACAGGTGAGCCGGCAAGGCAAGATGTCGGGTGAGCTCGATGCATGTTTTTGGTAAGCTCAAGTCAAGCTACTTGACTAGTTCTTGGGTGAGCTTCTTACCGAGCTCCCATCCGAGCTCCTAGGTGAGCTACTCGGTGAGCTCAAAGGAGAGCATGTTTGAAATCTATAAGGTGAGCCTACATGTAAGCTACTAGATAAGGTCGAGGTGAGTTAGCAAGGTGAGCTATCAAGTGAGCTCCCAAGTGAGTTCCTAGGTGAATTACTCGATGAGATCCCTGGGAGAGCTCTACTCAAGCTGATTAGTGAGCTCCTAGAAGAGATCTCGGGTGAGCTACTTGGCAAACTATTCCGCAAGCTCCCAAGAAAGCTGCTAGGTGAGCTCCTAAGTGAACTACTTGGTGAGCTCACAAGCGAGATCAAGTCAACCTACTTGGCAAGGTTCTCGGTGAGATCCCGTGTGAGATGTTAGGTGAGCTCATAGGTGAGCTACTCAATGAACTCTAAGGTGAGCAACCAACCGAACTCAAGGTGAATTTGTAAGGTGAGCTCCTTAGCAAGGCTCAAGGTGAGATGGTAAGAAGAGGTGATAAGCAAGCTCCTATGTGAGTTAGCAAGGCTAGCACTTAGGCAATCTCCCATGTGAGATTTTGGGTGAGCCGCTTGACGAGCCCTAGGTGAGCTCAAGTCAAGCTGCTCGGAAAGCTCTTGGGTGAGATCAAGGTGAGTGTCAATAAAAATCCTAGGTGAGTTTTCGGGAAAGCTCAAGTCGATCTACATGATGAGCTCCCGGGTGAGCTACTTGCAAGCTCTAAGCCGAGCTCCTAGGTTATCTACTCAAAGTGAGTTCCAAGCGAGATCAAAGGTGAGCGTGTTGGTAATCTCTAAGGTGAGCTTACATGTGAGCTACAGATGAGCTAAGGGCCACTTGGCAAGGCAAGCTCAAGGTGAGTTTGCAAGGTGAGCTCGAGGAAATTTGGTAAGGTGAGATATCGGTGAGCTTCTAGGTGAGTTCCCAGTCAAGTTACTCCATGAGCTCCTAGGTGAGCTCAACTTGAGCATATGTCAGAAATCTCCCTAAAAGTTCCTAGGCAAGCTAATTTGTGATTTGTTTGATGAGCTCCCAGTGCAAGCTACTAGGTGAGCTCCCAAGCGAGATACTTTGTGAGCTCCCGGTGAGGTCCCCGATATGCTTCTCGGTGAGCTCACAAGTGACTCAAGTCAACATACTCGGTGAGATCTCAAGCACACTTGCAAGTGAGTTGTTAGGTGGGCTACTCGGTGAGCTACTCGATGATCTATGAGGTGAGCTACTAGATGAGTTCAAGGTGAGTTGGCAAGGTGAGCTCCTAAGCGAGCTACGTGACAAGTCGCTTGACAAAATCGAGGTGAGCTACTGTGATGAGATCAAGATGAGCTTATAGGTGAGCTCCCATGTGATTTGGCAAGGTGAGCTATTAGGCAAGCTCCCATGTGAGTTTTGGGTGAGCCGCTGACAATCTCCCTGTGAGCTCAAGTCAAGCTACTCAAGCAAGCTCCCGGGTGAGCTTAAGGTGAGCAGCAAGGTGATTTTTCAGTGAGCTCCTAAGAAATTTTTCAGAAATCTCAAGTCAAGATGCTAGATGAGATATTACATGAGTCGCCATCGAGCTCCTTTCAAATCTCCCAGATGAGCTTCTCGCTGGGCTCCCAAGTGAGCTCAAAGGTGAGCTTTATGGTAATATTTCAGTGAGCTTAAATGCAAGATTGTTAGTAATCTCTAAGGTGAGCTTACATGTGAGCTACAGATGAGCTAGAGGTGAGTTGGTAAGGTGATCTCAAGGTGAGTTAGCAAGGAGAGCTCAAGGCGAGTTGGCAAGGTGAGCTATTAGGTGAGCTCCCTGTAAGTTCCCAGTGAGTTACTCAATGAGATTCCAGAAGAGATCCCAAGTGACCTACTTGGTGATCTGTTTCGGCGAGCTCCCAGTGAGCTTCTAGGTAAGCTCCCAAGGGAACTACTTTACGAACTATTTAGTGAGGTCCCCGACAAGTTGGTTAGTGACCTCACAAGTGAGCTCAAGTTAAGGTGAGTTAGTAAGGTGATCTCCTTAGCAAGCTTAAGGCAATATGATAGGTGAGCTCCTATGCGAGTTGGCAAGGTGAGCTATTAGGTGAGATCCCATACAAGTTTTTCAAGTGAGCTACTTGACGAAATCCCGAGTGAGCTCAAGTAAAGTTTCTTGGTAAGCTCCCGGGTGAGCTCAAGATGAGTTAGCAAGGTGAGCTCCCATGTAATTTTCTAGCCAAGCTCAAGTTTAGCTGCTCAACGAGCTCCTAGGTGAGCTTCTTTCCGAGCTCCCATTTTATATCCTAGGTGAGATACTCAAAGTGAGTTCCATGTGAGATCAAAGGTGAGATTTTCGGTAATATCTAAGGTGAGCTTACCTGGGAGCTACCAGATTAGCTCAAGGTGAGTTGGAAAGGTGAGCTCAAGGTGATTTGGCAAGGTGAGCTGTCAGGTGAGCTCCCAGGTAAGTTCTAAGGTGAGTTACCTGACAAGCTTCTAGGTGAGCTCAACTTCAGCTGATCGGAAAGCTCCTAGAACATATCCTAGGTGAGCTACTTGGTGAGCCATTTGACGAGCTTGCCATTAATCTTTGAGGTGAGCTACTAGATGAGTTTGCAAGGTGAGTTACTAGGTGAGCTTCTCAACAAGCTACTGGAGGAGCCACCGGGGAAGTTTCTCGAGATTTTTGCGTGAGTTTCTAGGTGAGCTCCCGAGAGTTTCTCGGTGAGCTATGTTGCGAGCTGTTAGGTGAGCTCCCTGGTGATATGCTAGATGAAATTTGAGGTGAGATTTTAGGCAAGCTACTGCAGACAAGATCAAGGTGAGTTAGCAAGGTGAGCTCCTTAGTGAACTCAAGGCAATTTGGCAAGGTGAGCTCCCAGTGAGTTTTTAGGTTAGCCGCTCGATGAGCTCCTCGTGAGATAGGGTCAAGCTAATCAATGATTTCCTGGGGGAGCTACTTACCGAGCTCCCATCCGAGCTCCTAGGTGAGCTATTTGGTGAGCTCCTAAGTAAGCTAGTTGGTGGCGGAATGTGACATCCTCAACGAGCTCCTAGGAAAGCTCCCTGAGTGAGGCCTCGGCAAGATGTAAGGTGAGCTCCCATATGATTTTTAGGTGAGCTATTTGATGAGCTCCCATGTGTGTTTTTAGGCAAGCTACTTGATGATCGACAAGGTGAGCTATCATGTGAGCTCCTAGGTAAGTTTTGGGTAAACTCAAGTTTAGCCGCTAAACAAGATCCTGGTAAGCCGCTTGCTAAGCTCCCACCAAGCTCCTAAGTGAGCTACTCTATGAGCTCTCAAGCAAGCTTAAAGGTGAGATTATTTGTAATCTCCGAGGTGAGCTTATATGTAAGCTACCATATGAGCTTAAGGTGAGTTAGCAAAGTGAGCTCAAGGAAAGTTGGCAAAGGTGAGCTCAACTTGTTTCGATCACCGAGCTCCAAAAAGAACTCCTAGGTGAGCTACTTTGTGAGCTATTCCATGAGCTACTAGGTGAGCTCCTAAGCAAGCTACTTGGTGAGCTACTTTGTGAGCTATTCCATGAGCTACTAGGTGAGCTCCTAAGCAAGCTACTTGGTGAGCTCCTATGTGAGGTCCCCAAAGAAAGTGCTTGGTGAGCTGTAAGTGAGCTCAAGTCAACCTACTCGATCAGATGTTTGGTGAGCTCCCAGTGAGCTACTTGGAGAGCTCCTAGATGATGTCCCTAGTGAGCTACTCGCTGAGCTCACAAGTGACCTTGCAAGTGAGCTCAAGTCAACCTACTCAAATGAGCTTCTTAGTGAGCTCCCAGTGAGTAGTTAGGTGAGCTCCCATGTGAGTAGTTAGGTGAGATCCTAGGTGAGCTACTTGGTGAGCTACTCGACAAACTCGAGGTGAGCTACTAGATGAGCTCAAGATGAGTTAGCAAGGTGATCTCCACAAAGAAGCTCAAGGTAAGTTTCGACAAGGTAAGATGATAGGTGAGCTCCCATGTAAGTTTCTTGGTAAGTTGTTATACGAGCTCGCATATGATTTTTTAGGTGAGCTACTTGATGACCTCCTGTGAGCTCAAGTTGAGCTACTTGGTGAGCTCCTAGGCAAGCTCCCGGGTAAGCTCAAGGCAAGCTAGAAAGGAAAGTTGTTAGGTGAGCTCCAAGGTGAGTTTCGGGTAATATTAAGTTGAGCTTCTTGATGAGATCCTACAGAAATTACTTGATGAGCTCATAGGTGAGCTTACACATGAGATACCAAATGATCTCAAGGCTAGTTAGCAAGGTGAGCTCAAGGTGAGTTGGCAAGGTGAGATGTTAGGTGAGCTCCTAGGTGAGGTACTCGATGAGCTCCTAGGTGATCTCAACTTGAGCTGATTAGTGAGCTCCCAGAAGAGCTCCTAGGAAAGCTACTTGGTGAGCCATTCGTCGAGCTACTTGGTGAGCTCCTAGACAATGTCCCTAGTGAGCTACTTGATGAGCTCACAAGCAAGATCAGGTCAACCTAATCGACAAGCTACTCGGTGAGCTCCTAGGTGAGCTATTAGGTGAGCTCCTGTAAGTTGTTAAGGTAGCTACTTCGCGAGCTGCTTAATGAACTCGAGGTGATCTACCGATGAGCTCAAGGAGAGTTGGTAAGGTGAGCTCCTCAATGAGCTCAAGGTGTGTTGGCAAGGTGAACTCGATAGGTGAGCTGAGTGAACCGCTTGACGAGCTCCCGGGTGAGCTCAAGTCGAGCTACTCGGTGATCTCCGGGTGAGATCAATGTGAGATAGAAAGGTGTGCTATCACCAAGCTCCTAGGAAAGTTTCTTGGTAAGATCAAATTGAGCAGCTTGACATGTTCCTAGGTGAGATACTTGCTGATATCCAATCCAAGCTCCTTGGTGAGCTACTCGGTGAGCTCCCAAGTGGGCTAAAAGGTGAGCTTGTTGGCAATCTCGAGGTGAGCTTATATGTGAGCTACTAGATGAGCTCAAGATGAGTTGGCAAGGCAAGGTCAAGGTAAGTTCTGGTAAGGTGAGCTAGAGGCGAGTTAGTAAGTTGATCTCAAATTGATCCGATTTGTGAGGTCTAAGAAGAGCTCCCGGGAGAATAAATTTGTGAGATTTTTGGTGAGCTCCCCAGTGTGCTACTAGGTGAGCTCAAGTCAACCTACTCAGTGAGATATTTGGTGATCTCCTAAGTGAGCTACTTTGCGAGCTCCCAAGAGGGGTCCCCAAGAAACTACTCGGTGAGCTCACAAGTGAGCTTAAGTCAACCTACTTGGTGAGGATCTTGGTGAGATCCCAGTGTGAGTGTCAGTGAGCTCCTAGGTGAGCTACTCGATTAACTCCGAGGTGAGCTACTAGATGATCTCAAGGAGAGTTGGTAAGGTGAGCTCCATAGCGAGCTCAAGGCATGATGACAAGGTGAACTCGATGGGCGAGCTCCCATGCAAGTTTCTAGGTGAGCTATTATGCCAACTCGCATGCAAGTTTTTGAAACTACTTGAAAACTCCCTGTGTGAGCCCAAGTTGAGTTACTCAAAGCTGAGATCTTAGGTGAGCACAAGGTGAGCTAGCAAGGTGAGATGTCGGGTGAGCTCGATGCATGTTTCGGGTAAGGTCAAGTCAAGTTGCTTGACTAGCTCTTGGGTGAGCTTCTTACGAGCTCCCAACCAAGCTCCTAGGTGAGCTTGCTCGGTGAGCTCCTAGGGGAGATCAAAGGAGAGCATGTTTAAAATCTATAAGGTGAGCTTACATGTAAGCTACTAAATAAGGTCAAGGTGAGTTGGTAAGGTGAGTCTGTCAGTGAGCTCCCAAGCAAGTTCCTAGGTGAATTACTTGACGAGCTCCCAAGAGAGCTTGACTCAAGTGATCGCTGAGCTCCTAGAAGAGATCTCGGGTGAGCTACTTGGCAAACTATTCGGAAAGCTCCTAAGAAAGTTGCTAGGTGAGCTCCCAAGTGAACTACTTGGTGAGCTCACAAGCGAGATCAAGTCAACCTACTTAGCGAGGTTCTCGGTGAGATCCCAGTGAGATGTTAGGTGAACTCATAGGTGAGCTACTCAATGAACTCTAATGTGAGCTACCAGTCGAACTCAAGGCGAGTTGGCAAGGTGAGCTCCTTAGCAAGGCTCAAGGTGAGTTGGTAAGAAGAGGTGATAAGCAAGCTCCTATGCAAGTTAGCAAGGCTAGCAGATTAGGCAAGCTCCCATGTGAGTTTTGGGTGAGCCGCTGACGAGCTCCCGGGTGAGCTCAAGTCAAGCTGCTCAAGAAGCTCTTGGGTGAGCTCAAGGTGAGCTGTCAAGAAAAATCCTAGGTGAGTTTCTAGGAAAGCTCAAGTTGATCTACATGATGAGCTCTGGGTGATCCGCTTGCCAAGCTCGAAGCTAAGCTCCTAGGTTAGCTACTCGGTGAGTTCCCAAGTGAGATCAAAGGTGAGCTTGTTGGTAATCTCTAAGGTAATCTTACATGTGAGCTACCAGATGAGCTAAGGGCCACTTGGCAAGGCAAGCTCAAGGTGAGTTTGCAAGGTGAGCTCAAGGCAATTTGGTAAGGTGAGATATCGGTGAGCTTCTAGGTGAGTTCCCAGTCGAGTTACTCCATGAGCTCCTAGGTGAGCTCAACTTGAGCATATCGAGAAAGCTCCCTTAAAAGCTCCAGGCAAGCTACTTTGTGAGCCGTTTAATGAGATCCAGTGCAAGCTACTAGGTGAGCTCCCAAGTGAGCTACTTGGTGAACTCCTAGGTGAGGTCCCCGATATGCTTCTCGGTTAGCTCACAAGTGACTCAAGTTAACATAATCAGCGAGCCGCTTGGTGAGCTCTCAAGTGTGCTTGCAAATTAGCTGTTAGGTGAGCTGCTTGGTGAGCTACTTGACGATCTACGAGGTGAGCTACTAGATGAGCTCAAGGTGAGCTAGCAAAGTGAGCTCGTAAGTGAGCTACGTGACATGCTACTTGACAAAATTTAAGGTGAGCTACAGATGAGATCAAGATGAGCTTATAGGTGAGCTCCCATGTGATTTGGCAAGGTGAGCTATTAGGCAAGCTCTCATGTGATTTTTTGGGTGAGCTGCTTGACAATCTCCTAGGTGAGCTCAAGTTAAGCTACTCGGTGAGCTTCGGGTGAGCTTAAGGTGAGCCGGCAAGGTGATCTTTCAGTGAGCTCCTAAGAAATTTTCTGTGCAATCTCAAGTCAAGATGCTAGACGAGATACTACATGAGCTGCTTACTTAGATCCTTTCCGATCTCCCTGATGAGCTTCTCGGTGGCTCCTAAGTGAGCTCAAAGGTGAGCTTGATGGTAATATCGTAGGTGAGTTTACATGCAAGCTACCGTGATGAACTCAAGGTGAGTTGGTAAGGTAAGCTTAAGGTGAGTTGGTAAGGTGAGCTCGAGGTGAGCTCCCAGTGAGTTCTTAAGTGAGTTACTTGATGAGCTCCCGGGTGAGCTCAACTCGACCTAATTGGTGAGCTCCAAGAAGAAGTCAAACTTGAGCTACTTTGTAAGCTTTTCGGTGAGCTTCCAAGTGATTTTCTAGATGAGCTCCCAAGTAAGCTACTTGGCAAACTCCCAAGTGAGGTCCCTAGTGAGCTACTCGGTGAGCTCAAAAGAGATCTCAAGACAACCTACTTGGTGAGTTTCTCGATAAACTTAGAGGTGATCTACCACATGAGCTCAAGGTGAGTTAACAAGGTGAGCTCCCGAGTGAGTCAAGGTGAGCTAGCAAGGTAAGTGATAGACGAGATCCCATGTGAGTTTCTCGGGTGAACTGTAAGGTGAGCTCCCATGTAAGTTTTCAAGTGAGCTACTTGGCGAGCTCCTAGGTGAGCTCAAGTTGAGCTCCCAAGTGAGTTTTCAGAAAATGTCAAGTCAAGCTACTCAATGAGCTTCGGGTGAGCTACTTGCCAAGGTCCTAGCCAAGCTCTTAGGTGAGCTTATCGATGAGCTCCTGTGCGAGCTCAAAGGAAAGCTTGTCAATAATCTCTAAAGTGATCTTACATGCGAGCTACTAGATGAGCTAGAGGTGAGTTGGTAAGGTGATCTCAAGGTGAGTTAGCAAGGAGAGCTTAAGGGGAGTTGGCAAGGTGAGCTATCGGTGAGCTCCTGTAAGTTCCTAGGTGAGTTACTTAATGAGTTTATAAGAGATCCCAAGCGACCTACTTGGTGATCTATTTGGCAAGCTCCTGTGTGAGCTTCTAGTGAAGCTCCCAAGGAAGTACTTTATGAACTATTTAGTGAGGTCCCCAAGCAAGCTAGTCTCGTGACCTCACAAGTGAGCTCAAGTCAACCTACTCAAGTGACCTCAAGTCAAGGAGAGTTGGTAAGATGATATCCTCGGTGAGCTTAAGGTAACTCGATAGGTGAGCTCCTATGCAAGTTGGTAAGGTGAGCTATTAGGTGAGATCCCATACAAGTTTTTCAAGCGAGCTACTTGAGAAACTCCTGGGTGAGCTCAAGTAAAGTTTCTCGGTAAGCTCCTAGGTGAGCCTGTTGAGTTAGCAAGGTGAGCTCAAGTCGAGCTGCTCAACGAGCTCCTAGGTGAGCTTCTTGCCAAGCTCTCATTCGATCTCCTAGGTGAGCTACTCAGTGAGCTCCCATGTGAGCTCAAAGGTGAGATTTTCGGTAATCTCTAAGGTGAGCTTACCTGAAACCTACCAGATTAGCTCAAGGTGAGTTGGAAATGTTAGCTCAAGGTGAGTTGGCAAGGTGAGCTTTTAGGTGAGCTATTCGACAAGCTTGCCATTAATCTTTGAGGTGAGCTTTTAGGTGAGCTACTAGATGAGTTGGCAAGGTGAGTTACCAGTGATCCGCTCAACAAGCTACCTGGACGAGCTACCGGTGGAGTTTCTCAGAGAGTTGTCACATGAGCTCAGTGAGCTATGTTGAGAGCTTTTAGGTGAGCTTCCAGGTGATATGCTAGATGAAATTTGATGTGAGCTTATAGGCGAGCTACCAGATGAGCTCAAGGTGAGTTGGCAAGGTGAGCTCCTTAGTGAACTCAAGGTAATTTGGCAAGGTGAGCTCCAGGTGAATTTTTAGGCGAGCTGCTCGATGAGCTCCTAGGTGAGCTAGGTTCAAGCTAATCGATGATTTCCTAGGTGAGATGCTTACCGAGCTCCCATCTGAGCTCCTAGGTGATCTATTTGGTGAGCTTCCAGGTAATCTAGTTGGTGAACTGGAATGTGACATCCTCAATGAGCTCCTAGGAAAGCTCCCGGTGAGGTCCTCGGCAAGTCTGTAAGGTGAGCTCCCATATGAGTTTTTAGGTGAGCTATTTGATGAGCTCCCATGCATGTTTTCAGGAAAGCTACTTGATGAGCTGATAAGGTGAGCTATCAGGTGAGCTCTCAGGTAATTTTTGGGTAAACTCAAGTTTAGCCGCTAAACGAGATCCTGGGTGAGCTGCTTGCTAAGCTCCCTGCCAAGCTCCTAGGTGAGCTACTCTGTAAGCTCTTAGGTGAGCTTAAAGGTGAGATTATCTATAATCTCTTAGGTGAGCTTATATGTGAGCTACCAGATGAGCTTAAGGTGAGTTAGCAAAGTGAGCTCAAGGCAAGTTGGCAAAGGTGAGCTCAACTTGATCTGATCGGTGAGCTCAGAAAAGAACTCCTAGCTGAGATACTTTGTGAGCTATTCTCGTGAGCTACTAGGTGAGATCCTAAGATAGCTACTTGGTGAGCTCCTAGGTGAGGTCCCAGAGTAAGCTACTCGATGAGCTCGTGAAGTGAGCTCAAGTCAACCTACTCGGTGAGCTGTTTCGTAAGCTCCCGGGTGAGCTACTTGGAGATCTCCTAGATGATATCCCAAATGAGCTACTCGGTGAGCTCACAAGTGACCTTGTAAGGGAGCTCAAGTCAACCTACTCAGCGAGCTTCTTAGTGCACTCCTGTGTAAGTAGTTAGGTGAGCTCCCGGGTGAGTAGTTAGGTGAGCTCCCGGGTGAGCTACTTGGCGAGCTACTCGACAAACTTCGAGGTGAGCTACCGGATGAGCTCAAGGTGAGTTAGCAAGGTGAGCTCCACAGTAAGCTCAAGGCAAGCTGACAAGGTAAGCTAATAGGTGAGCTCCCATGCACTTTTCTCGGGGTAAGCTGTTATATGAGCTCGCATATGATTTTTTAGGCGAGCCGCTTGATGACCTCCTAGGTGAGCTCAAGTTGAGCTACTTGGTGAGCTCTTAGGCAAGCTCCGGGTAAGCTCAAGGCAAGCTAAAAAGGAAAGTTGTCAAGTGAGCTCCAAGGTGCGTTTTTGGGTAATATTAAGTTGAGATTCTTGATGAACTCCTATGGAAATTGCTTGATGAGATCCTAGGTGAGCTTACACGCGAGATACCGAGATGAGCTCAAGGCTACTTGAAGCAAGGTGAGCTCAAGGTGAGTTGGCAAGGTGAGATGTTAGGTGAGCTCCTAGGTGAGGTACTCGATGAGCTCCTAGGTGATCTCAACTTGAGCTGATCAGTGAGCTCCTAGAAGAGCTCCCAGGCAAGCTACTTGGTGAGCCATTCGGTGAGCTCCTAGGTGAGCTGCTAGGAGAGCTCCCAAGGGAGCTACTTGGTGAGCTCCCAGTCAAGGTCCCTAGTGAGCTACTTGATGAGCTCACAACTAAGATCAGGTCAACCTAATCGACAAGCTACTCGGTGAGCTCCTAGGCGAGCTATTAGGTGAGCCCCTGTAAGTTGTTAAGTTAGCTACTTGGCGAGTTGCTCAATGAACTCTAAGGTGATCTACCGGATGAGCTCAAGGAGAGTTGGTAAGGTGAGCTCCTCGGTGAGCTCAAGATAAGTTGGCAAGGTGAACCGATAGGTGAGATTTTAGGTGAACTACTTGACGAACTCCTGGGTGAGCTCAAGTCGAGCTACTCGGTGATCTCCTAGGTAAGCTCAATGCAAGCTAGAAAGGTGAGCTATCACCAAGCTCCCAGAAAGTTTCTTGGTAAGATCAAGTTGAGTGGCTTGACATGTTCCTAGGTAGATACTTGCTGAGCTCCCATCCAAGCTCCTTGGTGAGCTACTCGGTGAGCTCCTGGTGAGCTAAAAGGTGAGCTTGTTGGCAATCTCTCGAAGTGAGCTTATATGTGAGCTGCTAGATGAGCTCAAGGTGAGTTGGCAAGGCAAGGTCAAGGTAAGTTGGTAAGGTGAGCTAGAGGTGAGTTAGTAAGATGAGCTCAACTTAATCTGATTTGTGAGGTCTAAGAAGAGCTCCCGGGAGAGCAAATTTGTGAGACTTTTGGTGAGCTCCACGGTGTGCTACTAGGTGAGCTCAAGTCAACCCACACGGTGAGCTATTTGGTGATCTCCCAAGTGATCTACTTCACGAGCTCCCAAGAGGGGTCCCCAACAAACTATGCGGTGAGCTCACAAGTGAGCTTAAGTCAACCTACTTGGTGAGGATCTTTGTGAGCTCCCGGTGTGAGTGTTAGGTGAGATCCTAGGTGAGCTACTCGATTAACTCCGAGGTGAGCTACTAGATGATCTCAAGGAGATTTGACAAAGTGAGCTCCACAAAGTGAGCTTAAGGCATGATGACAAGGTGAACCGATGGGCGAGATCCCATGTAAGTTTCTAGGTGAGCCATTATGCCAACTCACATGTGAGTTTTCAGCAAAAGCTGCTTGAAAACTCCCAGTGAGCTCAAGTTGAATTACTCGGTGAGATCTTGGGTGAGCACAAGGTGAGCTGGTAAGGCAAGTTATCGGTGAGCTCCTGTGTGATTTTTAGGTAAGCTCAAGTTGAGCTACTTGGCGCAAGCTCTTGGGTGAACTACTTTGAGTTCCTAGCTAAGCTCCTAGGTGAGCTTACATGCGAAGTACTAGAAGAGATCAAGGTTAGTTGCAAGTTAAGCTCAAGGTGAGTTGGAAAGGTGAGATCAAGGTGAGTTGGCAAGGTGAGATGTTAGGCAAGCTCCCAGTGTGAGTTACTCGATAAGCTCCCGGGTGAGCTCAACTTGAGCTAATTGGTGAGCTCCTAGAAGAGCTCCTATGTGAGATACTTAGTGAGCTATTCGGTGAGCTCCTAGGAAAGCTACTAGGAGAGCTCCTAAGGGAGCTACATGGTGAGGTCCCAAGTAAGGTCCCTAGTGAGCTGCTCAGTGAGCTCACAAGTGAGATCAAGTCAACCTACTCGGTGAGCTACTCGTTGAGCTTTTAGGTGAGATGTTAGGCAAGGTCCCAAGTGAGCTGCTAGGTGAGAAACTTGGTGAGCTACTCAATGAACTGTGACGTGGGCTAGCAGATGAGCTCAAGGAGATTTGGTAAGGTGAGATCCTTAGTGTGCTTAATATGAGCTAGCAAGGTGAGCTCCCATGCAAGTTAGCAAGGTGAGCTGTCAGGAAATCTCCCATGCAAGTTTTTGGGTGAGCTACTTGATGAGCTCTCGAGAGATAACAAGTCGACCTACTTGGAGAGCTCCTAGGCAAGCTCAAGGTGAGTTGGTAAGATGAGATATCGTGCAAGCTCCCATGTAATTTTTTGGGTAAGCTCAAGTTGAGCTACTCAACGAGTTCTTAGGTGAGATTCTTGCCGAGGTCCCATCCGAGCTCCTAGGTGAGTGATTCCGTGAGCTCCGGGTGAGCTCAAAGACGAGCTTGTCAAGAATCTCCGAGGTGAGCTTACATGTGAGCTACCAGATGAGCTCAAGGTGAGTTAGTAAGGTGAGCTATCGGTGAGCTCTTAGGTGAGCTCCCAAGTTAGTTACTTGACGACCTCCCCTGTGAGCTCAACTCAAGCTAATCGGTGAGCTCCTTAAGAGATCCTAGTAGAGCTACTTAGTGAGATGTTTAGTGATTTCCTAGGTGAGGTGCTAGATGAGATTTTAGGTAAGCTCAAGGTGAGCCGACAATACAAGCTATCGGGTGAGATCCGATACATGTTTATGGGAAAGCTCAAGTAGAGCTACTCGATGAGCTCTTGGGTGAGCACCTTACCGAGCTCCCATCTGGGCTTCTAGATGAGCTGCTAGGTGAGCTCCTAGGTGTGAGGGAAAAGGTGAGCTTGCGCAAGTAATCTCGATGTGAGCTTACATGTAAGATAAAAGATGAGGTCAAGGTGAGTTAGCAAGGCAAGTTGTTAGGTAAGTTCCGTGCAAGTTACTCGACAAGATTCTAGGTGAGCTCAACTCAAGGTGATCGCTGACCTCTTAGAAGAGCTCCTAGGTGAGATACTTGGTGATCTGTTTGGAAAGCTCCCAAGCGAGCTACTAGGCGAGGTCCCAAGTGAACTACTTGGTGAGCTCCTAGGTGAGATCCCCGGTGAGCTACTTGGAGATCTCACAAGTGAGATCAAGTTAACCTACTTGGCGAGCTTCTCGGTGAGCTCCCAGGTGAGCTGTTAGGCAAGCTCCTAGGAAAAATACTTAATAAACTCAAAGGTGAGCTACCATATGAGCTCAAGGTGAGTTAGTAAGGTGATTTCCTTAGTGAGCTCAAGGTGAGCTAGCAAGGCGAGCTGATAGGCAAGTTCCCACATGAGTTAGTAAGGTGAGTAGTCACACGAGTTCCCATGTGATTTTTCGGGTGAGCTGCTTAACAAGCTCCCAGGTGAACTCAGCTAGAGCTATTTGGCAAGCTCCTAGATGAGCTCAAGGTGAGATGATAAGGTGAGTTGTCAAGTTAACTCCTAGGTGAGTTTCCAGGAAAGCTCAAGTTGATCTGCTCGATGAGCTCTTGGGTGAGCTACTTGTCAAGCTCCAAGTTGAGCTCCTAGGTGAGCTACTTAGTGAGCTCCCAGGTGAGCTCAAAGCTGAGCTTTTCGGTAATATCTAAGGTGAGATTACATGTGAGCTACCAGATGAGCTAAGGGTGAGTTGGAAAGGCAAGCTCAAGGTGAGTTGGCAAGGCAAGCTTAAGCCGAGTTGGCAAGGTGAGCTATCAGGCAAGGTTCTAGGTGAGTTCCCAGTCAAGTTACTCCACTAGCGCCTAGGTGAGCTCAACTTGAGCATATCGGTGAGCTCCCAGAAGAGCTCTAAGGTGAGATACTTGGTGAGATGTTCTACGAGACCCGAGGAAAGCTACTAGGTGAGCTCCTAAGTGAGCTAATTTGTGAGTTCCTAGGTGAGGTCCTCAAGATGCTACTCCGAGCTCATAAGCAACTCAATTCAACCTACTCGGGAACCGCTCCATGAGCTCTCGGTGAGCTCCCAGGTGAGCTATTAGGTAAGCTCCCAACTGAGCTACTTTGTGAGCTACTCGATGAAATCCGAGGTGAGCTACCAGATGAGCTCAAGGAAAGTTGGCAAGGTGAGCTCCTCAATGAGCTCAAGGTGAGTTGATAGGTGAGCTCCCATGTGAGTTGGCAAGGTGAGCTATCAGGTGAGCTCCCATGTGAGTTTTCGAGTGAGCTACTTGACAATCTCCTAGGTGAGCTCAAGTCGAGTGGCTCATCAAGGTGAGTTTCCAAGCAAGCTCAAGTCAAGCTACTAGATGAGCTACTGGGCTATCTCGCTACCAAGATCCCAGCCCGAGCTCCTAGGTGAGCTAATTGAAGGGCTCCTAGGTGAGATCAAAGGTGATATTTTGGAAATATCTTAGGTGAGCTTATATGTGAGCTACCGGATGAGCTCAAGGTGAGTTGGTAAGGTAATCCCAAGGTGAGTTGGCAAGGTGAGCTCAAGGTGAGCTCCCAGGTGAGTTCTCAAGTGAGTTACTTGATGAGCTCCCAGGTAAGCTCAACTCGAGCTGATCGGTGAGCTCCTAGAAGAGATCAGATGCAAGCTACTTTGCAATCTATTCTATGAGATCCTAGGTGATCTCCCAAGTGAGCTACTTAGTGTCCTCACAAGTGAGATGTTAGGTGAGCTCCTAGGGAGCTGTTAGTTGAGATCCTAGGTAAGCTATTAGGTGAGCTCCTAGGTGAGCTACATGGTGAGCTACTCAACAAACTCTGAGGAAAGCTACCAGACAAGCTCAAGGTGAGTTGGTAGGATGAGCTCATCGCATAGCTCACCTAGGAGCTTGACTTGGAGCTCAACAAGTAGCTTGCCTAGGACCTCATCGAGTATCTTAACTTGGGCTTGCCTAAAAACTTTCCTAGGAGTTCACCTTTCCAACTCACCTTGAGCTCACCTAAGTGCTTTCCGAGTAGCTTAGCTTGAGCTCACCCGGGAGCTTGTCAAGAATCTCACTCAAAAACTTGTATGGGAGCTTGTCTAATATCTTGCTTTGCCAACTCTCATGAGATCTCACCTATCACTTGTCTTGAGCTCACTAAGGATCTCACCTTACCAAATCCCCTTAAGCTCGTCTCGGTATCTTACATCAGATTTTTTGAGTAGCTCACTAAGTAGGTTAACTTGAGCTCACTTATGAGCATAGTGAGTAGCTCACCGGTGACCGCCCCTAGGAGCTTAACAAGTAGCTCACTTGGGAGCTCACCTAGCAGCTTGCTCGGGAGTTCAATGAATAGCTCACCAAGTAGCTTTCCGGGAGCTATTCTAGGAGCTCGCCTTGAGCTCATCTTTCAATCTCACATTGAGCCCACCTTTCAATCACACATTGAGCTCACCTTTCAATCACACCTTGAGCTCAACATTCAATCTCACATTGAG
This sequence comes from Taxus wallichiana var. yunnanensis, assembly GCA_018340775.1. Lineage (NCBI taxonomy): Eukaryota > Viridiplantae > Streptophyta > Pinopsida > Cupressales > Taxaceae > Taxus > Taxus wallichiana. The sequence goes on along the minus strand of CM031237.1, from coordinate 27,455,632 downwards.
CTTATCTAGTAGCTCACATGTAAGTTCACCTCGAGATTACCAATAAGCTCACCTATGAGCTCACTTGGGAGCTCACCAAGTAGCTCACCTAGGACCTCACTGGGAGCTCAGCAAGTAGCTCACCCAGAGCTTATCGAGTAGCTCGACTTGATCTTGCCCAAAACTAACCTAGGAGCTCACCCGATAGGTCACCTTGCCACTCACCTTAAGCTCACCCAGGATTTCATCGAGTAGCTAAATTTGAGCTCACCTAGGATCTCGTCAAGTAGCTCACATGAAAACTTGCATGGGAGCTCACTTGAAAACTCACCTAGAAACTCACATAGGAGCTTCACTATCAGCTCACCTTACCAGGCTCACCTTGATCTTGCTAAGGAGCTCACCTTGAAAAATCACCTTGAGGTCATATGGTAGCTCACCTCGAGTTCATCGAGTAGCTCACCAAGTAGCTCACCTAGGATCCCACCTAATAATTCACCCGGGAGCTCACCGAACAGCTCACCGAGTAGGTTGACTTGAGCTCACTTGTGAGCTCGGCGTGTACCTTGCCAGGACCTCACCGAGAGCCTTCAACGTAGCTCACTTGGGAGCTCACCTAGGATCTCACCGAATAGTTCACCAAGTACCTCACCCGGGAGCTCTTCCGGGAGCTTTTGATCGCCTAGATTTGATTTCACTAGAGAGCTTATCAAGTAACTCAGCCTAGGAACTCGCTTAGGAGCTTGCATGATAGCTCACCTTACCAAGTGTCCTTGAGCTCACCTTGCCATCTTGAATTAACCTCACCTTGCTAACTCACCTTGAGCTCATACGGTAACTCACATCTAAGCTAACCTCAAAGATTACTTCGACAAGCTTACCCGGGAGCTCACCGAGCAGCTCACCTAGGATCTCGACCGGGAGATCAATAAGCAGCTCACCTAAGAGCTCATCGAGTAGTTCGGCTTGAGATTGCTTGAAAACTCACCGGGAGCTTGCCGAAAGCTCACCTTGTCATCTCACCTTCAGCTCACCCAAAGTGTAACATCCTCATTTTATACTTTAGAACAAGTGAATTTTATTTTATTTTTTGATAATTGCATCCTGGTTCTAAATACATAATTTAGAACTCACAAATCAATAACCATTCATATAACGGACAACCATATGCAGCTGTAATGACTCGGAGTACTTCCGATCTATTCATTCCATGACTCGGTAATCTACCGATCTATTCATGAGTAATAAGAGTTGGTGTTTTTATTTAACACATTACTCTTGCGGTTCTCTTCCCTAATCTAGGATTGTAATGCTCTGTCAAGGAATCTAATCGAATAATTGTTACTATTATTCATCGGCATCTCATCCCTTAGACTAGGTGAATTAAGACAACGCAATCAAGCAACTTGCGATACTTTGGCCAAAGATTTGAAACATACTGTTTATGTCTCGTATTCCTTAATGGCATACTTGTCAACTCGGAATACGTCCTTCACCCCATTCATATGTTATATAGAATGTCCTACACGACATCGTCGGTCCTTCCTTTCACAATCGAATCACTCGGAGGTAGATTAACAAGGTGATAATGTTATATGGATGCCCATGAGGATTAGGGATATGGTGACATACTGGTTCAACCTTGCAGTTCAACCAGTGTGTCATGATACCCCAAATCTCCTAGGCAGCCTTATAACATGACCACGTTCTTAATCGACCACGGGTAACTCGTATGGCGAAATCAAGTGTAAATCTTAGCGATCAATGCAAAGGGTGTCGCCATAAGTCATCTACATTGTTGTAACCGAGAAGATCCTAATCTTCTCGGAGGTACAACCCTGCAGTTGACTTGTGTTGTCAACCTTTAAATCCACCTCGAAAAGATCTACTTAACAACATGCGTTACGCACTTGAGTTTAAATTACTTTAAAGACTTTTCCCTAAGGTTAGCCTTTCCCGATCCCTGGATTCTTCATCTTAAGACGACCCTCCTCTATAAAACCCATTACATGGTAGAGGTATTAAGGTCAAGCTCTCGTCAAGGAGTCATTAGAATACACCTGATTCTAAAATAACAGAATTGGACAATATCTCATAACCTTTACTTGAGATTGCCATCTGAACTCCATTTGATTCATATCAGTTCTCTTAACTGAAATTATATCATACTTATTAGTATAAGGATATAAATGATTAAGAATCCAAATTAATATTGTCCTGTCATACTCAGGACTAGGGATTAGTAATTTAATCCAGCTTGTTTAGCGTTCTGCTTAGGTTCATTTTTAACCTATCTTCTAGAAAGACAATTATTTAAATCCAATATTGCTTTCGCTAGAACAAATTAGAACTACTAAATACTCATAAGAATTCAATCTCATTTCCTTATAAGCTTTCATTTTCAATCACAAAAGCATCCATATTCACAAAGATAACGTTACCACTCGGTATATAAACCGAAGAAGGTCAACTATCGAAATAGAATACAACACATAAGTATCAAACACTTATTTCATTCCTTTCAAAACTATACAATTACATTTTATGCAAACAAAGATACTTGATACAATGCTCAACGGAAAAGAAACATCTTTTCACATATAGTACATTTATAAAATCAAGCTGTAATTCATTATAAATCAATTAAACAATCTGATCAGCCTGTCAGATCTACATTGCTTTTACCTCTTACGGCAACCATCTGCAAAAATAGTCAACATGAGTCAGTTCAATGAACTGAGCATGATAAGCACTAACTTTTAAAACAATTGCAATCCATCAATTGTTTTCATTAAACACCCTGTTTAAATGAGATCAAATATCCACATAAGTAAACATATTCAGACTATGCCCTTGTAATACAAAATGATTACAAATATGTAACTCTATCATTGTTACAAAATAGTCTTGATCACTTTCTAATATTTCATCAAATATTAAAAATCAAGGAACGAATGTACACAAACAATCATTAAATCCAAAATCACAACATTGGACAGATCGTTTCATTCATCCAAAAAGGGAATTATCATAACAATTCGGGATTCCACCAATATGTTACAAAACAATTCCCACTGTTAGACAGATATCAACAAATATTAAATAAAAGAAGAGGAAGAACCAAATCATTCATACTTCCTTTCACATTAGTTCATTACTGTACCGTCTTCACATATGAAAAACATTCAACCAGTATGTATATGAACAAGTCAGACAAGCCACAGAAGGATCGCTGTTTTAAATCAAGAAATAAAACACAGCAAAACTCCTGTACAGCAACTAACACATCAACAATCCATATATCAACCTTAAGCCCAATACTAGTTCCTTTTACACAGTAAGGCTTTTTCGAACCAAGTTCGAAATCAAAAGAACCTCTAGTATATCCTGGTCAACAACAGGCTTTATTACACTAATACTGATGCTTCCATAAGACCATGCAGAGATTACCTTACTAATACCGTAACACACACTGCCTCATCCAATTAGTAAATCAGAAAGGAACATATCATCCTGTACATACATCTGTACGTAATCGGAGTTGGTCAAATAGCACTCACGATTTACTTATACAGAGTCACGTTACTTGATACAAACCATTACTCAGGCAAAATTTCCCAATATCAAACAACAGTATATCAAGTCAAGTTTCTAACTAAGGAAAAAGAAGATACAGGTTAACTTCCACAATTCTACTGAACCCGAACAACAGTGGAATGACAAATGATTGCCAATGTTTCCTTCTGGACAAGTAAATGGTGTACATATTAAAACTCAGGCAAGAAATTTTAATCACTGATTTCAAACAAAGAATCCAATTGAACCCTTGCCAATGCGACACAATGGTATTCTTACGAATAAGAGATCAAAATACAAATTATTCCCTTAAGTCGCTGGAACAACAATTTCTAAAATTCATCTATGATCAACCATGAACAGTGATTTAAACAAATAAATCATTCAATCGACTCCACAGAGTCATTCAATTTAAAAACGAATGTAATTCTATATTTACATTGCATACTGTTACGGGTTAATATCCATGACCTAACTCATTAAGCCAATATACAAGATGTCAAACTATTCACAGAAATCCATCAAGGCCAAAATAAACATCACGAGTTCAATCTCAGGCTTATACAGAAGCCAAAAGAAGCAAGATACCCTCCACAGGGTCAAACAACAGGATAACCCAACAGTCCTAATTGAAACAGTTACACTGTCCATCTGTCAAAAATTCAACTGAGTCCTAACAATCAGTAACCAAAATAATGTAAGATGATAAATCATCCGTGCCAACAATGGCAACATTGTAATCAGGCAAAAACAAACCAGAATACTGAATTTCCAAAACAAAGAATCCAACGATACCCTTACCAACATTTTCGCACAAGATGGCACAGGAAAGAAACGTAGAATTTCATCCAAAGAGTATAAACCACAAACTCTTGCAACACGAAGGTAAAATAACAGAGGTCGTGCTACCCGTTACTCTTCGAGCACAAAATCAAATTACCAGTATCCAAATAGATATTCAAACGAAGTTCAACAGTGGTCCACAATACGAATCATTCAATGGACTCAACAGAGTCGTCCGAATAAAATACATATATCCATACTTGTACCGTCAACAGCGGTTTAGATCCCGTTACCCAAATAACAAGGAAAAACAACTACCACTGAGTCGAAAGGAAAACTGTAACACAATAGTTACCTGTTCCCAAACCATTTTAAAAGACAGAACGACACCCAAAAAGTATCATTAGCCACTGTCACTAAAAACCACAACAGGGCTTTCAAAGGTTCAACAAACTGAACAATCAAACAGTTCCATTAATATTTCTTCCGACTGTTTCCAAAACAAGAATCGACGACCAAAAATCGACAACATAACAATCAATGGTCTATACCCATCACAGGAACGATTCATGGGCTCACGCCGAACAGGCCGAGCAATCATACATTTCACATGTTTCGCATAATCAATCCAAAATGCAAACACAAGGAAATAATGCCACAGTTCGAAATTAATAAACACCCATCAGAAGATAAATGAAATTTCGAACCAGAAGAGATACAGTACCAAGAAAAATCACACAAGATATCCATAGATAAACATCTAATTTCTTAAATCATTTGAACAGAGTTGTTCTAATGAAATCACTTGAAAGACAGCAAGATATTTAAAGGTTAGGGCCTAACATGCCTGTATTTTTGCTCAAATTTCTGAGGCAGACCACTGGAAGAGCTCAGACTTTCTTTTCCTTTTCCAAGTTAGAGTGACCAACCAATTTTGCTATCTCCATCACCTATATATCCTCCTTGACAGAGAAAATAGCTAGAGAAGTTCATACTTGCCATGCAACACAAAGAAAATCAAAAGTGCGAAGAACCAGTGAACAGCAGAGAAATCCAAAAATTACGACAAGCCAAACAAACCCACAAACTTCCCGTTTGCATGCCTTCTCGCGAGTTCCGAGCTCGACTACCGAGAATATTGAATGCAATTAAACCAACTTTCCCACTAAGACTCCACTTCCACCGACCGCCGAATTGGCGGAGGTACCCAATGAAAACTCAAGTTCATTTCTAGTTTTGGTGAACTGCCACGTCTAAACAGGTTAGCCGTTACCTAAACCTCCGCCATGACCTGTCCCTCATCCTTATCCATGCATTAAATGTCATAGAAAACACCGCCCATGGTTCACACCCCTCCATAGGCCCCTTTACAATCTTGTTCATAGTTAGGTTAGTATCTTAGGTTAGAATTTAGGATAACACATATTCTAACCACATTACATGTAGTTACTTAGGACATTAACACATAGCCTAGGTCTAGGTTAGATTAACACTAATCTAACCCCTAGGTTAGGTTTTAGTTTTAGGTTACTAACCATTAATAATTCCAGTTAGGTCTACGTTCTGTACACTCAGAAAAGACCTATATCATACCTTCTTGAATAGGGTTAGCTCCTGTTCTGCTGCAGAATCGTATGTAACCGAATTATTACCTGGTCCACGATCGAGACCTTCCAGATATACTTCGATATCGGGAACCAATTTATTTCAAAAGATCAGCCTGAGTCATACTCCTGACTAGCTTAATCAATGCTTCCATACCTTGCAACCTGTTCAAGGTCTGTGATTTTAATTCATCACGAACAAATTTAAAGCAATACTTGGATCAATTCCACTGATCCAAGACTAGGTATTATAGATGGATAACTCTATAATTTATTCCGAGATCAGATTAAACTCAGATACAAGATGAAATAGATAAAAGAGTCTAATCATATTCTGACTCAGTCAAGATCTGCAATCTGCAAAGAAATTACAGTACATATCAAGCATGATTTCTAAATCGAGGAACACATCCTTATACAAGAAATCACATATCAACACTTGTATGCCCAGGAGAAAGTAACAACAGTTCAGGGTGTTACACCCGGGAGCTCATCGAGCAGCTTGACTTGAGTTCACCCGAGAGCTAATGAAGCACTCACTGAAAACTCACATAGGAGCTCGCCTCATAGCTCACCTTGCGAACTCACATGGGAACTCACCTATCAGCTCACCTTGCCATCTCTCCTTGAGCTCACCGAGGAGCTCACCTTGCTGACTCACCTTGAGCTCATCGGTAGCTCACCTTGGAGTTCATCGAGGAGCTCACCAAGTAGCTTACCCAGGAGCTCACCTAATAGCTCGCTTAAGAGCTCACCGAGTAGCTCACCCAATGGGTTGACTTGAACTTGACGAGTAGCTCATCGGGGACCTCACATGGGAGGTCACCAAGTAGCTCACCTGGGAGATCACTTAGCAGCTCCCGAATAGCTCACCAAGTAGCTCACATGGGAGATCTTCTAGGAGCTGACCGATCAGCTCGAGTTGAGCTCACTCGGGAGCTCATTGAGTAACTCACCTGGGAACTTTCCTGGGAGCTCATATGATAGTTCAACTTGCCAACTCACATTGAGCTCACCTTACCAACTCACCTTGAGCTCATCTAGTAGCTCACATGTAAGCTCACCTCAGAGATTACCAACAAGCTTACATTTGAGCTCACCAAGAAGCTCACCTAGGAGCTCGGCTAGGATCTAAGTAAGCGGCTCACCTAGGAGCTTGCCCTAAAAATGACCTAGGAGCTCATCTACCAGATTGCCTTGCCAAATCACCTTATGCTCACCTAGGATCTTGCTGAGCAACTTGACTTGAGATCATGTAAAAGCTCATCAAGAAGCTCACCCGAAAACTCACATAGAAGCTTATATGACAGCTCACCTTGATAACTAGCATGGGAGCTACACTATTAGCTTGCCTTACCATTCACTTTGAGTTCACCTTGCCAACTCACCTTGAGCTCGTCCGGTATTTCACCTAAGAGTTTTCGTGTAGATTGCTAAGTAGCTCACTTAGGATCTCACCTAATGACTTTCTTGGGAGCTCACTAAGTAGCTTGTCGAGTAGGTTATATTGAACTCACTTGTGAGCTCACTAAGCATCTCATTGAGGACCTCTCCTAGGAGCTTGCCAAATAGCTCACTTTGGAGCTAACCTTCTAACTCACTCGAACGGCTCACCCGGTGAGCTCCCTTTGGGAACACTTCTAAGAGCTCACCAATTGCTTAAGTTGAGCTCACCTTGGAGCTCATCAAGTAACTCACGTGGGATCTCACCTAAAAACTTCCTTGCAAACTCACTTTGAGCTCACCTTACCCACTCACCTTGAGCTCATCTGGTACCTCCAGTGTAAGCTAACCTAAGAGATTACCGATAAGCTCACCTTTGAACTCTCTTGGGAGCTCACTAAGAAGCTCACCTAGGAGCTTAGCTACAAGCTCAGAAGAAACTCACCCGGGAGCTCGTCAAGAAGCTCAACTTGAGATTTCCCAAAACTCACTGCGAGATTACGTGATAGCTCACCTTGCCACTCACCTTGAGCTCACCTAAGAGCTCACTAAAGCTCGAATTGAGCTCACCTAGGAGCTTGTCAAGTAACTCACGAAAACCGACATGGGAGCTCCCCGATAGCTCACCTTACCAACTCACATGGGAGTTCACCTATCAGCTCCCTTTCCAGCCTTACCTTGAGCTCACCGAGGAGCTCACCTTACCAACTCACCTTGAACTCGTATTATAGCTCACCTCGAGTTCGTCAAGTAGCTCACCGAGAGCTCACCTAACAACTCACTGGGAACTCACCAAGTAGCTCACCGAGTAGGTTGACTTGATCTTACTTGTGATCTCACTGAGTAGCTTATTAGAGACGTCATCTACAGGCTCACCAAGTAGCTCACCTAGTAGCTCACCTGGGAGCTCACTGAATAGCTCACCAAGTAGCTCAATTAGGAGCTCTTCTAGGAGCTTGCCGATCAGCTCTAGTTGAGCTCGTTTGGGAGCTCCTTGAGTAACTCACCTGGGAGCTCACCTGATGGCTCATATTGCTAACTCATCTTGAGCTCCCCTTTCCTACTAACCTTGAGCTCACCTTAGAGATTACCGACATGCTCACCTTTGAGCTCACATGGGAGCTCACCGAGGAGCTTGTCAATTAGCTCACCCAAGATCTCATCAAGTAGCATGAATTGAGCTTACTTGAAAACTCATCTAGGAGCTCACCTGACATCTCACCTTTACCTAAACCAGGAGCTCACCGAGAAGCTTGACTTGAGCTAACCTGGGAGCTCATCAAGAAGCTCACCCGAAAACTCACCAGAGCTCACCGACAACTCACCTTGGTAACTCATATTGGAGTTCACCTATTAGCTCACCTTGAGCTCACTAAAGAGCTAACCTTTCCAACTTTCCTTGAGCTCATCTTGTAGCTCACCTCAAAATTCATTGAGTAGCTCACTTGAGAGCTCAACTAGCAGCTCGCTGCTTAACACTCACCTAGGAGCTCACCGAGTAGGTTGACTTGAGCTCGCTTGTGAGCTCACCAAGAAGCTCACCGGGGACCTCACCGGGAGCTCGCCAAGTAGCTCACTTAGGAGCTCACCTAGAAACTCTCCTAGGAGCTTGTTGAACATTTCACCAAGTAGCTCATCAGGGAGCTCTTCAGGAGCTCACCGATCGGCTTGAGTCGAGCTCACCGGAGAGCTCATCAAGTAACTCACCTAAGAACTTACCGGGAGCTCACCGATAGCTCACCTTACCAACTAGCCTTGAGCTTGCCTTACCAACTCACCTTGAGCTCATCTTATAGCTCGCATGTAAGCTCACCTCAAATATTACCAACAAGCTCACCTTTGAGCTTGCCTGGGAGCTCACTGACCAACTCACCTAAGAGCTTAGCTGAGAGCTCGACAAGAAGGTCACCCATGATCTCGTCAAGTAGCTCAACTTGAGCTTACCCAGAACCTTGTGTTGGAGCTCGCTTGATAGCTCACCTTGCTAGCTCAACTTGAGCTCACCCAGGAGCTTACCGAGCAGCTCGACTTGAGCTTGCTCATGAGCTCATCAAGCAGCTCACCCAAAAACTCACATGAGAGCTCACCTAATAGCTCACTTTTCCAACTCTCATGGGAGCTCACCTATCAGCTTGCCTTGAGCTCTTTGAGGAGCTCACCTTACCAACTCACCTTAAGCTCATCTAGTAGTTCACCTTAGAGTTCATCGAGCAGCTCACCAAGTAGCTTAGATGGGAGCTCACTAAGTAGCTCACGGAGTAGGTTGAATTGATCTTGCTTGTGAGCTTGATAAGTAGCTTACTTGGGGACCTCGTGTGGGAGCTTGCCAAGTAGCTCTCTTAGGAGCTCACCTAGCACTCACCGGGAGCTTGCCGAACAGCTCACCAAGTAGCTCACGGGAGCTCACCGATTAGCTCGAGTTGAGCTCACCCAGAGATCATCCATTAACTCACCTATGAATTCACCGAGCAGCTCACCTAGGAGCTCGGTTGGGAGCTCGACAAGAAACATCTCACATAGGATCTCATCGAGTAACTTAACTTGAGCTTTCTGAAAAATTACATGGAAGTTCACTTGATAGCTCACCTTGCTAGCTCACCTTGAGCTCACCCAAGAGGTTACCAAGAAGATCGACTTGAGCTCACCCGAGAGCTTATCAAGTAGCTCACCTTAAAAATCACATGGGAACTCACCTGACAGCTTGCCTAGAAACTCACATAGGAGCTCACCTAGAAACTCACATAGGAACTTTCCTTGCTAGCTCGCCTTGATCTTACTAAGGAGCTCACCTTGTTAACTTGCCTTGAGATTTTCTGGTAGCTCACATAAGAGTTCATTGAGTATCTCACTAAGCAGCTCACGGGAGCTCACCAAATAGCTCACTTGAGTAGGTTGACTTGACTTCCCTTGTGAGATCACCTGAGCACTCACTTTGGGGACCTTGCTTGGGAGATCACTTGGTAGCTCACCTAGTAGCCCACCGGGATCTCACCAAACAACTCACCAAGTAGCTCACCTTGGATCTCTTCGGGATCTTTCCAAACATCTTGAGTTGAGTTCACCTGGGAGCTTGTTGAGTAACTCACCTGGGAACTCACCTAGGAGCTCACATTACAGCTTACCTTTCCAACTCACCTTGAGCTTGCCTTGCTAACTCACCTTAAGCTTTCCTTACCAACTCACCTTGAGCTCATATGGTAGCTCATAAGTAAGCTCACCTTAGAGATTACCAACAAGCTCACCTAGAAGGTCACTGAGCATCTCACCTAGGAGATCGGCTGGGAGATTAGCAAGCTACTCGCCCTCGTCGAGAAGTTCAACTTGAGCTTGCCTAGAAACTAACATGGGAGCTCACCTGATAGATCACCTTGCTAGCTTGCCTTGATCTCACCTAGGAGATCACTTAGTAGCTTGACTTGAGTTCACCAGGGAGCTTATCAAGTAGCTCACCCAAAAACTCACATGGTGACTCACCTTACAGCTCACCTTACCACCTTGCATGGGATCTCACCTTGTCAGCTCACCTTGAGATCACTAAGGATCTCACATTGCCACTCACCGAGGCTCATCTTGTAGCTCACCTAGGAGTTCATCAAGGAGCTCACCTAACAGCTTACCTAGGACCTCACTCGAGTAGGTTGACTCGAGCTCACCGAGTAGCTCATCGGGGACCTCACGGGAGGTCGCCAAGTAGCTCACTTAGGAGCTCTCCTAGAATCTCACATGGGAGCTCAAGTAACTCACTGGGAACTCACGGGAGGTTTCGTGATAGCTCACCTTACAAACTCACCTTCACTCACCTTACCAACTCACCTTGAGCTCATCTAGTAGCTTACATGTAAGCTCACCTTAGAGATTACCAAAATGCTTACCTTTGAGATCACGTAGCAGATCACCGATGAGCTCGGTTGGGAGCTTAGCAAGTAGCTCACCCAAAAGCTCATCAAGTAGCTCGACTTGAGCTTGCCTAGAAAGTTACCTATGAGCTCACGACAACTCACCTTGAGCTCACCCAAGAGCTCACCGAGCATCTTGACTTGAGCTCAACCGGGAGCTCATCAAGAAGCTCACTAGAAAACTTACATGGGATCTCACTGACAGCTCACCTTACCAACTCGCATGGGTGCTCACCCATCAGCTTGCCTTACCAACTTGCCTTGAGCTAACTGAGTAGCTTACCTTGCCAACTTGCCTTGAGCTTGTCTAGTAGTTTGCGTCAAAGTTCATCATGTACCTCACCAAACAGCTCACCTAGGTGCTCATCAAGTAGCTCATCAAGTAGGTTGACTTGAGTGACCGAGTAGCTCACCGAGGACCTCATTTGGGAGCTCGTAAAGTAGCTCACAAAGTAGCTCACTTGGGAGCTCACCTAGAAGCTTTCCTGGGAGCTCGCCAAGTAGCTCACCTAGGAGCTTTTGTAGGAGCTCACCTAACAGCTCACCTAGGAGCTCACTGAGTAGATCTCTAAGTAGGTTAACTTGAGCTCACTTGTGATCTTACTTGAGCAGCTCGTTGGGGAACTCAACTAGGAGCTCGCTAAGTAGCTCATTCGAGCTCACCTAGTAGCTCACCTAGGAGCTCACCGAATGACTCGTGAAGTAGCTCACCGGGAGCCCTTCTAGGAGCTCAAATCAACTCAAGTTGAGATCACCCGGGATCTTGTTGAGTAACTCACCCGGGAACTCACCTAATGACTCACCTTTCTAACTCACCTTGAGTTCACCTTACCAACTTGCCTTGAGCTTGCTTTGCCAACTCACCTTATGCTCATCTGGTAGCTCACATGTAAGCTCACCTTAGAGATTACCAACAAGCTCACCTAGGTGCTCATTGAGTAGCTCACCTAGGAGCTTGACTAGAAGCTCAGAAAGTAGCTCACCCAAGAGCTCGTCGAGTAGCTCGACTTGAAATTGCCTAGAATATCACCTAGGAGCTTTCCTAGCAGCTCGCCTTGCCAGCTCATGTTGAGCACACCTAGGAGCTCACCGAGCAACTCAACTTGAGCTCACCTAAGAGCTCATCAAGCAGCTCACTTGAAAACTCACATGGGAGCTTTCCTTACAAACTCACATGGGAGCTCACCAATCAGCTTGGCTTGAGCTCACTAAGGAGCTCACCTTGCCAACTCACCTTGAACTCATCTGGTAGCTCACCTTGGAGTTCATCGAGTAGCCCACCGAGTAGCTCACCTGAGAGCTCAATGAGTAGCTTACCAAGTAGGTTGACTTGAGCTCACTAGTGAGCTTGATGAGCACTCACTTGGGAGATCACCTAGCAGCTCACCTAGGAGCTCACCGAACAACTCGCCAAGTAGCTCACATGGGATCTCTTCTAGGAGCTTGCTGATGAGTAACTCACCTAGGAACTCACACGGGAGCTTACCTCATAGCTCACCTTGCTAGCTCACCTTTCTAACTCACCTTGAGCTTATATGTAATCTCACCTAAGAAATTACTAACAATCTCACTTTTAAACTCACCTAGGAGCATACTAAGTATCTCACCTAGGAGCTCACTAGGAGCTCATCAAGTAGCTCACCCGGGATCTCATTGAGTAGGTCATATTGAGCTTTCTTGAAAACTCACCTAAGAGCTCACCTTGCCATCTCGCCTTGAGCTCACCTAGGAGATCACCAAGTAGCTTGACTTGAGCTCACTCGGGAACTCATCAAGTAGCTCACTCGAAAAATTACATAGGAGCTTACCTGACAGCTCACCCTACCAACTCGCATGGGAGCCCACCTATCAGCCGACCTTGACTTTCTTGAGGAGATCACCTTTCCAACTCACCTTGAGATCATATTTTAGGTCGCCTTAGATTTCATCAAGTAGATTGAAAAGTAGCTCACCGAGATCTCTCCTAACACTCGCTTGGGAGCTCACCAAGTAGGTTAACTTGAGTTTACTTATGAGCTTACCGAGCAAGTCACCGAGGACCTCACCTAGGAGCTTGCCAAGTAGCTCACTTGGGAGCTCACCTAACAACTTACCCGAGAGCTCACCGAATAGCTCACCAAGTAGCTCACCGAGAGCTCTTCTAGGAGCTCGCTGATCATCTTGAGTTGAGCTCACCCAAAATCTCATCGAGTAACTCACTGGTAACTCACCACAGGAGCTCACCTACCAACTCACCTTGCTAACTCACCTTGAGGTCACCTTGCCAACTCACCTTGAACTCGACTTACCAACTCACCTTGAGCTCACCTTGTCAACTCACCTTGAGCTCATCTAGTAGCTCATATGTATGCTCACCTCGAGATTTCCAATAATCTCCCCTTTGAGCTCGCCAAGTAGCTCACTTGGTAGATCACCTAACAACTCACCTAGAAGCTTACCAAATAGCTCACTAAGTAACTCACCTAGGAGCTCTTCTAGGAGCTTGTTGATCATCTTGAGTTGATCTCACCGGGAGCTAGTCGAGTAACTCACCTAGGAACTCACCTATGAGCTCATGTGACAGCTCACCTTGTTAACTTGCCTTGAGCTCACCTTGCTAACTCACCTTGATCTCACCTTGCCAACTCACCTTGACATCTTCTATTAGCTCGCATGTAATCTCACCTCGAGATTACTAACAATCTCACATTTTAGCTCCCTTGGGAGATCACCTAGGAGCTTAGCTAGGATATCAAGAAGAAAATATTCCAAGAGCTTGTTGAGCAGCTCGACTTGAGCTTTCTGGAAACTCACGGGAACCGACTGACAGCTCACCTTGAGCTCACCCGGAGCTCACCGGTAGCTCAAATTGAGCTCACACGAAAGCCTTGTAAAGGTGAGATTATCGGCAATCTACGAGGTGAGCTTACATGTGATCTACTAGATGAGATTAAGGTGAGTTGGTAAGGTGAGCTCAAGGAAATTTCGAGAGGTGAGTGTAAGGTGAGCTCGCAGTGAGTTCCATGGTGAGTTACTTGATGATATCCGTGAGAGCTCAACTAGAGCTTATCGGTGAGCTCCCGGGTAATTTCTTAGGTGAGTTACTCAATGAGATCCTAGGTGAGCTCAACTAGAGCTGATCGGTGGTCTACTTGGTGAGTTGTTTCGTGAGCTCCCAAGTGAGCTACTTTGCAAGCTTCTAGGTGAGGTCCCTGGTAAGCTCACAAGTGACCTCAAGGTGAGTTTTCAAGGTGAGATCATAGATGAGCTACTTGGTAAGTAGCTTGAAAAACTTTGAGATGAGCTACAGATGAGTTCAAGGTGAGTTGGAAGGGTGAGCTCCTCAATGAGCTCAAGGTGAGTTGTAAAGTGAGATCCCATGCAAGTTATTGAGTGAGCTTCTTGACAAGCTCCGGGTGAGCTCAATTTGAGGTGCTTGGTGAGCTCATGGGCAAGATCAAGGTGAGCTGGCAAGGTGAGCTATAAGGTGAGATTCGGGTGAGTTTTTGGGCAAGCTCAAGTTAATCTACTTGACAAGCTCCCGGGTGAGTTACTTCTGAGCTCCTAGTTGAGCTCCTTAGTGAGCTACTCGGTTAGCTCCCAAGCAAGCTCAAAGGCAAGCTTATCATTAATCTTTGAGGTGAGCTTACATGTGAGCTACCATATGAGATCGGGGTGAGTTAGCAAGGCAAGCTCAAGGTAAGTTGGAAAGGTGAGATCAAGGTGAGTTAGAAAGGTGAGCTATCAAAGCGAGCTCACACATGAGTTACTCGAAGAGCTCCCAAGTGAGTGAAACTCTAGCTAATCAACGAGCTCCAAGAAGAGTTCCCAGGTGAGCCACTTAGTGAGCTATTCAGTGAGCTCCCAGGTGAGTGGCTAGATAAGCTCCCAAGCGAGCTACTTGGTGAGCTCCTAGGTGAGTTCCCGGAGAGCTGCTCGGTGAGCTCAAGTCAACCTACTCGGTGAGCTACACGGTGAGCTCCCGAGATGAGCTGTTAGGTGAGCTCCCAGGTGAGCTACTTGGTGAGCTACTCAATGAACTCCGAGGTAAGCTACCAGATGAGCTCAAGGTGAGATCCCATGCAAGTTGGAAAGGCAAGCCATCAGGTGAGCTCCCATGTGAGTTTTCAGGTGACCTGCTTGATGATCTTACAGGTGATCTCAAGTTGAGCTACTTGGAGAGATCGTGGGTGACCTCAAGGTGAGCTATCGGGCAAGCTCCGGGTGAGTTTCTAGGTAAGCTCAATTCAAGATGCTCGACGAGCTCCTAGGTGAGCTATTCTTGAGCTGCCAACCTGAGCTCCTAGGTGAGCTACTCAAAGTGTGCTCCTAGGTGAGCTCAAAGGTAAGCTTGTTGCCAATCTCCGAGGTGAGCTTACATGCAGCTACCAGATGAGCTCAAGGCTAGTTGGCAAGGTGAGCTCAAGGTCATTGATAAGGTCTATTATTATATATTTTGAGAAGCCACTTGAGGGATCTTTTCTGATTTTTATTCAAGTGACTAGGATAACATAGGTTCTTAAGGTAGAAGACCACATCCTTGTACCATTTAGAATTCATAAATTTTTCAAGAAGGTATGCCCTTTCTTCCTCCAGCCCGATTTACTTCTACATTCTACAAATTACTCTCAGCCATGAGTTTGGCAAGACCTAAACCTCTTACCAACTTTGTTATTTGGATATCCATATCATACTCTTATAATTTGTTGACCCATCTACATCTCTTTCTTTATATCTACATGTTTGATAAGATTTCTTTAACCATGGTGTGGGGAACATAAGTAATAAATTTTGAACTCAAAATGTAAGGCCTTAAAATCTTTGTTGCTTTTACCAATGCAAATACATGTTTTTCCATGATTGTATACTTCAATTCAGCTACTTGTAAAGCCTTGGTAAAGAAAGCAATAGGCCTCTCAGCTCCATTCTCATCCTTTTGTAACAAAACTAAAGCAATAATAAATTCAGATGTAAAAGAGAAGATTTGGAAAGGTCTCTTGTAGTTTGGAGCTGCCAAAATAGGTGCATGCTTAAGTGCATCCTTTATTCCTTCAAAAGCCTAAATGGAAGCCTCTTCCCACTTGATAACTTGATCCTTTCTTAGGATGCTTGTGATTAGAAGAGTTAGCTCAGCAAAATTGGAAACAAACCTTCTAATGAAATTGATTTGGTAAAAAGAAATATTGGATACATTTCTTAGTTCTTGGAATGGGCACCTTGCTGATTGCCTCCACTCTCTCAGGGTCTATCATAACACCTTCCTTGGACACAATATGCCCCAACATTTTGGAATTTTTACTCCAAAATGACACTTCTTTAGATTAAGTGAAATGCCATACTCTCTACATCTGATCAGTATCTTCTCTAGGTGTTGCAAATGGTCTGCTCGCTTCCTTGAAAAGACAGTCACATCATCTTGGTAAACTGTAATAAATTAATTGATATAACTAGCAAAGGAAACATTCATTGCCCTTTGAAAATTAGCACCAACATTCATCAATCCAAAAGGAATCCTTACAAAAACATAAGTCCCCCAAGGAATAGTGAAGGCTATCTTAAGTCTTTCTAATTCTTTGACAACTACTTGATTATATCCGGAGAAACCATTCAAAGTAGAAAGAATTTCTGACCATGTTACAAGCTGCAACATATTCTCCATGTTTGGAAAAGGATAGTTGTCCTTAATTGATGCTTTGTTTAGATTCCTAAAATCCACACAAAGTTTGATATCTCCATTCTTCTTTCTAACTGGCACAAGGTTTGCCACCCAAGATGAGTATCTAGTAGGTTGAATGATGCCACCATCTCTCAATTTCTTCAACTCTTCTTGCATTCTCACAGAAATTAGTGGGTTAATAGGCCTTTGTTTTTTCTAAATGGCTTGGTTTTGGCCTCAAGAGGAATCTCATGCTGAAATAAATCTTCTCTATATGCCTTCAACTCTGAATAAGACCAGGCAAGGCAGTCTTGATACTTCTTTAAAAGTTGGGCATAGGACTATTTTTCCTCTTTGCTGAGATGGCTACCCAACCAGATCTTCCTTGGTTTTTCCTTGGTTCCCAAGTTGTGCTCTTCCACATCCCTTGAAGCAGACATCTTTCTATTTATGATGCAATCAACATTGTTAAAATTGGATTCAAGTGCAACAAGACCTTTAGGAATGGTATTTGTTTTCAATTGTATAATATCCTTGTCAAACAAAGTTTCTCTACCTTCATTCATGCATACCATTGGTTCCCAATCAATATTTTGACCAGAAAACTCACCTTGGCATTGTAATAATCTCAACACTTGTGCATCATCATCAAAAATCTACCAATGCTTCACATTATCTGGGACAGCTGGCCTTGTTAGCACTTCAGTGTTATATTCACAAAAGGTGAAACAGTGTGCAATTTTCAAATCTAGAACCAAGGACAACCAACTTATTAGCATTAGCATTAATACTTCTATCATGGTAAATAATGTTAAAGGAATCCAAAATTTCAATCAACTCCCAAACAACATGCTTATATTGTTTCATACACTGATTTTTGTGGCATATAACTTTCTTACTTTCTTGACAACCAGCTCTAAATCCCCTTGGCAAAAATATCCATCACTCCATATTTCCATGCAATCCTTAATCCCAATAATAATGCCTCATACTAAAAATGTTGGTAGTGCATTCAAAATTGAGCTTGAAGGAGAAAGGAAACTCTTCCAAACTAGGAGAAACCAGCACTATACCAGCACCATTGCCAAATTTGGAGCAAGCTCAATCAAATAGTAATGTCCATGGAGAACCTACCATATCAAGGCACTCTAATTTTTCCATCTTATTCTCTTTTCCATCAGCAAAACCAATGAAGTTATCAACATCTACATCAGCAAACAACACTTCATAAGAAGCATTGTTGGGATCTTCAATCAAGTGCAACATCTTCTTTTCACCATAGAGTTTGACAAGGCTACCCTCAATGGGAATGGTGGTAAAATACATGTCCATTTGAACACTACCACCAACACTTGCAGCCCATTTTCTTGACAAAATCATACCCCATTTGGTAGGGCAGTCAACAATTACAACATCAAGTTTTAAATTCTTACCTAGATAGGCTACAAGTTACACTACTAAACCCTTCACACATCCAACAATTGGCACTTATCTTAAATCTATGGCTGTACACTTCCCATATGCTACTGTCACTTTGATATCCAACTCATTCATGACTTTTAGAGGCATGACATTGCATGATGCACCGGAATGAAACATGCAATTATGAAGCAACCTATCTTTTATGAGCAAAGTTGTGAAGAATGGATCAACATTCAATTGGGAATCAACCAAGGATGTGCCCAAGTATACTTCAAGTGCCTCTCTAAAATATTCCATTGGTGGTGGTGTTTTAAGGCCAACAATTCTTTGAAGAGGATTCTCAACAACATTTATATTTCTGCTTGGGGTAACCTTTTCTTCTTTCAATCCCAAGTACTTGAATGATCTCTTCTTATGCTCAGGTATTCTAAGTAATTCAATAATTGGAACACTCACTTTAATTTGGCTCAAAACTTGGGCTATATCATATGGAACATTCTTTGGTAAGACAGCATTGGAAGGGAGACAAGAAGGTTCATCAGATGGAGAATTATTGTTTGCAGCCTGGGTATGAAGAGGATTGATATTTTGGAATGGGACAGCAGGGTTCTTGGAAAATGTTTCTTTTCTAGGATTGTCTTTAGGAATGCTTGTGATCAAGGGTGTCTTTGGCTTGGATTGAGGATTAGCTCCTCTAAAAATTTTACTTCTAGTATTGTAGTCTTTCTCTTGACAAACCACAACATTCATTAATAATTGTTTATCTTCCTACAAAGGAATACCACTATCATACTTATTGATCATTAAAGCC
Source organism: Taxus wallichiana var. yunnanensis (assembly GCA_018340775.1). Lineage (NCBI taxonomy): Eukaryota > Viridiplantae > Streptophyta > Pinopsida > Cupressales > Taxaceae > Taxus > Taxus wallichiana. The sequence continues at coordinate 27,436,483 of CM031237.1, read as the reverse complement.
CTTAGATATTCAAAGTCATTATTAGGAATTTCAAAGGCCTGAACTACATCTACATCATGAGTTTGAGGAAGAGAAAGAAATGGTACCCTCTTTATGCAATCCTAAAAGGTTGTAGTAGTCCTTTCACTTATCACATCGTTGATGTTGCTACTGTTTTGAGCACGAAGAGTTGCCCATCATACAAATTTCATCATCCATTTCATTCTCATTATCATCATCAATATCTTTCTAGTCTATTTCACATGGAGGATGAGGAAGAAAACATCTATCACACCAATCTATATCAACAATTTCTTGAAAGCAATGACAACTCTTGCAATCGGAGGGTTAGGTATCACTCTATTTTCACATGTTTGGGGTTTTCTATTTGCAAATCCAATAGGCCCTTTACCTCTATCATCTTATCTTTGATCACCCCTAGGATGATTGCAAAATCTATCATGGTTTTGAGTTCTTTGCTGTCCTTGTGAACTTTTCCCAATACCTTTCTTAGCCCGAGCTAACTTGTAAGAAATTTCTTCGATAAATTTCTACCAAAGTCTTGACAACATCTTCTAAATCAGCACCCTTGCTAGCTTGAGGCTTCTCAGGTCTTATCAACTTCACACCATCCCTCTTAAGTGGTTTACTAATAGCTTTAATATTATTTTCAATTTGAAGTTCCATGGTGAAAGCTTGCCTCAAGTTTGTAGGATTTTTTTCTTTCAAGTAATAGGCTGCATTTTTATCAAATGTATCTCGCATATTTGATCAAGAAAGATTCATCACAAGGCCTTAAAATGACAGGTAGCCTTCTCAACATCTTATTAAATCTTATATTAAATGTTATGTTTTTGGAGCCTATTTTCATGTTAGAGTGGGGTACACCTTCTATGTGTTACACTCAGGTATTTTTTTACAGTGGTCCCGCTCGTCGGTGAGCGAGTCAAAGGGATTTGGGGGAAAAGCCCCTGAAGCAAATTTTCATGGGTGGTTTATTAACCCATGGGTAATGGGTAACCGTTATGGGATATTTTTGGGCCCATGGTTTTTCGTTACCCATTGTTTTGATACCCATGGTTTTTTGCCCATTATTTTGATACCCACGGTTTTTGCCCATGGTTTTGATACCCATGGTTTTGTATCAAACTACTTAAGTAATTATCTATTTATATGGTCTTATGCATATGATAGATAGATAAGCAAATGTATTACAGATGTGCTTTGAATTTGGGTGTGAATTCTATAGAGTTTGTTGAGCATAGCTCCAAACGGATCTGGGTATTGTATTGAGAGAGTGGAGGCTTGTAATAAAATTTGAGCAAGTGATTCTTAGTGGACATAGCCTAAATTGGGTGAACCATGTTAAATATTGTCTCTTTGTGTTGTGTTATTTATTATGCAATTTTTTTAGATCGTAATATATTCTACATATTAGTTTCTCTTTTGTTGTAATTGTAAGGGATTATTCCACATATTTTATCTCTTATTTCCTAACAATTGGTATCGAGCCTGGTTTTGGTTTTCCAAAGTGTTAAATCGCAGGGAAATTTTTATCTTGAGTGGGAGCTATGGAGGATGATGGAATATATAGGGTTGATAAATTCAACGGGTAGAATTTCAGTTTTTGGAAGATGCAGATGGAAGATTACCTTTATCAGAAGGATCTTTATACTCCACTGTCTGAGAAGGTGAACAAACCCTCAAGTATCACAAATGTGGAATGGGATTTGTTTGATTAGAAGGCACTTGGAATGATCCGATTGTGTCTTACATCTATGGTATTATTTAATGTTTCAAAGGAAAAGACTACAAAATATCTAATGGATTCATTAGGGAAGTTGTATGAGAAACCCTCTGCCTCTAACAAGATATTTTTAATGAAAAAGTTGTTTAATATGAAGATTTATGAGAATAGTTTAGTAGTAGATAATTTAAATGATTTCAATATGGTTGTGAATATGCTAGCTTGATTACAATAGAATATGATGAATAAGTTAGGGCTTTATTAATTATGTGCTCTTTACCCGAAAGTTGGAATAGCATGGTAATGGTGGTAAGAAACTTGGTTCCAACTAACTCAAAGTTGAAGTTTAAGGATTTTGTATGGGTGATTCTAAGTGAGGAAATGAAAATAAAAAGATCTCGGGGGAATCTTCTACTTGGGAATTCTTTGAGAGTGGAAACTAGAGGGAGATAGAAGAATAGAGGAAACCATGGAAAAGCTGAAAGATCGGGAAAGGTCAAAATCTAAGAGCAATATTATATGTTGAACTGTGGAAAGTGTAGGAATGTAAAGAAGGATTGTTGGGAGCTTTGAGATAAGAAGAAAAAATAGGAAGAAAACAATGATGCAAATGTGGCATCGGGTAATGTGTTTAGGATTCTTTGATTATTTCTTTGCATAATATTATGAATCTTGGGTTTTAGATTCAGGGATTATTTTCATGCTACTCCACATAGGCATTATTTTGTTGATTATGTTCACGAGGATTTTGGGCATGTTTTCTTGGTGATGATGAGCCTTGCAGTATAGTTTGAAAATTTTATGTTCGAGTTAAGATGTAGAATGAGAATAAATGGCTATTGAAGGACGCTAGACATGTACCTACATTAAGGAGAAATTTGATATTGGCGGGGCAATTAGGAAGTGATGGTTATACTGTGATATTTACAGTTGACTCTTGGAAGGTTACCAAGGGTGCTCTTGTGGTGGCAAGAGATAAGAAGGTTGGACCCTTGTATTTATCCACTTGATAGTACTAATGATTGTAATCTTATGACTTGAGATGCGAGATACAACATTATGGCACTATAGGCTCGGTCATATGAGCCATAAGGTCATGGAAATCATAAAGAAGAATTTTCTGGATATACATAAACAGTTTAGATTTCTGTGAGCTGTATATATGGGAAACAGAAGCGAGTAAGGTTTATCAAGGTTGGACCTATGAAGAAAGAGAGTAAGTTAGATCTGGTACATTCTGATGTGTGGGGGCCAGCTCAGGTATCATCTCTTGGAGGTTCAAGTTATTATGTTACTTTTATTGATGATGCAACAAGGAAAGTTTGGGTTTATTGTATTAGAAACAAATCTGATGTATTTGATACTTTTGTTAAATGGAAAGCCTTGGTAGAAAATGAAATAGGTCTTAAGTTAAAATTTCTCATATTAGATAATTGAGGGAGTATTGCAACAATGAATGAATTTGATGATTATTGTTCTAATAATGGAATCCGCAGGAAAAAGATGGTTCCAGGAACCCCACAGCAGAATGGGGTGTCAAAAAAGATGATTAGAACAATAATGGAACATGATAGGAGCATGAGGATACATGTAGGACTACCTCTTTATTTTTGGGCAGAAGTAGTGAGCACAGCTATGTACTTAATAAATAAAGGACCCTCAAGTTCCTTGGATGGATGCATACTTGAGGAGGCTTTAGTACGGTAAGAAATTCAATTACTCATTTCTTAAAGTCTTTGGATATGAGGTGTTTTTTTATATTGACAAGGATGATAGGACCAAGCTAGAGGATAAATTAGAAAAATGCACTTTTATTGGTTATGGTGGTGATGAATTTGGATTTAAATGTTGGAGTATTAAGGACAAGAAAATCATTAGGTCTAGGGATGTGGTCTTTAATGAGAAATTCATGTATAAAAAAGCAGTTATAGGAAAATAAGGAAGAATCGAAGAAAGAATATGCGGTGGTAGAGTATCTTCCGGATGGGACAATGACCCATGAATCGGTTCAGAACCTACTCAACAGAACCCCAAACTCCTGCAGTGAGGAGGTCTTCTAGGGTAAGAAAAGAAGCTGGAATGTTTTTCTCCTTATCTTTATTATTTATTACTCATTGATAGTGGAGAGCCAGAGAGCTTTGATGAAGTAATACTGAGATAGATGCTAGTAAGAAGCGGGAGCAAGCCATGGATGAGGAGCATAAGTCTCTCATGGAGAACCAGGACTTGGGATTTGGTGAAGCTATCAAAAGGCAAAAGAGAATTACAGAACAAGTGGGTGTATAGAGTTAAAGATGATGAAGGAGGAAAGAAAATATATAAGGCTCGGTCGGTGGTCAAGGGGTTTACACATAAACAAGGTATAGATTTTAATGAGATCTTTCTCTTGTAGTAAAAATGACTTCTATTAGAACTGTTCTTGGAATAATGGCAATAGAAGACTTGCACTTAGAACAGTTAGATGTAAAGACTACATTTCTCCATGGTGATTTAGAGGAGGAGCTATATATGTAGCAGCCAGAAGGATATGAAGTCAAAGGTAAAGAGGAGATGGTGTGTAAACTGAAGAAGAGCTTGTATGGCCTAAAACAAGCTCCACGTCAATGGTATAAGAATTTTGATAGCTTCATGATGGAGAAAGGTTATATCAGATGTCATTATGACCATTGCATGTATACAAAGAAATTTGAGGATGGAAGTTCTATTATCCTATGTTTGTATGTTGATGACATGCTAGTTACAGGTAAAAACATGCAGGAAATAAAAGTACTCAAGAAACAACTAAGTGAATCCTTTGATATGAAGGATTTGGGGGCTGCTAGAAAAACCCTTGGTATGAGGATAACTCGAGATAGGAAGGAATGGAAGCTGAATTTATCTCAAGAAGAGTACATTAAGAAGGTATTGGATAGGTTTAACATGTAAGATGCTAAACCGGTTGGGACTCCTTTGGCAGGCCATTTTAAGTTATCAAAGGAGAAGTGTCCCAAGACAGAGCAGGAAAGAAACCATATGTCCAAGGTACCTTACTCATCAGTGATTGGTAGTTTGAAGTATGTTATGGTATGAACTAGGCCTAATATTGCCCATGCAGTAGGAGCTGTGAGTAGATTTATGAGTGATCTTGGTAAAGAGCATTGGAAAGTAGTAAAGTGGATCCTTCGGTATTTGAGAGGGACCATGGGGACATTTTTATGCTACAGTGGATCAGACACCACTTTGTGTGGTTATGTAGATTCAGACATAGCTAGAGATGTAGACAGTAGGAGGAGCATGACAGGTTATATTTACACTGTAGGTTGAACAACAGTAAGCTGGATTTCATGGCTACATAAGCTAGTGGCTTTGTCAACCACGGAGGTTGAGTATGTTGCTGCCACAGAGGAAAGCAAAGAGATGATTTAGTTATAACAATTTCTTGAGGAGTTGGGGCATAAGAAGGAGGAATGTAAGCTACATAGTGATATTCAGAGTGCTATACACCTAGCTAAGAACTCTATTTTCTACTCCAAGATGAAGCATATATAGTTGAGATATCACTTCATCAGGAAATATTTGGAGGAAGGTAAGTTAAAGTTTGAGAAGATTCATACCAGTCGAGAATCCTACGGGCATGATGACCAAGGTGGTCACAAGGAATCAACTAAAGCTATGTTCAACTTTGGTTGGCCTTTGGGGATGATAGTGAAGGGTTGAGAAGCTTGCTTAGTGGAAATTAGTCTCCAAATGGGATATTGTTATGTTTGTGGAGCTTATTTTCATGTTAGAGTGTGGTACACCTTCTATGTGTTACACTCGGGTATTTTTATGGCGGTCCCGCTCACCGGTGAGCGGGTCAAGGGGGTTCGGGGTGAAGCCCCCGAAGAAAATTTTCATGGGTGGTTTATTAACCCATGGGTAATGGGTAACCATTATGGGTTGTTTTTGGGCCCATGGTTTTTGGTACCCATTGTTTTGAAACCCACGGTTTTGCACATGGTTTTGATACCCACGGTTTTGTATCAAACTACTTAAGCAATTGTCTATTTATATGGTCTTATGTATATGATAGATGGAAAAGAAAATGTATTACAGATGTGCTTTGAATTCAGGTGTGAATTCTGTAGAGTTTGTTAAGCATAGCTCCAAATGGATCTGGGTATTGTATTGAGAGAGTGGAGGCTTGTAATAAAATATGAGCAAGTGATTCTTGGTGGACGTAGCCCAAATTGGGTGAACCACATTAAATATTGTCTCTCTGTGTTGTGTTATTTATTATGCACTTTTATTTGAGATCTGTAATATATTTTGCATATTAGTTTTCTATTACGATTACGATCTGTAAGGGATTATTCCACATATTTTATCTCTTATTTCCTAACATTAAAATCATAAACGATCTCATTAGGGTTCTTCTTGATGTTCTCAAACTCAGATAGAAGGAACCTTGGATCTGTTTTGTCTCCATATTATAATCTAAATGCATTTACTCATCTCTTCCCATGAGTCAATAGAGTTATCAGCAAATCTTTGTACTAATCCCTTACATATTCCTCAATTGTATGGATAAACAAATTGATATACACATCCTCAAATTCTATCTCAAAGTCTTCCATCATGTTAACAAAGAGTTTGAGATGTTGATCTCAAGTAATAACATTGTTACCTTGGATTTTTGTTAACCTATTCCTCACATCTTATGGGACAGCATTTGGATAACCATCCATTCCTCCAAAATTTATAGGACCAAAGGTGTTAACAAAAATGGAGGTCTAGGCTGAGCCATATTGTTTGGTGGGGGTGATCTTGGAGGTGAAATAAGCTAATGAGGAGTAGTAATGGGTATGATTGGAATAGATTAATGATCTCTAAAATGAAAACCCCCCGAAGGCTCTCTCTCTTGATAAAATTTAGCAAACTTAGAAACCATAGGATCATATCTAGGAGTAAGCTTTGTAAATACACAAGAAGATCCCTCACCTGATGTAGAATGAAAATAAGAAAGGAAATTACCTAAATCAGATCTACTTGAAGAGGAATTATAATCTTCAATAATAGGCTGATCTCCTTCAAATTCAACTATGGGGATCTCTTTCCTTACAACCAAATCACCAACCACTTTCCACACTCTTCTTCCCTCTATTTTTGAGCTTCTTGATTTGGTGAGAAAATTCTTAGAAGATTCCTTGATGAAGAGGGATCTCCTTCCCTCAAGCTTGATGATTCAAACAAGCAGCTTCAAATGATAGAAATGTGTAAGACAACTGGTATTTCAAGATCTAAATAGCATGGAGTCGCCACTAAGGATTTTCACCTTAGTTGTGCAAGAAAGCACTAAAATATCCTGTCAAATGTATGATATGACTAAAAAATTTGCAACGATTTACAAATTAGATCTTCTTCTTCTTCTTGATTCAACCCAAAACAATGCATCCAAATCATATAAACTGCTAGTAAATGAGAAGAACAGCTGAGTTTGAAATCCTTTTTACCCAAAACATCCAGATCTAAAGTATGAAATGATATCTCAAGAATGTAACAGCTCAAATAATTGATCACACAAATGCTCAAACCTTTCAAATACTTCAAAACCACCAAGAAATTGCAAGAAGTCCCCAACACCGACGCCACTTAGGTGTTGGTATCCAAATTTACTCTCCTTCAAAACTTGAACAACATCATGAGCATGCACAAGACACTCAAGGATAGATAGATGTTTTGTATGTTGTTTATAGTTGGGAAGCATACCTATCTGCTTGTTTGAATTCAAGAATTTAGGGAGTGGATAACACCTTCAAGAGGGTTTTGATCTAACCCTCACTACTTTAGGTTGTGTGCCTATCAACCAAGACAAGAGAACCTATATTACAGCCCCTATATGGTAAGGAGATGGAAATATCCTTGTGTTTTGCATATGATATGGAAGAGGATTTGTGAAAACATGATCAAGTATCCATTATCCAAACTCAAAGGATTTATCACTACTAAATGATGGAAATGTTTTCAAAACAAATTTGGATCTGCTAAAGACATGATAAAACCTTGATCAACTTTGTGCATTTTAGTGAAAGGATTGAATTCTTTTGTGGACACATAATTCAGATGTAGGGGTATTGTAGGTAGGATGAGTTAGTTTTAAATTAAATTTGATGAGAGATCTTGGGACAAGAGTAGCTAGAAATCATCACCTTCTTTGAGAAGCTTTGCAAATGAATTACAACACCTAAACAACAGATATGTTTCAATGAATTTGAAGTGCTCTTTCAACTAGGATGTGTGCACACATGGATGCCCAAATCTGAAATATTCCATACAAACTTTGATAACCTACCGCAAAGGCTTGAAGAAAAATATCAATGAAGCATTTATAAACCCTTGTTAGATCATGACCTAAGGTACACCCAAAGGTTTATAAACACCCTCAATTTACAAGGAAGGTAAGATAAATTTGAATCTATTTACATTCACTCAAATGAATGCTCTTTTGAATGGAAGATTATATATGCCTTCAAAAAATCTATAAGAAATAATACCATGTATGACAAATAAAGATCCCAAACACAAGATTGCAACATGAGCATGAAACACAAATTGAAAACATACTAAAATACGAGTGTATGCAAGATTTGCCAAGAGATAAAACCAGTTAATCTAAGAATTTGATCAAATATATCAGCAAGGAATGCTATTTAGAAAATCTCAAATCTTGTTAATGGATTTATAGCTGAAACCAACTCAGAATGATGAACATTTGATGTAAACATAAATAAAAAGGCTCTCGGTAGTTTCTCCAAAAGAAAATGGGCTTCTTCCAGTTTTCCTTGTGAAAATTCTTCTCTCTTTCTCCAAAATTCTCAACAGAAGACTTTACAAAATGCCTCCAAATTACATCATATACCCTCTACCAGCTTGGATCCTTGCATCCCAAGCAAATAATATGCCAAAGGGATCAAATTTGTTACAAAACTCTATCCATTTGATGAAAAATGATATAAAACTATAAAATAGCTCACAAAATGCCAGAGATGCACAAATATTTTAAAATATTACATGGATTCAGATCCTTATCCATCCTAGGGTCACATTTTTGTCATTCCACCATGTCATCATGCATTTGCAATCATTTTCCACCTTTTTCCCTCATCATTTTTAACTCTGCAAATTTTCATTTTCACCTTTCATGTTTTTCATGGGTCTAGGGAAAAATTTCATCAAAAACATCATAAGCCATCAAATTAGCTCCCAAAAATGGTGCCATTATTCTCAAAAGGCCGAGGGGACTAAAAATCATATAAGGTTTGATGAATTTTGATGAAGAAATTTGATTTCCAAGTTTCTTGGAGTTCCCATGGCACCCAAAAATGAAATTACATAGTAACCGATCGATTAAAATCAACTTTAAATGCTAGCCCTCCATGTGGAGGATGAGATTCATGAATTTTCCCCTTTTTCCTTTGGATAATGTGCACACGTGTCCAAAAACCATTGGCACGTGACCCTTCCCTTTAAAATTTGCATTTGTAACCTTTTTGAACTTTGGGAAAATTGTGAAAATTTTCCCCGCTTGTCCTGGATGTGCCACGTGTCCTCATGTGGGCCCCCACCAAAACCATGGGACAATTTGATGAATTTTTCCACTTTTTTGAGAAAATAAATTTTTCTCAAAATTCTCCGTGGGCCCAAACACCCGCTGCTCCTTCTGCGACGTGTCACTGTCCCATTGGATGTAGATCCAACCCTCCAAAATTTCCTTTAATCCTCCGGAAGCACAAAAACCTTTGCAGGCCCACGCTCTCCCTTTTCCCCTTTTGAAAAGTGCCACATGTCTCCCCCTAATTGGCTATGGGGAACACCTCCAAATTTTCCATGGATCAATTGTTTACCTTGAGATTTTTCACCAAAGTTTGGAGAATTATCCACATTTTTTCCGTGCTCAAAATCCTTGCCAAATCCGGGACACGTGTCCTCTTCTCATTCGTATTTGGGATATCTTGCACTTTTACCTTGTAAACATAGAGGAAAAAATTTGCAAACTTCTCCTTCAGCCCCTTCCTCCATCTTGCCTCCTAGACACGTGTCCATCCCCTATTCGGTGCGGGCCTTCGGGAAAAAATTTTCCTCTCTAACCCTTTAAATTTTAAAAACTTCAAATTCCTCCAAACCTCCACCCCTCCATTTCATCCCTTTGCATATGTGTCACACTGTGATTTGTACGGAGATCTAGCTCAAATTTTTACTTTGAAATTTTTCCTCTGAAAAAAATCCAAAAACCATGCACAACCCCGCTTCTCCTTGGCTCCCCAGGACATGTGTCCTCTTCCTATTAGATGTGGGTCTCTAGGTCAAAATTTTCCCATGACATTTTGGGCCAAAAATTTAAAAAAATTCCAATTCTTTTCCTCTCCATGCTGACTTTCTTGGACACGTGTCACCTTCCCATTGGGCGCGGGCTCGTGGGCCAAATTTTTCCTCTGACACCTTAAGCCAAAAAACATCAAAATTTTCCAAAATTTCAAAAAGTGACAAGTTATAACATTTTTTTCTACCATCCCTGGCCAATAGGAGCCTACCATGTGAGCATAAAGGTTATAATGATAATTTTGACGAGCGGGTGACACCCGCATACCCGTCAAAAATGTAAAAATACATGGGATGCCCCTGAAATTGAATTTTTTCACAAGGAAGGTAGATTTCTTGGTTTTGAATCGATTGAATCACGTTTTACAATGGTTTAGGCTGTGTTTTATAATTTCAACCTCTAAAAACTTGGATTTGATCCATTTCAAGTTTTGAATGATTTGGACAAGGAAAAAACAACATAACCCATATCAATGAAAAAATTGGGGGGAATGCACAAGGAGAAATTTGGAATTTTTTTCAATTGGTGTAGAATAACAACATTGAGGGCATTTTATAACTTGTAACAAATCACTAGCTCGAGCCAAAAAGATGTTTTTGAGAAAAATGGATATAGAGAATTAGGGAAAAGTGTGTAAACTCAGAATTTGCACCAAAAATCTCACCTTTCCAACTCGCCTTGAGCTCATCTAGTAGCTCACCTCAAAGTTCATCAAGCGGCTTGCCAAGTAGCTCACCCGGGAGCTCTCCTAACAACTAGCCTTGGAGCTCACCTAACAAATCACCTAGGAGCTCATCGAGTAGGTTGACTTGAGCTCACTTTTGAGCTCACCGAGTAACTGTCAAGGACCTCACTGGGATCTCACCTAGAAACTTGCCTAGGAGCTTGCCAATCAGCTCGAGTTGAGATTTCCTAAGAGCTCGTCGAGTAACTCACCTAGGAACTCACCTGGGAGCTCACCTGACAACTCACCTTGCTAACTCAACTTCAACTCACCTTTTCAACTCACCTTTAACTCACCTTACCAACTCACCTTGAGCCCATCTTGTAGCTCTCATGTAAACTCACCTCAGAGATTACCGATAAGCTCACCTTTGAGCTCACCTAGGAGCTCACTAAGACCAGCTCACCTAGGAGCTTGGCTGGGAGCTCGACAAGAAGGTCACCCATGAGCTCATCAAGCAGCTCAACTTGAGCTTGCCTAGAACCTTTCCTGGGATCTCACTTGATAGCTTGCCTTGAGCTCACCTAGGAGCTTTCCAAGTAGCTCTACTTGAGCTCATCTTGGATCTCTTCAAGTAGCTCACTCAAAACTCATATGAGATCTCACTTGATAGCTCGCTTTACCAACTCTCATGGGAGCTCACCTATCAGCTCATCTTGAGTTTTTTGAGGAGCTCACCTTGCCAACTCACTTTAAGCTCACCGGGAGATTGCCTAATGACTCACCTTACCAACTTGCCTTGAGCTTACCTTACCAACTCTCCTTGAGCTCATCTGGTAGCTCACATGTAAGATCACCTCGGAGATTGCCGACAAGCTCAACTTTGAGCTCACGTAGGAACTCACCAAGCACTCACCGAGGAGCTCGATTGGGATCTCGGTAAGTAGCTCACCCTAGACCTCATCGAGAAACTCGACTTGAGCTTGCTCGTAAACTCACCAGGATCTCACCTAGCAGCTCACCGAGAAGCTTCACTTAAGATTGTCGGGGAGATTATCAAGAAACTCACTGAAAACTTGCATGGAAGCTCACCTGACTGGCTCACCAGAAACTCACAGAGCTCACCTATCAGCTCACCTTGCCAACTCGCCTTGGATTTTGTCAAGCAACTAACCTAGGATCTCACCTAAAAACTCACCTAGGACCTCGTCGAGAGCCTCACCAAGTAGGTTGACTTGAGATCGATTGTGAGCCCCCAAAGCAGCTCATTTGGGACCTCACCTAGAGCTCACCAAATAGCTCATCTCGGGAGCTTTCCGAACAGCTCACCAAGTAGCTCACTTAGGAGCTCTTCTAGGAGCTCACCGATCAGATCGAGTTGAGCTCACCTAGGAGCTCGTTGAGTAACTTACCTAGGAACTCACACGGGAGCTCACCTGCAGCCTTACCTTGCCAACTCACCTTGAGCTCTCCTTACTAACTCACCTTGAGAAAACCTTATCAACTCACATTAAGCTCATCTAGTAGCTCACATGTAATATCATCTCGAGAGATTACCAGAAGCTCACCTGGGAGCTCACAAATCAGCTGACCTAGGAGCTCAGCTGAGAGCTTGGTAAATAGCTTACCCAGGAGCTCGTCGAGTAGATCAACTTGAGATTACTCGAAAAATCACCTAGGAGCTCACCTGATAGCTCGTCTTGCCAGCCCACCTGTAGCTCACGTAGGAGCTCGCTGAGCAACTCGAATTGAGATCACCCTAGAGCTCGTCAATTAGCTCACTTGAAAAATCACATGGGAGCTTACCTATCAACTCACCTATCAGCTCGCCTTGCCATCTCACCTTAATTTTTCTAAGGAGCTCACCTTACCAACTCACCTTGAGCTCATCGGTATCTCACCTCAGATTTTTTTGAGTAGCTCGCTAAATAGCTCACCTGGGAGCTCACCTAACATCTTTCCCTGGGAGCTCACCGAGTAGCTTCTTGTGTAGGTTAACTTGAGCTTGATTCCGAGCTCACCGAGAAGATCATCGGGGACCTTATCTAGGTGCTCACTAAGGAGCTCACTTGGGAGATCACCTAATGCTCACCTAGAAGCTCACCAAACAACTTGCCAAGTAGCTCACCTAGGATCTCACCGATCAGCTCAAGTTGAGCTCACTCGAGAGCTAGTTGAGTAACTCACCCGGGAACTCACCTATGAGCTCACCTAACAAATCACCTTGTCAACTCACCTTGAGCTCACCTTTCCAACTCACGTTGCACTCATCTGGTAGTTCGCGTGTAATCTCACCTCGAGATTACCAACAAGCTAGCCTTTGAGCTCACTGGGAGCTCAACTGGGAGCTCAAGAATTAGCTTGCCTAGGAGCTCGTCAAGTAGCTTGACTTGATCTTTCCTGGAAACTCACCTCAGAGCTTGCCTGATAGCTCACCCTGCCAGGTCACCTTGAGATCACCCAAGAGCTTGCCTAACAACTTGACTTGAGCTCACCTAGGAGACTCATTAAGAAGCTCACCTGAAAAATCACATAGAAGCTCACCTGATAGCTCACCTTACCAACTCGCATGGGAGCTCACCTTGAGCTCACTTAGGAGATCACCTTACCAACTCACCTTGAGCTTGTCTCGTATCTCACCTTAGTTCATCTAGTAGTTCACCAAGTAACTCACCGGGAGCTCGCCTAACAACTCACCTAAGAGCTCTCCTAACAGCTTGCCTAGGAGCTCACTAAGTAGCTTATCAAGTAGGGTGACTTGAGCTCACTTCTAAGCTCACTGAGTAGATTGCCGGGGAGCTTTCCTTAGAGCTTACCAAGTAGCTCGCTTGGGAGCTCACCTAGTGACTCACCTAGAAACTCCTAAACAGATTCGCCAAGTAGCTCACCCGGGGAGCTGTTCTTGGACCTTTCCGATTAGCTCGAGTTGAGCTCACTTGGGAGCTCATTGAGTAACTCACTTGGGAACTTACCTATGAGCTTGCTTGATAGCTCACCTATCCAACTCACCTTGAGCTCACCTTGCCAACTCACCTTAAGCTCATCTAGTAGCTCGCATGTAAGCTCACCTCAGAGATTGCTGACAAGCTCACCTTTGAGCTCACCTAGGAGCTCACTAAGTGGCTAACAAAGGAGATCGGCTAGGATCTTGACATGTAGCTCACCTAGGTGCTAGTCAAGCAGCTCGACTTGAGCTTTCCCAAAAACTTGCCTGAAAGCTCACTTGACAGCTCACCTTGCCATCTCACCTTGAGATCACCAAGGAGCTCGACGAGCATCCTAACTTGAGCTCACCCGAGAGCCTCGTCAAGCAGCTCACCTAAAAACACACATTACTAGCTTGCCTTAAGCTCACTGAGGATCTCACCTTGCCAACTTGCCTTAAAATTGTCTAGTATCTCACCTCAGAGTTCATCGAGTAGCTTTCCAAGTAGATCACCTAGAAGCTCACCTAACAACTCACCTAGGAGCTCACCGAGTAGCCCACTGAGTAGGTTGACTTGAGTTCAGTTGTGAGCTCATTGATTAGCTCACCGGGGACCTCACATGGGATCTTGCCAAGTAGCTCACTCGGGAACTCACCTACCAGCTTGCCTAGGAGCTCACCGAATAGCTCACCAATTATTTCACCTTAGAGCTCTTACGGGAGCTCACCGATCATCTTGAGGTGAGCTCACCCAAGAGCTCATCGAGTAAGTCACCTAGGAGCTTGCCTAACAGTTCACCTTACCAACTCACCTTGAGCTCATCTGGTAGCTCACATGTAAGTTCACCTTAAAGATTTTGACAAGCTAACCTTCAAGCTCACATGGGAGCTCACCGAGTAGCTCACCTAATACCTCAAAGCAAGTAGCTTACCCAGCAGCTCATCAAGCAACTTGACTGAGCTTACTTGGAAACTCACTTGGGAGCTCACCTAACACTTGCCTTGTTAGCTCACCTTGAGCTCACGCAGAGATCACAGAAACTCGACTTGAGCTCACACGGGAGCTCATCAAGTAGGTCACCTAAAATCTCACATGCAATCTTGCCTATTATCTCACATAAAAACTTACATGGGAGCTCACCTATCATCTTACCTTACCGGCTCACCTTGAGCTCATTTGAGGAGCTCACCTTTCCAACTCACCTTGAGCTCATCTTATATCTCACCTTGGAGTTCATCAAGGATCTCACTAAGTAGTTCACCTGGGAGCTCACCTAACAACTCACCTTAGAGCTCACCTAATAGCTCACCTAGGAGCTCATTGAGTAGGTTGACTTGATCTCTCTTGTGAGCTCACCGAGTAGCTTGCCATGGACCTCGCATGGGAGCTTGCCTAGCAGCTCACTGGGAGCTCACCAAATAGCTCACCAATTAGCTCACCTAGGAGCTCTTTTGGGAGCTCTCCGATCAGCTTGATTTGAGATTTCCCGGGAGCTCGTCAACTAACACACACTGGGAACTCATGTGGGAGCTCACTGATATCTCTTCTTATAATCTCACCTTGAGCTCATCTTGGAAACTCACCTTTAGCTTACCTTGCCAACTCACCTTGGGCTCATCTCGGTAGCTTGCATGTAAGCTCACCTCGAGATTTCCAATAAGCTTACCTTTGAGCTTTCCTAGAAGCTCACCAAGTAGCTCACCTAGTAGCTTGGGTGGGAGCTTGGCAAGTAGCTCACACAGAGCCTATCAAGAAGCTTGACTTGAGCTTGCCCAAAAACTCACATGGGAGCTCACTTGACAGACTCACCTTAACAGCTCACCTTGAGATCACCTAGCAGCTCACTGAGTAGCTTGACATGAGCTCGCCCATGTGCTCGTCAAGTAGCTCACTTGAAATCATACATGGGTTCTCACCTTACGGATCACCCGAGAAACTCGCATGGGAGCTCACCTATCGACTTACCTTGCTAGCTCACCATTAGTTCACTAAGGAGCTCACCTTGCTAACTTGCCTTGAGCGCATCCGGTAGCTCGCCTTAGAGTTCATCAAGTAGCTCGCTAAATAGCTCACCTAGGATATCGCCTAATAAATCACTTGGCAGCTCACCGAGTAGTTTCTTTGAGTAGGTGACTTGAGCTTGCTTGTGAGCTCACCGAGCAGCTCCTAGGGGAGCTCACCTAGGATCTCTTCAAGTAGCTTACTTAGGAGCTCACCTAGCAACTCACCCGGGAGCTCACCAAATAGCTTACCAAGTAGCTCACATGGGACCTGTTGCAGGAGCTCACCAATTAGCTCACCAAGTAGCTCACTTGACAACTCTTGTGGGAGATTTCTGATTAGCTCACCAAGTAGATCACTTTTCCAACTCACCTTGAGCTCACCTTGTAACCTCACCTTGAGCTCATCTAGTAGCTTACATGTAAGCTCACCTCAAAGATTTTCAATAAGCTCACCTAGGAGCTCGGCTAGATCTCAAAGCAATTAGCTCGGCTAGGAGCTCATCGAGACTCAACTTGATCTTTCCAAAAAATTACCTAGGAGCTCACTTGATAGCTTGCCTTACCATCTCACCTTGAGCTCACCCGAAGCTCACCGAGTAGCTTGACTAGAGCTCACCTAGGTGATTTTCAAGTAGCTCATCTAAAAACTCACATGAGAACTCACCTGATAGCTCACCTTGCCAACTCACAAGGGACTTCTCCTATCATCTCGCCTGTAAGCTCACCTTGAGCTCGCTGAGGAGCTCACCTTGCCAACTCACCTTGAGCTCTTCTTGTAGCTCACCTCAGAGTTCATCGAGGAGCTTGCCAAGTAGCTCACCTAGGAGCTCACCCGATAAATCACCTTAGAGCTCACCTAATAACTCACCTAGGAGCTCACCGAGTAGGTTGACTTGAGCTCTCTTGTGAGCTCATCGAGTAGCTCACTAGGGACCTTGCATGGGAGCTCACCAAGTAGCTCAGGTGGGAGCTTTCCTAGCAGCTCACCTGGGAGCTTGCCAAACAGCGAGTTCACCTACGATCTCTTTTGGGAGCTCTCCGATCACCTCAAGTTGAGCTTTCCTAGGAGCTTGTCGACTAACGCACTTGGGATCTCACATGGGATCTCACTTGATAGCTCGCCTTACCAACTCACCTTGAGATCACCTTGAAAACTCACCTTGAGCTCACCTTTCCAACTCACCTTGAGCTTATCATGTAGGTCGCATGTAATCTCACCTTAGATATTTCCAATAAACTTACCTTTGAGCTTGCCTAGAAGCTCACCAAGTAGCTCACCTAGTAGCTTGGTTGGGAGTTTGACAAGTAGCTCACACAAGAGCCTATCAAGCATCTCAACTTTAGCTTACCCGAAACTCACATGGGAGCTCTCCGATAAATCACCTTAATTGACTCACCTTGAGCTCACCTAGCAACTCACCGAGTAGCTTGACATGAGCTCACCTAGGAGCTCATCAAGTAGTTCACCGAAAACTCATATGGCCACTCATCTTACTGACTCACTCAGAAACTCACATGAGAGCTCACCTATCAGCTCACCTTGCTGACTCACCATTAGTTCATTGAGGAGCTCACCTTGCAAACTTTCCTTGAGATCTTCTAGTAGCTCACCTCAGAGTTCATCGAGCAGCTCACCAATTAGCTCACCTGGGAGCTCACCTAATAACTCACCTGGGAGCTCACCGAGTAGTTCACCAAGTAGGTTGACTTGAGCTTGCTTATGAGCTCATTGAGTAGATCGCAGGGGACCTCTCCTGGGATCTCTTCAAGTAGATCACTTGGGAGCTCACCTAGTAGCTCACCTAGGAGCTCGCTGAATAGCTCGCAAAGTAGCTCACTTGGTAGCTCTTCTAGAGCTCACCGATCAGCTCACCAAGTAGCTCACTCGAGATCTCTTTTGGGAGCTTGCAAAGTAGCTTGCCTTGCCAACTCACCTTGAGCTCACCTTACATCCTCACCTTGAGCTCATCCGTAGCTCGCATGTAAGCTCACCTCAAATATTTTCAATAAGCTCACCTTTTAGCTTACTTGGGAGCTCACCGAGTAGCTCACCTAGGAGCTCAGCTAGGATCTTAGCAAGCAGCTCAGCTATGAGCTCATCAAGTAGCTCGACTTGAGCTTTCCCAAATACTTACACCTGGGAGCTCGCTTGATAGCTTACCTTGCCATCTTACCTTGAGCTCACCCGGGAGCTCACCAAACAAGCTTGACTAGAGCTCACCTGGGAGCTCGTCAAGTAGCTTATCTGAAAACTCGCATGAGAACTCACTTGATAGCTCATGTTGCCAACTCGCATGGAAACTCACCTATCAGATTTCCTTGTTAGCTCACCTTGAGCTTGCTTTGAGGAGCTCACCTTACCAAATCACCTTGAGCTCATCTTGTAGCTCACCATGGATTTCATCAAGGAGCTCACCAAGTAGCTCACCTAGGAGCTCGCCTAACAAATTTCCTTAGATATCACCTAATAGCACACCTAGGAGCTCACCAAGTAGGTTGACTTGAGCTCTCTTATGAGCTCACCAAGTAGCTCACCAGGGACCTTGCATGGGAGCTCGCTAATTAGCTTGCCATGGAGCTTGCCTAACACTCGATTGGGATCTCACCAAACAACTTACCAAGTAGCTCACCTAGGAGCTCTTCTAGAGCTTTTCAATCAGCTCGAGTGGAGATTTCCTAGGAGGTCATTGACTAACGTACCTGGGAACTCACGTGGGAGCTCACCTGATAACTCACCTTACCAACTCACCTTGAGCTCATCTTGCAAACTCACCTTGAGCTGACCTTGCAAACTCACCTTGAGCTCACCTTGCCAACTCACCTTGACTCATCATCGATAGCTCACATGTAAGCTCACCTCAAATATTTCCAATAAGCTTACCTTTGAGCTTGCCTAGAAGCTCACCGAGCAACTCACCTAGTAGCTCAGGTGAGAGCTCAGCATATAGCTCATACAGGAGCCTATCAAGCATCTCAACTTGAGCTTACCTAGAAACTCACATGGGATCTTGCTTAATGCTCAACTTAACAACTCACCTTGAGCTCACCCAGCAGCTTTTTGAGTAGCTCAACATGAGCTCACCTGAGAGCTTGTCAAGCAGCTCACCTAAAAACTCACATGGGCACTCACCTTATAGCTCACCTACAAACTCATATGGGAGATCACCTATCAGCTCACCTTGCCGGCTCACCATTAGTTCACCGAGGAGCTCACCTTGCTAACTTTCCTTGAGCTCATCTCGGTATCTCACCTCATATTTCATCGAGCGACTCACCGAATAGCTCACTGGGAGCTCACCTAACAACTCGCACAGGAGCTCTCATAGCTGTTCACCGAGTAGGTTGACTTAAGCTCATTTTTGATCTCATCGAGAAGCTCATAGGGGACCTCACCTGGGATCTCTTTAAGTAGCTCACTTGGGAGCTCACCTCGCAGTTCACATGAGAACTCACCAAATAGCTCACAAAGTAGCTCACCCGGGAGTTCTTTTTGGAGCTCACCGATCATCTCGCCAAGTATCTCACCTAAGAGCTCTTTTAGGAGCTTGCTAATCAGCTCACCAAGTAGCTCACCTTGCCAACTTGCCTTGAGCTCACCTTGTAACCTCACCTTGAGCTCATCTGGTAGCTCGCATGTAAGCTCACCTCAAATATTTTCAATAAGCTCACCTTTTAGCTCACTTAGGAGCTCACCAAGTAGCTCACCTAGGAGATCAGCTAGGATCTCGGTAAGTAGCTCACCTAGAAGCTCATCGAGTAGCTCGACTTGAGCTTTCCCAAAAATTTCTCGGGAGCTTACTTGGTATCTTCCCTTGCCATCTCGCCTTGAGCTCACCCTGGGAGCTCACCGAGAAACTCAACTAGAGCTCACCCGGGACCTCGTCAAGTAGCTCATCGAAAAATCGCATGAAAAATCATCACGATAGCTCACCTTGTTAACTTGCATGGGAGCTCACCTTGCCAACTCACCTTAAGCTCATTGAGGAGCTCACCTTGCCAAATCACCTTGAGCTCATCTTGTAGCTTAGCTCAGAGTTCATCAAGGAGCTTGCCAAGTAGCTCACTTAGGAACTTGCCTAATAGCTCACCTAGGAGCTCACTGAGTAGGTTGACTTCAGCTTGCTTGTGAGCTTACGGAGTACCTCATCTAGGAGCTCACTTGGGAGCTCACCAAACAGCTCACCTGGGAGTTCACAAAAATCTCACCAAATAGCTCACGTGGGAGCTCTTCTAAGAGTTCATCAAGTAACTCATCCGGGAAATCACTGTGAGCTCACCCGATAGCTCACCTTTCCAACTCAGATTGAGCTCACCTTACAAACTCACCTTGAGATCACCTTGCCAACTCACCATGAGCTCATCCGGTAGCTCACATGTAAGCTCACCTAGGAGATTACCGACAAGCTTACATTTGAGCTCACCTAGTAGCTCACAAAGAAACTCACCTAAGATCTTGATCGGGAGCTTTTCAAGCGGCTCAAATTGAGCTTACCTAGAAACTCACCTAGGAACTCTCGATAGCTCACCTTTCCGGCTCACCTTGAGCTCACCCAGAGCTCACCGAGTAACTTGAATTGAGCTCACCCGAGAGCTCATCAAGTATCTCACCTAAAAACTCACATGGGAGATCACCTTGCCGACTCTCCTTGAGATTGCTAAGGAACTCACCTTCCTAATTCACATAGATCTCATTTGGTAGCTTGCCTCGAGTTCATTGAGTAGCTTGCCAAGTAGCTCACCCGGGAGCTCACCTAATAGCTTTCGAGATCTCACCAAGTAGCTTCTTTGAGTAGGCTAACTTGACCTTGATTACGAGCTCACCGAGCAGCTTATCGGGACCTTGCCTCAATTTGAGATACTTAGTGAGCTCCCTGGGTGAGCTAGTAAGGTGAGATATCGGGTGATCTCTAATGCGAGTTTCTAGGCAAGCTCAAGTAAAGCTACTCGATGAGCTCCTAGCCAAGCTACTTTGAGCTCCCGGTGAGCTCCTAGGTGAGCTACTCAGTGAGCTCCTAGGTAAGCTCAAAGGTAAGCTTGTTGATAAAATCTAAGGTGAGATTACATGTGAGCTACTAGATGAGCTCAAGGTGAGCTCAAGGTGAGTTAACAAGGTAAGCTCAAGGTGAGTTAGCAAGGCTAACTCGAGCTTATTAGTGAGCTCCCAGGAAGATCTCCGGGTGAGCTACCTGGTGAGCTATTTGACAAGCTCCCGGGTGAGCTGCTAGGTGAGCACCCAAGTTAGCTACTTAGCGAGCTCACAAGTGAGGTCCCTGGTGAGCTACTTGGTGAGCTGAAAAGTGAGCTTAAGTCAACATACTTGGTAAGCTACTCGGTGAGCTCCCAAGTGAGCCATTAGGTGAGCTCCCGGGTAAGACGTTAAGTGAGCTCCCGGGTGAGCTACTTGGTGAGCTATTTGATGAACTCTGAGGTGAGCGTCAAGACGAGCTTAAGCTAAGTTGGTAGGGTGAGCTCCTCGGTGAGCTCAAGGTGACCCGGCAAGATGAGATGATAGGAAAGCTCCCATGTGAGTTGGCAAGGCAAGCTATAATGTAAACTAACGTGTGAGTTTTTAGGAAAGCTACTTGATGAGCTCCTGGGTGACCTCAAGTTGAGCTACTCGGTGAGCTCCTAAATGAGCTTAAGGTGAGATGGCAAGGTGAGCTGTCATGTTTGGTTCAGGTAATCTCAAGTCAAGTTACTCGATGAGCTCCTAGGTGAGTGTTTTACCAAGCTCCCAGCCAAGCTCCTAGGTGAGCTCCTTGGTGAGCTCCCATGCAAGCTCAAGGTGAGTTGGCAACATGAGCTCAAGGTGAGTTGGCAAGGTGATCTTCCAGAAAGTTACTTGATGAGAACGTAGGAAATATCAACTAGACCCTATCGATGAGCTCCCGAAAATCTCCCGGGTGAGCTACTTGGAAAGCTATTTGGTGAGTTCCCAGGTAAGCTGCTAGGTGAGCTCCTAAGTAAGCTACTTGGTGAGCTCCCAGGTGAGGTCCTTGGCAAGCTACTCACCAAGCTCATAAGCAAGCTCAAGTTAACCTACTCAGTAAGTTTCTCGGTGAGCTCCCAAGTGAGCTATTAGGCGAGCTCCTAGGTGAGCTACCTAGTGAGCTTCTCAACAAACTCTGAGATGAGCTACTAGATGAGATCAAGGTGAGTTGGCAAGGTGAACTCCTCAACGAGCTTAAGGCGAGGTGATATTTGATCTCCCATATAAGTTTCTAGTGAGCAGTCAGGTGAGCTCCCATGTGAGTTTTTTCAGGTGAGCTGCTTGACAAAATCCCATATGAGCTCAAGTCGAGATGCTTAGTGAGCTCCTGGGTGAGCTCAAGGTGAGCTAGCAAGGCAATATATTAGGTGAGCTCCAAGGTGAGTTTCTAGGAAAGCTCAAGTCAAGATGCTCAACGAGCTCTTTGGCAAGTTACGTCTTTGAGCTCCCGGTGAGCTCCTAGGTGAGCTTCTTGGTGAAATATCAAGAAATCTTAAATGTGAGCTTATTAGAAATCTCTAAGGTGAGCTTACATGCGAGATACCGAGATGAGTTGAAGGTGATTTGGTAAGGTGAGCTCAAAGTGAGTTGGCAAGGCAAGCTCAAGGTGAGTTAGCAAGGTGAGCTATTAGGTAAGCTCCAAGGAGAGTTCCCGTGTGAGTTACTTGACGAGATCCCGGGTGAGCTCAACTTGAGTGGATCATCGAGCTCTCGAGAAGAGAACCTAGGTGAGCTAGTTGGGAGTTATTCAACAAGCTCCCAGATGACTGTTAGGTGAGCTCCCAAGTGAGCTACTTGGTGAGCTCCGGGTGAGGTCCCCTATGAGCTACTCAGTGAGCTCATAAGAGAGTTAAAGTTAACTTACTCGGCGAGCTTCTCGGTGAGCTCCTAAGCAAGCTTATAGGTAAGCTCCTAGGTGAACTATTAGGTGAGATCCCAGGTGATCTACTTGGTGAAATGTTTGATGAACTCTAAGGTGAGATACTGACGAGCTCAAGGTGAGTTGGCAAGGTGATCTTTTTAGTGAGATCAAGATGAGCTAGAAAGTTGAGGTGATAGGCAAGCATCCATGTGAGTTAGCAAAGTGAGATGTAAGGTGAGCTCCCATGTGAGTTTTTAGGTGAGCTACTTGACGAGCTCTTGGGTGAGCTCAAGTCAAGCCGCTTAGTGAGCTCTGGGTGAGCTCAAGGAAAGCCGACAAGGTGGAGAGCGTCACCAAGCTCCTAGGTGAGTTTCTAGGAAAACTCAAGTTTGGCTACTCGACGAGCTTCCAAGTGAGCTACTTTCGAGCTCCCATCCAAGCTCTTAGATGAGATACTTGGTGAGCTCCTAGGTGAGCTTATCGGCAATCTCGATGTGAGCTTATATGTGAGCTACCGGATGAGCTCAAGGTGAGTTAGCAAGGGAGCTCAAGGAAAGTTGGTAAGGTGAGCTTAAGGTGAGCTCAACTTCATCTAATCGGTGAGCTCTAAAAAGAACTCCCGGGGAGCTACTTTGCGAGCTATTTGGTGAGCTCCCGGGTGAGCTATTAGGTGAGATCCCAAGTGTGCTACTTAGTAAGGTCCGGGTGAGGTCCTCGGTGAGCTACTCGGTGAGCTCACAAGTGAGTTCACAAGTGAGCTCACAAGTCAACTCAAGTCAACCTACTCAGCAAGCTATTTGGTGAGCTCCCAAGTGAGCTACTTGGAAAACTCCCAAGTGAGGACCCTTATGAGCTACTTGGTGAGCTCATAGAGAGCTCAAAAGAGAGTTCAATTCAACCTACTCGGTGAGATTCTTAGAGATCTCTCAAGCAAGCTTATAGGTGAGCTCCTAGGTGAGCTATTAGGTGAGCTCCTGGTGAGATACTTGGTGAGTTACTTGATGAACTCGATGTGAGCTACCAAAAAGCTGAAGGTGAGTTGGTAAGGTGAGATTTTCAGTGAGCTCAAGTTGAGCTAGAAAGTAGAGGTGATAGGAAAGCTTCCATGTGAGTTAGAAAAGTGAGCTGTAAGGTGAGCTCCCATATGAGTTTTTGGGTGAGTTGCTTGATGAGCTTATAGGTGAGCTCAAGGTTATCTACTCAGCGAGCTCCTAGGTGAGCTCAAGTTGAGCTAAAAAAGTGAGCTATTAGGTGAGCTCCCAAGTGATTTTTTGGGAAAACTCAAGTTTAGCTGCTTGACGAGCTTCCAAGTGAGCTTCTTTCTGAGCTCCCAACCAAGCTACTCGGTGAGCTCCTACGAAAGCTCAAAGGTGTGTTTGTCAGCAATCTTTGAGGTGAGCTTATATGTGAGCTACCAGATGAGCTCAAGATGAGTTGACAAGGGGAACTCAAGGAAAGTTAGTAAGGAGAGCTCAAGGTGAGTTAATAAGGTGAGTTCAACTTGATCTAATCGGTGAGCTCCAAGAAGAATTCCCAGGAAAGCTACTTTGTGAGTTATTTGGTGAGCTCCTAGGCAATTTGTTATGCAAGCTCCTAAGTGAACTACTTGGTGATCTCCCGGGTAAGGTCCCCGGTAAGCTGCTTAGTGAGATCACAAGTAAGCTCACAAGAAAGCTCAAGTCAACCTACTCGACAAGTCTGTTTGGTAAGCTCCCAAGCGAGCTACTTGGTGAGCTCATAGGTGAGGTCCCCAACGAGCTTCTCGGTGAGCTCACAAGAAAGCTCAAGTCAACCTACTCAGTGAGCTGCTTGGTGAGCTCCCGGGAGAGCTTTTAGGTGAGCTCCTAGGTGAGCTACTTAGCGAGCTACTCAATGAACTTCGAGGTGAGCTACCAGATGAGCTCAAGGCGAGTTGGTAAGGTGAGATCCATAGTGAGCTTAAGGTGAGCTTTCAAGGTGAGTTGATAGGTGATCTCCCATGTAAGTTTCTGGGTGAGTTGTTATGTTAGCTCGCATGTGAGTTTTTAGGTGAGCTACTTGACGAGCTCCCAGGCAAGTTTCTAGGTAAGCTGCATCGGGTGAGCTCCAAAGTGAGTTTCTAGGTAAGCTTAAGTCGAGCTGCTCGATGAGCTCCTTGGTGAGCTACTTATTGAGCTTTTAGGTGAGCTTACATGTGCGCTACCAAATGAGTTTAAGGTGAGTTAGCAAGGTGAGCTCAAGGTGAGTTGGAAAGGTGAGATGTTAGGTGAGCTCTCAGGTGAGTTACTCGATGAGCTCCTAGGTGATCTCAACTCAAGCTGATCGGTGAGATCGTAGAAGAGCTCCCTGTGTGATCTACTTGGGAGCTATTTCTTGAGCTCCTAGGTGAGCTGCTAGAGAGCTCCCAAGGGATCTACTTGGTGAGATCCTGCAAGGTCCCCGGTGAGCTGCTCGGTGAGCTCATAAGTGAGATCAAGTCAACTTACTTAGTGAGCTACTCCGTTAGATCTTAGGTGAGCTATTAGGTGAGCTCCCAGGTGAGTCTGTTAGGTGAGCTACTTGGTGAGATGTTAGGTGAGATACTTGGTGAGATACTTGATGAAATCGAGGTGAGCTACCGGATGAGCTCAAGGAGAGTTGGTAAGGTGAGCTCCTCGGTGAGCTTAAGGTGAGCCGGTAAAGCGAGTTGGTAAGGTGAGTGTTAGGTGAGATCTCATGTAAGTTGGCAAGGTGAGCTATCGGGTGAGCTATTATGTGAGTTTTTGGGTGAGATGCTTAATGAGATCCTATGTGAGCTCAAGACAAGCTACACGGTGAGCTCCTGGGCAAGCTTAATGCGAGCTGGTAAGGTGAGATATCAAGTGAGCTCCTAGGTGAGTTTCTAGGTAAGCTCAAGGTGAGCTACTTGGTGAGCTCCCAGTGAGCTCAAAGGTGAGCTTATCAACAATCTCTAAGGTGAGCTTAAATGTGAGCTACTAGATGAGCTCAAGGTGATTTGGTAAGGCGAGCTATCAAGCGATCTCCTAGGTGAGTTCGTAGGTGAGTTACTTGACGAGCTCTTGGGAAAGCTTAACTTGAGCTGATCGAGCTCCCAGAAGAGCTCCCAAGTGACCTACTTGGTGAGATGTTTGGTGAGCTCCCGGGTGAGGTAGGCAGGCAAGCTCCCAAGTGAGCTACTTGGTGAGCTCCCAGAAAGGTCCCAGTTAGCTCACAAGTAAGATCAATTCAACCTACTC
Source organism: Taxus wallichiana var. yunnanensis (assembly GCA_018340775.1). Classification (NCBI taxonomy): domain Eukaryota; kingdom Viridiplantae; phylum Streptophyta; class Pinopsida; order Cupressales; family Taxaceae; genus Taxus; species Taxus wallichiana. The sequence goes on along the minus strand of CM031237.1, from coordinate 27,410,759 downwards.
GGTGAGAAATTTGGAAAGGTGAGATCCTCGGTGAGCTCAAGGCGAGCTAGTAAGGTGAGTGATAGGCTAGCTCCCATGCTATTTTCTAGGTGAGCTATCGTGTGAGCTCTCATGTGAGTTTTGGGTGTGTTGCTTGACGATCTCCGGGGAACTCAAGTTGAGTGCTCGATGAGCTCCAGGGTGAGATCAAGGTGAGTTGGCAAGGAAAGTTGTCGGTGAGCTTCGATGCTTGTTTCTAGGAAAGCTCAAGTTGAGCTGCTCGATGAGCTCCTCGGTGAGCTCTCAGGTGAACTCAAAGGTGAGCATGTTGGACATATCGAGGTGAGCTTAGATGTAAGATACTAGATGAGGTCAAGGTGAGTTGGAAAGCCGAGTTGTCGTGCAAGCTCCCGGGTGAGTTCCTAGGTGAGTTACTTGAGGAGCTCCTAGATGATCTTAACTTGAGCTGATCGGTGAGCTCCAGGAAGAGCTCTTGGGCAAGTTACTAGGTGAGATGTTTGGCAAGCTCTCGGGTGAGCTTCTAGGTGAGCTCCCAAGCAAACTACTTGGTGAGCTCACAAGTGAGATCAATTCAAACTACTAGTAGAGCTACTCAGTGAGCTCCCACATGAGCTATTAGGTGAGTTCCTAGGTGAGCTACTTGGTGAGCTTCTCAATGAACTCCAAGGTGAGCTAATAGGCAAGCTCCCCTATGAGTTAGCAAGGCTAGTAGTCAGGTGAGCTCCCATGCAAGTTTTCAGGTGAGTTTCTTAAAAAGTTCCTAGGTGACCTCAAGTTGAGATACTTGCACAAGCTCCCGGGTGAGCTCAAGGTGAGTTGATAAGGTGAGCTATGGAGCAAACTCCTTGGAATTTTTGGGAAATATCAAGTCGATCTACTCAATGAGATCCTAAGAAAGCTACTTACCAAGCTCCAAGCCAAGCTCCTAGGTGAGCTACTCGGTGAGCTCCCAGGTGAGCTCAAAGGTGAGATTGTCGGTAATCTCTGAGGTGAGCTTACATGCGAGCTACCAAATGAGCTAAGGGTGAGTTAGGAAGGAAAGGTCAAGGTGAGTTGGCAAGGTGAGCTTAAGGTGAGTTGGTAAGGAAAGGTATTAGGTGAGATTCTAGGTGAGTTCCTAGTCGAGTTACTCCACTAGCTCCTAGGTGAACTCAACTTAAACGTATTGTGATGAGCTCTAAGAAGAGATCCTAGGTGAGCTCCCAAGTAATATATTTAGTTAGATCCTAGGAGAGGTCCCCGACATACTACTCGGTGAGCTCACAAGTGACTCAAGTCAACCTACTCGGCGAGCTACTCTGCGAGCTCTAAAGTGAGATGTTAGGTGATCTACTTGGTGAGTTTCTTGATGAAATCTTAGATGAGCTACTGCACAAGCTCAAGAAGAGTTAGTAAGGTGAGCTGTCGGGGAAAGCTCCCATGTGAGTTTTGGGTGAGATGCTTGATAAGATCCTAGGTGAACTCAAGTCAAGCTACTCGGTGAGCTCTTGGGTGAGCTCAAGGAAAGCTGTAAGGTGATCATCGGTCAGAAAAATCCCGTGTGATTTTTCGAGGCAAGATCAATTTAAGCCGCTACGTGATCTCTCGCGCAATCTACTTACCCGAGCTCCCATCCGAGCTCCTAGGTGAGCTGATTTTGGGCTCCCAAGTGAGCTCAAAGGTGAGCTTGTTAAAAATATCTTAGGTGAGCTTACATACGAGCTACTAGACGAGCTTAAGGTGAGTTAGAAAGGCAAACTCAAGTTGAGTTGGCAAGAAGAGCTCAAGGTGAGCTCCTAGGTGAGTTCTTAAGTGAGTTACTCGACAAGCTCCCTAGCAAGCTCAACTCGAGCTGATCAGAAATGTAACACCTTGAAGCTGTTGTTACTTTCTCCTAAGCATTCAAGTGTTGATATGTGATTTCTTGTAAAGGATGTGTTCCTCGATTAGAAATCATGCTTGATATGTATCCGAATTTCTTGTAGATTGCAGATCTTGGACCGAGTCGAGAATATGATTAGACTCTTTTATTTATTTCATTTTGTGTCTGAATATTAATCTGATCACGGAATGAATTATAGAGATATTCATCTATAATATCTAGACTTGGATCAGTGGAATTGATCCAAGTAATGCTTTAAATCTGTTTGTGATAAATTAGATCACAGACCTTGAACAGGTTGCAAGGTATGGAAGCATTTATTGTCGGTCGAGTATGACTCAGGCTGATCTTGAGAAATGAATTGGTTCCCGATATGGAGGTATATCTGGAAGGTCTCGGACGTGGACCAAGTAATAATTCTGTCATGTATATTCCTGTAGCCTAACGGCTGTATAGGAGTGAATCCTGTTCGGAGATGCATGATTTTGGGTCTTTTCTTGGCATATAAAATGTTATACCTTACTGGAATTATTAATGGTTAGTAACCTAAAAACTAAAACCTAACCTAGGGGTTAGATTATTGTTAAGCTAACCTAGACCTAGGCTATGTGTTAATATCCTAAGTTAGTATCTATGTGTAAATTGGTTAGTATGGGTATTACCCTAAATTCTAACCTAAGATGCTAACCTAACTAATGAGGAGATTATGAAGGGGCCTATGGAAGGGGGTGCGAACCATGGGCGGCGTTTTCTATGGCAATTAATGCTGGGGATAAGGATGAGGGACAGGTCATGGCGGAGGCTTAAGCGGCGGCTAACCTGTGCAGACGTGGCAATTTGCTAAGTTTGGAAATGAACTTGAGTTTTAGTTGGACTGTCGCCAATTTTGGCGGTCGGTGGAAGTTGAGTTTAAGCGGGAAAGTAGGTTTAATGGCATTCAATGTTCTAGGGAGATGAGCTCGGAACTCGCGAGAAGGCATGCAAACGGGAAGTTGAAGGTTTGTTTGGTTTGTCGCAATTTTCGGTCTTCTCTCTCTCTCTGCTTGTTCATGGTTCTTCGCACTGATTCTCCTTGAGTTGCATGGCAAGAATGAATTTCTCTGGCTCTTTTCTCTGTCATGGAAGATATATATGTGATGGAGACGGCGAAATTTTTTTGGTCGCTTTATCTTGGAAAAAGAAAAGGAAGTTTGAGCTCTTCTAGTGGTCCGCCGGAAATTTGATAGAAGCAGTGAATAACTGTTGTGTTACCGTAGTTTATACGACCTAGCGGAAGTTGTTTTCCTTGTTATTATGTTAGCGGGATTACTTGTTGATTTGTGTATAATATAGATACACTGTACTTTATTTTATCGACTAAAGTGGAGTCCATGATTGATTCGTATATTGCTATCTATTGCTTTGAGAATGTAGATTCATCCATAAGTTTTGTGAATTGATTTTTGTGGAAGCTTTGGTAAGAAGAAACAGTCTTTTGGCCACCGTTATTTGAAATAATTAAAGGATAAAGACTTCCCGGGTATGCATTTTCATTTCTATGTGAAAGTGTTTGAAAGTTTCAAAGCGGCTCGAGTTGATTTCCTTGCTTGAAATGGGTATTTGATTTGCTTACACTTGTTTCATTCTCGAATGATTGTCATAGCGGCATAGAAGGAATCATCACCAAATTCTTAGTACGCTCTTTGTAGGGTTCGGTGGTTATGAGTATAAAACCATTAACAGTATACAGTGTGAATATATAGATTTATACTGTTGTGATTTGGATGACTCTGAGGAGTCGATTGAATGATTCATTTTACATTTGAGTCGAATATAGTTAAGTTGTTGGTATTTTATGTGCCAGCGACTTAATGGAATAACATGTTTTTCGATCTTGTTATTTCGATTAGAATTCCTTCGTGTTTCAGGGATTTTGTGGCACAGATTCTTAGGTGATCATGTACGTCTTCAACCTGTACAAATTTGTGTAAAAAGGTTGGCAGAGTTCAGTCGGGTTCTTGGTTTGAAATCAGAGATTAATTTGTTCGTCTGATTCTTATTATGCTTCGTTGATGAATATCAGTATGAATTCATATGCATTTGCTTGAATTGTTACCTCCGTTTGAATCATTAGGAATTCTGGAAAGGTAGCTGGTACTTCTGTCTCTTTCTGAACTTGACTTTGGACACTATCTTTGTCACTGTTTGAGATCCTTGAATATGGATGACTGTTTCGTGTTCTGACCTTGTTTGGGTAAGTCGCGAATACCACACTAAGACTTGCATGCGCCAAGGTAAGGGTCGATTGGTTGTATTCCCTTCTTTTACTTCAGTCCAATTTTGACTGAGAAAGAATAAGTATGCTAGGTTCTTTTCCATTTAATCAGTCCGATTTGACTGAGCATGATTTGGAAATACTTTTGTGTGGTCAACATAGCATAGTCTCTAGAAACCTCAAATTTCTTTATGCAATAAGGTTGTTGTTTCTGGTGTTACACTTGTAGTTTCTTGTTTTCAACTTGTGTCAAAGCCTTACTGTGTAAAAGGAACTAGCATTGGGCTTAGGGTTGATACATGAATTGCTGATGTGTTAGTTCTTTGTCTGAGGAGTTTTTGCGGTGTTTCTATTTTCGTGATTTTGAATAGCGATCTTGCTAGCGGCTTGTCTAACTTGTTCATTTATATCTTTGGATAAATGTTTTCATAGGAGAAGACAGATCTGAGTGATGAATTTATGTGAAAGGAAGTATGAATGGATTGGTTCTTTCTCTTCCTTTATTTCATATTTGTTGATATTCGCCTAACAGGGGAAATTGTTTTGTAGCATTTTGGTAGATATCCCGAATTGTTATGTTATTTCCCTTTTGGAAGAATGAAACAATCTGACCAATGTTGTGATTTGGATTCAATGATTGTTTGTATACATTCGTTCCTTGATTTTTAATATTTGATGAAATATTAGAAAGTGATTAAGACTATTTTTGTAACAATGATGGAGTTACATACTTGTAATCATTTTGTATTACAAGGACATAGTCTGAATATGTTTACTTATTTGGATATTTGATCTCATTTAAACAGGGTGTTTAATGAAAACAATTGATGGATTGCAATTGTTTTAAAAGTTAGTGCTTATCATGCTCAGTTCATTGAACTGACTCATGTTGACTATTTTTGCAGATGATTGCCGTAAGAGGTAAAAGCAATGCAGATCTGACAGGCTGATCAGATTGTTTATTTGATTTATAATGAATTACAGCTTGATTTTATAGATGTACTATATGAGAAAAGATGTTTCTTTTCCGTTAGCATTATATCAAGTATGTTGTTGCATAAAATGTAATTGTATAGTTTTGAAAGGAATGGAAATAAGTGTTTGATACTTATGTGTTGTATTCTATTTCTGAAAGTTGACCTTCTTCGGTTTATGTAACGAAGGGGCATTGTTATCATTGTATAATTGGATGCTTTTGTGATCGACAATGAAAGCTTGCATGAAAATGAGGTTGAATTCTTATGAGTGTTTAGTAGTTCTAATTTGTTCTAGCAAAAGCAATATTGGATTTAAATAATTGTCTTTCTAGAAGATAGGTTAAAAAATGAGCCTAAAGAGAACGCTAAACAAACCTGGATTAAATTACTAATCCCTAGTCCTAAGTATGACATGACAATATTAAATTGGATTCTTAATCATTTATATCTTTATACTAGAAAGTATGATATAAATTGAGTTAAGAGAAGCGATATTCAATCAAATGGAGTTCGATTGGCAATCTCAAGCAAAGGTTATGAGATCTTGTCGATTCTGTTGCTTTAGAATCGTGTGTATTCTAATGACTCCTTGATGGGAACTTGACCGTAATATCTCTACCATGTAATGGGTTTTAATAGAGAAGGGTCATCTTAAGACAAAGAATCCAGGGGATTTGGAAAGGCTAACCTTAGGGAAAACTCTTTAAAAGTGATTTAAACTCAAGTGCGTAACGCTTGTTACTGAGTAGATCTTTTCGAGGCGGATTTAAAGGTTGACGACATAAGTCAACTGCAGAGTTGTACCTCCGAGAAGATTAGGATCTTCTTGAAGTTACAATAATGTAGATGACTTATGGTGACACCCTTTGCATTGATCGCTAAGATTTACACTTGATTTCGCACGAGTTACCCTGGGACCGATTAAGAACGTGGGTGGTCGTGTTATAAGGCTGCCTAGGAGATTAGGGTATCATGACACACCGGTTGAACTACAAGGTTGAACCAAGTATGTCATCATATCCTAATCCTCGTGGTCATCCATATAACATTATCACCTTGTTAATGCGCCTCCGAGTGATTCGGATTGTGAAAGGAAGGACCGACAATAGTCAAGTATAAGACATTCTATATAACATATGAATGGGGTGAAGGACGTATTCAGTTGATTGAGTATGCGTTAAGGAATACGAGACATGAACAGTATGTTTCAAATCTTTGGCCAAAGTATCGCAAGCTGCTGATTGCGTTGTCCTAATTCACCTAGTCTAAGGGATGAGATGCCGATGAATAATGGTAACAATTATTCAGTTAGATTCCTTAGATGAGAGCATTCTAAATCCCAAATTAGGGAAGAGAACCGCAAGAGTATTGTGTTAAATAAAAACACCAGCTCTTATTACTCATGAATAGATCGGTAGATTACCGAGTCATGGAATGAATAGATCGGAGGTACTCCGAGTCATTACTGTTGCATATGGTTATGTCATTATATAAATGGTTATTTGAATTGTGAGTTCTAAATTATGTATTTAGAACCAGTATGCAATTATCAAAAAAAAAAAAATTGACTTGTTCTATTGTCTAAAATGAGGATGTTACATCTTGGTATCGAGTGAAGGTTGCGGCTCTTGGACCTATTGAGTCCATAATCGATAAAAACCTGAATTTTCTTGTAAGCAGAAAATGGTTAGAACAAGAGGAACGTTGCGAGTAATGCTCCACCGAAGGAGGAGCGCAACAACCCGTAAACTTGATGAGATCCTCTGCTACCCGTTGGACACAAGAGATCGTTTAGCTGCACTTGAACAGCGGTGACGGAAATGAGGAGGATGTAGAGGCTGATAATAATAATCAGCAACCTCCTGAGGACAACCCCGAAATGGGTGTTGATGTTAATGCTGGAAATGCACCTGTCCAACCAGAAAACAAAAAGGCCAGATTGGCAGCAGAACTCACTAATGATATAAAAAGGATAAGTCCACCTAAGTATGATGGCACCACATTAGGAGATGGAGTCGAGGCGGCTCAGCGAAATGGAGAAGTACTTTGCAATAAGGAACTTCTCGGAGGAAACCAAAGCTATTTGGGGAGCCTATCAGCTTTCTCACGAAGCGTCTTCGTGGTGGGATAGCCGAAAAGCTGAGCTAAACATTGATGAGACCAATATTACTTGGGATCAATTTAAAGGCTATTTTAGGCAACGGTGGCTGCCACAACTTTTCTATGATCAGAAAATGACAAATTTCAGAACTTAGCTCA
>CM031237.1:27124524-27403308 GCA_018340775.1 Taxus wallichiana var. yunnanensis | reverse complement strand
GGGATGATAATTCTTTAAGAGAGGAAGAATGTAACACTCTGATTTTGTATGTTAACTTGGTAAATGTTTTACATACTGTTATAGCTCTTGGAATGAAAGCAAACATGTTAAGATACGTCTTGATCTTAAGAGAATGTGTTGCTAATTTGGATTCTTGCATACTGTGATTTATTGCATGGGACAGCAAATATTGTACTTGTGTGTTTGCTGATGTGACGACAGATTGTCGTATAATTGCTTGCTCTTGTGCTGATTGACAGCATACCCTGAATCAACTCCATTGATTCAAGTATCTTTGAGTCCTCTTGTGTTTTCTATGTTAATTCACACTTGAAGCTGGACTAGGATTATTATGAACGTGCAAAGGTGCACGATTACAGTGTGAATAGCTAGCACGAAAAAGCCAACGACAGGGGTTCGATTCTTGAACCCTGTACTGTCGAATTTGGGACCTCGTGAGGCAAGAAATGCCTGGACACGAGTGGCCTTGGCACGCAATCTGAAGGACGGAACGTCCTACTCTGCATTAACGTGAATGTTAGTAAGGAGGCTGGATGGAAGTTGTTAGTGTTAGTGGTTAGTGTGAATTAAACCTAAACTAACCCTAAAGCCTAACATACATCCTACACTACTATCCTAAGTGGATTTTTAAATTCAAAAAAAAAAAAAAAGGGAAAATAAACCTAAGTTCTAAAACCTAAGGTTAAACTAGGACCTAGGTTGAATACTACTTGCAACCTAAACTAATCCTAATCTAAGGGGTACGCAGACCCTTGGGAGGAAAGGGATAAGGATGAAGGAAGGGCATTCATTGGCATTTAATAGGCAGTCCCTACGTGGACAGCGCCAGTTTTGGCGGGGCAGGTAGGAATTAGAGGCATCTATTTGGAGATAGAGCCAACTTTGATTTGCATGGAAATTTGAAATTTAAAAAGCTCGCCAACTCAAGTGGCGGTGGCGTGGAAAGTAAGGAAAAAGGCAAAGCCTTTAATGCATTAATGGTTTTTGGTCCTCGCGACCAGTTCGCCTTGGAAACAGCATGAGGAAAAATTGATTTTCATTTTTGTTGGTTCGAGCCTTTTGTAAAGTTGCTCTGCATTTGGTTTTTCTGACCTGGTTCGGTCGAACCAGCTCTTGGCATTTGACATTTTGTGGAGATTTGGAGGCTGTTGTTAAGCCTGAAGAAGGAAGGAAGTGTTGGAGAGATTGTGCTGTTGCTGTGGAAGGAAAAACGCGGCAAACAACGTTTTCTTCGAGTTCTGGAAGAGAGAATACAGGCACGTTAAGCCCTTCTCTTTAAAATCTTTGCTTGATTTAAATGTTTCATTAAAACAACCCTGCTCTTGGGTTTGGATTTCGTGATTGCTGTCGAGTCGATTTGACTTGGATTTTGTTGGTTCTTGCTTTCTTCTCTTTGGAAAATGATATGATGAATCGTTCTGGTTGCTCGGTTTTAATTTGTATTTGTTCGAATCAAATTGGAAATGAATTATTGTATTGGGTATTGACTGTATGGAGGTTGGAAATAGATATTTCCTTCACTGTTCGTGTTGTTGGAACTGGAACAGGCTGTTTAATTGTTTCCTTATAGTGTAATCATTTCTTTGCTGTTGTGAATAATCTGACCTTGCATTTTGATTGGTTGGGAACACTTCCACGACGTGCTGGTTTGTTGACAGTATGGTGTTTAAAATAGATGTTTTTCTTTCACTGTTCGTGATGTTTGAAAGTAGAACAGGTCGTGTAATCGTTCCTTGTTGTTGTGTTTGGAACTGCCATTGCATGTAAATGGAGGTTGAATATGGTTGGGTGTGTTGCCATAATTTGGGTTCGTTGACCCTTGCTGATTCTTTTCTTTTGAAATGATAGGGAATCATTTTTCTGTGCTGTGTTTAACTGCCTTGCTCTTCTTGCATGGAACTCCTCCATGTTGTCTTTGGCTATTGACTTAATATATAAATGCGAACTGGTTATTCTTGTGAAATGGAATGTGGAGGCTATGCAGCAGAGTGGGTATTTTATTGCTGTACTATTGTTTTGCTGTCATTTGAACTTGTGTTATAACTGTATCGGCTGTGTGAGTTGCATGAGGTCGTTCCTATAATGAAATTTCTTTTACAAGAGGGAATAGATCTTCTCTCTTCTTTGTGTTTGATTAGGATGAAGACAATTCAATTTTGTCTGAATATAGGAAGTTGCCTTGGGAAAAGAAAAGATAACACATTATTGACTGTTCTTTCTTTTTTTGCTTAAAATAGATAAGACTTCTCTCTTCCTTCTGCTGTTTCGAATTATGAGGAAATGGCATCTTGTATTTTAAAAGGAATGGGCATTAGACTTTTATATGAGTGTTCTTGGGAATTGGAAAAGAAATAGCTTTCCTTCTGAAATTATATTGAATAAAGGTGATCTGGCTAGGAAAGTATGATGATTAGTTATGTTGAACAATGCTAAATGGTCTTTGAGAATGGACTATTTTGGTGGTTATGAATTAGCTTTGAATTGCTGGGCAAGGATTACATGCATTGAAATTTTGTCTTGCAATGGGAGTTGTCTTGACTGTACTAGGTTCATGTTTTGCCACCCTGTACGGTTATTTTGCTAAAGATAATGACATTTGATTTTGCATTCTGGAAGTTGTGCATACTGTTATGAAACTGGAAAATGGATTGGGTAGACCGTAGAATCATTGTTGGAAGGAAATCCTCCTTCTGCCTGCTGTTCTCACTTGGTGAAATTCATAGTCATGAGAACATTAGACTTGCTTTGTAGGTAACAATGAATGAATAATATGTTATTTTGAAGGATACATTCATATGATTATGAATTGATGTGATTTATTGGTGCATGATGAATAATTGTTTGTTTGGTTAATGATTCAGTGATAGAAATATGGTTCCTTATAATTATGGTAAATATAAGGTATGCAGCCTTATATTGTTTGATCTTGGGTGTACATAATGTTGTACTAACTGTTTCGGATCTTTACATGAGTCTGACTCAAATGAAGTATGGATATGGATGATGAATTCTTCCTATTTTCTTTTCAAAGCTGATTATAAATGAAATTATCCTTGTTGCCAGAAAGTGAATTCCAAATGGATTTTGTAAGTTTCACTCTGAACTGTTATCTTGATCTGTCTTTCGTTTGGATTCCACTGTTAGGACAGTCATGCGGAAAGAAATAGAGATATGAATGAATGTCTTAGAAAAATGATCTTTCTTCTTTCATTCAGTTAGAAATCTGGAATTCGTGAATGAAGAATTTTATAGTGCTTAGATGGGAGCTACTATATGCATTGCTGTTCGCTTTCTTGTTTGTACTTGAATGCTTTAAATTTAACATGCTTCATGAACGGAAAGGAACGTAATGGATTTATATTCAGTTAGTTTCATCCTTTGCATTTGTTATTAATGAAAGGCGTGGAAAGGATAACTGTATGCTATATAGGCAGCAAACTACTTGTATTCCTAACGTTACAAATATTGTAAATTGATACTTGCAATGATTATGTGGAAACGGGACAGCAGTCCCTTGGCTGATTGTGATGATATTTTTCTGATAGTTCAGTTGTTATGCTGATCTCTCCTTTGTGCCTATTTTGAGATTGATGTTTTGCTGTCGTTTCATAAAAGCAGGGTTCTTTTATTGAAACAGTTAGTTGAAGCATCTTATTTTAAGGATAAGTGCTTAATGTGCTCAGTTCATTGAACTGACCCGTGCAATTCATTTTGCAGATGGAATTTGATTAGAATGAAGACTTGGCTGTCTTCTGATGCATCTTGATTAGATGTAAATTAAATTGTAACTGTTGCTTTCATTCCTCTTTGAGGAATTGTGAACGAAGAAAATGTATTCTTCTGTCCATGAGTTGTATGGATGCTTTGTAAAAACTATACCCAATCAGCTGGATTGGCAAATGTACAAATTATGACTTACAATATTGAATACAGTTACAAGTGTGATATTTTCAATAATTATATCAGTTGATATTGTTGTTTAAATTGGAAATATGATGTTATTTCCTGAGTTGGAATTGTTTCATTATCCTTGGATGGATGTTGAATTGAAACTGATATCTATTCTTACTTAAATACAACTTTTAAGTTGAACAATGCAATTAGTTCATACTTGGGTAAAGATGAATTTTTAATTGACATTAAAAAGGATTAAGAAGAATATGATTTCATAATCAGAAGGTATTCAGGATTAGCTTAGGAGCTAAGGAATATCAATTCAATTTTAGAGTAATCAAACTTTGTTTTCGAACTCCATTAATGATCCCATTTGATAAAATTCAGAATAAAGGATATAGGATAAATGTATCCATAACCAATGATCCTTAACTATATAACGTTAAGGAGAACAAATGAATTCATTTCTCGAAGATTAGACCTCGTTTGAATGACGTCTAATAAGTTAATATTCTGAAATTAGTTGCAGTTGGAAACATCTTGGTTAAGTTTAATAGGTTAAACTTATTACGTCCGTTGGTACGGGCTGCTTAATCCAATGATTAAGAAATGAACCAAGTAAGGAAATGTAGCCCTTCGATACGAAGGAGACGATACTTGGCAAACTAATGGACAGTTTAGTCCCTCTTAGTTATATACAACTGCAACGGAAACGAGGATCAAGGGATCAGCGTGGATGCTGAAAATTGCTTAAACTATTAACTCGTGGCTAAGTCACTTGGGCAGGATGTGTATTCTCGATGGGAGGATTCTGCAGGACATTGGCATACGCCAGCTACAGCAAGGTGTCTTCATGAAGACGGGGTCTTCATGACGACACAATGTTGCAGCTGACATATAGCAATGCCCTCCCGAATTAAAACATTTAGAATACATAGGCTGAATGTGTAGATCTTAGCTGGGGTGGAGATAGGGTATGATCTGGTATACGGAGTGACTCCGGAATACTAAAGATAATCAGACACACGGAGTCGTGGGGTAACGACACCGTATGTCTGCGTATCTTTAGTTACCAGGAGTGCCTTCCTATACCCGTTCATATTACTAGCTGGAATTGAAAATTTAAAAACTGAACTTAAACGATGAGGACTGGTAGGAACCAGGAAAGACCATTCTAGATAACAGGTGAAGTGAAGTGAAGGACGTATTCCGTAGATGTGTATCACATCCAGGAATATGATCATGCAAAGCATGTGAAAATATTTGGCCAAAGTATCGCAATTGCTGGTTGCGTTGTCCTTATCACTTAATTTAAGATGCAGGATGTCAGATGAATATCAGTAACAGATATTCAGATAGGCTTCTTAAATGGATCACTTCGATAACCGGGGAAGGTTATGAGAACAAGTATATAAAATATACTATGCATAAACAAACATGAAGGATCGGTTGTTGCCGAGTCATGAAATGAAGGATCGTTGAAACTCCGAGCCATGAAAATGGAAGGATCGGCAGTTCATCGAGTCATTTACAGCAGCATATAGAATCTGTTATAAGATTGAATGGCATTGAATGTGTGTTCCATATTGTAAATATGTGAACAGGGAACATTCGTTTTAAAAAGAAATTGTATGATCCAAACTGTGTTGTTTGGGCAGAGAACAATTATTAAATCTTGAACGTGTGTTTGAATTTTATAATTCATAACAGAGAACGTTATATAAAAAAAAAAAAAAATTTCCCTTGTTACGTGTTTTAAATTGAGGATGTTACGGTTGTCGTGAAAGCTTCCAAGTCGGCTTTTTTAGGGAATCTCAAGTCGATCTACTGACGAGCTCCTAGGCAAGCTACTTGCTGAGCTCCCAACCAAGCTCCTAGGTGAGCTGCTCGGTGAGCTCCCATGCGAGCTCAAAGGTGACCTTGTCGGAAATCTCTGAGGTGAGTTTACATGGGAGCTACTAGATGAGCTTAAGGTAAGTTGGCAAGGTGAGTTCAAGGTAAGTTGGTAAGGTGAGCTCAAGGTGATTTTACAAGGGGAGTTGTTAGGTGAGCTCCTAGGTGAGTTCCCAAGTGAGTTACTTTGTGAGCTATTTAGCAAGCTCCCAGGTGAGCTACTAGGTGAGATCCCAAGCGAGCTACTTCTCGAGCTACTAGGTGAGTTTCCCGGTGAGCTCAAAAGTAACCTCAAGTCAACCTACTCGGTGAACTGCTCGGTGAGCTCCAATGAGAAGCTGTTAGGGGAGCTCCCAGTGAGTTACTTGATGAGCTCTTGGGTGAACTCAACTTGAGATGATCAGCGAGCTCCCAGAAGAGCTCCCAGGTGAGCTACTTAGTGAGATATTTGGCCAGCTCCCATGTGATCTACTAGGTGAGCTCCCAAGCAAGCTACTTGGTGAGCTCCCAAGTGAGGTTCCCAGTGAGCTCACAGGTGAGCTCAAGTCAACCTACTCAGTGAGCTTCTCGGTGAGCTCCTAGGTGAGTTATTAGGTGAGCTCCCCGCAAGCTGTTAGGTGAGCTCCTAGGTAAGCTACTTGGTGAATTTCTCGATGAACTCCGAGGTGAGCTACTAGATGAGTACAAGGAAAGTTGGTAGGGTAAGCTCCTTCACAAGCTCAAGGAAAGCTCCCATGTGAATTTTTGGGTGAGTTACTTGATGAGCTCCTGAATGAGCTCAAGTCGAGATGCTCGGTGAGCTCAAGGAAAGTTGGTAAGGTGAGCTTTCAGGTGAAGTCCCAGGTAAGTTTTTAGGTGAGAAATTTGACGAGCTCCCAAGTGAGATCAAGTAGAGCTACTCGGAGAGATCCTAGACAATCTCCCAAGTAAGCCTACTCACTCTCGGGTGAGATCAAGTCAACCTATTTGCTGAGCTACTTGGTGAGCTCCTAGGTGAGCTGTTAGGAGAGCTCTCAGGTGAGCTACTTGGTGAGTTACTTGACAAACTCTGAGGGGAGGTACCAAATGAGCTCAAGGTAAGTTGACAAGGTGATCTCCTCAGCGAGCTCAAGGTGACCTAGCAATGTGAGCTAATAGGAAATCTCCTATATGAGTTGGTAAGGTGAGCTATCAGGTGAGCTCCCATGTGAGTTTTTGGGTGAGTTGTTTGACGAGCTCCTAGGTGAGATTAAGTTAATCTACTCAGTGAGGTCCTAGGTGAGCTCAAAGTAAGTTGGAAACGTGAGCTATCTGGTAAGCTCCCAGGCAAGTTTGAGCAAGCTCAAGTCGAGGTACTTGATGAGCTCCTGGGTAAGCTACTTGTCGAGCTCCTAACTGAGCTCCTAGGTGAGCTGCTTGGTGAGCTCCCAAGCTAGCTCAAAGCTGACCTTATTGGAAATATTTGAGGTGAGCTTACATGTGAGCTATAAGATATGCTTAAGGTGAGTTGGCAAGGCAAGCTCAAGGAAAGCTTGCAAGGTGAGCTATCAGGTGAGCTACCATGCGAGTTTATGGGCAAGCTCAAGTCGAGCTACTCAACGAGCTCCTGGATGAGCTGCTTACCGAGCTCCTAGCTGACCTCTTAGGTGAGTTGCTTGGTTATCTCCTAGGTGAGGTCAAAGGTGAGCTTATCAGAAATATTTGATGTGAGCTTACATGCAAGCTACCAGATGAGCTCAAGGTGAGTTGGCAAGGTGAGCTCAAGGCAAGTTTGTAAGGTGAACTCATGGTGAGTTGGCAAGCAGAGCTATGGAGTGAGCTCCCAGGTGATTTCCAAGATGAGTTACTCGATAAGCTCCCAGGTAAGATCACCTCGAGCTAATCGGTGAGCTCTAAGAAGAGCTCTTAGGTGACCTACTAGGTGAGCTCCCAAGTGAGCTACTTGGAAAGCTCACAGGCGAGGTCCTTGGTGAGCTACTCGGTAAGCTCACAAAAGAGATCAAGTTAACCTACTCGGTGATCTCCCAGTTGAGTTATTAGGTGAGCTCCTAGGAAAGCTACTTGGTGAGCTACTTGATGAACTTTGAGGCAAGCTACTAGCTGAGCTTAAGGTGAGTTGGCAAGGTGAGCTCCTTAGCGAGCTTAAGGTGAGATGACAATGTGATATGATAGGTGAACTCCCATACGAGTTGGCAAGGTGAGCTGTTAGGTGAGCTCCCATGTGAGTTTTCAGGTGAGCTACTTGATGAGCTCCCGGGTGAGCTCAAGTTGAGCTACTCGGTGAGCTCCTAGGTGAACTCAAGGTGAGTTGGCAAGGTGACCTATCACGTGAGATCTGAGGCAAGTTTCTGAGCAAGATAAAGTTAAGCTAGTCGATGAGATCCTGGGTGAGATTTTTTCTGAGCTCCCAGTGAGCTCGTAGGTGAGCTTCTCGGTGAGCTCCTAGGTGAGCTCAAAGGTGAGCTTGTCAAAAATCTATGAGGTGAGCTTACATGCGAGCTACAAGATGAGATCAAGGTGAGAGATCCCAAGTGAGTTTCTGAGAAAGCTCAAGTCAAGCTACTTGAAGAGCTCTTAGGTGAGCTACTTTCCAAGCTCCTAGCTAGGCTCCTAGGTGAGCTTCTTGGTGAGCTCCCATGCGAGCTCAAAGGTGAGATTGTTGGTAATCTCTGAGGTGAGCTTACATGCGAGCTACCAGATGAGATCAAGGTGAGTTGGTAAGGTGAGATCAAGGCGAGGTTGTAAGGTGAGCTCAAGGTGAGTGTGTAAGGTGAGCTATCAGGTGAGCTCCCATGCAAGTTCCTAGGAAAGTTACTCGATGAGCTCCTAGGTGAGCTCAACTCGAGCTGATCGGTGAGATCCCAGAAGAGCTCCAAGGTGAGCTACATGGTGAGCTATTTGATGAGCTCCCATGTGAGTTACTAGATGAGCTCTTAGGTGAGCTACTTGGAGAGCCCAGACATGGTCCCTAGTGAGCTGCTTGGTGAGGTCACAAGCAAGCTCAAGTAAACCTACTCGGTAAGCTGCTCATTGAGCTCTTGGGTGAGTTCCCAGTGAGCTACTTGGTGAGCTACTTAATGAAATCGAGGTGAGCTACCAGACGAGCTCAAGGTGAGTTGGCAAGGTGAGCTCCTTAGTGACCTCAAGGTGAGCTGATAGGTAAGCTCCCATGTGTTTTTTTGGGTGAGCTATTAGGTGAGCTCCCATGTGAGTTTTCAGGTGAGCTTCTTGACGAGCTTCAGGTGAGCTCAAGTCAAGTTACTCAGTGAGCTCTTGGGTGAGCTCAAGGTGAGTTCGTAAGGTAATCTGTTAGGTAAGCTTCTAGGTGAGTTTTCAGGCAAGCTCATGTCGATCTCCTGGGTGAGCTACTTACCGAACTCCCAGTTGAGCTCCTAGGTGAACTACATGGTGAGATCCTAGGTGAGGTCAAAGGTGAGCTTGTAGGTAATCTCTTGGGTGAGATTACATGTGAGCTACCAGATGAGCACAAGGCAAGTTGACAAGGTGAGCTCAAGGTGAGGTGGCAAGGTGAGCTGTCAAGCGAGCTCCCAAGTGAGTTCCCAGGTGAGTTACTTAATGATCTCCTAGGTGACCTTAGCTTGAGCTTATTGGTGAGCTTGCAGAAGAGTTCCCAAGTGAGCTACTTGGCGAGTTACTCGGTGAGCTCACAAGCTAGCTCAAGTCAACCTACTCGCCAAGCTATTCTGTTAGCTCCCAGGTGAGTTGTTAGGCAAGCTACTCGATGAAATCCAAGGTGAGCTACTAGATGAGGTCAAGGTGAGTTGGCAAGGTGAGCTCCTCAGTGAGCTCAAGGAGAGTTGATAAGGTGAGCTGATAGGTGAGATCCCATGTGAGTTTCTGTGTGATTTGTCAGGGAAGCTCCCATGCGAGTTTTTAGGCAAGCTACTTTACTAGCTCCTAGGTGAGCTAAAGGTGAGTTGGAAAGGAGAGCTATTAGGAAAGCTCTTAATTGAGTTTATGGGAAATCTCAAGTTGAGCTGCTTGAACAAGTTCCGGATGAGCTACTTGCCAAGCTCCCAGTCGAGCTCCTAGGTGAGGTACTTGATGAGCTACTCAGTGAGCTCCTAGTTGAGCTCAAAGGTGAGCTTTTCGGTAATCTCTGAGGTGAGCTTACATGCGAGATACAAGATGAGCTCAAGGTGTGTTGGCAAGTCGAGGTCAAGGTGAGTTGGCAAGGTGAGCTGTTAGGTGAGTTCCTAGGTGAGTTACTCGATGAGCTCCTTGGTGAGCTCAACTTAAGCTGATTGATGAGCTCCTAGAAGATCTCCCATGCGAGCTACTATGTGAGCTCCTAAGCAAGCTCCTAAGTGAGCTACTTGGTGCACTCCCAGGTGAGGTCCCCATCGAGTTACTCGGCAAGCTCACAAGTGAGCTCACAAGTGAGCTCAAGTTAACCTACTCATTGAATTCCCAGGTGAGCTACTTGGCAAGTTGCTTGATCAACTCTAAGGTGATCTATTATGTGAGTTTCTGGGTGAGCTGATACTCAAGATCCCATGCAAGTTTTTGGGTGAGCTGTTAGGTGAGCTCCCATGTGAGTTTTCGAGTGAGCTTCTTGACGAGCTCCTAAAAAATCTCAAGTTGAGTTGTTCGGAAAGCTTCTAGGTTAGCTGTTTGGTGAGCTCCCAGGTGAGCTTTTCGGTAATCTCTAAGGTGAGCTTACATGTGAGCTACTAGATGAAGCTTAAGGTGAGTTGGTAAGGAAAGCTCAAGGTAAGTAGGCAAGGTGACCTATCAAATAACCTCCCAGGTGAGTTCTTAGGTGAGTTACTCGACAAGCTCTCAGTGAGCTCAACTCAAGCGATTGAGGAGCTCCCAGGTGAGTTTACTGGAAAGCTCAAGTGGAGCTACTCAACGAGCTCCTGAGTGAGTTACTTGCTGAGCTCCCAACCAAGCTCCTAGGTTAGCTACTCAATGAGCTCCAAGGTGAGCTCAAAGGTGACCTTGTCAGAAATCTCTGAGGTGAGCTTACATGCGAGCTACCAGATGAGATCAAGGTGAGTTGGTAAGGTGAGCTCAAGGTGAGTTGGCAAGGAAAGCTCAAGGTGAGTTGGTAAGGTGAGCTATCAAGCAAGCTCCTAGGAGAGTTCCTAAGTGAGTTACTCGACGAGATCCTGGGTGAGCTCAACCCGATTTGATTAGGGAGCTTCTAGAAGAGCTCCCAGGTGAGCTACTTGGCGAGTTGTTCGTCAAGCTACTCGGTAAGCTCTCAAGCGAGCTACTTGGTGAGATCCTAGGCAAGCTCCCTGATGAGCTCAAATGTGAGCTCAAGTAAACCTACTTGGTGAGCTGCTCGGTGAGCTCCCAAGCGAGCTATTAGGTGTACTCCCAGGTGATATGTTAGGTGAGCTCCCAGGTGAGCTACTTGGTGAGCTACTCGATGAAATCTGAGGTGAGCTACCAGATGAGCTCAAGGTGAGTTGGAAAGGTGAGCTCCTCAGTGAGCTCAAGCTGAGTTCTCATGTGAGTTGGTAAGGTGAGCTATCAGGTGAGCTCCCATGTGAGTTCTCAGCTAAATTTCTTGGCAAGCTCCTGGGAGAGCTCAAGGTGAGCTAGCAAGGTGACCTGTTAGGTGAGTTTTTAGGAAATCTCAAGTCAAGCTACTTGATGAGCTCCTTGGTGAGCTATTTGCTTGAGCTCCCATCTGAGCTCCTAGGTGAGCTACTCGGTGGGCTCCCAAGTGAGCTCAAAGGTGAGCTTGTCGGTAATTTCTGAGGTGAACTTACATGTGAGCGACCGGGTGAGCTCAAGGTGAGTTAGCAAGGTGAGCTCCTAGGTGAGTTCCCAGGTGAAATTCTTGATGAGCTCAACTCAAATTGATTGGTGAGCTCCAATAAGAGCTCCCAACCAAGCTACTAGGTGAACTATTTGGTGAGCTCCCAGGTGAGCTTCTCGGTGAGATCCCAAGTGAGCTACTTGGCAATCTCCTATGTGAGGTCCCTGGTGAGATGTTTGATAAGCTCACAAGTGAGCTCAAGTAAACCTACTTAGTGAGCTACTCGGTGAGCTCCCAAGCGAGATGTTAGGTGAGCTCCCATGTGAGCTACTTTTTGAGCTACTCGATGAACTCCAAGGTGAGCTACCAGATGATATCAAGGTGAGTTGGCAAGGTGATCTTGATAGGTGAACTCCCATGTGAGTTTTTAGGTGAGCTATCAGGAAAGCTCCCATGCACATTTTTGGGTGAGCTTCTTAATGAGCTACTTGATGAGCTCCTGGGTGAGTTCAAGGTGAGCTGGCAAAATGAGCTATCAGGTGAGCTCCCAGGCAAGTTTTCGGGCAAGCTCGAGTCAAGCTTCTCGATGATCTCTGGGTGAGCTACTTATCGAGCTCCCAACCAAGTTACTAGGTGAGAGATGATCGATGAGCTCCCATGCAAGCTCAAAGGTGACCTTGTCAGAAATCTTTGATGTGAGCTTACATACGACCTACCAGATGAGCTTAAGGTAGGTTGGCAAGGTGAGCTCAAGGTGAGTTGGCAAGGTGAGCTGTCAGGTGAGATCCTAGGTGAGTTCCTACGTGAGTTACTCAATGAGCTCCTAGGTGAGCTCAACTTGAGCTGATCGGTGAGCTCCTAGAAGAGATCCCAAGTGAGCTTGTAGACACCAAATTTGTGTCTTACGACACCCTGTTCCCCGCATCTCATTTCGCAACCTAACCTCACCACCTAAACCTTACAAAATTATTTATTAATTACCTTATAATTAATAAATCCACATCTCCAAACCTGCCACCTCATTTTGCCACCTCATCATGACCTAGCCCTAACCCTAAACTAACCTAATTAAGACCTATAACTTGGTCTACATCCACACCCATGACTAATTACTCCTCAACCGCACCAAAAACCAACCTAATAATGACTTGACCAAGCCCACAACTAATCCCTCGGGAAAAGGAGGGAAAGTTGGCTATTTTACTAAAAATAGCTCACTTGACTTAACCGACATCGGTTCCTACTCGACCGCCGTCGGTCACGTAACCGCCATCGGTTCCCTGTAAATGACCTCCCCAACCAAAAACAAAGGATCGGAATTCATTTGAAAGATCCGGAATTCACTTGGTAGAGCAAAGACAAGTGAAGAAAAGAGAAGAGTTTATAGATAAGGACATTAAGCCTAAGACTTCAACTAAGTAACTAGAACACGGTGACACTCATCCAAGCATTGGGAGAGAAGATAGCTCACTTTTGATTGTCAAATCACCATGCCTAAGCCTTACCTTCATCATCGCAGTCCTTGGACCTATATCTTCATCAAGAACTAGTAAGTAATGTCTTGTATGTTGTTAAATAAAAATTTCTTGAACTTTTGAATCATAGTAATTATAAGTTCACTCCTATATCTACTACCCAAGTAGCTCCCTACATTTAACTTGTCATTCCTCTACCCTTACATTGTCCCAAGAATAGCCCCCACACTCTCTGAGTCTTCTTCATCACCCTATTGCCTACCCCTAATCATTTACCGACCTTATAAACACCATAGCCGCCTTACAGCCAACCTTCATTGAAAGCCCCTAAATCACTTTGCCCCTACCGATATTGGTTATTAAGAATGGTACCAATGTAAAACGCGATCGGTTATACAAAGTGACCGGAATCGGTCACTTGTGACTCAAACCAAAACCAGCCTTTCCTCTATTGCTTTTAACAAGGTAATTAAATTGTAATTTTACAATAACTTCTTTGTTAGAATTTGTGTTAATTTGTATTAAGAGGAACTGACCACCTTCGAAAGGAAGTCCAATATTTCCTAGGCCCAAGGTAGTTCCCTCATTTATTGTCTAACTAAAATCTGGTGGTCTTGTATTCTTACTTGTAGGTAGTCCTTCCTAGACAAAAAGGATTTCTTTGCAATCGATTTGATCTCTCTCTACGATACGTGCGCACCCTCCCAACATTCAACAGGTATTCCTCCTAGCCCTAACCCTTATCTGTTTCTCAAGGGAATGAAAGGATAGAAGCAACTCTATTCTAAGAACGGAAACATTCTATGCGAAACATTTTGGCACGCCGGTGGGACCCTTCTCGGGTTTCTTTCTTTCTTGCTTGCTTTCATATAGGGAGCACACTTGCTATTTTCTTCTTCTAAATATTCACAAGATATTTTTGTCATTTTGGTAAAAGAATTTTTCTTTCTTCCTCATCTTTGCATTAGTGAAAGTCATCTTCTTTGCTTCATCGAATATCATTTTCGATTTGGGTTTAAAACACGTGCATCACATTCTTGCTTGCTATTTTCAATTCTAGTGAACATAGATTAAGTAACAGGTCGTACACGTGGGGGTGATATCCATGGTATTGACAAGAAATTAATCTTACTTTCACTGCACAACACATACCAAATCACATCATAATCAACACAACAGCTCAAACATCCCCCTTTTCTCGCGGTATTCCTCCGCCCGATTGAGGTAACCTTATAAGCCAAAAAAAACTTGACATTTCCCTTAGTTATTTTGTTTAGGATTGACATCATCTTACATCTAAGGCATAAGCCCACAATAATTAAAACTAATCCTAGGGTTAGTCTCTTGATTTTCTTGTGCATCTTGCTTGTTTTTAGTTCTGTTTCTCTGTCATACACTGTTTCAGTGATCACTTCAGAATAGTTTGGTAGGTATACTAAGCATCGTTAACCCCAAATCAGAAACTTCTTATAACTTCTTACACCGGTACTATTCTACCAACATCGGTTAAGCGACCGACGCCGCTGCTCTTGTCGACCGACATCGGTTACCTGATTGATATTGGTTACTGTCTTTCACAGTTCCCGACAAACCAGCAACCTACCAATTCCAACATTTTGTGGCTGTTTCTGTTCCTGATAGATTGAATCCCCTTTTGTGTACTCTTTTCCATGGTTGTTATCACTCGGAAAAACACCGTAGCCATGGTTTCACATGCTTGCTCCGTGCCTTTGCCTGAATCACCCCCTTCACATCCTATGGGGAATCCTACGAACACCAGTGAGGTTCCCAAAATCCCTATAGGAGGTAAGGAATTTGTGAAATTTTTGGATGCTAATCCCAAAGTTGTATAGTACTATTTGTCTCATACCCCTAACCATACACCCGACGGTCAAATCCTTGTTGGTATGCCTATTAATATAGCTTCTCACTTGGCTCCTTCCCCACCTAATAACTCCACCTTACCTTCTTCATCCTTAGCTCCGTCTCCCGACTCAGTGGCTTTGGAGGTTCATACGACATAGATTGGATTTCCTTTGGTTAATCTGGGGCCCCACATATCATTACCATCGGCTACTCCTACCTCGTCTCTCTCTCGCAGATGCCCCTTTCATAACTTTCTCTCTACCACCTATCCACCGAGTTTTCCTTCTCAAGCTCCACCCACCTTTTCATTTCCACACACTTCTCCGGTGGCTTCAACACCTTATATAGGGCATCCCTATTCATTCGCCTCAACATATTCGTCCTCAATACCTTATCAAAATTTAACCCCACCGTTGTCTAGTGGTGGCTCTTGGCCCAATCCTCCTCCGTTTACAACAACCGCGCCATCATCTCATCCAACCACTGATTTAATTAAACAAATGATGGACAAGATGCAAAATATGGAGGCTTCTGTTTTAGGAAGCCGTAGCACCCTGACATACAAGTAAGTTTGTCGGGATCCTATTCATCCTTTTGTCCCCCTTCATTCATATCCTCCTCAATGGGAATTACCAAAAATTACTCGTTTTAATAGTAAGGAGGATCCTCAACAACACTTGCGATCATTTAGACATGCCTGCTATCTGATTGCTCATGACGATGCCTTACTACTCCACACCTTTCCCATGTCCTTATCAAGACCTACCTTGGAGTGGTACAATGCTTTAACCCAGCACTCAATCTTCTCTTTTAACCAATTAGCCCAATCTTTCTTGGATCATTTCTCCATTAATATTGCCAAGAAAGTATCTATCACCAACCTCTATGCCATCCGATAATTTGAAGATGAATCTATCACAGATTTCATTGGACAATGGCGGGGCCTCATCAACCAACTTACTTATGCCTTACCTTAGGCTGAACTCATCGAACTCTTTACGCAGGCCTGCACTAAGCACATTTCTCCTACCCTCCAAATTCAAACTTTCCGCACCTTTGATGAGGCCTTTACTATGGCTCGAAAACTAGAAATTCGAGCCTTAGAGGAAGAGAAATTGCGGTTGCACAACAAAAACCCTAATTTCTGAACCCAAGACTCCACCAACAAACCCAACACCACCAATTCTCACGCATCGACTGCTTTGAAATCAAAAGGAGCTGTACACGCGGTGATGGTCAAATCCTAGGCACCATCTAATACACCACCAAAAACCACCTATAAGTATAAAGCCGAGCCCATCAATTACACTCCCTTGGGAGAAACTTATGGTGTCATCTTGGAAAAATTGCTCAAAGTGGGAGCTATCACCTTACCTCCTGTTAAACCTCACTCTGGGTTTGATTCCACCGCTATACCTTCTTGGTACAAAGAAAATGACTTCTGTAACTTCCACCGCATGAAGGGACACAGTCACGAAAACTATAAGATGTTGAAAAACATAGTGCAGGAAATGGTTGATGCAGGGGATATAACCCTTGATAATCCTAATGCCCCTGCTAACCGAAATTTGAAAATCTTCAACAAACCATTCCCAAACCACTCATCTAACAGTAACATTAACCAAGATATCTTAGCCAAGGAGAGTGTTCATAAAATCCATGCAGTTTTTGACTCCCAACCAAAAGTTTCTATCAAGGAAATTCTGAATCAAGCCTCTTCACTAACGTAGGGATCCACACCCCCTTCACCACCATCAAGACAAGATGATAACCTTGCCATTCCTTTACCCATAAAGGAATTAACCACCCAGAGTTCTCTTCTCATGAATGAGTCTTCTTACACCACATCCCTGCAAGATTGTGAGTGGATGTTATCTAACTTATCTATTTCCCAAACATCTCCTTCCGTCACTCTTGCTGTAAAAGAAGAAGGCTCGCCACTTTTTCTGTCATCCTTAGAAGAGAAACCTCTCAAACCGACATCACCAAATTCTTTAATCATGACAGATCCCCTTAAACATGCCCTCCTACCTATTAGTTCTTCATCGCCTAAATATTTTTAGAACTGGTTGACCTCTTAATGCCCATTGATACGATTGCCTCATTTACCCCCTGTATCACACCCACAAAGTGGACCGAATCACAACCCACCTCTCTTCCATTTAAAATTTTTTATTCACACGTGAAGATTATCATCCCTCATAAGATAGGCGAGTCTAATAGAGCGTTTGAGTACACCATGCTCTACTCAAATGCAGATGACCGATCCAGATACCTCTACCATATACCCGAGGTGTTTACAAAAGTTCAAAATGCCTATGTCCTCATCTTCACCCCTCTCATCTCTACCGAATACCTCATCCACCTCTATTAACTTAACCACACCTTCCCCTATGCTTGGGACTTCACCAATACCCAGCCTAACACACCCACCTAAACGGTTAGATTTATCCAAAAATAAAGTCGTCCATCCACCTAGGAGACAAACCCAATCCCCTCAAGTCCAATCTATGCCTCTGTCACAACTAAAACCCTCACCGTCACACCTACCTTCTATATTGGGACCTCACCCCTCCACCTTGCCTCAATACATCATACCTCCTACGTTTTCTTTAAAATGACCTGCACCTTCTACACCCATACAGAGATCCATGGGTGTATCAACACCATCACCCCAAGTATCATGTCCACCTATCAACCTAAAAAACTAAATCATCAAAGGATTTATTTGTTGTCACTCCTCTTTCTCCGTGGTTGTTTCCGCCACCATGTCATCGTGGCCTCATCATATAACTTGACTAAACATAACTTCTGCGCTGAAGAAGCCATGTTTAGTTAAATCTAATTATCAAAACCCCTTGTCTAAACCACCACCCATACGAACCAACCATACCCAAACATTACCAAAACCCACCCAATCAATAGCCTCATCTTCCTCTGACTTTGACCCGCTCAAAGGATCTTACGCCAAGATCCTTGATATGTTGGTGGAGAATGTGACCATTTACCTACCCCCACTTAGACCCTATGATCCATCTAAACCTTGACCTATAGGCTATGATGAGTCTAAAATCTGCGCTTACCACCACACACCAGGACATGATGTAGAGGGATGTAAAACTTTGAAAGCCATCCTTCGTCAGTCACCTCTCTCAGATAGAAAGGTTAAGAAAGACAACTTACAAAGGGAGAAACCTTTAGCTTCAATCCCTCTCCTATACCGACTGTCCCCACCTCACCAAGAAATATCATTATTGCAACCCCACCTCTCGAAGACAATGACTTATCCCTACCATCTTCCTCCTCTCGTGTTCACGAGATCAACATGATTAGCATTGCTACTTGAGGGTAGAAAACCAATGGGAAAGCTAAAGAAAGCACACCTGTGGCCTCTCTTTCTCCGTCCACCATCCCGATCGCACCACCACCTAAAGTGGTTATTCATGGACCTGCCTACCCCGTCTCTGATGGAGTTGCCCATCGTACCATGATCAAACAACTTTACACGATCACTGTAAAAATAACACCGTATGATCTCATTCAAGCCTCTGAATCTCATCGACAAGCTCTCATTGAAATCCTCCAAGGGATAGAGGTCCTACCTAACGAAACCTTGCCCATTACCTCCATTTTAACACCCAATCACATTACTTCTCTCACCAAACAACCTACCTCCCCAACCACTTCTGTCCCTGTACAACAAACCGCTGCTGTCAGTTTCTCCGAAGATGAAATTGTTGACTTTGGTGCAAAAGATCCTAACCCCGCTCTTTTCATCTCATCTTATGTCTGGGACATCCGAGTACGTCGTGTTATGATTGACGGGGGCACTAGCCTAAACATCATCTCTTCCAAAGCCTTCCAACAAATGAATATCCCTTCTAGCTGCATGTGTGCCAACCCCACCATGTTGCATTCATTCAATGATGTTATTACTTCTACCTTAGGCACCGTGATCCTTAACATTCATGTAGGGCCACGTACCTTACCCGAACTCTTCTATGTCCTTGAGGGAGAATTCCAATACAACATGTTGTTAGGCCGCCCTTGGATCCGGGCTATGGGATGCGTTCCCTCCACCTTACATAGATGCATAAAATTCAAGTATGAGGGGAAGTCCTACACCGTAAAAGCTGACGCTCCCCCCTTCAAAACCTGCAATATGTTATATCACCCCAATGATGTGCTTGTACCAGTCAAGACACCCATTCATCCAACCCAAACCATCTACTTTGACCACACCTCAACCATCCATCTCAACCACATCTACACCTTCAACCAATGAGACCGCCGCTGCAAATACCACTTCCTTTCCTACGGAAAACATCCCGACCTCGAGATCCCTTGGTAGATGTTTTTCAATGCCTTACACCGGGGAAGTATTGCCTATATAATGTTAGCACTTTCCGTACTACCACGGGAGTATAGACAATTACATGCGCATCTTACCTACAACCATCGTGTGGGGAAGTAATATCCTACGGACCACCTAATTGCCACACCAACCTAACGTATGGGGTTTTGATACATCCTCTGTCACCCCTGAACCTCCCCTTGGTGTGGTTCCCTTCCAATCTGATTTTCAATATCTAACTAATCATCGTTTCGCCCTCACCTTCCTGACGTGATGTGCTTGGAAGGGCTTTGGTTTCGGTCTTTATGAACAAGGTTGACATATGATCATTTCGGTAACTACACGCAAACACAAAGATTGTCGTGGTCTTGGATTCTTTGAACCACCTACACCAAAAACATCACATATCCATTGTATCCAGGAAGACGATGAAGTCACCCCTTCTGAACCCTCATCACCCATTTTTCCATCGTCACCCATAGAGTCGATAGACCCTAAATCTATCCCCCCTAAATTTTTTTTTTCATAAACACTATCTTCCTGGGTCCTCTCAATTATCAACGTGATAATGAAGGCCCATCTTCTCTTCCCCTTCTGTATCCAGACATGATCGAAGAGGACTCACCTTCTTGATTAATGTCATTGAGTGCCAGGATGACGACTCCATCCTCACTTACCTTAGTGCGGATGACTCTTATATTCAACGCGCCTTACCATTTGACACTCAAACCATGTTGAATGAGTCAACTATAGAAATCAACATCCACATAGAGGATGATACTCACCTTGTGAAGATCGGAGAATCTCTTAACACATCAGAACAAAATGCCTTCACTACCTTCCTCCGTCTCTGTAACCAAGATTTTGATTAATCCTGTTGACATGCCAAGAATTGATCGACATTGCTATCCATAACATTACCACGAAATCGATTCTAAACCAGTTAAATAGAAAGCGAGAAAAATGCATCCACGCATTGCCCTCTTGGTCAAAGAAGAGATTCAACAACTCCTTTTTGTTTCCTTCATCTTACCTTTTGATTATCCTCAATGGATTTCTAACATCGTACACATTACTTAAAGCAACAGGGGGACTTGGATATATGGATTTCTGGGACCTTAACCTCACTTGCCCAAAGGATGACTTCCCCTACCAAGTATTAATCAACTTGTTGATCTCACTGTAGGCCATGAGATGCTTTCCGTCATGGATGGTTTCTCAAGATACAATCAAATTTTGGTAGCACCGGCCGATCAACATAAAACCACCTTCATAACTCCTTGGGGAACCTTCTGCTATCATGTCATGTTGTTTGGCCTTAAGAATGCTGGTGCGACCTATCAGTGGGCTATGACTTACATTTTTCATGACATTATGCACACTATCCTTGAGGATTATGTCAATGATCTTCTTGGCAAATTTAAACATCACAGTGAACATCTCGATGTTTTAACCATTATTTTTGAATACTGTTATAATACTATGTTCATCTTCAACCAAACAAATGTGTCTTTGGTGTCCTTTCGGGAACAATCCTTGGTTTAATTGTCTCTTTGCATGGCATCGAGGTTGTTCCAGCTAAAGTCAAAGCTATCCTAGAAATTCCCCCACCCACTAACCTCAAACAATTACGTAGTTTACAGCGCAAACTCCAATCTATCTAGTGTTTCATCTCACAACTCTCAGATTGATGTCAACCTTTCCATCATCTCCTTAAAAAGGACATTTTATTTCAATGGAGTGAAGAGTGACACCAAGCCTTTGAGGCTCTTAAATCCTATCTCTTGCAGCCACCCGTGCTTATCCCACCTCAGGACGATCACCCTTTCTACCTTTACCTTTCTGCCACCGACTATGTTGTAGGAGCCATGCTCGCATATCGTGACTCGAGCATCGAGAACAAGCTGTTTATTACATAAGTCATACTACGGTGAATTGCGAGACTAGGTATACACATGTAGAAAAGTTGTACCTAGCCCTATCATTTGTGGCCACCAAACTCGACATTACCTCTGAATCACAAAACTTTTGTCATCACCAACGTAGACCGCATCCATTATATGTATGCCAAACTCATCTAAACTAATGCATCGTCCGATGGCTTATGCTCTCTCGCCGACCTTGACCTTGATTTTGTACACCAAAAATCAATCAAAGGAAAAACTATCACTGGACTAACTCGCGAAGCCCCTTTACGGGTAACAATTTACCAATTTTACTTTCCACGACAAACTCATTACCACTCTTTCACTTAGTGAGGAGACGTATCCAATGACCCTCTTCTTTGATGGATCCAAATGCTAGCACAATGGAGGGGCGGCATTGTTCTTATTCCTCTAGATGCTGAACCTATGCCTCTTTCATTCCGGCTCAATTTCCCCTACACTAATAATACAGTGGAATACGAGGCCCTTGTTTTGGGTCTCCAGGTTACGTTACACTTAGGTGTAAAATCTATTAACATTTTCGGTGACTCTCAACTGGTCATCAATCAAGTTTTGGGCATCTACCAATGTAAAAATGAGGAACTTCAAAAGTACAAACATTATGTGGATTCACTTTTGACCTTATTTACTCATTATTCTATCCAAACCATTCCCCGCTCAACTAATAAATTTGCGGATACTATGGCTTTCTTAGCCTCGTAAATTCCTTCCTCACCAACCGACTCGACATATTTGTCTTTTTCCAACAACTCTTTGCGCCATCTTACTCATTTCTGGATGTTGATATGATAAATAATGTATCTCATTGATTCGCGAGGATACTTGGTATCACCAATTTCACAATTACCTTACAACCTCTGTTCTCCCATCGACCTTACAAGTAATGGCAAACGTGATTTTCTGAAAAGTGTTTCTCGTTACATTGTCATGGGGGAATCCTTTATAAACATGGCTTTGATGGCATCCTCCTTCGATGTCTAACCATCGCGGAGGTCACCTATATCATCCAACAAGTCCATGATGGCATTTGTGGTGGAAATTTTAGTGGCCTTACCGTGGCCAAATGGATCCTTCACCTAGGCTATTATTGGCCTACTCTTAATAACGATCGCTACGAATATGTTAAGCGTTGTGTTATGTGTCAACAACATGCCAACCTTCAACGTACTCCTAGCCATCTGCTACTGAGTCACACGAGATCTTTGGCCTTTCTCACAATGGGGTTTAGACCTTATTGGTGAGATTCACCCGCCCTCTTCAAAACGTCATCGTTGGATAATCACAAAGAACCGAATATTACACTAAATGGGTGGATGCTATTCCGCTCATTTCAACCAAAAAAGAAAAAATTGTAGAGTTCATCAACCATCACATTATCTGTCATTTTGGTGTTCCTCATCGCCTGATAACAGATAATGGAAAATCTTTCAAAAATAAGTTGTTACAAGACCTTTGTGACAACTTTGGTATCAAACTTAGCTTCTCATCACCTTACTATCCACAAGAAAATGGTCAAGCCGAATCTTCTAACAAAACCTTGACCAAAATTCTCATGAAAGTCGTTAACGATTCTAGGACAAATTGGCCTGATCACATCCCCTTTGCCCTTTGGGCTTATTGGACTAGCATTCGTACCTCTACTAATGCCACCCCATTTTCTTTGGTATATGGTACCGAGGGTGTCTTGCCTCTCGAAATACAAATACCCTCCCTAAGAATATATCTTTGGGATATTCTCACCAATGATGATTTCCACCAAGAGTGGTTAGCCCAATTGGAGCTTCTTGATGAGCATCATCTTACGGCTCTTGACCACCTTCAAATCTATCAAAAATGCATCAAGCGTGCTTATGATAAGTGA
Organism: Taxus wallichiana var. yunnanensis; assembly: GCA_018340775.1. Taxonomy (NCBI): domain Eukaryota; kingdom Viridiplantae; phylum Streptophyta; class Pinopsida; order Cupressales; family Taxaceae; genus Taxus; species Taxus wallichiana. The sequence goes on along the minus strand of CM031237.1, from coordinate 27,380,282 downwards.
CTTCATGAGCATACATTTAAGTTTGGTGATCTTGTCCTCAAAGAGAATCAACATGTAACCAAACTAGAAAAGAGCAAACGTGGAAAATTTGCTCCAAATTAGATTGGGCCTTACATTATCACTCACACTTATGGATCAGGCACTTATCATTTAGCTTCACTTAATGGTAAACCTGAGCCTGAACCCCTTAATGCCTTGCATCTTCGACCATTCTACTGTTGAATTTAGTATTATATCACTTCTTATCTACCTTGCACTCGTCCCTTGAGCTCATTTACCACCTCATACACTTTGTTTCATGCATCTCAAAATAGAATCAAGCTCACATGGTTTGGTCATCATCTCCTCTTAAAGATGCCTTCCCCTTTTTAGTCTAGTCCATGACTTAAAAATATCAAAATAACACATTCTCAATTATACACTTATGGGATATTCTTGAGTCAAACTTCCTACAAAAACTAGATGCTTCATGCCAAACAGACATCTAAAACCTCTAAGTTATATATAGATTTGCTCCCTCGAAGGATAGCTATATGAAAAGCCACATCTGCTATTATAAATAGACTACTCCCTCAAAGGAAAGCTATACACAAAAGCCACATCTGCTACTATAAATAGACTACTCCCTTGAAGGACAACTATAAAAAGTCAGACTTTATCAGAAGCTTCTCACATTGATCAACTTCGTGAAGATGGACTTCCCACATCGATCAGTCTATATCTAGAAAAATAAAAGGTAGTATTCAAAAGCACTTTTGAGTCATGGACTTGTCTATTTAGGTTTGGTTCTCTTTCGTCAGAATAATCACTTTATAACAAGTTCTCTGCACCCCAGCTATACCATCCACCTCACCTCACCATTCATCAAAGCAACAAAACTCAAGGGACATGACGTATGTCCGATATATTGTGATTATACAACTCTTTTCACCTATCGACTTCTCACCTATGCAAGGTACCTAGGGATTCAAGCTCATCCTACATTAATATGTGGTTTGTTTAGCTCTTTTCAACTACGGGACACTTTTTCCTCTTTTACTCCGAATCTAGGATTATGTGTTGACCTTAATCAAGACATGGTTCCCTAATACTTGGGTAAGCTAACCTTCACTTCACCTATACCTACACCAATATCACCAATACCTTACCAACACCAACAACATTACCCTACCAATATCAATATTTTTACCAACCAACAAATTACCTAACCATAACCAAATTTCCTGAATTCACCTCTCCCTGGTCCTAAGGGAGAACTACATCGGTCTAAGGCCCCTCCTTGCTTTGTGCAATGGGCTATGTAGGTAGCACTTAGGAGACATGGGGTCTCCCAAGGTTAGCTCGACCATCCCCTACCATAACCTATCATGTGTTGTAAATATAAATATTTTTTTATATTTCTATTTGATCACATTCATCTTTATCCTTTTTTAAAACAAAACATTCAAAACACAACCATTCTTATTATTATCATAACTCAAATCAACATACATATTCAGTTTTATTTAGATGTTAAACAAATACATCTTCTCTATCACCGACGCGCAGGTCGGCATCCTTATTTATTCTTCTACCCCTATAAATTTCACTTAGACCCTTGCGCCTCATCTCGAACTAGGTGATGATCATGATCATCGACACCAGCTGGCACGGCCTCTCCATCCTCAAAGGTGCCACTGCTATTGGTTCCTCCCACTGATCCGCCAATCTCTCCTGTAACATATGAATATGCCCTCTCGCGTGGAGGAATCTCGCCTCTAGTCTCTCCACTCATGCCTCCATAACCACTAATAATCCCGTTGTCTCATTTACCCGTGTTTTAAGTTAGTGCACTAAACCCTATAGGTGATCTCTCTCTGCTGTAATCACAGTTATGTCAGGATGATCAGCCCTCTCACGTGAACCTCGCAACTCTACTACCCACCATAATCTATAAGCCTCTGTCACTCCTACATCCATTACCCTGTGATCGGAAATTCTATCTCTTGGTCCTTACGGAGGTGTTGGCGGAGAGAGGTGAGAATGATGCCTTGGCATCGATCCTCATGTATGGTCTATAAGCCATGGGTATATCCTGAACAAATCCAAATTGTCGCGGCACACAATCTAGAGGAATCCTCTCGTACTCACCTGGCCTATGCCCCACGATCCACCTTAATCGCTCTACACCCCTCAAATCCTCAGCTATGTTCTCTATCACCATATAGTTCCCATAAGGCCTCCAATGGATATCTGCAATCGTCACCATCTCCCACACCTACCTATAATACTCGATGTCATCTATCACGGCCTGGGATCTCACCTCTTGTTCTATCTAGACCATCATCATCTGAATCCCAACCTCTACACTCTCTGTCTCTCTTTCTGGATTGGTCAGCCAATTGGTCACACACACACAATGTTCTCATAGGCCCAACAATGTAATAAGTATGCACAATCAAGTGTCGTCGATGATTTCACCTGCAGGCCCATAAACCCCTGTATAGCTTTGCCAGATATGCGGGTGCCCATGTGAAAGTCACGCTCCTTTCTATCATTTCCCAAATAATACACATCAATGCTTTTGGAAATCTTCCCCCATCCACCCTTGGTAATGCATAATACCCCACCACTATCATTAATACCAGCTGCTAACCTTGTTGCCTTAGTTGTGTTGCATACATTATACCATAAGTGAATGTCAAACCTCACTTTGTGTCAAATCTCATGCAAATTTGAACCAAATACATTTGTTATCACTCCCGTGCCATGCTAGGCCTGCTTGATACACTGGTCTTCCTATAATTCGGAGCCTCAAAATTCTAAACACATCTTCTAACGTCACTGTCATCTCCCCTGTTGGTAGATAGAAGGTATTATTTTCTGGATTCCATCTCTCAATCAACACCTGCAACATAACATGATTGCATGTGATTCATGAATAATAGCGGATTCCACTTAACCCCACATGGTTTATCAATGCCCATTTAGTTGGTGTTACATCCACTCAGACTCATGACAACAAAGCTAGTACACTATCATTCATCCTCAACCCTGCCTCTACCTGTATACATCAAATCAACACAACCATTCAATAAATCAAATCCCCAAGTGTTTTTTCTCACATTCTAGAATTTCATACAGTAACCGATATCGGTTATAGATAACCGATACCGGTTACCTAACCGATACCGGTTATCTCTAAATGATATCGGTCACTGTCAATCCTATACAACCTACTTACAAACACCACCTATGATAATTATTTGCTCATTTACCCCTCTCTGTACCTACAAACATACCTGAAACCCCTGCTTACCTACCCCATAACACTCACCCCATCCCAAACCCTTGCCTATCACCTTTTCTTTTTCATCTCTACCCACTTACCTTCTCTCATCCTATCCATAAAACATGCAAGAATTGAATTACAACCAAAAATTTTACCTCTTGGGATGCAACAGCTTGAGGTGGAACCTGTCTTCCCTCTCGTCTCTGCCTACTGGATGCTTCTCCTTGTTCAGCCATGTTCACCACCCTCTTCAATATAACTTGCCTTTTTGCCTTCTTAATCTCAGCCCACAATCACTTTACCTGTCTCTTTCCTCCTTATCACTCAATTCTCCCATGCAATTACTGTATCAGTCGTCAAATAACATCACATTCTTGTATTTAACGTATTGCATGCCTTCAAAAATAAGAACTTAAGTTGCCTCCCAAGCTTTTCTATTTTTAGAAAAGCTCAGTTTTAGCATAACCGATATCGGTTACCTAACCGTATCGGTCATATATCTACCGACATCGGTTAGCTAACCGATATCGGTCACATGTCTCCTTTTGCTTAAACCTAGGCCTTTTCTTTAGTTTTTGCAAATTTTTGGTGGCGCCCACCTCTTTTCCCTGCATAACGACATCGTTATCAATATTTGTCATCAGAATCCCATCAACACATATACATATCATCAAAATTTCATCAACATCATCTATATACATTAAATTTCAAAAACCATCGACAAAACACATGAGACATTTGAATATATACATCAAACCAATCATTATACACACCATGTGGATCAAACTCATCATCTATATACATTAAATTTCAAAAACCATTGACAAAACACATGAGACATTTTAATATATACATCAACCCAATCATTATACACACCATGTGGATCAAAATCATCATATATATATCAATGTCAAAATATACAACTTACCCTGCATAGGGCCTCTGTGATCTAAAAAATACAAAGCCGGCATGTAGGCTGCTACCTCTGTCAAAATCTCAACTGGATCATAGGCTAGTCTCTCATGTTAAAAATATACTCACCTCACCGGCTGGTATATACAACAATAATGAATAAATAAATCATATGTGGGCACGCAGGCCTCTATATACATACTCGGTCTATAGACCGGTGTCTATATCCAATAACAAAAACCCATCTCCACTCCCAGGATGTCTCAGCTCTCTCCACCACCCTTAGCCTATCCCCCTACCTGGTCTCTATGCTGGCTCTCGCCTCCTCCCTATAACCGACCCACCGGCTATGGCTACGGCCCCCTAGGATCTCTAGCTCTGGGATGTCTCGGCTCTGTGCACCGCATATGGCTGATAGTCAGCCCCGGTACCATCAAGCACATCCTGATAATACCGGGCCTCCACTCTCACCTCCATATAATGGGCCCGTGCCACCATGGCTGTTGGGGCTGGTCCCCCGACTCCTAATAGTAGTGGCCCCTACCCCGCCGCATTACACACCCGTGCTCGTGGCGTGTGTGCAATTCCTATGGCAGTTCTCGAGCTCGTGCTGGGCTAACTACCCCTGTAGCACCCCAATCTATGCCTGTGCAGCAGTAAGCTACCCTGTAATAGCTACACCTGGCCCAAGATATGGTCCCTCTCTACTATCACGGCCAAATCTAGTTGTGTGTGGGTGTGTGCATCTCTGCTGCTCTCGACCTACCCACCACACCAAAAATTCCCTGTCACTCCGGCATCATCCTTTGTATCATCAACCGGTCTCTTCTACCCGGTCTGGATCAAGCTGGTTACGGTGTAGGCGGTGGTTCCTCTACATCATCCCTGCAGTCTGTGGGAAGAGAGGTGGCTCATCTGAGTAAGCCCAACCTGCCATCATACCCTCTCTAGGGGTATCCGCTCATACTCCCGGGCCTTCGTTTAGCTATTCGAGAAACTATACTGGATCTAGTGTAGCTATGCTTAGGCTCCTCCTCGGGGCTGATGGCCTCTATAGGTCATCCATATAATATCAAGCGTGGTCAAGCCCTCTAACATGTGACGATAGTAGGCCACATCTCATCCTGCGAGCACCACTCATGGCTGGTCCACGACCCCCAACCACCTCTGAAATCCATATATATATATACTATCGTGGCCCCACGGCTATGGGGAAACCCTACTGGTCGTATACAGATGATATGCTCATAAGCCCAACAGTGTAACAAAAATGTCGAGCATATACCAAATCACCTCATACGGCGATAACCCCAGAGCTCTCTGTATAGCTGCACCAGATACACTGGTGCCCAGGCATAACATGTATGCTCCTCTACCATCTCATGCAAAACTCCCATCAAAGCCCGTGGGAAGTGGCCTCCCTCTGAGTCAGGGAGGGCAAAGCAGGTGATACCAATCATCATCAACATGGCAAGCCGTGTCTCCTGTCTATGTGCGCGATACATGTCGCCATAGGCAATGCTCGCGCTGTGATAGGTAAGCAATGGGGCTGCATCCCCGAATACATGCAGGATCGTTGTCCATCGCTATCTCCACATCCACCTGGAACACTGCCTCACCTACGATCGGTAGTCTCAGGATGTGATACACATCCTCTAATGTAATCATCATCTCTCCAGTAGGGAGATGGAAGACATTGGTTGCCGGATCCCATCTCTCGATAACGGCAACCATCAAGTTGTGGTCCTTATCTATAGCCCTATACCTCTGGACTCTGCTGAGTCCAACCTCTCACATGATGGCCCACTGCGTTACAGTCACATGTGGCCGCATCCACCCCAATAGAGGGGGCATCCGATCCCGCATCGTGAGCTGCTGGCGTGCCTGCAAAAACAACCCACTCCATCAGGCCTACCCTTTACAAAAACAACTACCTTAACCCTCTATACCCACTTACCCACCCAACCACAACCTGACTCTATAACACACATCTACACCCACCTATCTTACCCTATACATCTACGATATCCCCTTTACTTATCTCCCACCCTACCAACCACCCCAATCTACTCTAGCCATCTAACTATACCCCCACCAATTTAACACCTCCTACTTCATACACAACACATAATCTATCCTACCCGAACCAGCCCCCAACAACCCCATTCCCCCCCCACCCCAATCACCTTTCCTATCAACCCTACCTCCTCCCCCTTCACCCCCAACCAAACAAAAAAACAAAACTCTAACAACAAACAACCACCACAAAGTTCACAAACCTAACTCCTACCCATGCTGACTGGTACTAGTCACCTCGACCATCATTGGTCCCCAAGCACATTTTTATGTACCACACCGTGGTCGACATATGACCGACGCCGGTCTATCCACAAAGTAATTTCTACAAACCTTCGGTGACCGATGTCGGTCGCCTAGTGACCGACATCGGTCACTGTCCCATTCCGGGGCCGAACCCAAAACGGCCCGCAAAACCTATTTTTTCCTATTTCTACCCATTTACCCACCCAAAAGACCTAAAAACTTACCCACCCTACCATTTTTGCCTAACTAACCTACCTACCCACTCCATTTTACAAATTACTTCCATTTATTCATTATTTTATTAAATTTTGGATTCCTACCCAAAACCCACATCTAAGTTAAAATCATTAAATTCACATAAGTAGGGGTTCAGAGCCTACCGGTATGACTACACATCATCATGGTGGGATAGGTGGTAATGGTCCGGTGGTCCAAAGACACCTCCTACTCCTCTTGGCTGTGCCATGGCTCCAAATCTCCTCAGCTGGGTCCTCAACCAATCAAACTCTGCCTCCTGCTCACTGGGGTCTACCAATCACTCACTCCTCCACTCAACTACTGCCAACTCAGCCCACAAACTCAACAAAATCAATTTAAAACCCAGACAAGCCATATTGGTTATCAAATTGACAATGTGACAATGACACGCCGTATTTTTCTTTTTATAGGTTTTTGACCTATAACCGATATCGGTTAGTGCGTGCCCTAAAACACCGATATCGGTCTTCTAACCGATACCGGTCATAACTAACCGATATCGGTTACAGGCCTACTTTACCTAAATTTCTGCCCTTATCCACCAATCTTCCTTTCTCACCACATCGCCTCCCCCGGCTTTGCTAAATAGCATTATTTTGACTTCATTGGCCCAAATCACGGCCGCAACAAATCAACCACTTGGCCCGACCCAAGGCCGCAACCAACCAATCAGGCCCGACCCAAGGCCGCAACCAACCAATCAGGCCCAACCCAAGGCCATACCCAACCAATCAGGCCCGACCCAAGGCGCAACCAACCAATCCCGACCCAAGGCCACACCAACTAATCAGGCCCGACCCAAGGCCATAACAAACTAATCGGCCCAAGGCCGCAACAACCAATTAGGCCCAACCCAAGGCGCGCACCCAACCAATCGGGGCCCGACCCAAGGCCACAACCAACAAATCCGGCCCGACCCATAGCCATAACTAATCACTTGGCTGACCCAAGGCCACACCAATTAAGTACCTTGACCAAGACCCACAAATTACGATTTTATCCACCCATCATGTAGCTTTTTGTTCAATTGAGCTCACCTGTTCGTGTTTTAGCATGACTAGGATACTTGACTTGATCAGTCGACCAACTTTCCTAAACCGAGACCGTGATGTTTATCTCAACCAAACCCACCATTTAGTCTTGCCGAACATGCCTAAATGTTCCTGTACCTTACCCATTATATCCCTCGGAGATACTTCCTATCCCTTGGATACCAGGATTATATCACCCTTGTTTGGATAAACTATCGACCTTTTCCTATGAATTTCAATGTGCATCTGCTTCTTAGAACTTACCCCACCCTCTTACCATCATCTCAACACCATTCACCCTTTATCAACCCTATCCCTAATTTCACGTCGCCTCAATCGTGATAGATTTGAGGGGGACTACCTATACCCTTAAGCGGGGTAATCACTTCTTATTAATTTTCGGTGCGGCTTTACAAGAGAATCTACACGACAACAAGGGCTAATGTAGACACCAAATTTCTGTCTTATGACACCTTGTGCCCCACATCTCATTTAACAACCTAACCTCACCACCTAAACCTTATACAATTATTTATTAATTACCTTATAATTAATAAATCCACATCTCAAACCTGTCACCTCATTTCGCCACCTCATCATGACCTAGCCCTAACCCTAAACTAACCTAATTAAGACCTATAACTTGGTCTACATCCACACCCATGACTAATTACTCCTCACCCGCACCAAAAACCAACCTAATAATGACTTGACCAAGCCCACAACTAATCCCTCGGGAGAAAAGGAGGGAAAGTTGGCTATTTTACTAAAAATAGCTCACTTTGACTTAACCGACATCGGTTCTACTCGACCGCCATCGGTCACGTAGCCGCCATCAGTTCCCTATAAATGACCTCCCCCACAAAAAAACAAAGCATTAGAATTCATTTGAAAGATCTAGAATTCACTTGGCAGAGCAGAGACAAGTGAAGAAAAGAGAAGAGTTTGCAGAGAAGGACATCGAGCCCAAGGCGCAGGCGAGTAACTAGAACATAGTGACACTCATCCAAGCATTGGGAGAGAAGATAGATCACTTTTGATTGTCGAATCATCCCCACCTGAGCCTTTCCTTCGTCATCATAGTCCTTGGACCTGTAACTTTATCAGGAACTAGTAAGTAATGTCTTGTACGTTGTTAAATAACATTTCTTGAACTTCTGAATCATAGTAATTATAAGTTCACTCCTAGATCTACTACCCGGTAGCACCCTACATCTAACTGTCATTCCTCTATCCTTACATTACCCCAAGAACAGCCCCCACACTCTCGAGTCTTCTCCATCATCCTATTACCTACCCCTAATCATTTACCAGCCTTATAAACACCATAGATGCCTTACTCAGTTAACCTTCATTGAAAGCCCCTAAATCACTGCCCCTACCGATATCGGTTATCAGCAATGGTACCGGTGTAAAGCCATAGTCTGTTGTACAGTGACCGACATCAGTCACTATGACTCAAACCAAAACTAGCCTTTCCTCTATTGCATTTTAATGAGGTAATTAAATTGTAATTTTGCAATAACTTCTTTGATAGAATTTGTGTTAATTCGTATTAAGAGGGGAACTGACCACCTTTGAAAGGAAGTCCAATATTTCTTGGGCCCAAGGCAATTCCCTCATTTATTTTCTAACTAAAATCTAGTGGTCTTGTATGCTTACTTGCAGGTAGTCCTTCCTAGACAAAAAGGAGTTCTTTGCAATCAATCTGATCTCTCTCTACGGTACGCGTGTGCCCTCCTAACATTCAATGAGGTATTCCTCCTAGCCCTAACCCTTATCTGTTTCTCAAGAGAATGGATGGATAAAATCAACTCTATTCTAAGAACGGAAACATTCTGTGTGAAATAGAGATACTTTGCGAGCTATTCGGTGAGCTGCTAGGTGAGCTCCCAGGTGAGGTCCCTGACGAGCTACTCGGTGAGCTCCCAGGAGAGCTGTTAGGCAAGCTCCTAGGTGAGTTACTTGATGAGCTCCTGAGTGACGTGAACTTGAGTTGATTGGTGAGTTCCCAGAAGATCTCCCATGTGAGCTACTTAGTGAGCTATTCGGTGAACTCCCAGGAGAGCTACTAGGTGATCTCCCAAGCGAGCTACTTGACAAGCTCCCAAGTGAGGTCCCTGGTGAGCCACTCAGTGAGATAACAAGTGAGCTCAAGTTAACCTGCTCAATGAGATGCTTGGTGAGCTCCTAGGTGAGGTGTTAGGTGAGCTCCTAGGAAAGCTATTAGGCAAGCTCCCGGGTGGGCTCTTGGGTGAGTTACTTGATGAAATCGAGGAAAGCTACTAAATGAGCTCAAGGCAAGTTGGCAAGGTGAGCTCCTCAGCGAGCTCAAGGTGAGTTGACAAGGTGAGCTAATAGGTAAGCTCCCATGTGAGTTGTCAAGGTGAGCTATCAGGAAAGCTCCTATGTGAGTTTTCGAGTGAGCTATTTGATGAGATCGCGGGTGACCTCAAGTCGAGATACTCGGTGAGCTCAAGGTGAGTTGAAAAGGTGAGCTCTAGTTGAACCGCTCAATGAGGTCCTGGGTGAGCTACTTTACGAGCTCCCACTGAGCTACTTGATGATCTCCCAGGTGAGCTCAAAGTTGAGCTTGTTGGTAATATCGAGGTGAGATTACATGCAAACTACTAGATGAGTGAAGGTGAGTTAGCAAGGCAAGCTCAAGTTGAGTTGGTAAGATGAGCTGTCAGGTGAGTTCCCAAGTGAGTTACTTAGCAAGCTCAACTCAAGCTGATCGGTGAACTCCTAGAAGATCTCAGGTGAGCTACTTGGCAAGTTATTTGGTGAGCTCCTAGGTAAGCTACTAGGTGAGCTCCCAAGTGAGCTACTTAGTGAGCTCCCAAGTGAGCTACTTGGCGAGCTCCCAGGTGAGGTCCCCATCGAGCATCTTGGCAAGCTCACAAGTGAGTTCAAGTCAACCTACTCGGTGAGCTACTCGGTGAGCTACCATGTGAGTTTCTGGGTGAGCTGCTTAACGAGCTCCTAGGTGAGCTCAAGTCTTTTTATTGTCGAGGTCCTGGGTGAGCTCAAGGTGAGCTAGCAAGGTGAGCTATCAAGGGAGCTGCCAGGTGAGTTTAAGGGAAAACTCAAGTCAAGCTACTTGACGAGCTCCTAAGCGAGCTACTTACCGAGCTCCTAACCGAGCTCCTAGGTTAGCTACTCAGTGAGCTCCTGAGTGAGCTCAAATGTGAGCTTGTTAGTAATCTCTAAGGTGAGCTTACATGCGAGCTACCAGATGAGCTTTAGGTGAGTTGGTAAGGTGAGCTCAAGCTAAGTTGGCAAGGGAAGCTCAAGGTGAGTTGGTAAGGAAAGCTGTCAGGAAAGCTCTCATGTGTGTTCCTAGGTGAGTTAATTGATGAGCTCCTAGGTGTGCTCAACACTAGTTGATTAAGGAGCTCCCGTAAGAGAAGGTGAGAGTGAGCTATTTGGTGAGCTCCAGGTGTCCTAGGTGGTGAGCTACTTTGTGAGCTCCCAAGTGATGTCCCTAGTGAGTTGCTCGGTGAGGTCAAAAGTGAGCTCAAATCAACCTACTCGGTGAGCTGCTCAGGGAGCTCCTAGGTAAGCTACTTGGCAAGATACTTGACAAACTCTTAGGTGAGCTACTAGACAAGGTCAAGGTGAGTTGGTAAGGTGAGCTACTCAGTGAGCTCAAGGTGAGATCCCATTTGAGTTGGTAAGGTGAGCTATCAAGCAAGCTCCCATACGAGTTTTCAGGTGAGCTACTTGATGAGATCCTGGGTGAGCTCCAGTTGAGCTTCTCGGTGAGCTCCTGGTCGAGCTCAAAGTGAGCTGGCAAGGTGAGCTGTCAGGTGATATTTTGGGCAAGCTAAAGTTGAGGTGCTCGATGATCTCCTGAGTGAGCTACTTTCGTGCTCTAGCCTGAGCTCCTAGGTGAGCTGCTCGGTGAGCTCCTAAGTGAGCTCAAAGGTGAGCTTGTCAGCAATCTCTAAGGTGAGCTTACATGCGAGCTACCAGATGAGCTCAAGGTAAGTTGCCAAGGTGAGGTCCTAGGTGAGTTCCCAGGTGAATTTCTCGATGAGCTCCCGGGTGAGCTCAACTCAAGCTGATTGGTGAGCTCCCAGAAGAGCTCCCAAGTGAGCTACTTGGTGAGTTATTTAGTGAGCTCCGAAGTGAGCTACTTAGTGATGTCCCAAGAGAGGTCCCCGACGAGCTACTCGGTGAACTCACAAGTGAGCTAAACTCATCCTACTCGGTGAGATACTTGGTGAGCTCTCGGGTACACACTGTTAGGTGAGATCCCATGCAAGCTACTAGGTGAGCTACTTGATGAACTCCGAGGTGAGCTACAAGATGAGATCAAGGCAAGTTGGCAAGGTGAGCTATCAGGTGAGCTCCCATGTGAGTTTTGGGAAAGCTACTTGACGAGCTCTTAGGTGAGCTCAAGTCAAGCTACTTAGTGACCTCCTGGGTGAGCTCAAGGTGAGCTAGAAAAATGAGTTGTCAGGAAAGCTTCCAGGTGAGTTTTTCAAGCAAGCTCAAGTCAATCTACTCAATGAGCTCCTGGGCAAGCTACTTGCCGAGCTCCCAACCAAGCTCCTAGGTGAGCTACTTAGTGAGATCCCATACGAGCTCAAAGGTGACCTTGTCGACAATCTTCGAGGTGAGTTTACATGTGAGCTACTAGATAATCTTAAGGTAAGTTGGTAAGGTGAACTCAAGGTGAGTTGGTAAGGTGAGCTCAAGGTGATTTTGCAAGGGGGCTATTAGGTGAGCTCTTAGGTGAGTTCCTAGGTGAGTTACTTTGTGAGCTATTTAGTGAGCTCCCAAGTGAGCTGCTAGGTGATTTCCCAAGCAAGCTACTTCTTGAGCTTTCTAGTGAGTTACTCGATGAGCTCTTGGGTGAAATCAACTTGAGCTGATCAACGAGCTCCCAGGTGAGCTAGTTAGCGAGCTGTTCGGCTAGCTCCTAGGTGATCTGCTAGGTGAGCTCCCAGGTGAGGTCCCTAGTGATCTCACATTTGAGTTCATGTCAACCTACTTAGTGAGCTGCTCGGTGAGCTCCTAGGTGAGTTGTTAGGTGAGCTCCCATACAAGCTATTAGGTGAGCTCCTAGGTAAGCTACTTGGTGACTTGCTCGATGAACTCTGAGGTGAGCTACCAGATGAGCACAAGGCAAGTTGGCAAGGTAATCTCCTTCAAGAGTGAAGGAAATCTCCCATGTGATTTATTGGGTGAGTTACTTGCCTAGCTCAAGTCAAGATGCTCAACAAGCTCAAGGCAAGTTGGTAAGGTGAGATTTCAGGTGAGCTCCGAGGTAAGTTTTTGGGTAAGATACTTGATGAGCTCCTAGGTGATCTCAATTCGAGCTACTCGGAGAGATCCCAAAAAATTTCCCAAGAAATCCTACTCACTCTTGGGAGAGTTCAAGTCAACCTACTAGTTGAGCTTCTCGGTGAGCTATTAGGTGAGCTCTCACGTGAGCTACTTGGTGAGCTACTTGACGAACTCCTAGGGGAGGTACCAGATGAGCTCAAGGTAAGTTGTCAAGGTGATCTCCTCAGCGAGCTCAAGGTGAGTTTGAATGCGAGCTGATAGGAAATCTCCTATGTGAGTTTGTAAGGTGAGCTATCAGGTGAGCTCCAATGTGAGATTTTGGGTGAGCTGTTTAATGAGCTCCCGGGTGAGATAAATTTAATCTACTCGGTGAGGTCCTAGGTTAGCTCAAGGAAAGTTAGAAAGGTAAGCTATCGGTAAGCTCCCAGCAAGTTTCGGGAAATCTCAAGTCGAGCTACTCGATGATCTCTGGGTAAGTGCTTGCCGAGCTCTAGTGAGCTCCTAGCCGAGCTGCTTGGTGAACTCTAAGCTAGGTCAAAGCTGAGTTTGTTGAAAATATCGATGTGAGCTTACATGTGAGCTAAAATATAAGCTTAAGGTGAGTTGGCTAGGAAAGCTCAAGGTAATTTTGCAAGTTGAGCTATCAAGTGAGCTCCCACGTGAGTTCCCAGGTGAGTTACTCAACGAGCTCCCAAGTGAGCTCAAGTCAATCTAATTGGAAACCTCCCGAGAAGAGCTCCCAAGTGAATTCTTTGGTAATCTCCCATGCGAGCTGCTAGGTGAGCTCCCAAGTGAGCTACTTGGCGAGCTCCCAGGTGAGGTGCTCGGTGAGTTGCTCGGTGATCTCATAAATGAGCTCATGTCAACCTACTTGGTGAGCTACTCTATAAACTCCGAGGTGAGCTACCAGACAAGCTCAAGGTGAGTTGGCAAGGTGAGCTCCTCAGCAAGATCAAGGTAAGTCGGTAAAGTGAGCTGATAGATGAGCTCCCATTCGTGTTTCTAGGTGTGATGTCAAGTGAGCTCCCATGCAAGTTTTTGGGTGAGCTGTTTGACAAGCTTCCGAGAGATCTCAAGTCAAGATTCTCGGTTAGCTCAAGGTGAGCTAGGAAGTTGAGCTCCTAGGTGAGCTCCCAAGTGAGATCAAAGTCGAGCTTATCAATAATCTTTGAGGTGAGATTACATGTGAGCTACTAGATGAGCTCAAGGTGAGTTAGCAAGATGAGCTCAAGGTGAGTTGGGAAGGTGAGCTCAAGGTAAGTTGGCAAGGCGAGGTCCAAGGTGAGTTACTTAATGAGCTCCCATGTGAGCTCAACTCAAGCTGATCGGTGAGCTCCCAGAAGAGCTCCTAGGCTAGCTACTTAGTGAGCTATTCGTTAAGCTCCTAGGTGAGCTGTTAGGCAAGCTCCTAAGTGAGAAACTTGGTGAGCTCCCAGGTGAGGTCCTTGGTGAGCTCCCAGGTGAGGTCCTTGGTGAGATCTAAGGTGAGCTACTTAGTGAGCTACTTCAAGAGCTATAAGGTGAGCTACGAGATGAGTTCAAGATGAGTTAGAAATGTGAACTCCTTAATGAGCTCAAGGCAAGTGGCAAGGTGAGCTAATAGGTGAGTTCCCATGTGAGTTAGCAAGGTGAGATCCCAAGCAAGTTTTTGAGTGACCTGCTTGACGAGATCCTGGGTGAGCTCAAGTTGAGCTACAAGGTGAGCTCCTAGGTGAGCTACTTGCCAAGCTCCCAGCTGAGATCCTTAGATGAGCTACTTGGTGAGCTCCCAGGAAAGCTCAAAGGTAAGCTTTTAGAAATCCCTGATGTAATCTTACATGTGAGCTACCGAGATGTGCTCAAGAAAATTTGGTAAGGCAAGCTCAAGGTGAGTTGGCAAGGTGAGCTTAAGGTGAGTTGGAAAGGTGAGCTCAAGGTGAGTTGGAATGATGAGCTGTCATGTGAGCTCCCAGGTGAGTTCCCAGGTGAGTTACTCGATGAGCTACTGGGCAAGCTCAACTCAAGCTGATTGGTGAGCTCCCAGAAGAGCTCCCTTGTGAGCTACTTGGTGATTTGTTTGGAGAGCTCCTAGGCAAGCTGCTAGGTGAGCTCCCAAGTGAGCTACTTCATGAGCTCCCAAGAGAGGTCCCTGGTGAGCTGCTCGATGAGATCACAAGTGAGATCAAGTAAACATACTTAGCAAGCTCATACTTGGCAAGCTACTCGATTAGCTCCTAGGTGAGCTATTAGGAGAGCTCCTAGGTGAACTATTTGGTGAGTTATTTGACAAACTCTGAGGAAAGCTACAAGACAAGCTCAAGGTGAGTTAGAAAGGTGAGCTCCTCAGCGAGCTCAAGTTGAGATGACAAGGTGAGTTGATAGGTGAGCTCCCATTCGAGTTCTCAAGGCAAGCTCTTAGGTGAGCTCCCATGTGAGTTTTTAGGTGAGCTACTTGACGAGCTCCCGGGTGAGTTGAAGTCAAGCTACTCGGTGAGCTCTTGGGTGAGTTCAAGGCAAGGTCTGTTAAGGCGAGCTATTAGGTGAGCTCCCGAGATGAGTTTTGGGAAAGCTCACATTGAGCTCCTCGATGAGATCCTAGGTGAGCTACTTACCAAGCTCCCAATCAAGCTCCTAGGTGAGTTTCTCGGTGAGCTCCTAGGCTAGCTCAAAGTTGAGCTTGTTGGCAATCTTTGAGGTGAACTTACATGCGAGCTACCAGATGAGCTCAAGGTTAGTTAGCAAGGTGATCTCAAGGTGAGTTGCTAAGGTGAGCTATTAGGTGAGGTCCCAGGAAAGTTCCTAGGCAATTTACTCAATGAGCTCCCCGGTGAACTCAACTCGAGCTGATCGATGAGCTCTAGGAATATCTCCCAAGTGAGCTACTTGGTGAGGTATTCGGTGAGCTACTAGGCTACCTCCCAAGTGAGCTACTTGGCGAGCTCTAAGGTGAGGTCCGAAGTGAATTTCTCAGTGAGCTCACAAGCAAGCTCAAGTCAACCTACTCGAGAAGCTACTCAGTGAGCTCTCAAGCGAGATCCTAGGTGAGCTGTTAGGTGAGTTCCGAGGTGAGCTACTTGGAGAGCTACTCAATAAACTCTGAGGTGAGCTACTAGATGAGCTAAAGGTGAGTTAGCAAGGTGAGCTCCTCATCAAGCTCAAGGTGATCTCCCATGCGAGTTTTCAAGGCAAGTAGTTAGGTGAGCTCCCATCGAGTTTTGGGTGAGCTTCTTTATGAGCTCTCGGGTGATCTAAAGTTGAGCTAGTCGGTGAGTTCTTGGGTGAGTTAAAGGTGAGATGACAAGGTGAGCTATCAGGTGAGCTCCCAGGTGAGTTTCTGGGCAAGCTCAAATTGAGCTTCTCAACGAGCTCCTAGGTGAGCTACTTGCCAATCTCCAATCTAAGCTCCTATGTGAGCTTCTCGGTGAACTCCGGGAGAGCTCAAAGGTTACCTTGTCAGCAATCTCTGAGGTGAGCTTACATGTGAGCTACCAAATGAGCTCAAGGTGAGTTGGAAAGGTGATCTCAAGGTAAGTTGGCAAGGCGAGCTCAAGGTGAGTTGGCAAGGAAAGCTATCAGGAGAGCTCCTAGGTGAGTTCCCAGGCAAGTTACTCAATGAGCTCCGAGGTGAGTGTTAGGTGATCTCTATAGTGAACTACTTGGAGAGCTCCTAGGTGAGGTCCTTGGTGAGCTCACAAGTGAGATTAAGTCAAACTACTTGGTGAGTTACTCGGTGAGATCTCGGGTGAGCTACTTGGCGAGGTACTCAAAGAACTCATTGGTGAACTACCGAGACGTGCTCAAGGTGAGTTGGCAAGGTGATCCGCTTAGTGAGCTCAAGAAGAGCTAGCAGTGGAGTTGATAGGTGAGCTCCCATGTGATTTTGTAAGGTGAGTTGTTAAGAAAGCTCCCATTCTAGTTTTGGTGAGTTTGTTGACGAGCTCTGGGTAAGCTCAAGTCGAGCTACTTGGTGAACTCCTGGGTGAGCTCAAGGTGAGCTAGCAAGATGAGCTGTTAGGTGATCTCACAGCTGAGTTTTAGGAAAGCTCAAGTTGAGATGCTCTATGAGATCCTAAGCAAGCTACTTGCCAAGCTCCTAGCCCAGCTTCTAGGTGAGCTTCTCCATGAGCTCCCAAGTGAGCTAAAAGGTGAGCTTGTCGGTAATCTCTAAGGTCAACTTACATGTGCACTACCATATGAGCTCAAGGAGAGTTGGAAAGGCAAGCTCAAAGAGAGTTGGCAAGGCGAGCTCAAGGAATATTGGCAAGGAAATCTATTAGGTGAGATACCAGGTGAGTTCCCAAGTGAGTTACTCAACAAGCTCTTAAGCGAGCTCAACTCGAGTTGATCGGTGAGCTCCCAGAAGATCTCCCAAGTGAGCTACCTAGCAAGCTCCCAAGTGAGGTCCGGGTGAGCTACTCAACGAGCTCATGATTGAGCTCATAGGGAAGGTCAAGTCAACATACTCGGCAAGCTGCTCCATGAGATCCCATGTGAGCTATTACCCGAGCTCCTAGGTGGGCTACTTAGTGATCTACTCAATGAACTACGAGGTGAGCTACCGGAGGAGCTCAAGATGAGAGTTAGCAAGGTGAGCTCCTCGGCGAGCTCAAGATGAGATGACAAGGTGACTTGATAGGTTAGCTCCCATGTAAGTTTTTGGGAGAGCTACTTGATGAGCTCCCAAGTGAGCTCAAGTCGAGCTACTTAGCAAGCTTCTAAGTGAGTGTCACGTGAGCTCTAAGGTGAGTTTCAGAAATCTCAACTCAAGTTACTCGATGAGGTCTTGGGTGAGCTTTTTGTTAAGCTCCCATCCAAGATCCTAAGTGAGCCACTTAGTGAGCTCCCATGTGAGCTCAAAGGTGAGTTTGTTGGCAATATTTGAGGTGAGCTTAAATGTGAGCTACTAAATGAGCTCAAGGTGAGTTAGCAAGGTGAGGTCAAGGAAAGTTTGTAAGTTTAGCTATTAGGTGAGCTCCAAGGTGAGCTCCTAGGTGAGTTCCCAAGTGAGTTACTTGACAAGCTCCTAAGTGAGCTCAACTCGAGCTAATCGGTGAGCTCAGAGAAGAGCCCTAGTGAGCTACTTAGCAAGTTATTCAAAGCAAGATCCCGGGTGAGCAACTAGGTGAGCTCCCAAGCGAGCTACTTGGCGAGCTTCTCGATGAGCTCCCAAGTGAGCTGTTAGGAAAGCTCCTAGGAAATCTATTAGGTGAGCTCTCGGAGTGAGCTCTCGGGTGAGCTGTTAGCGAGCTCCTATGTGAGTTAATTTGTGAGCTACTCGAAGAACTCCGGGGTGAGCTACGAGACAAGCTTAAGGTGAGTTTGCAAGGTGAGATCCTTAATGAGCTCAAGGCGAGCTAGTAAGGTGAGTTGATAGGTGAGCTTTCATGCGAGTTGGCAAGCCAAGCTATCAGGTGAGCTCCCATGCGAGTTTTCGGGCGAGCTGCTTGACGAGCTCCTAGGTGAGTTAAAGTTGATCTGCTCGGAAAGCTCTTAGGTGAGCTCAAGGTGAGCTATCAGGTGAGCTCCCTCATGAGTTCTTTGGCAAGTTACTTAGCTTTGAGTTCCTAGCCTATCTCCTAGGTGAGCTATTCGGTGAGCTTAAAGGTGAGCTTGTTAAAAATCTCTAAGGTGAGATTACATGTGAGCTACCAGATGAGCTTAAGGTGAGTTGGATAGGTTATCTATCAGGCTACCTCCTAGGTGAGTTCCCAAGTGAGTTACTCTTTGAGCTCCGGGTGAGCTCAACTCGAGCTGATTGGCGAGCTCCCAGAAGAGATCCTAGGTGAGTTACTTCGAGAGCTATTTGATGAGCTCCCAGGTGAGCTACTAGGTGAGCTCCCAAGTGAGCTAGTTGGTGAGCTCTCGGTGAGGTCCCGGTAATCTACTCGATGAGCTCAAAAGTGAGCCGACAATTGAGCTCAAGTCAACCTACTCGGTGAGCTCAGGTAAAGCTGTTAGATGAGCTCCCAGGTGAGATACTTGGTGAGCTACTCGAGAGAAAACTATGAGGTAATATATTAGATGAGCTCAAGGAGTTGGCAAGGAGAGCTCATCGGCCGAGCTCAAGGTGAGCTTCCAAGTTGAGCTCCCTTCCGAGTTGGTAAGGTGAGTGTCGGTGAGCTCCAATGTGAGTTTTCACATGAGCTACATGACGACCTCCCTGAGTGAGCTACTTGATGAGCTCCTGGGTGAGCTCAAGTTGAGCTCCTGAGTGAGCTCAAGGAGATCCGGCAAGGTGAGGTTTTAGGTGAGCTCCCGTGTTAGTTTTGGGTAATCTCAAGTTGAGCTAGTCGATGAGCTCCTAGGAGAGGCGCTTCGAGCTCCCAGTGAGCTCCTAGGTGAGCTCCCGAGGCAAGATCAAAGTTGAGCCAGTTGGCAAGGTGAGCTCAAGGAAATTTGGTAAGGGAAGCTATCTGGTGAGCTCCCACATGAGTTCCCAAGAAAGATACTTGAAGATCTCTGGGTGAGCTTAACTCGAGCTGATTGGTGAGCTCCAGAAGAGATACCAAGTGAACTACTTAGTGAGCTATTTTTGTGAGCTCCTAGGTGAGCTGCTAGGTGAGCTCCCAAGTGAGCTACTTGGTGAGTTCCTAGGCAAGGCACCTAGTGATCTACTTGATGAGCTCATAAGTGTGCTCACAATTGAGCTCAAGTTAACCTACTCAGTGAGATACTCGGTGAGCAAGCTATTAGGTGAGCTCTCGGATGAGCTGTTAGGAAAGCTCTCGGGTGAGCTCTTTGGCGAGATGATCAAAAAATTTGAGGCTAGATACCTTCCGATCTCAAGGTGAGTTGGTAAGGTGAGCTCCTCAGTGAACTCAAGGTGAGCTAGTAAGGTGAGCTGATAGGCAAGCTCCCATGCGAGTTAGTAAGGAAAACTGTCGAGTGAGCTCTCATGTGAGTTTTTGGGTGAGCTACCTGATGAGCTCCTAGGTGAGCTCAAGTTTAGCTACTCGGCAAGATCCTGGGAAAGCTCAAGTTGAGCTATCAAGGTAAGCTATCTAGTGAGTTCCCGGTGAGTTTCTAAGAAAGCTCAAGTCGAGCTGCTCGATGACCTCCTCAGTGAGTTGCTTGCCAAGCTCCCAGCTGAAATCCTTGATGAGATGCTTTGTGAGATCCTAGGTGAGGTTAAAGGTAATCTTGTTGGAAATATCTTAGGTGACCTTACATGCAAGCTACCAGATGAGCTCTAGGTGAGTTGGCAAGGTGAGCTCAAGGTGAGTTAGCAAGGAAAGCTTAAGGTGAGTTGGCAAGGTGAGATATCAAGTGAGCTCCTAGGTGAGTTCCCATGTGAGTTACTTGATGAGCTCTCGGGTGAGCTCAACTTGAGTTTATTGACAAGCTCTCAGAGGAGCTCCTAGGTGAACTACTTGGTGAGCTATTCGGTAAGCTCCCAGGTGAGCTACTAGGTGAGATACTTAGTGAGCTTCTAGGTGAGGTCCCTGGTGAGTTGCTCGGTGAGCTACCACACGAGCTCAAGTAAACCTACTCTCAAGAAGCTGCTCGGTGGGATCTAAGGTGAGTTTTTTGGCAAGCTCCCAGGGGAGCTATTAGGTGAGCTCCCATGTGAGCTGTTAGGTGAGCTCCCAAGTGAGCTACATGGCAAGCAACTCGACGAATCTCGAGGCGAGCTACCAAACAAGCTCAAGGTGAGTTGGCAAGGTGAGCTCCTCAGCAAGCTCAAGGAGAGTTGATAGGTGAGCTCCCATGTGATTTTGTAAGGTGAGTTGTCATGTGAACTCCCATGTGAGTTTTTGGGTGAGCTATTTGGTGAGCTGTTGTGTGAGCTCAAGGTGAGCTAGTAGGGTGAACTAAGGATGAGCTAGAAAGGTGAGCTCCTAATCGAGTTTACGGGTGAGCTATTGGGTGAGCTCCTGGGAGATCTCAAGGTGAGCTAGCAAGGTGAGATGACAGGAAAGCTCCTAGGTAAGTTTCGGGAAAGCTCAAGTCGAGATGCTCGATGAACTCTTGGGTGAGCTCAAAGGTGAGCTTGTCAGCAATATCTGAGGTGAGCTTACATGTGACCTATCCAGATGAGCTCAAGGCAAGTTGGCAAGGTGAGCTAAAGGCAAGTTGACAAGGTGAACTCAAGGAAAGTTGGAAAGGTGAGCTATCATATGATCTCTTAGGTGAGTTCCCAAGTGAGTTACTTGATGAGATCCCAAGTGAGCTCAACTTAAGCTTATCGAGTAAGCTCCCAGAAGATCTCCTAAGTGAGCTATTTGGTGAGCTATTCGGTGAGCTCCTAGGTGAGCTGCTAGGTGATCTCCTAAATGAGCTACTTGGTGAACTCCTAGGAAAGGACCCCAACGAGATCACTTGTGATCTTAAGTCAACCTGTTCGGCAAGCTTCTCGGTGAGCTCCCAGGTGAGGTGTTAGGCAAGCTCTAAGGCAAGCTATTAGGTGAGATACTTGACGAACTCCAAGGTGAGCTACCAAATGAACTCAAGGTAAGTCAGCAAGTGAGCTCCTTAGTGAGCTCAAGGAAAATTTGCAACGTGAGATGATAGGTGAGCTCCCATGCGAGTTGGTAAGGCAAGCTACCAAGAAAGCTTCCAGGTGAGTTCCCAAGTGAGTTACTTAACGAGCTCCCGGGAGAGCTAAACTCGAGTTTATCGAAAAGCTCCTAGAAGAGCTCTTAGGTGAGCTACTTGGCGAGTTATTTGGTAAGCTCCCAGGTGAGCTACTAGGTGAGCTCCCAAGTGAGCTACTTAGTAAGCTTCCAGGTGAGGTCCTCGGTGACTGCTCAGTGAGCTACCACACGAGCTCAAGTAAACCTACTCGGTGAGATACTTGGTGAGCTCTAAGGTGATTTGTTTGGTGAGCTCCTAGGGGAGCTTTTAGGTGAGCTCCCATGTGATCTATTAGTCAAGCTCCCGGGTGAGTTACATTGAAAGTTACTCGATAATTTCGAGGTGAGCTACTAAACAAGCTCAAGGTGAGTTTGCGCAAGGTGAGATCCTTAGCGAGCTCAAGGAGATTTGATAGGTGAGCTCCCATGTGATTTTGTAAGGTGAGTTATAAGGCAAGCTCCCATATAAGTTTCGGGTGAGCTATTGGGTGAGCTCCTGGGTGAGCTCAAGGTGAGCTAGCAGGGTGAGTGAAGGAAAGCTAGCAAGGTGAGCTCCCAGTCAAGTTTACGGGTGAGCTGTTGCGTAAGCTCCTAGGAGAGCTCAAGGTGAGTTGACAAGGTGAACTCAAGGCAAGTTTGTAAGGTGAGCTATCAGTGAGCTCCCAGGTGAGTTCCAAAGTGAGTTACTTGATGAGCTCCTAGGTGAGCTCAACTTAAGCTTATCAGCAAGCTGCTAGAAGAGCTCATAAGTGAGCTACTTGGCAAGCTATTTGGTGAGCTCCCAGGTGAGTTGTTAGGTGATCTCCTAAGTGAGATACTAGGTGAGCTCCCAGGAGAGGTTCCTGGTGAGCTCAGAGGTGAGTTCAATTCAACCTACTTGGTAAGCTTCTCGATGAGCTCCCAGGTGAGGTGTTAGGTGAGCTACAAGGAAAGATGTTAAGTGAGCTACTTGAAAAACTCTGAGGTGAGCTACTAAATGAGCTCAAGGTGAGTTGGTAATGTGAGATCCTTAGTAAGCTCAATGTGAGCTAGTAAGGTGAGTTGATAGGTGAGCTCCCATGCGAGTTGGTAAGGCAAGCTACCAGGTGAGCTCCCATGTGATTTTTGGGTGAACTACTTGACAAGCTCCCGGAAAGCTAAAGTTGAGGTTCTTAACAAGCTCCTAGGTGAGCTCAAGGTGAGCAAGAAAGGAAAGCTCCCAGGTGAGTTTCTGGGCAAGCTCAAGTTGAGCTGCTCGACGAGCTTCTAGGTGAGCCAATTGCTGAGCTCTTAGCCAAGCTCCTAGGTGAGCTTACATGTGAGCTACTAGATCAACTCAAGGCGAGCTGGCAAGGTGAGCTTAAGGTGAGTTAGAAAGGTGAGCTCAATGCGAGTTGGCAAGGAGAGCTGTCAAGCGAGGTCCCAGGTGAGTTCCTATGCAAGTTACTCAATGAGCTTATGGGAAACCTCACTTGAGCTGATTGATGTGCTCCCAGAAGAGCTCCCAGCTGAGCTACTTTTCGAGATGTTCGGTGAGCTCCCAGGTGAGCTGCTAGGAGACCACCCAAGTAAGCTACTTGGTGAGCTTCTAGGTGATTTCCCTGGTGAGCTTCTCGGTGAACTACCATACAAGCTCAGGTAAACCTACTCAGCAAGCTACTCGGTGAGCTCTAAGGTGAGTTGTTTGGCAAGCTCCCAGGGGATCTATTAGGTGAGATCCCATGTGAGCTGTGAGGTGAGCTCCCAAGTGAGCTACATGGAAAACTACTCAACGACTTTCCAAGGAAAGCTACCAAACAAGCTCAAGGTGAGTTGGAAAGGTGACCTCCTCAGGGAGCTTAATGAGAGTTGATAGGTGAGCTCCCATGTGATTTTGCAAGGCAAGTTGTCATGTGAGCTCCAATGCAATTTTTCAGGTGAGGTGTTAGGCAAGCTCTTGGGTGAGCTCATGGTGAGCTAGCAGGGTGAGCTGAAGGTGAGCTAGTAAGGCAAGATCCCGTCGAGTTTATGGGTGAGCTGTTGGGTGAGCTCTTAGGAGAGCTCAAGGTGAGTTAGCAAGGTGAGCTAATGACGAGCTCCTAGGCAAGTTTCTGGGCAAGCTCAAGTCAAGATGCTCAATGAAATCCTAGGTGAGCTCAAAGGTGACCTTATCAGTAATCTCTAAGGTGAGCTTACATGTGAGCTACCAGATGAGCTCAAGGTGAGTTGGCAAGGTGAGCCAAAGGTGAGTTGATAAGGTGAACTCAAGGCAAGTTGGCAAGGCAAGCTATCAGATGAGCTCCCAGGTGAGTTCCCAAGTGAGTTACTTGATGAGATCCCAGGTGAGCTCAACTTAAGCTTATCAGTAAGCTCCCAGAAGAGATCTTAAGTGAGCTACTTGGTGAGCTATTCGGTGAGCTCCCAGGTGAGATGCTAGGTGATCTCCTAAATGAGCTACTTGGCGAGCTCCCAGGAAAGGACCCCGGTGAGCTCACTTGTGAGCTCAAGTCAACCTATTCGGTAAGCTTCTTGGTGAGGTGTTAGGTGAGCTCCAAGGAAAGCTATTAGGTGAGCTACTTAACAAAATCTGAGGTGAGCTACCAAACGAGCTCTAGGTAAGTCGGCAAGGTGAGCTCCTTAGTGAGCTCAAGGCAAGTTGGAAAGGTGAGTTGATAGGTGAGCTCCCATGCAATTTGGCAAAGCAAGCTGCCAAGAAAGCTTCCCTATGAGTTTTGGGTGAGGTGAGATTTAGTGAGCTCAAGTTGAGGTGCTTAGTAAGCTCTGGGTGAGTTCAAGGAAATATGCCGGGTGATTTTGGGTAAGCTCAATTTGAGCTACTCAATGAGCTCCTAGGTGAGCGCTTTTGAGCTCTCAACTGAGCTCCTAGGTGAGCTTACATGCAAGCAACTAGATTAGCTCAAGGTGAGTTCCCAGGTGAGTCTTTGAGAAAGCTCAAGTCGAGCTGCTCGACGAAATCCTCGATGAGTCACTTGCCAAGCTCCCAGCTGAGCTCCTTAGTGAGCTTCTCGGTGAGATCCTAGGTGAGCTCAAAGGTAAGCTTGTCAGAAATATCTTAGGTGAGCTTACATACGAGATACCAGATGAGCTCCAGGTGAGTTGGAAAGGTGATCTCAAGGTGATTTGGCAAGGTGAGCTCAAGGTGAGTTGGCAAGGTGAGCTATCAGGTGAGCTCCCAGGTGAGTTCCCAAGTGAGTTACTTGATGAGCTCTCGGGTGAACTCAACTAAAGTTTATCAAAAACCTCCTAGAATAGCTCTCAGGTGAGATACTTGGTGAGCTATTTGGTAAGCTCCTAGGAAAGCTACTAAGCAAGCTCCCAAGTGAGCTACTTAGCAAGCTTCCAGGTGAGGTCCCAGTGAGTTGCTCAGTGAGCTACCATGCGAGCTCAAGTAAACCTACTCGGCGAGCTACTCGATGAGCTCTAAGGTGAGCTGTTTGGCGAGCTCCCAGGGGAGCTGTTAGGTGAGCTCCCATGTGATGTATTAGTCGAACTCCCAGGTGAGCTACATGGAAAGCTACTGATGAGTTACGAGGTGAGCTACCAGACAAGCTCAAGGTGAGTTTGCAAGGTGAGCTCCTCAACAAGCTCAAGGAGAGTTGATAGGTGAGCTCCCATGTGATTTTACAAGGTGAGTTATAAGGTGAGCTCCCATGCAAGTTTCGGGTGAGCTATTGGGTGAGCTCAGGGTGAGCTCAAAGTGAGCTAGCAGGGTGAGCTAAAGGTGAGCTAGCAAAGTGAGCTCCCAGTCGAGTTCTGAGTGTGGTGTTGGGTGAGCTCCTGGGAGAGCTCAAGGTGAGCTAGCAAGGTGAGCTAACAAGTAAGCTCCTAGGTAAGTTTCTAGGCAAGCTTAAGTCAAGATGCTTGACAAACTCCTGGGCGAGCTCAAATGCAAGCTTGTCAGCAATATCTGAGGTGAGCTTACATGTGAGCTACTAGATGAGCTCAAGGTGAGTTAGCAAGGTGAGCTCAAGGTCATCCTACTCGGTGAGCTTCTTGGTGAGCTCTCAGGTGAGCTACTTGGTGAGCTCAAGGTAAGTTGGACTCGAAGCTCGCAGAGTAGTTCACTTGGGAGATCTTTTGGAAGCTATTTGATTAGCTCAAGTTTAGAGCTTAGTTTGGAGCTCGATAAGTAGCTCTCTAAGGAGCTCATTAAGCAAATCAAATTGAGATTTCCTCGAAACTCACCTAGGATTTTGCTTCACAGGTTACCTTATAAGTTCACCTTGAGCTCAACCAGGAGCTCACCGAGTAGCTCAACTTGAGCTCACCTGGGAGCTCATCAAGCATCTCACCTAAAAACTCACATGGGATTACACCTAACTGCTTGCCTTGCTAACTCACATAGGAGCTTACCTATCATCTCACCTTGAGCTCACTAAGGAGCTCACCTTGCCAACTCGCCTTGAGCTCGTCTAGTAGCTCACCTTGGAGTTCATTAAGTAGCTTGCCAAGTAGCTCACCTAGGAGCTCACCTAACAACTCACATGAGAGCTCACCGAGTAGATCACTAAGTAGGTTGACTTGATCTCACTTTTCAGCTTATCAACTAGCTCACTGAGGACCTCCTCTACGAGCTCACCAAGTAGTTTTCTTGGGAGCTCACCTAGCAGCTCACCCAAGAGCTCACATGTAGCTTGACATAAGCTCACCAAGAAGCTCCATGAAGCTCCCATGTGATTTTTCAGGTGAGCTACTTGATGAGCTCCTAGAAAATCTCAAGTCAAGTTACTCAACAAGCTCCTGGGAGAGCTCAAGCCGAGTTGGCAAGGTGAGCTATCGGGAGAGATCCCAAGTGAGTTTCTAGGTAAGCTCAAGTCAAGCTACTTAACAAGATCCTAGGTGAACCGCTTCGAGCTACCAGAGGAGCACCTAGGTGAGATACTCGGTGAGCTCCTAGACAAGCTTGTCAAGTAATCTCTAAGGTGAGTTTACATGTGAGCTGCAGATGAGCTCAAGGTGAGTTAGCAATGTGAGCTATCAGTGTGCTCCTTGGAGAGTTCCAAGGTGAGTTACTTGACGAGCTCCTAGGTGAGCTACCCTCGAGTTGATCGGTGAGCTCCTAGAAGAGCTCTTAGGTGAGCTACTTAGCGAGATGTTTGGTGAGATCCCAAATGAGTTGCTAGGTGAGCTCCCGGGAAAGGTACCAAGTGAGCTCACAAGTGAGGTCAAGTCAAGCTACTCAACGAGCTACTCGGTCGGCTCCCATGTGAGCTGTTAGGTGAGATCCAAGGTGAGCTACTTGGTGAGCTTCTCGACAAACTCTGAGGTGAGCTACCTAATGAGCTCAAGGTGATTTGACATGGTGAGCTCCTCAACAAGCTCAAGGTGAGCTGGCAAGGTCATCTCCCATGTGATTTTCTAGGTAAGCTGTTAGGTGAGCTCCCACATGAACTTTTGGGTAAGCTACTTTACGAGCTCCTAAGAGAGTTCAAGTCAAGCTGTTTGGCGAGCTCTTGGGTGAGCTCAAGGCATGTTATCAAGGTCAGGTTTCAGGTGATCTCTGATGTGTTTTTCTAGGTAAGCTCAAGTAGAGCTACTCAATGAGCTCTTAGGTGAGCTCCTTAACGAGTTCCCATATGGGCTCCTAGGTGAGCTACTAGGTGAGTTCCCAGGTGAGCTCAAAGGTGAGCTTATCAGAAATATCTAAGGAGAGATTACATGCAAGCTACTAGATGAGGTCAAGGTAAGTTTGCAATCTGAGCTATCAAGTGAGCTCCTAGTTGATTTCCGGAGTTAGTTACTTAATGAGCTTATCGGTGAGCTCAACTCGAGCTGATCGGCAAGCTCCTGAAGAGCTCCCGGGTAAGCTACTTGGTGAGTTGTTTGGGAAGCTCCTAGGTGAGCTCTTAGGTGAGCTCCCAAGCAAACTACTTGGTGAGCTCCCAAGCGAGGTCCTAGGTGAGATACTTCGTGAGCTCACAAGTGAGATCAAGTTGACCTACTTAGCAAGTTGATCGGTGAGCTCCCATGTGAGCTATTAGGTGAGCTACTTGGCAACGTACTCAATGAACTCTAAGGTGAGCTACCAGATGATCTCAAGGCAAGTTGGCAAGGTGAGATCCTCATTGAGCTCAAGGTAAGTTGGCAAATCGAGTTGATAGGCAAGCTCCCATGTGAAATATCAAGGCGAGTGGTCGGGAAAGCTCCCATGTGAGTTTTCAAGTCAAGTTGGTTAGGCGAGCTCCCATATGAGATTTAGGTGAGTTGCTTGATAAACTCCCAGGTAAGCTCAAGTCAAGATACTCGGTGAGCTCCTCGGTAAGCTCAAGGTGAGAAGGTAATGTGATCTGTCAAGTGATATCCCATGTGAGGTACTAGGAAAGCTCAAGTCATGCTACTCCATGAGCTCCTGGGTGAGATGCTTGCCAAGCTTCTAGCTGAGATCCTAGATGAGCTACTCGATAAGCTCCCAGGTGAGCTCAAAGGTGAGCTAGTTAGTAATCTCCGAGTTAAGCCTACATGTGAGCTACCGAGATGAGCCAAAGGTGAGTTGGCAAGGTGATCTCAAGGTGAGTTGGCAAGGCGAGCTCAAGGTGAGTTATAAAGGTGAGCTATCAGGTGAGCTCTTAGGTGATTTCCCATTTTAGTTACTTGACGAGCTTCCAGGTGAGCTCAACTCGAGATGATCGGTGAGCTCCCAGAAGAGCTCGCAAGTGAGCTATTTTGTGAGCTCCCAAGTGAGCTGCTAGGAAAGCTCCCAAGCGAGATTCTTAGTGAGCTCCCAAGTGAGGTCCCCGGTGAGCTTCTCAGTGAGCTCACAAGCAAGCTCAAGTCAACCTACTTGGTGAGAAACTCGATGAGCTCCCAAGTGAGCTCTCAGGTGAGCTACTTGGTGAGCTGCTCGATGACCTCTGAGGTGAGCTACAAGACTAGTTGAAGGTGAGTTGGTAAGGTGAGATGCTCAGAAGCTCAAACTGAGATGGAAAGGTGAGCTCCCATGTGAGTTGGAAAAATGAGCTGTCAGGTGAGCTCTCATGTGAGTTTTCAAGTGAGCTACTTAACAAGATCCCGGTGAGCACAATTTGAGCTACTCAGCAAGGTCATGGGCAAGCTAAGGATAATCATGTAAGGTGAGCTGTCAAGTGAGATCCCAGGTGAGTTTCAAGCAAGCTCAAGTTGAGCTACTCGACGAGCTCCTGGGTGAGCTTCTTGCCCAGCTCACAACCAAGCTCCTAGGTGAGCTACTTGGTGAGCTTCTAGGCACATTAAAAGGGGAGTTAAGAAGGTAAGCTCAAGGTGAGTTGGTAAGGCGAGATGTCAGGAGAGCTCCCAGGTGAGTTCCCGAGATGAGTTACTGGAAGAGGTCTCGGGTGAGTGCAACTCAAGCTGATCGGTGAGCTCCCACAAGAGCTCCCAAGTGAGCTACTTGGTGAGCTGTTCAACAAGCTCCCAGGTGAGCTGCTAGGCGAGCTCCCAAGTGAGCTACTTGGCAAGCTCCCAAGAGAGGTTCCCGTCAAGCTTCTCGGCTAGCTCACAAGAAAGCTCACCCAACAACTCACCCGGGAGCTCACCAAATAACTTGCTATGTAGGTTGACTTAAGCTCGCTTGTGAGCTCACTTGTGATCTCACCGAGTAGTAGCTATCCGGGGACTTTACCTAGGATCTCACTTGGGAGCTCACCGAATAGCTCACTAAGTAGGTTGACTTGAGCTCACTTGTGATCTCACTTATGAGCTCACCAAGTAGCTCACCGGGAACCTCACGGGAGCTCGCCAAGTAGCTTGCTTGGGAGCTCACCTAGTAGCTCACTGGGGAGCTCACTGAATAATTTGAAAAGTAGCTCACTTGGGAGCTCTTGAAGCATGTCACCAATCAGATCAAGTTGAGATCACCTTACTAACTCACCTTGAGCTCACCTTGCTGCTAACTTGAGCTCACCGGGAGCTCATCAAGTAACTCACCTAGGATCTCATCTAACATCTCACCTTGCCAACTCACCTTGAGCTCACCTTACCAACTCACCTTGAGCTTGCCTTGCAAACTCACCTTGAGCTCATCTGGTAGCTCACATGTAAGCTCACCTAGGAGATCGAAAGTAGCTTGTTGAGTAGCTTGACTTAAGGTTACCTAGAAACTGGCCTTAGAGCTCACCAGATAGCTTGCCTTGCCATCTTGCCTTGAGCTTGCCCAAGAGCTCACCGAGTAGCTCAACTTGAGCTCACTTAGGAGCTCGTCAAGTAACTCACCCAAAAACTTGCATGCGAGTTCGGATAACAACTCACCTAGAAACTCACATGGGAGATCACCTATGAGCTCACCTTATCAATTCACCTTGAGCTCACGTGGAGCTCACCTTTCCAACTCAACTTCAGCTCATCCGGTAACTCACCTTAGAGTTCATCAAGTAGCTCACTAAGTAGCTCATTTTGGATCTTACCTATCACTCACTTAAGATCTCACTAAACAGCTCGCAAAGTAGTTTTCCTAGGATCTCTTCTTAGAGTTCATCGATCGAGATCAAGTTGATCTTGCCTTTCTAACTCACCTTGAGCTCACCTTGCCAACTTATCTTGAGTTCACCTTGCCAACCCACCTTGAGCTCATCTGGTAGCTTGCATATAAGCTCACCTTAGATATTACCGATATGCTCACTTGGGAGCTCACCTAGGAGCTCATCTGGGAGCTCGAAAAGTAGCTCACCCAGGAGCTCGTTAAGCAGCTAAACTTGAGTTTTTCCAGAAACTCACCTGGGAGCTCACCTGATAGCTCACCTTCTCAGCCCACCTTGAGCTCGCTCAAGAGCTCACTGAGCAGATCGACTTGAGCTTGCCTGAGAGCTTATCAAGTAGCTCACCTAAAAACTCACATGGGAGCTCACCTTACAACTTCTTTGGGACCTCGTATAGGAGCTTACCTAGTAGCTCGCCAAGGAGCTCACCTTCCAGTTCACCAACCAACTTATCTCGTGATCTCACCGAACATCTCACTTGGGAGTTCGGATGGGAGTTTACCAAGTAATTTACCCAGGAAATCATTGAGTAACTTGACTTGAGCTCACCTGGGAGCTCATTGAGTAGCTTTCCTAGAAACTCACCGGGATCTTGCCTTTCCAACTCACCTTGAGCTCACTGAGGAGCTCACCTTGCCAACTCACCAAACAACTCTTTAAGTATCTTACTTGGGAGCTTACTGAGTAGCTTGAATGGGAGCTCACAGAGTAACTCGGCTGGGATATCTTTGAAAAGCTCACTGGGAGCTTACCAAGTAGCTTACAAAGTAGCTCACCTAAGAGCTCACCAAGAAGCTCACTTGGGAGCTCACAGAGTAGCTCGGTTGGGACCTCACCTAGGAGCTTACTCAGTAACTCAATTGGGACCTCTTTCAGGAGCTTTCCAAGTAGCTTGACTAGAGCTCACTTGTGAGCTCATCGAGTAGCTCACCCTGAAGTAGCTCACTAGTGAGCAGCTCATCGAGGAGCTCACTGAATAACTCACCAAGTAGCTCACCTGGGAGCTCACCGAGTAGCTCACCTTTAAGCTCGACAAGTAGCTTTCCTTAGAGCTCACTAAGTATCTCACCTAGGAGCTTAGCTGGAAGCTTGGTAAGTAGCTCACCTAGGATCTCATTGAGCAGCTCAACTTCAGTTTACCTGGGAGCTCATCGAGCAACTCACCTGGAAACTCACCTGGGAGCTCACCTGACAGCTTGCCTTGCCAACTCACCTTGAGCTCACCTTGCCAACTCACCTTGAGCTCACCTTACCAACTCACCTTAAGCTCATTTGGTATCTCACATGTAAGCTCACCTCAGAGATTGTAGACAAGATTTCCTTTGAGCTCACCGTAGAACTCATTGAGCTACTTACCTAGGAGCTCAACTGGGAGCTCAGTAAGTAGCTTTCCCAAGAGCTCATTGAGCAGCTCGACTTGAGCTTACCTGAAAAATCACCTAGGAGCTCACTTGATAGCTCACATTTCCAACTCACCTTGAGCTCACCTAGGATCTCATCGAGTATCTCGACTTGAGCTCACCTGGGAGCTCGTCAAGTAGCTCACCAAAAACTCACATGGGAGCTCGCTTGACAGCTCACCTAGAAACTCACATGGGAGCTTGCCTTGAGCTCACTGAGGAGCTCACCTTACCAATTCATCTTGAGTTCATTTGGTAGCTTACCTCGAGTTCATCGGTGAGATCACATGGGAGTTTTCCAAGTAGCTCCCCTGGGAGCTCACCTAATAGCAGGTAAGGGAGTTCACCTAACAACTTGCCTGGGAGCTCACCGAGTAGCTCACCGAGTAGGTTAACTTGAGCTCACTTGTGAGCTCACCAAGTAGCTCATCGGGAATTTCACATGGGAGCTTGCCAAGTATCTCACTTGGTAGCATGCCTGCTACTTGGAAAGCTCCCAGGTGAGGTCCCCGAGAAGCTACTCGGTGAGCTCAAGTCAACCTAATTAGGGAACTACTCAGTGAGTTATTAGACGAAATCTGAGGCAAGCTAAGAGATGATCTCAAGATGAGTTGGCAAGGTGAGCTCTTCAGTGATCTCAATGCAAGATGGTAAGGTGAGCTCCATTGTGAGTTTCTGGGTGAGTTGTTAGGTGAGCTCCCATATGATTTTTCGGGTGAGCTACTTGATGAGCTCCTCGGCGAGCTCAAGTCAAGCTGATTGGTGAGCCCTGGGTGAGCCGGCAAGGGGAGTTGTCAGCTGTGCAAGCTCCTGTAAGTTTCTTGGCAAACTCAAGTTGAGCTACTCGATGAGATCCTAGGTGAGCTATTTCCTGAGCTCCCACCCGAGCTCCTAGGTGAGCTACTCGGTGAGCTCAAAGGTGAGCTTGTCAGAAATATTTTAGGTGAGCTTACGAGCTACTAGATGAGCTCAAGGTGAATTGGCAAGGTGAGTTGGCAAGGTGAGCTTAAAGTGAGTTAACAATGCGAGTTGTCAACCAAGCTCCCAAGTGAGTTCCCGGGTGAGTTACTCGATGAGCTCCCGGTCAAGCTCAACTCAAGCTAATTGGTGAGATCCTAGAAGATCTCCTAGGAAAGCTACTTGGTGACATATTCGGTGAGCTCCTAGGTGAGTCTGAAGGCAAGCTACCAAGCCGCTACTTAGCAAGCTCCTAGGTGAGGTCCCAAATGAGTTACTCGGTGAGCTACGGTGAGCTGTTAGGTGAACTCCTAGGCTTGTTGTTAGGTGAGCTCCTAGATGAGCTACTTGGAAATCTCCCGGAGTGAGCTCGAGAGAAAAATTTGAGGCATGCTACCAGATGTGCTCAAGATGAGTTGGCAAGGTGAGCTCCCATGTGAGTTTCTAGGTGAGCTATCAAGTGAGCTCCCATGTGAGTTTTTGGGCGAGCTACTTGATGAGTTCCTAGGTGAGCTCAAGTCAAGATACTCAATGAGATCCTGGGTGAGCTCAAGGTGAGCTGGCAATGTGAGCTATCGAGTCAGCTCCTACGTGAGTTTTCAGGTAAGCTCAAATCAAGCTCCTCGATGACCTCCTCAAAGCAAGTTTCTAATCGAGGCTCCTAGTCGAGCTCCTAGGTGAGTTGCTCGGTGAGCTCCCAAGTGAGCTCAAAGGAAAGATTTTCTATAATCTCTAAGTGATCTTACATACGAGCTACTAGATGAGCTTAAGGTGAGTTGGTAAGGTGAGCTCAAGGTGAGTTTGCAAGGTGAGCTCAAGGTGAGTTGGCAAGGTGAGCTCAAGGTGAGTATGTAAGGTGAGCTGTTAGGTGAACTCCTAGGTGAGTTTCGGGTGAGATGCTTGACGAGCTCCTAAGAGAACCTGAAGTCGAGCTGCTTGACGAGCTCCTGGGTGAGCTATTATCCGAGCTCCCAGGTGAGCTCCTAGGTGAGATGATCGGTGATCTCCCGTGCAAGTTGTTTAGCGAGCTCGAAGGCGAGCTGCTCGGCGAGCTCCCAGGTGAGCTACTTGGCGAGTTGTTTGGCGAGCTCCCTTACAAGCTGCTCACTAGCGAGATACTTTAGCAGAACCTACTGTATGAGCTCACAAGTGAGCTCAAGTCGAGCTACTTGGCAAGCTCCTAGAAGAGCTCCTAATCAAGTTACTGTATGAGCTCCTAGGTGAGGTCCCAACCAAGTACTCCGTGAGATCCAAAGTAAGCTGCTTAGTGAGCTCTTAGGTGAGCTACTTTCCAAGCTACTCGATAAGCTCTCGGGTGAGCTACTCGTGAGAGCTCTCGGTCAAAGCTACCCCATGAGCTCCCATACGTGCTACTCGATGAGCTCCTAGGCAAGTTGCTTAAAGAGCTATTTGGTGAGCACAAGGTGAGCTCCTTGGTAAGCTGCTCTAGGACGAGTTGGTAAGGTGAGTTGCCAAGAGAGCTACTTGATGAGGTATCGGGTGAGCTACTCAAGAGTTATCGCGTAAGCTCCCGGGTGAGCTCCCGAGAGAGCTGCTCGGTGAGCCGCGCAAGCTACGTGGTGAGCTATTATGTAGGTTGTTAGGGAGCTCCCAGGTGAGATGCTCAATGAAATATAAGGTGAGCTTACAGGTGAGCTACCAGTGAGCTCAAGGTGAGTTGGCAAGGTGAGCACTTCAAAGCAAACTCAATGTGAGTTGGCAAGTGAGCTCCCAGTGAGTTTCTAGGTGATTTACTCGATGAGCTCTGGGTGAGTTCAAGTCAAGCTACTCAATGATTTCCTGGGCAAGGTGCTTGCTAAGCTCCCATCTAAGCTCTCGTGTGCGTTGTTCGGTGAGCTCCTAGGAAAGTTGGTTGGTGAGCTAGAAGGTGAGCTTCTTGGCGATCACCTAGGTAAGTTCTCAGATGAGGTCCTCGGTAAGCTGTAAGGTGAGCTCCCATGTGAGTTTTCAGGTGAGCTACTTGACGAGCTCTCGGGAAAGCTCAAGTTGAACTACTCAGAAGCTTCCGGGTGAACTTAAGGAGAGTTGAGAAGGTGAGCTATCAAGTGAGCTCCCAGGTGAGTTTTGGGCAAACTCAAGTTTATCTCGCTCGATGAGCTCTTGGGTGAGGTACTTGTTGAGCTCCCGGTGAGCTCCTAGGTGAGCTCGCAGTGAACTCAAAGGTGAGCATGTCGAAATATACGAGGTGACCTTATATGTGAGCTACCAAATGAGCTCAAGGTGAGTTGGTGTTGGTGTGTGTTATTTTCCACATCATTAGGTGAGTCATCTCACTTAGGTGATATCATAGGTCCATGTGTCATTTAGGGGTCCTTATGAGATTCCCTTATGCATCGAGTTTGTCATCGCATTAGTGCATCAAAGCATGTTAGTGTGTCGGTCGTCATATGCGTCATTGGGAGTTACACTTCTATTTAGGGAATGTAACTCCCCTCTCTACTCAAGTTGTCATGATTACAAAGACCTTGGGGTTACTCGGACCTCCTATATGTACATGTCTTTTGATCTATGAGATAGAGGAGAGTTTTATGGCTTAACCAGGTTCTGCCCGTTTGTCAAATCTTCGCATGCACATTCAGTTGATGCTCACTCTTCCTGAGATCTCTTCACATTTCCATTTTCACGTCTGTTGATGTGCACATCATCCCTCATGATCCTCACTTATGGGTTTTCAAACCCTCTTTCATGGTATCAGAGTGGATCTTGTGGATCCGTGCACTCATCAACATTTTTGTGCATGTTTTTTGGCTTCAGTGTGATATCCAGTTCTCGTTACGTGTGTCGTAATGGAAATTTCGATCATGCTCTACTTGACCGATTTGGAATTTTTATACCTCTTTTCGAGTTTATGGGTGTTCATGGTTTTCAACCTTGCATGAGTGTTTGGAGGTTTTTAACCGTCTCAAATTTAAATGTTGTTTTTGAATGGTTTTGGGATTCGTTTTGGGAGTTGTTTTTGCCCTTTGGTGATGAGAATCAAGCTCCCCCATCTCATCAATAAATCACCCTTCACAATCTTGGCTCATTCTTCTCTACCTACGTTGGAGGGTTTGCATCATTTTTTCTATCTTCGATAACTCGTCTTTGTATTGGGTTAGTTATGGTTGTCTAGCTCATGCTTGATCCTTGCTAGAACAGCTTGCCCGTGCATTGACCATGCTTGTGCGTTTGAATATCTATTGGACCCTCTCATGATTCTTATCTTTGGCACTCTACTCATGCTACAGCTCGTGTTTAACTATGCATTCATCTCCATAGCTTGTGTATTGGTTTGTGGGAATGTTGTTTATGGCAGCTTGTGTAATGGTTGATACCTGTGTTGTGATCCTTTCGTGCATCCGTTTTGGCTTACCTATGTTCTCTTTTTCCTGTACCTTGGTTGAAACAATGGTTTGTGGTTCTTTTTCATTGCACTAACACTCCACTAGCATGCTGTTCTCTACTTCAACAAACCAGGCAGCTCAAACTCGGTATTTGGTTACTGATTTACATCATTTTAGATTGAACGTTTGTCGGTGTTTTGGAACTATTTTCTCGGGCACATTCTCGCTCAACCACGCCCCAAACATTTCACATTCTCGCGCCATTAGATATCTTCAAACCTATAGCTCATGATGTGTGGCGTCTCTTATACGTTTCAAACCTATAGCTCCTAACGTGTGCCGTTTCATCCTACTACAAAGATCTCCCTCTAGCTCCAAAGCATCTCCCTCGCTCCTCCATGTGGCCTTGGGCGGTTTCAACCATCCAAACCTGCCTTGTTTTTGCATTGAAAAATGTTTTTGAATTCTGCATTGAAAAATGTTTTGCATTATGCCATTTGAAAACATTTTTGGTTGCTGAGTTTAACCCAGATCAGTTACATTCACACGTGGCTTGATTGGAGATCTACACAAGCTTTTTTTTGGCATTTTTGGCGTTTTTGGCCGTTTTGGGTCTTCAGTCAAACCTGCACGCACCTCCAAGTGGCCACCTCCCTCCAACACAGCATGTGGGCCCCCTCCTTTCCACCTCTTTTTGATGTTTAAAGGTGTTAAAAATTAAAACATTCAGTTTGGCATTGGTATTTTTATTTATTGGGTTGTATTTTGCTTGTAATTTGACCTCCCTACGCTTGTCAAAGACGGAGGGTGAGGTCCGGGGTTGGCAGGAGGCTAATCCCTCGCAGTCAAAACAAACCCCTATTAAAATTTGATGTCGTTTCCAACGAGTACCCACACGACACCCTTTGCACCCATTTAGAGCATTTTTTTAATGTGTTTACAGTATCTAGTGCATTTTTCCATCAGTTGCGGGAATTGTATTTATGCCATAACTTTTGACTCGCTGCTCATTTTTGAGTGCTTCCTTGGTCAAAGTTGCATTATTTTTCACACACTACGTGATGGAATTGCCAATTTTGTAAATGCACTACTTTTATAAAGTGCCACATTTTGGGGGGGTTGATTGTACTCTTGGGCCTACACACGCAGACGCATTATCGGCCGAGTCCGACGTCTTGCACCTTGCATCTTGCATTTTTTTCATCATGGAGAGTGCTCTTTCCAGATGTGGGCATCATAGGATCACCTTACAGCCTCGCCACTTCTCATCGGGAGAGAGACCTTGACTGGCATGCTTCATGGAATGTTACATCACCTATGAAGGTCTTTCAACATTCTTGCTTGGGCAGCGCCTCTGACCCACCGATCATCATCATCTAGAGAACTTCCTTGACACGTGTGACCATGTCTTTGGTCACATGATGATGCATGTCTCTCGTTCTCTCTGGTTTCATGTGGCAGACTCGAGATCTAGCTTTCCGTGTCCTGGAGAATTCTTCATCCCTCTATGGAGACCCTTCACATACTGCCGCCATTGTTGCTACTGCTGATTCAGTTGTCTCCTCCATTTCTTCATGTGATGACAGTTCCACTGACATAGGCTCACTTGGTTCTACTTCTGATGACAAGGATTGTGCATCCAGTTCTGATGTTGAGAGTACTACAGAGGACTCTTCTCCTCTTTCTCTCACTATTCTAGACATTGTTGTCACCCCCCACATCTCATCAGATATCGAGTAGTCTCCTACTCAGTCTCACACCATCATTACACCCACCTCCTTTCCACTTCTAGTGTGTGAGGCCCATTCCACTCCTCTACCTTCATTGGATGACTCATACCTATCATACATCGCTCTTCTGTTTGTTGAGCCCCCTCATTGGGATGAGTATCTTCCTGACCTTGGTCATCTTTTCACAGAGTCTACTTGTGATGCAATATAGGTTTCTCATCCATCTGGTGTTTCGAGAGGAGTTCATCATCTCGTTGTTGAGAGTTCCACTTCGGGACTGTTATCACTTCCACTTTTTCGGAGACCTTCATTGATCCACCCTTAGCTGTGGATCCCTTTTCTATTGTGGAGGATGTTTTGTTCCCTTCACATCACTTGGACATCCTTTCTGCAGTGTTCCTCTTCACTCGATAGTTCGACACATGTGGCATTACC
The DNA here is from genome assembly GCA_018340775.1 of Taxus wallichiana var. yunnanensis. Classification (NCBI taxonomy): domain Eukaryota; kingdom Viridiplantae; phylum Streptophyta; class Pinopsida; order Cupressales; family Taxaceae; genus Taxus; species Taxus wallichiana. The sequence goes on along the minus strand of CM031237.1, from coordinate 27,342,343 downwards.
TTTAGTTCCTTGGCACTCACTCGCTAGACCTATGTCACACTTTGCGTGCACCAGACTCGAGTTCTTCATGTTCGCCTTGATTTCCTTTGTGGAGTGGGTAGACTTCTAGCACATCATTTTTGTCCTTCCTAAGGGAAGGCACATAGTTCATTGTAGGTGGCTCTTCTTCAGTCCAAAGGCGAGACAATCTCGTCATTGACATTCTTCTGGGAGACTTCCTAGAGCTGTAGAGTTCGGATCTGTCCATGGCATCTTCTGCATTCCTCACTTCTCCCTCTTCTTCTCTCTTCTTCTTCTTTACGAGAGATTTCCTCCTTGTACATGGGTACCCTTTCGAGGATCGTCTATGTCGGGACACATTTTTGGCATCTTTCTTAGATTAGAGAGTGTTTTGTTCTCTTATGGTGGATGTTTTTCCCACTGGGTTTTCCTTCACTATTGGGACTTCTTTCTTATACATGGGTACCTCATCAGGATTTGTTCCGAGACCCATTTCTCATTTCTGACTTGCCACCTCATCCTAAGTTACAATTAAGGGGGGTGTTGGTGTGTGTTATTTTCCACATCATTAGGTGAGTCATCTCACTTAGGTGAGATCATAGGTCCATGTGTCATTTAGGGGTCATTATGAGATTCCCTTACACATCAGTGCGTCAGTGCATCAGCACGTCAGTGTGTCAGTGTGTCATATGCGTCATTGGGAGTTACACTTCTATTTTGGGAATGTAACTCCCCCTCTCTACTCGAGTTGTCATGATTGTAGCATTGGGGGTTACTCAACACCTCCTATATGTACATGTCTTTTGATCTATGAGATAGAGGAGAGTTTTATGGCTTAACCAGGTTCTACCCATTTGTCAAATCTTTGCATGCACATTTTTTTGATGCTCACTCCTCCCAAGATCTCTTCACATTGACATTCACACATCTGTTGATGTGCATGTCATCCCTCATGATCCTCACTTATGGGTTTTCAAACCCTCTTTTAGTTAGTAAGGTGAGTTGAAGGCAAGTTGGCAAGGTGAGCTCAAGGCTAGTTAGTAAGGTGAGCTCAACTTGATTTGATCGGTGAGCTCCAAGAAGAATTCCTAGGAAAATTACTTTGCGAGCTATTTGATGAGCTCCTAGGTGAGATGCTACTCAAGATCCCAAGCGAGCTACTTGGCAAGCTACCAGATAAGCTAAAGGTTAGTTGGCAAGGTGAGCTCCATAGCAAGCTCAAGCTAAACTAACAAGGTGAGCTAATAGGTGAGATCCCATGTGAGTTTTTAGGTGACCTATTATCTGAGCTCACATGTGATTTTTTAGGTGAGTTGCTTGACGAGCTCCTAGGTGAGCTCAAGTCAAGCTACTTGGTGAGATCTTGGGAAAGCTCCTAGGTAAGATGACAAGGTAAGCTATTAGGTGAGCTCCAAGGTGAGTTTCTGGGTAAGCTTAAGTCGAGCTACTCAATGAGCTGCTTACCGATCTCCTAGGTGAGCTTACATGTGAGATACCAGATGAGATCAAGGTGAGTTGGCAAGGCAAGCTCAAGGTGAGTTGGCAATGTGATCTCATAGTGAGTTGGCAAGGCAAGATGTTAGGTGAGATCCTAGGTGAGTTACTCAATGAGCTCCTGTGTGAGCTCCACTTGGTAAGGCGAGCTCAAGTTGGTAAGGTGAGCTCAAGGTGAGTTAGTAAGGTGAGCTCAACTTGATTTGATTTGCGAAGTTATTCGGTGAGCTCCCGGTGAGCTACTAGGAGAGCTCCCAAGTGAGCTACTTGGCGAGCTCCCAAGCGAGGTCCCCGGTGAGCTACTCAGCAAGCTCACAAGTGAGTTGAAGTAAACCTACTCGGTGAGTTGTTTGGTGAGCTCTAAAGCGAGCTACTTAGCAAGCTCCTAGGTGAAGTCCCCGGTGAGCTGCTTTGTGAGCTCACAAGTGAGCTCATAGGTGAGCTCAAGTCAACCTACTTAGCGAGTTGCTTGGTGAGCTCCTAGGTGAGCTGTTAGGTGAGCTCCTAGGTGAGCTACTTAGCGAGCTACTCGACGAACTCCGAGGTGAGCTACTAGATGAGCTCAAGGTGATTTGGCAAGGTGATCTCCATAGTGAGCTCAAGGTGAGCTGGTAACATGAGCTAATAGGTGAGGTCCCATGCATGTTTTTGGGTGATCTATTATATGAGCTCACATATGAGTTTTCATGTGAGCTGCTTGAAGACCTCCTAAGCAAGCTCAATTTGAGCTACTTGGTGAGCTCCTGGGTGATCTCAAGGTGAGCTAGGAAGGCAAGCTATCGGGTGAGATGGCAAGGTGAGCTGATAGGTGATCTCCATGTGAGTTATTAAGGTGAGCTATAACATGAGCTACCATGTGAGTTTTCAAGTGAGCTACTTGACGAGCTCCCGGGTGACCTCAAGTCGAGCTACTCGGTGAGCTCCTAGGTGAGCTCAAGGAGAGCTGGTAAGGTGAGTTGTTAGGTAAGTTTCTAGGAAATCTCAAGTCGAGCTACTCGACGAGCTCCCGGGTGATATTTTTACCAAGCTCCCAGCTAAACTCCTAGGTGAGGTCCTTGGTGAGCTCTCATGTGAGCTTTTCAGCAATCTCTAAGGTGAGCTTACATGTGAGCTACCAGATGAGCTCTCAAGTTGAGTTGAGGCAAGGTGAGCTCCTAGGTGAGCTCAAAGGTGAGCTTATCAGTAATCTATGAGGTGAGCGTACATGTAAGCTACCAGATGAGGTCAAGGTGAGTTGCCAAGGTGACCTATCAGGTGAGCTCCCAGGTGAGTTACTTGACAAGCTCCAGGGTGATCTCAACTCGAGCTGATTTGTAAGCTCCCAAAAGAGCTCCCAGTTAAGCTACTTGGCGAGTTGTTTGGTAAGCTCCCAAGTGAGCTGCTAGGTGAGCTCCCATGTGAAATAATTGATTATCTCCTGGCGAGGTCCCCAGTGAGCTACTCGGTGAGCTAACAAGTGAGATCAAGTAGACCTACTCAACGAGCTTCTCGGTGAGCTCCTAGGCGAGCTGTTTGGTAATCTCCCTGTGAGCTACTTGGTGAGCTGCTTGATGAAATCCAAGGTGAGCTACTTGGTGAGCTTCTCAATGAACTCTAAGGTGAGCTACCAAATGAGCTCTAGGTGAGTTGGTAAGGTGATTTCCTTAGTGAGCTCAAGGAGAGCTAGCAAGGTGAACTGATAGGCAAGCTCTCATGTGAGTTAGCAAGGTGAGTAGTCTAGGTGAGTCCCCATATGAGTTTTTAGGTGAGCTACTTGATGAGCTCCTAGGTGAGCTCATGTCAAGCTACTTAGTGAGCCCCTAGGTGAGATAAAGGTGAGCTGATAAGGTAAGCTTTCAAGTGAACTCCTAGGTGAGTTTTCAGGTAACCTCAAGTTGATCTACTCGATGAGATCCTAGGTGAGCTAATTACTGAGCACCAAACCAATCTCCTAGGTGAGCTACTCAATGAGCTACCAGGTGAGCTCAAAGTTGAGCTTGTCAAGTAATCTACGAGGTTAGCTTCCATGCGAGCTACCATATGAGCTAAGGGTGAGTTGGCAAGGTAAGCTTAAGGTGAATTGCTAATGTGAGCTCAAGGAAGTTGGCAAGGTGAGCTATCAGGTGAGCTTTTAGGTGAGTTCCTAGTTGAGTTACTCCACTAGCTCCTAGCCTGAGCTCAACTTGAGCATATCGACAAGCTCCCAAAGAAGAGCTCCCAGGTGAGCTACTTGGTGAGTTATTTGGAAAGATCCCTGCAAGTTACTAGGTGAGCTCCTAGGTAAGGTCCCCGACATGTTTCTCGGTGAGTGCACAAGTGACTCAAGTCAACCTAATCGGTGAATTTATTAGTGAGCTCTCAAGAAAGCTCTTAGGTGAGCTACTTGGTGAGTTACTTGATGAACTCTAAGGTGAGCTACCAGATGAGCTCAAGGCGAGTTGGTAAGGTGAGCTCCTCAATGAGCTCAAGGTGAGATAATAGGTGAGCTCCCATGTGAGTTAGAAATGTGAGCTCTTAGGAGAGCTCCCATGTGAGTTTTTGGGTGAGCTACTTGACAAGCTCCAAGGTAAGCTCAAGTCAAGCAGCTTGATGAGATCATGGGTGAGCTCAAGGCAAGATGGTAAGATGATATATTAGGTGAGCTCCAGGTGAGTTTCTGGGCAAGCTCAAGTTGAGATGCTAGATGGGCTCCTGGGCTAGCTACTTGTCGAGCTCCTAGTTGAGCTCCTAGGTGAGCTACTTGATGGGCTCCCAGGTAAGCTCAAAGGTGATATTTTTGGCAATCTCTTAGGTAATCTTACATGAGACCTACCATATGAGCTTAAGGCAAGTTGGAAAGGCAAGTTGGAAAGGAAAGCTCAAGGTGAGCTCCCAGGTGAGTTCTCAAGTGAGTTACTCGACGAGCTCTTAGGTGAGCACAACTCAAGCTGATTAGTGAGCTCCAAGAAGATATTAGAGGAAAGTTACTTTATAAGCTATTTGGTGAGCTCCCAGGTGATCTCCCATGTGAGATACTTGGCAAGCTCCTAGGTGAGGTCCCGGTGAGCTGATCGGTAACCTCATAAGTGAGCTCAAGTCAACCTACTCAGCAAGCTACTCAATGAGGTCCTATGTGAGCTATTAGGTGAGCTCCCAGGTGAGTTGTTAGGTGAGCTACTTGGCGAGCTACTCAAAAAAATATAAGGTGAGCTACCAGACTAGCTCAAGTTGAGTTGACAAGGTGATCTCCTCAGTGAGCTCAAGACAAGCTCCCATGTGAGTTGGCAAGGTGAGTTATAAGGTGAGCTCCCATGTAAGTTTTTAGGTGTGTTGCTTGATGAGAGCCCAGGTGAGCTCAAGTCTAGCTACTCGGCGAGCTCCTGGGTGAGCTTAAGTTGAGATGGAAAGTTGAGCTCCCATGAGAGTTTCTAGGCAAGTTCAAGTTGAGATGCTCGACAGATCTTAGGTGAGCTACTTACCAAGCTCCCAGCTGAGCTCCTAGGTGAGCTGCTTAGTGAGCTCTCATGCGAGCTCAAAGGTGATCTTGTTAGAAATCTATGAGATGAGCTTACATGCGAGCTACTAGATGAGCTCAAGGTGAGTTACCAAGGTGAGCTGTCAGGTGAACTCCAGGTGAGTTACTCAATGAGCTCCTAGGTGAGCTCAACTCGAGCTAATTGGTGAGCTCCCAAAAGATCCCCTAGGCAAGCTACTTGGTGAGATATTCGGTGAGCTCCTAGGCAAGCTGCTAGGGGAGCTCCTAAGGGAGCTACTTAGTGACCTCCCAGGTAAGGTCCCTGGTGAACTGCTCACTGAGCTCACAAGTGAGATCAAGTTTACCTACAAGGAAAGCTACTTGGTGAGTTCCTAAGTGAGCTCAAGGAGAGCTAAGTAAGGTAAGGTGGCATGGTCAGGTGATAGGTGAGCTCCCATGTAAGTTGGCAAGGTGATCTGTTAGGTGAGATCCCATGTGAGTTTTTAGGTGAGCTACTTGATGAGCTCCTGGAAAAGCTTAATTCGAGCTACTCAGTGAGCTCTTGTGAGAGCTCAAGCCAAGTTGGCAAGGTGAGCTATCAGGTGAGATCCCAAGTGAGTTTTTAGGTAAGCTCAAGTTGAGTTACTTGAAGAGCTCCTAGGTGAGCTACTGACCGAGCTCCTAGGTGAGCTACCGGTGAGCTCGAAGGTGAGCTTATCGGTAATATTTGAGGTGAGCTTACATGTGAGGTACTAGATGAGCTCAAGGTGAGTGGCAAGGTGAGCTATCGTGCATGCTCCTAGGAGAGTTCCAAGGTGAGTTACTCAATGAGCTCCTAGGTGAGATAACCTCGAGTTGATTGGTGAGCTCCTAGAAAGAGCTCTTAGGTGAGCTACTTAGTGAGATGTTTTGTGAGCTCCCAAATGAGGTGCTAGGTGAGCTCACAGAAAGGTCCTCGGTGAGCTCACAAGTGAGGTCAAGTCAAGCTACTCGGTGAGCTACTCAATGAACTCCCATATGAGCTATTAGGTGAGATCTAAGGTGAGTTAATTGGCGAGTTAATCGATGAACTCGAGGTGAGCTACCTAATGAGCTCAAGGTGAATTGGCATGGTGAGCTCATCAACAAGCGCAAGGCAAGCCGACAAGGTGATCTCCCATGCGAGTTTCTAGGTGAGCTATTAGGTGATCTCCCACCTGAGTTTTTGGGTGAGCTACTTTATGAGCTCCTAAGAGAGTTCAAGTCAAGCTAGCTTGGCAAGCTCCTAGGTGAGCTAAAGGCATGCTAGCAAGGTGAGCTTTCAGGTGAGCTCCAACGTGTGTTTCTGGGCAAGCTCAATTCGAGCTACTCAATGAGCTATTTGGTGAGCTCCTTACCGAGTTCCCATCTGGGCTCCTAGGTGAGCTACTAGGTGAGTTCCAAGGCGACCTCAAAGGTGAGCTTATCGGTAATCTCTGAGGAGAGCTTACATGCAAGCTACAAGATGAGGTCAAGGAAAGTTAGTAAGGTGAGCTGTCATGTGAGCTCCCAAGTGAGTTCCTAGGTGAGTTACTTGATGAGCTTCTAGGTGAGATCAACTCGAGCTGATTAGTGAGCTTCCCTGAAGAGCTCCTAGGTGAGCTACTTGGTGAGTTGTTTGGGAAGCTCCTAGGTGAACTACTAGATGAGCTCCCAAGTAAACTACTTGGTGAGCTTCCAAGTGAAGTCCTTGGTGAGCTACTTGGCAAGCTCACAAGTGAAATCAAGTCAACCTACTTAGTAAGCTGATTTGTGAGCTCCCATGTGAGCTGTTAGGTGAGCTCCCAGGTGAGCTACTTGGAAACCTACTCAATGTACTCTAAGGTGAGCTACCAGATGAGATCAAGGCGAGTTGGCAAGGTGAGCTCCTCAGTGAGGTCAAGGTAAATTGGCAAGGTGAGGTGATAGGCAAGCTCCCAAGCAAGATAGCAAGGTGAGTGGTTAGGAAAGCTCCTGTGTGAGTTTTTAGGTGAGCTCAAGGTGAACTATCAAGAAAAATCCTAGGTGAGTTTCTAGGTAAGCTCAATTCAATCTACTCGATGAGCTCATGGGTGAGCTACTTTTGAGCTCCAAGCTAAGCTCCTAGGTGAGCTACTTGGTGAGCTGAGGCAAGCTCAAAGGTGAGAGTTTTGGAAATCTCTGAGGTGAGCTTACATGCGAGCTATAAGATGAGCTAAGGGAAAGTTGGTAAGGCAAGCTCAGGGTGAGTTGGCAAGTTGAGCTCAAGGCGAGTTGGTAAGGTGAGCTTCAGGTAAGTTCCCAATAAAGTTACTCCATGAGCACCCATGCGAGCTCAACTTGAGAATATCAGTGAGCTCCCGTAAGAGATCCTAGGAAAGATACCTTGTAAGCTATTTGGTGAGCTCTTAGGTGAGCTGCTAGGTGATCTCCCAAGTGAGCTACTTGGTGAGCTCCCAGGTGAGGTCCCTGGCATGCTACTTGGTGAGCTCACAAGTGACTCAAGTCAACCTACTTGGTTAGCTCCTAGGTGAGCTACTTAGTCAGCTACTTAACAAACTCGACATGAGCTACTAGATGAACTTAAGGCAAGTTGGAAGGGTGAGCTCCTTAATGAGCTCAAGGAAATTTGATAGGTGAGCTCCCATGTGAGTTGGCAAGGTGAGCTGTCAAGTGAGCTCCCATGTGATTTTTAGGTGAGCTACTTGACAAGCTCCCGGGTGAGCTCAAGTTGAGCTACTTGGCAAGCTCCTGGGTGAGCTCAAGGCAAGCTAGCAAGGTGATATGTCAGGTGATATTCCAAGTGAGTTTTTGGGCAAGATCAAGTCGAGTTGGCAAGGCAAGCTCAAGGTGAGTTGGCAAGGTGAGCTCAAGACAAGCTTCCAGGTGAGTTCTCAAGTTAGCTACTTGATGATCTCTCAAGTGAGCTTAACTCAAGCTGATCGGTGAGCTCCTAGAAGAGCTTAGAGGTGAGCTACTTTACGAGCTATTCAATGAGCTCCCAAGTGATCTTCCAAGAAAGCTAATTGGTGAGATACCAGGTGAGGTCTTCGATGAAGCTGTTTGGTGAACTCACAACTGAGCTCAAGTCAACCCTACTCAGCGAGATTCTTGGTGAGCTAGTAGGTGAGTTGTTAGGTGAGCTCCTAAGTAAGCTATTAGTTGAGCTCCTAGGTGAGCTACTTGGTGAGCTACTCGATGAAATATGAGGTGAGCTACTAGATGAGCTCAAGGCAAGTTGGCAAGGTGATCTCCTCAGCGAGCTCAAGGTGAGCTGATAGGTGATCTCCCATGCGAGTTGTCAAGGTGAGCTCCCATGTGAGTTTTTAGGTGAGCTACTTGACGAGCTCCTAGGTGAGCTCAATTTCGAGCTGCTCGGTGAGATCTGGGTGAGCTCAAGGTGAGATCCCATAAAATTTTCTAGGCAAGTTCAAGTCGAGCTACTCGACAAGATCCTAGGTGAGCTGCTTGCCAAGCTCCCAAAAGAGCTCATAGGTGAGCTACTCGGTGAGCTCCCATGTGAGCTCAAAGGTGAGCTTATCGGTAATCTCTGAGGTGATCTTACATGCAAGCTACCATATGAGCTCAAGACAAGCTGGAAAGTTGAGCTCAAGTCAAGTTGGCAAGGTGAGCTACTAGGTGAGCTCCTAGGTGAGTTCCCAGGTGAGTTACTTGATGAGCTCCTGGGTGAGTTCAACTCGAGCTGATCGGTGAGCTCCCAAAACATCTTCCAGGTGAGCTACTTGGTGAGCTTTTTAGTGAGCTCCCAGGAAAGCTCCTAGGTGAGCTCCAAAGTGAGCTACTTGGTGAGCTCCTAGGTGAGGTCCCCAGAAATCTACTCAGTGATCTCACAATTGAGCTCAAGTCAACATACTTGAGTAAAATTGGTGAGCTCCCAAGAGTGAGCTATTAGGCAAGCTCCCTAGTGAGCTACTTGGTGAGTTACTCGACGAACTCTGAGGTTAGCTACTAGATGAGCTCAAGGTGAGTTAACAAGGTGATATCCTTAGTGAGATCAAGGTGAGCTGGCAAGGAAAGCTGATAGGCAAGCTCCCATGTGAGTTTCTGGGTGAGTTGTCAAGTGATCTCCAATGTGAGTTTTTAGGTGAGCTGCTTGACGAGCTCCCGGGTGAGCTCAAGTCAAGATGCTTTGTGAGATCCTGGGTGAGCTCAAGGTGAGCTGGCAAGGTGAGCTCCTAGATGAGTTTTGAAGCAAGCACAAGTTAAGCTCCTTGATGAGCTCCTAGGTGAGCTACTTATTGAGCTCCTAGGCAAGCTCAAAGGCAAGCTTTTTGGCAATCTCTGAGGTAAGCTTACATGTGAGCTACTAGATGATCTCAAGGTGAGTTACAAGGTGAGCTAAAGGTGTGTTAGCAAGGTGAGTAGATCGGTGAGTTGGCAAGGTTAGCTCTGTTAGGTGAGCTCCCAGGTGAGTTACTCGATGAGCTACTGGACAAGCTCAAATCGAGCTAATTGGTAAGCTCCCAGAAGAGCTCCTAGGTAACCTACTTGGTGAGCTATTTAGTGAGATCCTAGGTGAGCTCCCATAGAGCTACTTGGTGAGCTCCTAGGTGAGTTCCCCACCAAGTTCACAAGTGAGCTCAAGTGAACCTACTCGGTGAGCTACTTGGTGAGCTCACAGGTGACCTGTTAGGTGAGTTCCTAGGCATGCTTTTAGGTGAGCTCCCAAGCAAGCTTCTTAGTAAGCTGCTTGATGAAATCTGAGGTGAGCTACCAGATGAGCAAAAAAGGTTATCCTCTGGTGATCAAGGTGAGCTCCCATGCAAGTTGGAAAGGTGAGCTGTAAGGTGAGCTCCCATGGGAGTTTTTAGGTGAGCCGCTTAACACGTTTTCAGGGTAAGCTCAAGTTAAGCTACTCGAAGAGTTCCTAAGTGAGATAATTTTCGAGCTCCTAGCTGAGCTCCTAGGTGAGATGCTCGGTGAGCTCCCATGTGAGCTTGTCAGTAATCTATGAGGTGAGCTTACATGTGAGCTACCAGATGACATCAAGGTGATTTTGCAAGGCGAGCTCAAGGTGAGTTGGCAAGGTGATTTCCTAGGTGAGTTACTTGACGAGCTCCAAGGTGAGATCAACTCAACTTGATCAGAGAGCTCCAAGAATATCTCCCAGGTGAGCTACTTAGCAAGCTATTTGGCAAGGTCTGAGGCAAGCTGTTAGGTGAGCTTCGAAGTGAACTACTTAGAGAATTCCTAGGTGAGGTCCTCGGCAAGCTGCTCGGTGAGCTCACAAGTAAGCTCAAGTAAACCTACTTGTCGAGCTATTCGTTGAGCTACTAGGTGAGATATTAGGTGAGCTCCCAGGTGAGCTACTTAGTGAGCTGTTTGATGAACTCCAAGGTGAGGTACTAGATGAGCTCAAGGTGAGATGGTCAGTGAGCTGTTTGACAAGCTCCAGAGTGAGGTTAAGTGGAAATGCTCAATGAGATCCTTGTTGAGCTCAGAGGTGGTGAGCTATCGGTGAGCTCCTAGGTGAGTTTTTGGGTAATCTAAAGTTGACCTGCTTGACGAGCTCCTGGGTGAGTTGCTTGCCGAGCTCCTAGCTGAGCTTATAGGTGAGCTACCGATCTACTTGGTGAGCACCTAGGTGAGTTACTAGAAAGCTACTTGGAGAGCTTCTCGATAAACTCTAGAGAAAGCTACCAGGCGAGCTTAAGGTGAGTTGGTAAGGTAAGCTCCTTAGCAAGCTCAAGGCAAGCTATTAAGGGAGGTGCTAGGTGATCTCCCATGCGAGTTTCTAGGCAAGCTATTAGGTGAGCTCCCATGAGATTTTCAGGTGAGTTGCTTAATGAGCTCCAAGGTGAGCTCAAGTAGATCTACTCATTGAGCTCCTAGGTGAGCTCAAGGTGAGGGATCAAGCAAGCTCTCAAGTGAGTTTCTAGGTAATCTCAAGTTGAGCTACTTGATGATCTCCTAGGCAAGCTACTTGCCATACTCCCGGTGAGCTTAAATGTGAGCTACTGGATGATCTCAAGGTGAGTTGGCAAGGTGAGCTCATGGTGAGTTAGCAAGGTGAGCTATCAGGTGAGCTCCCAGGTGAGTTACTTGATGAGATCCTAGGTGAGGTCAACTTGAGCTGATTAGCAAGCTCCCATAAGAGCTCCAAGGTGAGCTACTTGGTGAGATATACGATGAGCTCCCATTTGAGCTGCTAGGTGAGTTCCCAAGAGAGCTACTTCGTGAGCTCCTAGGTGAGGTCCCCGGTGAGCTTACAAGTTATCTCACAAGTGAGCTCAATTCAACCTACTCGGTGAGCTTCTTGGTGAGCTCCCAGGTGAGCTATTAGGTAAGCTCCCAAGAAAACTGTTAGGTGAGCTCCCAGTGAGCTAATTAGTGAGCTACTTGACAAACTGAGGTGACCTATAGGTTGAGGTCAAGAAATTTTTGCAAGGTGAGATACTCAAAGAGGTCAAGGTGACTGATAGGTGAGCTCCCATGAGATTTAGTAAGGTGAGCTATTAGGTGACCTCCCGCAGAGGAGCTTAAGTTGACTGCTTGGCAAGCTCCTAGGTGAGCTTAAGGTGAGATGGCAAGGTGACTGTCAAGAAATCTCACAGGTGAGTTTTCAAGTAAGCTCAAGTTAAGCTACTCGACGAGCTCCTAGGTGAACTACTTCCCGGGCTCTAAGCCGAGCTCCTAGATGAGCTGCTTGGTGAGCTCTAGGTGAGCTCAAAGGTGAGCTTGTCTATAATCTCTTAGGTGAGCTTACATACAAGCTACCAAATGAGCTCAAGGTGAGTTGGAAAGGTGAGCTCAAGGTGAGTTGGCAAGGTGAGCTCAAGGTGAGATGACAAGGTGAGCTCAAGGTGAGTTGGTAAGGTAAGCTATCAAGTGAGCTCCCAGGTGAGTTCCTAAGTGAGTTACTCAATGAGCTCCCATGTGAGCGCAACTCGAGCTAATCAATGAGCTCCTAAAAGATCTCCTAGGGGAGTAATTTGGTGAGCTATTCGGTGATCTCCCGGGTGAGATACTAGGGGAGCTCCCATGTGAGCTACTTGGTGAGCTCTTAGGTGAGGTCCTTGGCAAGCTACTTGGTGAGATCAAAATGACCTCAAGTCAACCTACTCGGTGAGCTACTTGGTGAGCTGTTAGGAGAGCTCCCAGGTGAGATGTTAGGTGAGATCCTAGGGTAGCTACTTGGTGAGTTTCTCAATGAACAATGAGGTGAGCTACAAGATGAGCTTAATGTGAGTTGGCAAGGTGATCTCCTCAGCGAGCTGGAAAGGTGAGCTTATAGGTGAGCTCCCATGTGAATTGGCAAGGTGAGCTATCAGGAAAGCTCCCATACAACTTTTCAAGTGAGCTACTTGATGAGCTCCTGAGAAAGTTCAAGTTGAGCTACTCGGTGATCTCCAGGTGAGCCCAATGTGAGCTGTCAGGTGAGCTCTTAGGTTAGTTTTCGGGCAAGCTCAAGTCAAGTTGCTCAAAAGGCTCTGGGAAAGCTACTTACGGAGCTCCCAATCGAGCTCCTAGGTGAACTACTCAAAGATCTCAAAGGTGACCTTGTCGGTAGTGTCCGAGGTGAGCTTACCCGTGATCCGTAAGATGAGCTAAAGGTGAGTTGGCAAGGCAAGATCAAGGTGAGTTGGCAAGGTGAACTATCAGGTGAGCTAATCGTTGACCTCCTAAGTGAGATCCTAGGTGAGCTACTTGGTGAGCTATTCGGTGAGCTCCCATGTGAGCTACTAAGTAAGCTCCTAAGCGAGCTACTTGGTGAGCTCCCAAGTGAGGTCCCCAGTGAGCTATTAAGTGAGCTCCTAGGCGAGCTACTTGGTGAGCTACTTGATGAACTATAAGGTGAGCTACGAGACAAGCTCAAGGAAAGTTGGTAAGGTTACCTCTTAAGCAAGATCAAGGTGAGCTAGCAAGTCGAGCTAATAGGTGAGTTCCCATGTGAGTTGGTAAGGCAAGATGTTAAGTGAGCTCCCATGCAATTTTTTGGCCGAGCTGTTTGACGAGATCCCAAGCGACCTCAAGTCGAGATGGTCAGGTGAGCTCCCATATGAGTTTTTAGGTGAGTTTCTTAGCAAACTCCTAGGAAAGCTCAAGTCAAGCTACTTGGTGAGCTCCTCAAGTAAGCTCAATGCGAGTAGGCAAGGTGATCTATCAAGTGAGCTCCCATGTGAGTTACCAAGAAAGATCAAGTCATGCTACTTGATGAGCTCCTGGGTGAGCTTCTTGCTAAGCTTCTAGCTAATATCCTAGCTGAGCTACTTGGTAAACTCCTAGGTGAGCTCAAAGGTGAGCTTGTCGGTAATCTCTGAGGTGAGCTTACATGCGAGCTACGAGATGAGCCCAAGGTGAGTTGGCAAGGTGATCTCAAGGTTAGTTGGCAAGGCGAGCTCAAGGCAAGTTGGAAAGGTGAGATGTCAGGTGAGCTCCTAGGTGAGTTCCCATTTGATTTACTTGATGAGCTCCCGTGCGAGCTCAAGTCGAGCTGATCGGTGAGCGCCGGAGAAGAGCTTACAAGCAAGCTATTTGGAGAGCTCCTAGGTGAGCTACTAGGAAAGCTCCCAAGTGAGCTTCTTGGTGAGCTCCCAGGTGAGGTCCCCAGTGAGCTACTCGGTGAGCTCACAAGCAATCTCAAGTAAACCTACTCGATGAGCTACTTGATGAGCTCCCAAGTGAGCTCCCGGGCGAGCTACTTGGCGAGCTGCTCGACGAACTCCGAGGCGAGCTACAAGACTAGTTGAAGGTGAGTTGGCAAGGTGAGCTGCTCAGAAGCTCAAAGTAATCTAGAAAGGTGAGCTCCAATGTGAGTTGACAAAGTGATCGTCGAGATGATCTCTCATGTGAGGTTTAGGTGAGCTACTTGATAAGATCCCGGGTGAGCACAAGTTGAACTACTCGGAAATCTTGTGGGCAAGCTAAGGATGATCTCGGAAGGGTGAGCTATCAAGTGAGCTCCCAGGTGAGTTTTCGAGCAAGCTCAAGTCGAGCTACTTGATGAGCTCCTGGGTGAGCTACTTGCTGAGCTCCCAACTAAGCTCCTAGGTGAGCTACCCAGTGAGCTTCTACGTGCATTCAAAGGTGAGTTAAGAAGGTGAGCTCAAGCTGAGTTGGCAAGATGAGATGTTAGGTGATCTCCCGTGTGAGTTCCTAGATGAGTTACTTGAAGAGCTCTCGGGTGACCTCAACTCAAGCTGATCAGCAAGCTCCCACAAGAGCTCCTAGGTGAGCTACTTGGCGAGCTATTTGGCAAGCTCCCAGGTGGGCTACTAGGTGAGCTCCCAAGGGAGATACTTTGCAAGCTCTCACGAGAGGTTCCCGTCAAGCTTCTCAGCTAGCTCAAAAGCAAGCTCAAGTTAACCTACTAGGCGAGCTACTATGTGCGCTCCCAATTGAGTGTTAGGAAAAATACCGGGTGAGCTACTTGGCGAGATACTTGATGAACTCGGGGTGAGTTACCATATGAGCCTAAGGTGAGTTGGCAAGGTGAGCTCCTCAGTGAGCTCAAGGAGAGCTAACAAGATGAGCTTATAGGTGAGATTCCATTTGATTTAGCAAGGAAAGATGTTAGGAAAGCTCTCATATCTTTTTCAGGTTAGCTACTTAACGAGCTCCCAGGTGAACTCAAGTCGAGCTACTCGGTGAGCTTCTGGTAAGCTCAAGATGAGCTGGAAATGCGAGCTGTGAAGCGAGCTCCTAGGTGAGTTTCTAGGAAATCTCAAGTCAAGCTGCTCGATGGGCTTCGGGTGATCTACTTGCCTATCTCCCAATTGAGCTCCTAGGTGAGCTACTAGGTGAGCTCTTAGGGGAGCTCAAAGATAATATTATCGGTAATCTCTGAGGTGAGCTTATATGTAAGCTACAAGATGACCTCAAGGTGAGTTAGCAAGGAAAGCTCAAGGTGAACTATTAGGTGAGCTCCAAAGTGAGCTACTTGGTAAGCTTCCAAGTTCGGTGAGCTAATAAGTGAGCTCACAAGCAAGCTCAAGTCAACCTACTCTGTGACCTACTCGGTGAGCTCCCAAGTGAGAGCATTAGGTGAGCTACCAGAAAGGTTCTTGGGAGCCACTCGAAGAATCTCGAGGTGAGATACTAGATGAGATTAAGGCTAGTTGGCAAGGTGAGCTCCTCAGCGAGCTCAAAGATGAGATGGAAAGGTGAGGTGATAGGTGAGATCCCATGTGAGCTGGCAAGGTGAACTGTTAAGTGAGCTCCCATGTAATTTTCAGTGAGCTCAAGTTTAGCTACTCGGCAAGCTCCTGGGTGAGTTGGCAAGGTGAGCTATTAGGTGAGCTTCGGGGATTTTAAGGTAAACTCAAGTAAAGCCTGCTCGATGAGATCTGGGTGATCCGCTTGCTAAGCTCCTAGCTAAACTCCTAGGTGAGAAACTTGGTAAGATCCCACGTAAGCTCAATTTTGATCTTGTCGAGTAATCTCTGAGGTGAGCTTACATGTGACCTACCAAATAAGCTCAAGGTGAGTTGGTAAAGTGAGCTCAAGGTGATTTGGTAAGGTGAGTTATCGGTGAGTTCCCATAAGAGCTCCCACATGAGCTATTCGGCGAGCTCCCAAGTGAGCTACTTGGTGACCTCCTGTGCAAGGTCCTCGGCACATTTCTCAATGAGCTCCTAGGCAAGCTACTTACGGAGCTCCCATCCAAGCTCCTAGGTGACTTGTTAGGTGAGATCTTAGTCATGCTCAAAGGTGAGCTACTAGATGAGCTCAAGGTGAGTTTGCAAGGTGATCTCAAGGAAAGTTGGTAAGGTGAGGTAGCAGGTGAGCTCCAGGTAAGTTCCTAGGTGAGTTACTCAATGAGCTCCTAGGTGAGCTCAACTCGAGCTAATTGGTAATAAGAAGAGCTCCCAGGTGAGTTACTCGGTGAGCTATTTGGCGAGCTCCCAAGTGAGTTACTTGGTGATCTATTCAATGAGCTCCCAGGCGAGCTACTTGGCGAGCTCACAAGTGAGCTCAAGTTAACATACTCGGGGAGCTACTTAGTGAACTTCCAGGTGAGCTATTTGGTGAGCAGCTTGATGAAATCTAAGGTGAGCTACTAGATGAGCTTAAGGCCAGTTGGTAAAGTGAGGTCCTCAACAAGCTCAAAGTGAGCTGGCAAGGTGAGCTCCCATGTGAGTTGGCAAGGTGAACTGTCAGGTGAGCTTCCATGCACATTTTCAGGTGAGCTACTTGATGAGCTCCTGGGTGGGCTCAAGTTGAGGTGCTCCCTGAGCTCTTGGGTGAGCTCAAGGTGAGATGGCAAGGTGAGCTATTAGGTGAGCTCCTAGGTGAGTTTTTGGGCAAGCTCAAGTCAAGCTACTCGACGAGCTCTTGGGTGAGCTGCTTCCCAAGCTCCTAGTTGAACTCCTTGGTGAGCTACTCGGTGAGCTCCCAAGTAAGCTCAAATGTGAGCTTATCAATAATCTCAGAGGTGAGATTAAATGTGAGCTACAAGATGAGCTCAATTTGAGTTGGAAAGGTGAGCTATCAAGTGAGCTCCCATTCGAGTTAGTAGGTAAGTTACTTGATAAGCTCCTAGTTGAGCTCAACTCAAACCGATCAGAAAACTCCCAAAAGAGCTCCGGGTGAGGTACTTTGCAAGCTATTTAGTGAGCTCCTAGGTGAGCTCCCAAGTGAGCTAATTGGTGAGCTCCCAGGTGATATCCCTAGTGAGCTACTCTGTGAGCTCATAAGTGAGTCAATAAGCAAGCTCAAATCAACCTACTCAGTGAGGTACTCGATGAGCTCCCAGATGAGATGTTAGGTGAGGTCCCAAGAAAGCTACTTGGTGAGCTACATGAAAAAATCTTAGGTGAGCTACCAGATGACCTCAAGGAGAGTTGGTAAGGTGAGCTCCTTAGCAAGTTCAAGGTGAGCTGATAGTTGAGCTCCCATGCGAGTTAGCAAGGTGATCTATTAGGTGAGCTCCCATGTTAGTATTTGGGTGAGCCGCTTGGCTAGCTTCTAGGTGAGCTCAACGAGAGCTGGAAAAATGAGGTGTTAGGTGAGCTCCCGTGTGAGTTTCTAGGAAATCTCAATTCGAGTTGCTCAACAAGATTTTGGGTGAGCTACTTTCTCAGCTCTAAGGTGAACTACTCGGTGAGCTCCCTGCAAGCTCAAAGGTGGGCTTGTCACAAGAATTTCTCGGGTGAGATTACATTCGAGCTATAAGATGAGCTTAAGTTGAGTTGGCAAGGTGAGCCCAAGGTGAGTTAGTAAGGCAAGCTTAAGGTGAGTTGGAAAGCAAAGTTGTCGGAAAGCTCCTAGGTGAGTTCCCAGGTGAGTTACTCAATGAGCTCCCAAGTGAGCTCAACTCGAGCTGATCGACGAGCTCCCAAAAGAGATTTGAGGTGAGCAACTTGGTGAGATATTCAATGAGCTCCTAGGTGAGTAGCTAGGTGAGCTCCTAAGAAAACTACTTTATGAGCTCCCATGTGAGGTCCCGACGAGTTACTCGATGAGCTCACAAGCGAGCTCAAGTCAACCTATTCAATGAGCTACTCGGTGAACTTTGAGGTGAGCTAGAAGATGAGATGAAGGTAAGTTGGCAAGGTGAGATCCTCGGTGAGCTTGAGGTGAGCTAGCAACTTTCCTGGGAGCTCACATTACACCTTGCCTAGGAGCTCACCGATAGCTCACCCGGGAGCTCATCGAGAAACTTACTGTGAACTCATCCGGGATCTCGCATGATGGTTCACCTTGATAACTCACCTTGAGTTCACCTTTCCAACTCACCTTGAGCTCACCTTTCCTACACACCTTGAGCTCATACGGTAGCTCATATCTAAGTTCACTTTAGAGATTATCAACAAGCTCACCTATGAGCTTGCTTGGGAGCTCACTTAGGAGCTCAACCGGGAGCTCAAAGCAAACAACTTTCCTAGGAGCTCATCGAGCGAGATTAACTTGAGCCTACATGGAAACTCACACGAGAACTCACTTGATAGCTCACCTTACCAACTCACCCCGAGCTCACCCATGAGCTCACTTAGTAACTCAACTTGAGCTCACTCGGGAGTTTGTCAAGCATCTTACCCAAAAATCACATGGGAGCTCACTTGATATCTCACCTAGAAACTCACGTGGGAGCTTACCTATCAGCTTGCCTTGCCAGCTCACCTTGAGCTCGCTTAGGAGCTCACCTTGCCAACTCACCTTGAGCTTTCTACGGTAGATTAGCTCGAGTTCATTGAGTATCTCACGAAGAAGATCACCTAGGAGCTTTCTTTATAGCTCTCTGAGAGATCACCCAATAGCTCACCTTGAGTAGGTTAAACTTGATCTCACTTGTGAGCTCGGTGAGAAACTCACCAAGAACCTTGCTTAGGATATCACAAAATAGCTCACCAAGTAGCTCACCTGGGAGCTCTTCTAGGAGCTTGTCGATCAGTTCAAGTTGATCTCACTCAGTAGCTCATCAAGTAATTCACCGGGGAACTCACTTGGGATCTCACATGATAACTCACCTTGAGCTTGCCTTGCATACTCACATTGAGCTTACCTTTCTAACTACCCTTGAGCTCATATGGTAGCTCGCATGTAAGATCACCTTAGAGATTACCAACAACCTCACCTTTGAGCTCACCTAGGAGATCACTAAGTATCTCACCAAGGAGCTCGGTTGGGATATCGACAAGAAGCTTGCCCAGGAGCTCATCGAGTAGCTCAACTTGAGCTTTCTCAAAAACTCACCTGGGAGCTCACTTGATAGCTCACCTTTCCAACTTACCTTGAGCTCACCATGCCAACTCACCTTGATCTCATATGGTAGCTCACATCTAATCTCACCTCAGAGATTACCGCATGCTCACCTTTGAGCTCACTTAAGAGCTCATCAAGCAACTCACCTAGGAGCTCGGCTGGGATCTCGGTAAGTAACTCACCTTGAGCTTGCCCTGAAACTCACCTAAGAGCTCACTCTGACATCTCACCTAACAACTCGCCTCTCTATCTTGCCTATATTTTCACTTAGGAGCTCGTTGATTAGATTAACTTGAGCTCACCTGGGACCTCATCAAGCAGCTCACCTAAAAAATTGCATGGGAGCTCTCCTAATATCTCACCTTGCTAACTTGTATGGGAGCTCACCTATCAGCTTGCCTTTCCAGCTCACTTTTAGCTCGCTGAGGAGCTCAGCTTGCCAACTCACCTTGAGATCTTCTGGTAGTTCACCTTAGAGTTTGTCATGTAGCTCGCTAAGTAGCTTGCCTAGGAGCTCACTGAGTAGCTCATCTAGTAGGTTGACTTGAGCTCATTTGTGAGCTCACTGAGTAGCTCACCAGGAAGCTCTCCTAAGAGCTAGCCAAGTAGCTTGCTTTGGATCTCACCTAATAGCTCACCTAAGAGCTCTTATGGGAGCTCACCGATCAGCTCCAGTTGATCTTGAGTGGGAGCTCATCGAGTAAGTCACCTGGGAACTCACATGGGAGCTCACCTGAGAACTCACCTTGCCAACTCACCTTGAGCTCACCTTGATAACACACCTTGACCTCACCGTTCCAACTTGCCTAGTGCTCATCGGGTAGCTCACATGTAAGCTCACCTCAGAGATTGCTAAAAAGCTCACCTTTGAGCTCTCCTAGGAGCTCACTAAGTAGCTCACCTAGGAGCATGGCTAGGAGCTTTGTAAATAACTCACCCAGGAGCTCATCGAGTAGCTCAACTTGAGTTTTCCCAAAAACTCACTAAGAGTTCACCTGATAGCTCACCTTGCCAGCTCACCTTGAGCTCATCCAGGAGCTCGCTGAGCAGCTTTACTTGAGCTCACCTGGGAGCTCATCAAGTATCTCACCAGAAAACTCACATGGGAGCTCACCTGATAACTCACCTTACTAACTTGCATGGGAGCTCACCTATAAACTCCCCTTACTAGCTCACCTTGAGCTCGGTGAGGACATCACCTTACCAACTCACCTTGAGCTTTTCTGGTAGCAAGCTTCAGAGTTCATCAAGTAGCTTACTAAGTACCTCACCTTGGATCTTTCCTAATAGCTTGCTTGGGAACACACCGAGTAGCTCACCAAGTAGGTTGAATTGAGCTCACTTGTGAGATCACTTGTTAGCTCACCGAGCAGCTCATTAGAGTCCTCACCAGGAGCTCACCAAGTAGCTTTCCTGGGAGCTCACCTAGCAGCTCACCTGGGAGCTTGCCAAACATCTCACCAAGTAGCTCACTTAAGAGCTCTTCTAGGATCTCTCTGATCAGCTCAAGTTGAGCTTTCCCTAGAGCTTGTCAAGTAACTCACATGGGAACTCACCTTGTAACTTGCTCGACATCTCGTATTGCCAACTCATCTTGAGCTCGTCTTACCAACTCACCTTGAGCTCACCTTGTGAACTTGTCTTGAGCTCATCTAGTAGCTCACATGGAAGCTCACCTTAGATATTGCCTACATGATCACCTTTGAACTTGACGGGAGCTCACCAAGTAGCTCACCTAGGAGCTTAGCTAGGAGCTTTGAAAGCAACTCACCCAGGAGCTCGTCAAGCAACTCGAATTGAGCTTACTGAGAAATTCACCTAGGAGCTCACCTAACGTCTCACCTTTAGCTCACCTAGGATCTCACCAAGTAGCTCGACTTGAGCTTTACTGGGATCTCATCAAGTAACTCACCCAAAAACTCACACAAGAGCTAACTTGATAGCTCACCTTGCCAACTCGTATTAGAGCTCACATATTAGCTCACCTTGAGCTCACTAAGGAGCTCACCTTGAGCTCACTAAGGAGCTCACCTTGCCAACTTTCCTTGAGCTCATATATAAGCTCACCTTGAGCTCACCTAGGAGCTCACCTAACAGCTCACCTGGGAGCTCATTGAGCAGCTCCTTGAGTAGGTTGACTTGAGCTCACCAAGAAGCTCACTGGGAATCTCACCTAGGAGTTCACCAAGTATCTCACTTGAGCTTACCTAGCAACTTGCCTGGGAGCTCACCTAATAGCTCACCTTGCTAGCTCACCTTGAGCTCACCTAGGAGCTCACGTGTAGCTCAACTTGAGATCTCTAGGGAGCTTGTCAAGTAGCTTTCTGAAAAACTCATATGGGAGCTCACCTGACAACTCACCTATAAACTCACCTTGCCAACTTGCCTTGAGCACATCTTGTATCTCACCTTGGATTTTGTCGAGCAACTCACTTGGGAGCTCACCTAACAACTCACTTGGGAGCTCACCGAGTAGCTCACCGAGTAGGTTGACTTGAGCTTGATTGTGAGCTCCCAGAGCATCTCACTTGGTAGCTCACTTTGAACAACTCGTGAAGTAGCTCACCTAGGAGCTCTTCTAGGATCTCGTTGATCAGATCAAGTTGAGATCACCTAGGAGCTTGTCTAGTAACTTGCCTTGCCAACTCACCTTGAGCTCACCTTGTCAACTCACCTTGAGCTCACCTTGCCAACTCACATTGAGCTCATCTAGTAGCTCACATGTAAGCTCACCTCAGAGATTACTGACAAGCTCACCTTTAAGCTCACATGGGAGCTCATAGAATAGCTCACCGAGGAGCATAGCTAGGAGCTCAACAAATAGTTTGACTAGGAGCTTGTCAAGTAGCTCAACTTGAGCTTGCCTAAAAACTCACCTAGTAGCTCACCGATAGCTCGCCTTGCCAACTCACCTGTAGCTCACCCAGGAGCTTGCCGAGTAACTTAACTTGAGCTCACCCTGGAGCTCATCAATAAGCTCACCTGAAAACTCACATGGGAGCTCACCTATCAGCTCACCTTGCCATCTTACCTTACTAGCTCACCTTGAGTTCGCTGTGGAGCTCACCTTGACAACTCACCTTGAGCTCGTCTAGTAGCTCACCTTGGAATTTGTTGAGTAGCTCGCCAAGTAGCTCACCTGGGAGCTTGCCTAATAGCTTTCCTGGGAGCTCAACGAGTAGCTCACCGAGTAGGTTGACTTGAGCTGATTGTGAGCTTGGTGAGTAGATTTTGGGGACCTCACCTAGGAGCTTGCCAAGTAGCTCACTTGGGAGATCACCTAACTACTCACCTATAAACTCACCTGAATAGCTCGCTAAGTAGCTCACCAAGGAGCTCTTCTAGGACATCGCGTATCAGCTTGAGTTGAGCTCACCTAGGAGCTAGCCGAGTAACTCACCTAGGAACTCACCTATGAGCTCACCTGACAGGTCACCTTTTCAACTCACCTTGAGCTCCCTTGCCAACTCACCTTGAGCTCACCTTACCAACTCACCTTGAGCTCATCTAGTAGCTCACATGTAAGCTCACCTTAAAGATTACCAACAAGCTCACCTTTGAGCTCACTAGGAGCTCACCGAGTAGCTCACATAGGAGCTCAGCTGGGAGTTTGAGAAGAAGCTCACTCAGGAGCTCGTCGAGAAACTCAACTTGAGCTTGCTAAGAAAATCACCTGGGACCTCACCTGAAAGCTCACCTTGCCAGGTCACCATAAGCTCACCTAGGAGCTCACCGAGTAGCTCGACTCTTAAGCTCCCGGGAGCCTCGTCAAGAAGCTCACCTAAAAACTCACATAGAAGCTCACCTAATAGCTCACCTTGCCAACTCATATGGGAGCTCACCTTGCCAGCTTCCCTTGCCACCTCGCATAGGAGCCCACCTTGCCAACTCGCTTGAGCTCGTTTGGTAGCTCATGTCAAAGTTCATCGAGTACCTTGCTAAGTAAATCACCTAAGAGCTCACCTAAGAGCTCACCGGGAGCTCTCCAAATAGCTCGCCTAAGAGCTCACCGAGCATCTGGCCAAGTAGGTTGACTTGAGCTCACTTGTGAGCTCACTGAGTAGATTACCAGGGACCTCACCTCAGAGGTCACCAAGTATCTTGCCAAACAGCTCACCAAACATTTCACCTAGAAGCTCATGAAACAATTCACCAAGTAGTTCACTGGGAATTTTCGCGCAGATCTACGATCGGCTCGAGTTGAGCTCACCCGAGAGCTTGTCAAATAACTCACCTAGGAACTCACCTATGAGCTCACCTAATAGCTCACCTTACCAACTCACCTTGAGCTCACCTTACCAACTCACCTTGATCTCACCTTTCCAACTCACCTTGAGCTCATCTAGTAGCTCACATGTAAGCTCACCTTAGAGCTCACCTAGATCTCACCGAGTTGAAACTAGGAGCTCAGTGGGAGCTCGGTAAGTAGCTCACCCGGGTGCTCGTTGAGCACTTCGACTTGAGCTTGCCCAAAAACTTTTCTAGGAGCTCACCTGATAGCTCACCTTGCCAACTCACCTTGAGCTCACCCAAGAGCTCGTTGAGAAACTTGACTTGAGCTCACCCGGGAGCCTCGTAAAGTAGCTCACCCAAAAAATCGCATTACAAGATTTCCTTGAGCTCGCTAAGGAGCTCACCTTGCCAACTCACCTTAAGCTCATCTAGTAGCTCACCTCAGAGTTCATCGAGTAGCTTGCCAAGTAGCTCACCTTGGAGCTCACCGAGTAGGTTGACTTGAGCTCACTTGTGAGCTTCTTTGAGTAGTTCACTCGGAACCTCACATGGGAGCTCACCAAGTAGCTCACTTGGGAGCTCACCTAGTAGCTCGATTTGGATCTCACCTAGCAACTCTCTTTGGAGATCACCTAATAGCTCACCAAGTAGTTCACTTGTGAGCTCTTCTGGGATCTTGCCAATCGAGTTGAGTTGATCTCACCTAGGAGCTCATTGAGTAAGTCACTTAGGAGCTTACCTGATAGCTCACATTGCCAACTCACCTTGAGCTCATCTGGTAGCTCCCATTTAAGCTCACCTTAGATATTATAAACAATCTCACCTTTAAGCTCACCTAAGAGCTCACCAAATAGCTCACCTAGGAGTTCAGCTGGGATCTCATCAAGTAGCTCACCCAGTAGCTCCACTTGAACTTACTCGGAAACTCACCCAGAAGCTTGCACGATAGCACGCCTTGATAGCTCACCTTGAGCTAGCACGGGAGCTCACCCACAAGCTCGACTTGAGCTCACTAGGGAGCTTGTCAAGTAGGTCACTTGAAAATTCACATGCGATCTCACCTATCAGCTCACCTAGAAACTCACAAGGGAGCTCACCTATCAGCTCACCTTGCCTGCTCACCTTGAGCTTAGTGAGGAGCTCACCTTGTGCAACTCACCTTAAGCTCATTTTGTAGCTCACCTCGAGTTCATCGAGTATCTCACCAAGTAGCTCACCTAGGAGCTCACCTAATAACTCACCTTGGAGCTCACCTAATAGCTCACCTAGGAGCTCACCGAGTAGGTTGACTTGAGATCTCTTGTGAGATCACCAAGTAGCTTGTCGGGGACCTTAAATGGGAGCTTACCAAGTAGCTCACTTGGGAGCTTGCCTAGTAGCTTGCCTAGGATCTCACTGAACAACTTGCCAAGTAGCTCACCTGGGAGCTATTCTAGGAGCTCACCGATCAGCTCAAGTTGAGCTTTCTTGGGAGCTCGTCGAATAACTCACCTAGAGAACTAACATGGGATCTCACATGATAGCTCACCTTACCAACTCACCTTGAGCTCACCTTTCCAACTCACCTTGAGCAATCCTTACCAACTCACCTTGAGCTAATCTAGTAGCTCACATGTAAGCTCACCTTTGAGCTTCCCTAAAAGCTCACTAAGCAGCTCACCTAGGAGCTTGGTTGGGAGCTCAAACAAACAAAGCTTGCACAAGATCCTATCAATGATTAACTTGAGCTTTCCCAGAAACTCACATGGGAGCTCACCTGATAGCTCACCTTGTGCTCACCCAACATCTCACCGAGAAGTTCAACATGAGCTCACCCGGGATCTCGTCAAGTAGCTCACCCAAAAACTCACATGGGAACTCACCTTATAGCATACCTAGAAACTCATGTGGGAGCTCACCTATCACCTTACCTTACCAGGCTACACATGAGTTCACTAAGGAGCTCACCTTACTAACTTTCCTTCAGCTCATCTAGTAGCTCACCTTAAAGTTTGTCAAGCATCTCACCAAGTATCTCACCTGGGAGCTCACCTAACAACTCACCTAGGAGCTCACCGAGCAGTTCACTGAGTAGGTTGACATGAGCTCACTATTGAGCTCACCGAGCAACTAGCAAGAGGAATTCACCTAGAATATCACTAAGTATCTCACTTGGGAGCTCACCTAGTAGCTCGCCTAGGAGCTCACCGAGTAGCTCACCAAGTAGCTCACCTGGGAGTTCTTCTACGAGTTCACCGATCATCTCACAAAGAAGCTTGCCTAGGAGCTCTTCTGGTAGCTTGCGATCAGCTGGCTAAGTAGCTCACCTTACCAACTCACCTTGAGCTCACCTTGCCAACTCACCTTGAGCTCATCTAGTAGCTCACATGTAATCTCACCTTAGAGATTACCAACAAGCTCACCTTTTAGCTCACATGGGAGCTCACCGAGCAGCTCACCTAGGAGCTCGAGATGGGATCTCGGCAAGCTGCTCACCTAGGAGCTCGTCGAGTAGCTCGACTTGAGATTTCCCAAAAAATTTCCTGGGAGCTCACTTGATAGTTTTCCTTACCATCTCACCTTGAGCTTGCCCAGGAGCTTTCGAGTAGCTCGACTAGAGCTCACCCTGGAGCTCGTCAAGCGAGATCATCCAAAATATCGATGGGAACTCACCTAATAGCTCACCTTACTAACTCACCTTTAGCTCATCTTGTAGTTCACCATGGAGTTCATCAAAAATCTCACCAAGTAGATCATCTAATAGCTTTCCTAATGACTCTCACGGGAGCTCACTAAGCGACTTACCGAGTCGGTTGACTTGAGCTCACTTGTGAGTTTACCGAGAACCTCACTAGGGACCTCACCTAGGAGCTCACTTAGGAGTTCACCTAGTATCTCACTTGGGAGTTCACCAAATATCTCTCCAAGTAGCTCACCTGGGATCTCTTATGGGAGCTTGTCAAGTAACTCACCTGGGAACTCACTTGGGAGCTCACCTGACAGCTCACCTTGCCAACTCAGATTGAGCTCACCTTACCAACTCACCTTGAGATCACCTTGCCAACTCACCTTGAGCTCATCTGGTAGCTCGTATGTAAGCTCACCTCAGAGATTACCGACAAGATTACCTTTGAGCTCACCTGGGAGCTCACAGAGTAGCTCACCTAGGAGTTTGGCTGGTAGCTCTATAAGTAACTCACCCAGGAGCTTGTTGAGTAGCTCAACTTGAGCTTTCCCAGAAACTCACCTAGGAGCTCACCTGATAGCTCACCTTTCCATCTCACCTTGAGCTCACCCAGGAGCTCACCGAGTAGCTCAACTTGAGCTCACTCAAGAGCTCATCAAGCAGCTCACTTAAAAACTCACATGGGAGCTCACCTATCAGTTCACCTTGCTAGATCACCTTGAGCTCACTGAGGAGCTCACCTTGCCAAATCACCTTGAGCTCATCTGGTAGTTCACCTCAAAGTTCATTAATTAGCTCTCCAAGTAGCTCACTTAGGAGATCACCTAATAGCTCACCTCGAGCTCACCTAATAGCTCACCTAGGAGCTCACCGAGTAGCTTGCTAAGTAGGTTGACTTGATCTCAATTGTGAGCTCACTGAGTAGCTAGCTGGGACGTTGCCTCAAGTCAAGCTACTTGGCGAGCTCTTGGGCAAGCTCAAAGTGAACTAACAAGCCGAGTTTTCATGTGAGCTCCTAAGTGAGTTTCTAGGAAAGCTCAAGTTGAGTTGCTCAATGAGCTCTAGGCTAGCTACTTGCCAAGCTCCCGGTCAAGCTCTTAGGTGATTTTCTCGGTGAGCTCCCAGGAAATCTCAAAGTTGATCTTGTTAGTAATATCTGAGGTGAGCTTACATGTGAGCTACTAGATGAGCTCAAGGTGAGCTCAAGGTGAGTTAGCAAGGCAAGCTCAATGTGAGTTATGAAGGTGAGATATTAGGTGAGCTCCTAGGTGAGTTCTTAGGTTAGTTACTTGACGAGCTCCTCGGCAATCTTAGCTCAAGTTTATTGGCAAGCTCCCAAAAGATCTCCTAGGTGAGCTACTTTTCGAGCTATTTTACAAGCTCCCATGTGAGCTATTCAACAAGCAAGCTACTCGGTGAGTTGACAAGTGAGCTCAAGTCAACCTACTTGGCAAGTTACTCGGTGAGCTCCCAGGTGAGCTGTTGGGTGAGCTCCCAAGTGAGCTACTTAGTGAGCTACTCGATGAACTCTTGGGTGAGCTACTAGACAAGATCAAGGTAGGTTGGTAGGGTGAGCTCCTTAGTGAGCTCAAGGTAAACTGGTAAGGTGAGATGATAGGTGAACTCCCATTCAAGTTAGTAAGGTGAGCTATAATGTGAGCTCCCATGTAATTTTTCATGTGAGCTACTTTACAAGCTCTTGGGTGAGCTCAAGTTGAGATGTTCAGTAAGCTCTTAGGTGAGCTCAATACGAGCTGGCAAGGTGAGCTATCAGGTGAGTTTCTTGGAAAGCTCAAGTCAAGCTACTCAACGAGCTCTTGGGTGAGCTATTTGTTGAGCTCCTAACCAAGCTCCTAGGTGAGATTCTCGGTGATCTCCCATCCGAGCTCAAGATGAGCTTATCAAAAATCGCTAAGGTGAGATTACATGTGAGCTACAAGATGAGCTCAAGGTGAGTTGGCAATTTGAGCTTCGGGTGAGTTACTTGACGAGCTCCTGGGTGATCTAAACTAGACTGATCGGTAAGATCTCGGAAGAGCTCCCGAGGTGAGCTACTTGGTGAGCTATTTGGTGAGTTCCCAAGAAAACTACTAGGTGATCTCCCAAGCGAGCTACTTGGTGGGCTCGAGGAAAGGTCCCTATTGATTTACTCAAAGCAAGCTCATATGTGAGCTCAAGTTAACCTACTCGGTGAGCTATTTGGTGAGCTCCTAGGTGAGCTATTAGGTGAGCTCCCAGGTGAGCTACTTGGTGAGCTTCTCAACGAACTCCGAGGTGAGCTACCAGATGAGCTCAAGGTGAGTTGGCAAGGTGAGCTCCTCAGTGAGCTCAAGGTAAGTTGATAGGTGAGCTCCCATGCAAGTTTCCTAGTGAGATGTGAGGAAAGCTCCCATACAAGTTTTTAGGTGAGTTACTTGATGAACTCCCAGGTGAGCTCAAGTTGAGCTACTCGGTGAGCTCTTGGGTGAGCTCAAGGTGAGAGCTGGCAAGGCAAGTTGTCAGGTGATCTCCAAGGTGAGTTTTAGGGAAAGCTCAAGTCAAGCTACTTGACAAGATCCTGGACAAGCTACTTGCTGAGATCCTAGCTGAGCTCCTAAGTGAGCTTCTTGGTGAACTCTCAAGTGAGCTCAAAGGTTAGCTTGTCAAAAATATTTGAGGTGAGCTTACATACGAGCTAACATATGAGCTTAAGGTGATTTGGCAAGGTGAGCTCAAAGTGAGTTAGTAAGGTGAGCTCAAGGCGAGTTAGCAAGTTGAGCTATTAGGTGAGATCCTAGGAGAGTTCCCAGGTGAGTTACTAGATGAGCTCCTGGTGAGCTCAACTTGAGTAGATTGGTGAGCTACCAAAAGAGCTCCTAGGTGAGCTACTTGGTGAGCTATTCGGTGAGCTCCAGAGATGAGCTACTAGGTGAGCTCCCAAGCGAGCTACTTGGTGAGATCATAGGAAGGGTCCCCTATGAGCTACTTGGTGAGCTCATAAGAGAGCTCAAAAGAGATATCAACTCAAGCTACTCGATGAGCTTCTTAGTGAGCTCCCAAGTGAGCTTATAGGTGAGCTCCTAGGTGAGTCTGTTAGGTGACCTCCTAGGTGAGCTACTTGGAAAGCTACTCAATGAACTCCGAGGTGAGCTACCAGATGAGCTCAAGGTGAGTTGGTAAGGTGAGATTTTTAGGGAGCTCAATTTAAGCTAGCAAGTTAAGGTGATAGGCAAGCTTCCATGAAAGTTAGCAAGGTGAGCTTCTAGTCAAGCTCCAAAGTGAGCTACTTAGCGAGCTCCCTGAGGTGAGGTACCGACCAAGCTACTCGGTGAGCTCACAAGGGAGCTCTAGCCAACCTACTCGAAAGCTATTTGGTGAGCTCCCAAGTGAGCTACTTGGTGAGCTCCCAAGTGAGGTCCCTGGTGAGCTACTCGGTGAGCTCACAAGTAAGCTCAAGTTAACCTACTCAATGAGCTACTTAGTGAGCTCCTAGGCAAGTTGGTAGGTGAGCTCCTAGGTGAGCTACTTGGAAAGATACTCGACGAACTCCGAGGTGAGCTACAGATGAGCTCAAGGTGAGTTGGTAAGGTGAGATCCATAGTGAGCTCAAGGCAAGCTAGTAAGGTGAGCTGATAGGTGAGCTCCCATGTAAGTTTCTGGGTGATATGTTATGTGAGCTCACATACGTGTTTTCGGGTGAGTGCTTGACAATCTCTATGGTGAGTTTCTCAAGTAAGCTATCAAATGAGTTCTAAGGTGAGTTTTCGAGTAAGCTTACATGTGAGCTACTAGATGAGTTTAAGGTGAGTTGGAAAGGCAAGCTGAAGGTGTGTTGGAAAGGTGAGGTCAAGGTGAGTTAGCAAGGTGAGATGTTAGGTGAGCTCCCAAGTGAGTTACTCGATGAGATCCTGGGTGAGCTCAACTTGAGCTGATCAGTGAGCTCCCAAAAGAGCCCCCAAGTGAGCTACTTGGTGAGATGTTCAACGAACTCCCGGGTGAACTGCTAGGAGAGCTTCCAAGGAGATACTTTGTGAGTTCCCATACAAGGTCCCCGATGAGCTCGAAGCAAGATCAAGTCAACCTACTTGGTGAGCTACTCAGTGAGATCGTAGGTGAGTTGTTAGGAAAGCTCCTAGGTGAGCTATTAGGTGAGCTACTTGGCAAGCTACTCAATGAAATCTAAGGTGAGCTACTAGATGAGCTCAAGGAAAGTTGGTAAGGTGAGCTCCTTAGTGAGCTCAAGGTAAGTTGGTAAGGCAAGTGGAAAGGTGAGCTTATAGGCAAGCTCTCATGTAAATTGGTAATGTAAGATGTCAAGTGAGCTCTCGTGTGAGTTTTCAAGTGAGCTACTTGATGATCTCCTAGGAAAGCTCAATTCGAGCTACTCGGTGAGCTACTGGGTGAGCTCAACGTGAGCTGGCAAGGTGAGCTATCATTTGAGCTCACAGGTGATTTTTGGGTAAGCTCAAGTTGAGCTACTCGACGAGTTCCTAGGTGAGTTGCTTGCTGAGCTCCCATCCAAGCTCCTAGGTGAGCTTCTCAGTGAGCTCAAAGGTGATATTTTCAGTAATCTATGAGGTGAGCTTACATTTGAGCTACCAGATGAGCTCAAGATGAGTTGGTAAGGCAAGCTATCAAGCAAGCTCCTAGGTGAGTTCCCAGGTGAGTTACTTGACGAGCTCCCAGGTGAGCTCAACTTGAGCTGATCGGTGAGCTCCTAGAAGAGCTCCCAGTGAGCTACTTGGTGAGATATTTGGTGAGCTCCCAGGTGAGGTGCTAGGTGACTTCCCAAGTGAGCTACTTGGTGAGCTTTCAGGTGAGGTCACTAGTGAGCTCACAAGTGAGCTCAAGTCAACCTACTTAGTGAGTTACTTGGTGAGCTCCTAGGTGAGCTGTTAGGCAAGCTCCAAGGTGAGATAGTTGGTGAGCTACTTGATGAACTCTGAGGTGAGCTACCAGACAAGCTCAAGGTGAGTTGTTAAGGTGAGCTCCTTAGTGAGCTCAAGGTGAGTGCTGACAAGGTGAGTTGATAGGTGAGCTCTCATGCAAGTTTCTAGGTGAGCTATCAAGCAAGCTCTCATGTGAGTTTTTGGTCATGCTTGCATGACGAACTCCTAGGTGAGCTCAAGTCAAGCTGCTCAGTGAGCTCTTGGGTGAGCTCAAGGTGAACTAGCAAGGGAAGCTATCGGTGAGCTCGATGCATGTTTTTGGCAAGCTCAAGTCAAGTTGCTCGAATAGCTCTTGGGTGAGCTTATTACCGAGATCCCATTCGAGCTCCTAGTTGAGCTGCTTGGTGAGCTCCTAGGGGATCTCAAAGGAGAGCATTTTTGAAATCTCTAAGGTGAGATTACATGTAAGCTACTAGATAAGGTAAAGGTGAGTTGGCAAGGTGTTTGTCGGGTGAGCTCCCAAGTGAGTTCCTAGGTGAATTACTCGACGAGCTCCCAGGAGAGCTCAACTCAAGCTAATCATTGAGCTCCCAGAAGAGATCTCAGGTGAGCTACTTGGCAAGCTATTCGGTAAGCTTCCAAGAAAGCTGCTAGGTTAGGTCCCAAGTGAACTACTTGGCGAGCTCACAAGCGAGATCAAGTCAACCTACTTGCAAGGTTCTCGGTGAGCTCCCAGGTGAGTCACGTTAGGTGAGCTTGTAAGCAAGCTACTCAATGAACTCCAAGGTGAGCTACCAGTCGAACTCAAGATGAGTTGGTAAGGTGAGCTCCTTAGCAAGGCTCAAGGTGAGTTGGTAAGAAGAGGTGATAAGCAAGCTCCTATGTGAGTTAGCAAGGCTAGTGATTAGGTAAGCTTCCATGTGAGTTTTTGGGTGAGATGCTTGATGAGCTCCTGAGTGAGCTCAAGTCAAGCTGCTCGGCAAGCTCTTGGGTGAGCTCAAGGTGAGATGTCAAGAAAACTCCTAGGTGAGTTTCTAGGAAAGCTCAAGTCGATCTACATGATGAGCTCCTGGGTGAGCTGCTTGCCAAGCTCCAAGCCAAGCTCCTAGGTTAGCTACTCAGTGAGTTCCCAAGTGAGCTCAAAGGTGAGTTTGTTGGTAATCTCTAAGGTGAGCTTACATGTGAGCTACCATATCAGCTAAGGGCCACTTGGCAAGGCAAGCTCAAGGTGAGTTTGTAAGGTGAGCTTAAGGTGAGTTGGTAAGGTGAGCTATCAGGTGAGCTTCTAGGTGAGTTCCCAGTCGAGTTACTCCATGAGCTCCTAGGTGAGCTCAACTTGAGCATATCAGAAAGCTCCCAGAAGAGCTCCTAGGTGAGCTAATTTGTGAGTTGTTTGATGAGCTCCCAGGCAAGCTACTAGGTGAGCTCCCAAGTGAGCTACTTGGTGAGCTCCCAGGTGAGTTCCCGATATGCTACTTGGTGAGCTCACAAGTGACTCAAGTCAACCTACTCGGCGAGCTGCTCGGTGAGCTCTCAGCAAGATGCTCGGTGATCTCTATTAGGTGAGCTACTTGGTGAGCTACTTGATGATCTCCAAGGTGAGCTACTAGATGAGCTCAAGGTGAGCTAGCAAGGTGAGCTCCCAAGCAAGCTATGTGATAAGCTACTTGACGAACTATAAGGTGAGCTACCAGATGAGCTCAAGGTGAGCTTATAGGTGAGCTCCCATGTGATTTGGTAAGGTGAGCTATCAAAGCGAGCTCCCATGTGAGTTTTTGGGTGAGCTGCTTGACAATCTCCCAGGTGAGCTCAAGTCAAGTTACTCGGTGAGCTCTTGGGTGAGCTTAAGGTGAGCTGGCAAGGTGAGCTCCTAGGAAAGTTTCTAGGCAAGCTCAAGTCAAGATGTTAGATGAGCTACTACACGAGCTACTTACTAAGCTCCTTTCGATCTCCCAGATGAGCTTCTCTGTGGGCTCCCAAGCGAGCTCAAAGGTGAGCTTGATGGTAATATCGTAGGTGAGCTTACATGCAAGATACCAGATGAACTCAAGGTGAGTTGGTAAGGTAAGCTTAAGGTGAGTTGGTAAGGTGAGCTCGAGGTGAGCTCCCAGGTGAGTTCTTAAGTGAGTTACTTGATGAGCTCCCAGGTGAGCTCAACTTGACCTAATTGGTGAGCTCCAAGAAGAGGTCAAAGGTGAGCTACTTTGTAAGCTTTTCGGTGAGCTTCCAGGTGAGTTGTTAGGTGAGCTCCTAAGAAAGATACTTGGTGAACTCCCAAGTGAGGTCCCTAGCGAGCTACTCGATGAGCTGAAAAGTGAGCTCAAGACAACCTACTTGGTAAGTTTCTTGACAAGCTCGAGGTGATCTAGCACATGAGCTTAAGGTGAGTTAGTAAGGTGAGCTCAAGGTGAGCTAGCAAGGTAAGTTGATAGATGAGCTCCCATGTGAGTTTTTGGGTGAACTGTAAGGTGAGTTCCCAAGCGAGTTTTTAGAAAAGCTCAAGTCAAGCTGCTCAATGAGCTCCTGGGTGAGCTACTTACTAAGCTCCTAGCCGAGTTCTTAGGTGAGCTTCTCGATGAACTCCCAGG
The DNA here is from genome assembly GCA_018340775.1 of Taxus wallichiana var. yunnanensis. Lineage (NCBI taxonomy): Eukaryota > Viridiplantae > Streptophyta > Pinopsida > Cupressales > Taxaceae > Taxus > Taxus wallichiana. The sequence goes on along the minus strand of CM031237.1, from coordinate 27,309,421 downwards.
AGAGCTCAGAGGAAAGCTTGTCGGTAATCTGTTAGGTGAGCTTACATGCGAGCTACTAGACGAGCTCAAGGTGAGTTGGCAAGGTGAGCTCAAGGTGAGTTAGAAAGGAGAGCTCAAGGTGAGTTGGAAAGGTGAGCTATCAGGTGAGCTCCTAGGTAAGTTCCTAGGTGAGTTACTCAATGAGCTTCCAGAAGAGCTCCCAAGTGACCTACTTGGTGATCTATTCGGTCTGAGAGCTCTCGGAGTGAGCTTCTAGGCAAGCTGCCAAGGGAACTACTTTACAAACTACTCGGTGAGGTCCCCGTGCAAGTGGTCGGTGACCTCGCAAGTGAGCTCAAGTCAACCTGCTCAAGTGAGCTCAAGTCAAGGTAAGTTGGTAAGGTGATCTCCGTAGTGAGCTTAAGGCAATCTGATAGGTGAGCTCCTATGCGAGTTGGCAAGGTGAGCTATTAGGTGAGCTCCCCTATAAGTTTTTCAAACGAGCTATTTGACGAACTCCTAGGTGAGCTCAAGTAAAGTTTCTCGGTAAGCTTCTGGGTGAGCTCAAGGTGAGTTAGCAAGGTGATCTCCCATGCAATTTTCTGGCCAAGCTCAAGTTAAACTGCTCAACAAGCTCCTAGGTGAGCTTCTTGTCGAGCTCCCATTCGAGCTCCTAGGTGAGCTACTTAGTGAGCTCCCATGTGATCTCAAAGGTGAGCTTTTCAGTGATCTCTAAGGTGAGCTTACTGCGAGCTACCAGATGAGCTCAAGGTGAGTTAGAAAGGTGAGCTCAAGGTGAGTTGGCAAGGCAGCTGTCAGGTGAGTTCCCAGGTAAGTTCCAAGGTGAGTTACCTGACAAGCTTCCAGGTGAGCTCAACTCGAGCTGATCAGAAAGCTCCTAGAAGATCTCCTAGGTGAGCTACTTGGTGAGCTATTCGATAAGCTTTCCATTAATCTTTGAGGTGAGATTTTAGGTGAGATGCTAGATGAGTTGGCAAGGTGAGTTACAGGTGAGCTTCTAAACAAGCTACTGGGTGAGCTACTGGGGGAGTTTCTTAGAGATTTGTCGTGCGAGCTCCTGGGTGAGCTCCTGAGAGAGCTTCTTTGCGAGCTACATTGCAAGCTATTAGGTGAGCTCCCAGGTGATATGCTAGATGAAATTTGAGGTGAGCTTATAAGTAAGCTACCAGACGAGCTCAACATGAGTTGGTAAGGTGAGCTCCTTAGTGAACTCAAGGTAATTTGGCAAGGTGAGCTCCCAGGTGAGTTTCTAGGCGAGTTGCTCGATGAGCTCCTGGGTGAGCTAGGGTCAAGCTAATCGATGATTTCCTGGGTGAGCTGCTCACCAATCTCACATCTGAGCTCCTAGGTGAGCTATTTGGTGAGCTCCTAGGTAAGCTAGTTGGTGAGCTATAATGTAACATCGTCAATGAGCTCCTAGGAAAGCTCCCAGGTGAGGTCCTCGGCAAGATGTAAGGTGAGCTCCCATGTGAGTTTTTAGGTGAGCTATTTGATGAGCTCCCATGCATGTTTTTAGGAAAGCTACTTGATGAGCTGATAAGGTGAGCTATCAGGTGAGCTCCTAGGTAAGTTTTTGGGTAAACTCAAGTTTAGCTGCTAAACAAGATCCTGGGTGAGCTGCTTGCTAAGCTCCCAGCCAAGCTCCTAGGTGAGCTACTCGATGAGCTCTCAAGTGAGATTATCTCGTAATCTCTGAGGTGAGCTTACATGCGAGCTACTAGACGAGCTCAAGGCGAGTTAGCAAGGTGAGCTCAAGGTAAGTTGGCAAAGGTGAGCTCAACTTTATCTGATTAGTGAGCTCTAAGAAGAACTCCTAGGTGAGATAATTTGGGAGCTGTTCTGTTAGCTACTAGGTGAGCTCCTAAGCAAGCTACTTGGTGAGCTCCTAGGTGAGGTCCCCAAAGCAAGTTTCTCGGTGAGCTCATAAGTGAGCTCAAGTCAACCTACTCGATGAGTTGTTTGGTGAGTTCCCAAGTGAGCTACTTGGTGAGATCCTAGGTGATGTCCCCAGTGAGCTACTCGGTGAGCTCACAAGTGACCTTATAAGTGAGCTCAAGTTAACCTACTCAGCCCGGCTTCTTGGTGAACTCCGGGTGAGTAGTTAGGTGAGATCCCGGGTGAGCTACTTGGCAAGCTACTCAAAAAACTCTGAGGTGAGCTACCAGATGAGCTCAAGGTGAGTTAGGAAGGTGAGCTCCACAAAGTAAGCTCAAGGTAAGCTGAAAAGGTAAGCCAATAGGTGAGCTCCCATGCAAGTTTCTAGGTAAGCTGTTATACGAGCTCACATATGAGTTTTCGAGTGAGTCGCTTGATAAGCTCCTAGGTGAGCTCAAGTTGAGCTACTCGGTGAGCTCCTAGGTGAGATCCTGGGTAAGCTCAAGGCAAGCTAGAAAGGAAAGCTATCAAGTGAGCTCCAAGGTGAGTTTTGGGTAAGCTTAAGTTGAGCTTCTTGATGAGCTCCTACGGAAATTGCTTGATGAGCTCCTAGGTGAGCTTACACGCGAGCTACCAGATGATTTCAAGGCTAGTTAGCAAGGTGAGATCAAGGTGAGTTGGCAAGGTGAGATGTTAGGTGAGCTCTTAGGTGAGTTACTCGATGAGCTCCCAGGTGAGCTCAACTTGAGTTGATCAGTGAGCTCCAAGAAGAGCTCCCAGGAAAGCTACTTGGTGAGCCATTCGGTGAGCTCCTAGGTGAGTTGCTAGGAGAGCTCCCAAGGGAGCTACTTGGTGAGCTCCCCAGAAAAGGTCCCAGTGAGCTGCTCGATGAGCTCACAAGTGAGATCAGAGTTAACCTAATCAATAAGTTACTCGGTGAGCTCCTAGGCGAGTCTGTTAGGTGAGCTCCCACATAAGTTATTAGGTTAGCTACTTGGTGAGCTATTCAATGAACTCGAGGTGATCTACTAGATGAGATCAAGGAGATTTCGTAAGGTGAGCTCCTCGGTGAGATAGCAAGGTGAAATAATGGGTGAGCTTTTGGGTGAAGCTGCTTGACGAGCTCCTAGGTGAGCTCAAGTTGAGCTACTCGGTGATCTCCTGGGTGAGCTCAATGTGAGCTGGTAAGGTGAACTATCAATCAAGCTCCCAAGAAAGTTTCTTGATAAGCTCAAGTTGAGTGGCTTGACGAGTTCCTAGGTGAGATACTTCCGAGCTCCCATTCGAGCTCCTTGGTGAGCTGCTCGGTGAGCTCCTAGGTGAGCTCAAAGGTGATCTTGTTGGCAATCTCTGAGGTGAGCTTATATGTGAGCTACTAGATGAGCTCAAGGTGAGTTGGCAAGGAAAGGTCAAGGTAAGTTGGTAAGGCTAGCTAGAGGACAGTTAGTAAGGTGAGCTCAACTTGATCTAATTTGTGAGGTCTAAGAAGAGCTCCCGGTGAGAAACTTTACGAGATTTTTGGTGAGCTCCCCAGTGTGCTACTAGGTGAGCTCAAGTCAACCTACTCGGTGAGTAATTTGGTGAGCTCCCACTTTGTGCTACTAGGTGAGCTCAAGTCAACCTACTCGGTGAGCTATTTGGTGAGCTCCCAAGTGAGCTACTTTACGAGCTCGCAAGAGGTGTCCCCAACGAACTACTCGGTGAGCTCACAAGTGAGCTTAAGTTAACCTACTTGGTGAGGATCTTGGTGAGCTCCCAGGTGAGCTGTTAGGTGAGCTCCTAGGCAAGCTACTCGATGAACTCCAAGGTGAGCTACTAGATGAGCTCAAGGAGAGTTGGTAAGGTGAGCTCCACAGTGAGCTCAAGGCATGCTGACAAGGTGAACTGATGGGTGAGCTCCCATGCAAGTTTCTAGGTGAGATATTATGCTAGCTCACATGTGAGTTTTAGGCAAGCTGCTTGAAAACTCCCGTGTGAGCTCAAGTTGAGTTGCTCGGCGAGCTCCCCGGGTGAGGACAAGGTGAGCTTGCAAGGTAAGTTATCGGGTGAGCTCCGGGTGAATTTTTGGGTAAGCTCAAGTTGAGATACTTGACGAGCTCTTGGGTGAGCTACTTGCTGAGTTCCTAGCTAAGCTCCTAGGTGAGCTTACATGCGAAGTACCAAATGAGATCAAGGTGAGTTTCCAAGGCAAGCTCAAGGTGAGTTGGAAAGGTGACCTAAAGGTGAGTTTACAAGGCGATATGTTAGGCAAGATCCTAGGTGAGTTACTCGACAAGCTCCCGGTTGAGCTCAACTTGAGCTAATCGGTGAGCTCCCAGAAGAGATCCCAGATGAGCTACTTAGTGAGCTATTCGGTGAGCTCCTAGGAAAGCTACTAGGAGAGCTCCTAAGGGAGCTACATGGTGAGCTCCCAAGTAAGGTCCCTAGTGAGCTGCTCAGTGATCTCACAAGTGAGATCAAGTCAACCTACTCGGTGAGCTAATCGTTAAGATCCTAGGTGAGCTATTAGGTGAGGTCCCAAGTGAGATGCTAGGTGAGTAACTTGGTGAGCTACGTGATGAACCATGAGGTGAGCTACAAGACGAGCTCAAGGAGAGTTGGTAAGGTGAGATCCTCAGTGTGCTTAATACGAGCTAGCAAGGTGAGCTCCCATGTAAGTTAGCAAGGTGAGCTGTCAGGTAAGCTCCCATGAAATTTTTCAGGTGAGCTACTTGATGAGCCCCGGGTGATCTCAAGTTGACCTACTTGGCAAGATCCTAGAAAATCTCAAGGTGAGTTGGTAAGCTGAGCTATCAGGTAAGCTCCCATGCAAGTTTTTGGGTAAGCTCAAGTTGAGTTGTTCGACGAGTTCCTAGGTGAGCTACTTGCTGAGATCCTAGCCGAGATCCTAGGTGAGTGATTCGGTTAACTCCCAGGTGAGCTCAAAGATGAGCTTATTGGTAATCTCTAAGGTGAGCTTACATGTGAGCTACCAGATGATCTCAAGGTGAGTTCCTAGGTGATTTCCTAGGTGAGTTCCCAAGTTAGTTACTTGACGAGCTCCCAGGTGAGCTCAACTCAAGCTGATCGGCAAGCTCCCGGAAGAGTTCCTAGTAGAGATACTTAGTGGGATGTTTAGTGAGCTCCTAGGTGAGGTGCTAGGTGATATTTTGGGCAAGCTCAAGGTGATCTAGCAAGATGAGCTGTCAAGAAAGCTCTGATGTGTGTTTCGGGCAAGCTCAAGTAGAGCTACTCTATGAGCTCTTGGGTGAGCTCCTTACCGAGCTCCCATCCGGGCTTCTAGATGAGCTTTTAGGTGAGATCCTAGGTGAGGGAAAAGGTGAGCTTGTCGGTAATATCGAGGTGAGCTTACATGTAAGATAAAATATGAGGTCAAGGTGAGTTAGCAAGGCAAAGCTGTCGTAAGTTCCCGGGTGAGTTACTCAATCAGCTCCGGGCGAGCTCAACTCAAGTTGATCGAGTGACCTCCCGAAGAGCTCCTAGGTGAGCTACTTAGCGAGCTATTTGGTAAGCTCCCATGTGAGCTACTAGGTGAGGTCCCAAGTGAACTACTTGGTGAGCTCCTAGGTGAGATCCCCGGTGAGCTACTTGGAGAGCTCACAAGTGAGATCAAGTTAACCTACTTGGCGAGCTACTCGGTGAGCTCCCAGGTGAGCTGTTAGGCAAGCTCCTAGGAAAATACTTGGCAAACTACTTAATGAACTCAAAGGCAAGATACCATGTTAGCTCAAGGTGAGTTGGTAAGGTGATTTCCTCAGTGAGCTCAAGGCGAGATGATAGGAAAGTTTCCACATGAGTTAGTAAGGTGATTAGTCACACGAGCTCCCATGTGATTTTTGGGTGAGCTACTTGACAAGCTTCTAGGTGAACTTAGCTAGAGCTATTTGGCAAGCTCCTGGGTGAGCTCAAGGTGAGTTGATAAGGTGAGTTGTCAAGTTAACTCCTAGGTGAGTTTCTAGGAAATCTCAAGTTGATCTGCTCAATGAGCTCCTGGATGAGCTACTTGTCGAGCTCCAAGTTGAGCTCCTAGGTGAGCTAATTAGTGATCTCCCAGGAGAGCTCAAAGGTGAGATTTTTGGTAATCTCTAAAGTGAGCTTACATGTGAGCTACCAGATGAGCTAAGGGTGAGTTTGCAAGGAAAGCTCAAGGTGATTTGGCAAGGTGAGCTTAAGCCGAGTTGGCAAGGTGAGCTATCAGGCAAGGTTCCAGGTGAGTTCCCAGTCAAGTTACTTCATTAGCTCCTAGGTGAGATCAACTTGAGCATATTGGTGAGCTCCCAGAAGAGATCTAAGGTGAGCTACTTGGTGAGATGTTCTACGAGATCCGAGGAAAGATACTAGGTGAGCTCCCAAGTTAGCTACTTTGCGAGCTTCCAGGTGAGGTCCTTAGTATGATGCTCCGAGCTCATATGTGACTCAAGTTAACCTACTCGGTGAGCTACTCCATGAGCACTCGAGGTGAGCTCCCGGGTGAGCTATTAGGAAAGCTCCCAAGTGATCTAATTTGTGAGCTACTCGATGAAATCCAAGGTGAGCTACCAGATGAGCTCAAGGAAATTTGGCAAGGTGAGCTCCTCAATGAGCTCAAGGTGAGTTGATAGGTGAGCTCCCATGCGAGTTGGCAAGGTGAGCTGTCAGGCGAGCTCCCATGTGAGTTTTTGAGTGAGCTACTTGACAAGCTCCTAGGTGAGCTCAAGTCAAGTGAGTCATCAAGGTGAGTTTCAGGAAAGCTCAAGTCAAGCACGTTAGATGAGCTGCTTTGGGGTAGCTACTTACCGAGATCCCAGTCGAGCTCCTAGGTGAGCTAATTGAAGGGCTCCTAGGTGAGATCAAAGGTGAGATTTTAGAATTCTCTTAGGTGAGGTTATATATGAGCTACCAGATGAGCTCAAGGTAAGTTAGCAAGGTAAGCTCAAGGTGAGTTGGCAAGGTGAGCTCAAGGTGAGCTCCCAGGTGAGTTCTCAAGTGAGTTACTTGATGAGCTCCCAGGTAAGCTCAACTCGAGCTGATCGGTGAGCTCCTAGAAGAGATCAGATGCAAGCTACTTTGCAATCTATTCTATGAGATCCTAGGTGATCTCCCAAGTGAGCTACTTGGTGACCTCACAAGTGAGCTATAAGGTGAGCTCCTCAGGCGAGTGTTGGCCGAGCTCCCAGAAATCATTAGGTGAGCTCCTAGGTGAGCTACATGGTGAGCTACTCAACGAACTCTGAGGAAAGCTACCAGACAAGCTCAAGGTGAGTTGGTAGGATGAGCTCATCGCATAGCTCACCTAGGAGCTCGACTTGGAGCTCAACAAGTAGCTTGCCCAGAGCTCGTCGAGTATATTAACTTGGGCTTGCTTGAAAAATTTCCCGGGAGTTCACCTTTCCAACTCACCTTAAGCTCACCTAAGTGCTTGCCGAGTAGCTCAACTTGAGCTCACCCGGGAGCTTGTCACGAATCTCACTCAAAAACTTGTATGGGAGCTTGTCTAATAGCTTGCTTTGCCAACTCTCATAAGATCTCACCTATCAGCTTGCCTTGAGCTCGCTGAGGAGCTCACCTTACCAACTCCCCTTAAGCTCGCCTGTAACTCACCTCATATTTTTTTGAGAAGATCACTGAGTAGGTTGACTTGAGCTCACTTATGAGCACACTGAGTAGCTCACCGAGGACCTCCCCTAGAGCTTACTAAATAGCTCACTTGGGAGCTCACGTAGCAGCTTGCTCGGGAGTTCACTGAATAGCTCACCATGTAGCTTTCCTAGGATCTCTTCTAGGAGCTCACCTTGAGATCACCTTTCAATCTCACATTGAGCCCACCTTTCAATCTCACATTGAGCTCACCTTTCAATCTCACCTTGAGCTCAGCATTCAATCTCACATTAAGCTCATCGGTAGCTCGCACGTAAGCTCACCTTAGAGATTACCAATAATCTCACCTATGAGCTCACTTGGGAGCTCACCAAGTAGCTAACCTAGGACCTCGCCTTGACCTCGGAAAGTAGCTCACCTAGGAGCTTATCAACCAACTCGACTTGAGATTTCCCAAAACTCACCTAGGAGCTCACCGATAGGTCACCTTGCCATCTCACCTTAAACTCACCCAGGAGCTCATCAAGTAGCTCAATTTGAGCTCACCTAGGAGCTCATCAAGCAACTCACATGAAAACTTGGATGGGAGCTCGGTGACACTCACCTAGAAACTCACATGGGAGCTTGCCTATCATCTCACCTTACCAGCTCACCTTACGAGCTCACCTTGATCTCACTGAGGAAATCACCTTGACAACTCACCTTGAGGTTGTATGGTAGCTCACCTAAGATTTCATCAAGTATCTCACCAAGTAGCTCACCTAGGATCCCACCTAATAGGTCACTTGGGAGCTCACCAAATAACTCACCGAGTAGGTTGACTTGAGCTCACTTGTGAGTTGACCATGTACCTTGCCAGGGACCTCACCTGGGAACCTTCAAAGTAGCTCACTTGGGAGCTCACCCGGGATCTTCTTGAATAGTTTGCCAAGTATCTCACCCGGGAGCTCTTATGGGAGCTTGTTGATCAGCTAGATTTGATTTCACCGGGAGCTCATCGAGTAACTCACTAGGAACTCACTTAGGAGCACGCATGATAGCTCACCTTACCAAGTGTCCTTGAGCTCACCTTTCCAGCTTGCCTTAACCTCACCTTGCCAACTCACCTTGAGCTCATACGGTAACTCACATCTAAGTTAACCTTAGAGATTCTTCGACAAGCTCACCTAGGAGCTCACCGAGTAGCTCACCTAGGATCTCGACCGGGAGATCGAGCAAAGCAGCTCACCTAGGAGCTCATTGAGTAGTTCGACTCAAGCTTTCTTGAAAATTCATGTGGGAGCTTTCTGAAAGCTCACCTTGTCACTCACCTTGAGCTCACCCAGAGCTCACCGAGTAGCTTTACTTGAGTTCACCTAGGAGCTCGTCAAGTAGCTCACCGAAAACTCACATGGGAGCTCACCTGATAGCTCACCTTGCCAACTCACATGGGATCTCACCTATTAGCTCACCTTGCCAGCTCACCTTGAGCTCACTGAGGAGCTCACCTTAGTGACCCACCTTGACCTCATCTGGTAGCTCACCTTGGAGTTCATCGAGGATCTCACCAAGTATCTCACTTAGGAGCTCACCTAATAACTCACTTAGGAGCTCACTGAGTAGCTCACCGAGTGGTTTGAATTGAGCTTACTCGAGTAGTTCATCGATGACCTCACGTGGGAGGTCACCAATTAGCTCACATAGGAGCTCACCTAGCAGCTTGCTGAATAGCTCACCAAGTAGCTCACTTGGGAGCTCTTCTAGGAGCTAACCGATCAACTCGAGTTGAGCTCACTCGGGATCTCGTTGAGTAACTCACCTAGGAAATTTTCTGGGAGCTCATCGATAGTTCAAATTGCTAACTCACATTGATCTCACCTTACCAACACACCTTGAGCTCATCTGGTAGCTCGCATGTAAACTCACCTCAGAGATTACTGATAAGCTTACATTTGAGCTCACCGAGTAGCTCACCTAGGAACTTGGTGGGATATCGGTAAGCACCTCACCCAGAGCTTGCCCCGAAAATGACACGGGAGCTCATCCGCTAGCTTCCTTGCCAACTCACCTTGTGCTCACCTAGGATCTTGCTAAGTATCTCAACTTGAGCTCACCCGAAAGATCATCAAGAAGCTCAACCGAAAACTCACAGAAGCTTACCCTGAGTCACCTTGAAAACTAGCATGGTAGCTACACTATCAGCTTGCCTTACTAGCTTGTTTTGAGTTCACCTTACCAACTCACCTTGATCTCATCTCGGTAGTTCACCTCGAGTTCCTCATGTGGATCAATAAGTAGCTAGCTTAGGATCTCACCTAACATCTTGCTTGGGAGCTCACCGAGAAGCTTTTGAAGTAGGTTAACTTGAGCTCACTTGTGAGCTCACTGAGTAACTCACTGATGACTTCTCCTAGGAGCTCACCAAGTAGCTCACTTTGGAGCTAACCTATCAGCTCACCAAACGACTCACATAGTAGCTCACCTGGGAGCACTTCTAAGAGCTCACCGATTAACTTGAGTTGAGCTTTCTTGGGAGCTCATCGAGTAACTCATGTGGGAGCTCACCTAACAACTTGCCTTGTAAACTCACTTTGAGCTCACCTTGCCAACTCACCTTGAGCTCATGTTGTAGCTCCAGTGTAAGCTAACCTAAGAGATTACCGATAATCTTGCCTTTGAACTCTCCTGGGAGCTCACTAAGCAGCTCACCTAAGAGCTCAGCTACAAGCTCAATAAGAAACTCACCCAGGAGCTCGTCGAGAAGCTCGACTTGAGCTTTCCCGAAAAATCACCTAGGATATTTCCTGATAGCTCACCTTGCTAGCTCACCTTGAGCTCACCTAAGAGATCGCTAAGTAGCTTGACTTGAGCTCACCTAGGAGCTTGTCAAGTAACTCACCTGAAAACTCACATGGGAGCTCACCTGATAGCTCACCTTACCAACTCACATGGAATCTCACCTATCAACTCCCTTTACTAGCTTGCCTTGAGCTTCATTGAGGAGCTCACCTTGCTAACTCACCTTGAGCTCATCTAGTAGCTCACCTTAGAGTTTGTCAAGCAGCTCACCTAGGAACTCACCTAACTAACAGTGCACCCTGGGAACTCACCAAGTAGCTCATCGAGTAGGTTGACTTGATCTTGCTTGTGAGCTCACTGAGTAGCTCATCAGAGACCTCATCTGGAGCTCACCAAGTAGGTCACCTAGCAGCTCACCTGGTAGCTCACCGAATAGCTCACCAAGTAGCTCAATTAGGAGCTCTTCTAGGAGCTTGCCGATCAGCTCTAGTTGAGCTCGTCTGGGAGCTCCTTGAGTAACTCACCTGGGAGCTCACCTGATGGCTCATATTGCTAACTCATCTTGAGCTCCCCTTTCCTACTAACCTTGAGCTCACCTCAAAGATTACCGACATGTTCACCTTTGAGCTCACATAGGAGCTCACCGAGCAGCTCACCTAGGAGCTCGGTGGGAGCTCGTCACGTAGCTTGCCCAAGATCTCATCAAGTAGCTCGACTTGAGCTTGCTCGGGAAACTCATCGGGAGCTCACCTGATATCTCACCTTTAGCTAAACCAAGATCTCACCGAGAATCTTGACTTGAGCTAACACGGGAGCTTAACAAGCAAAGCTCACCGAAAAGTCACATGAGAGCTCACCGACAACTCACCTTACCAACTCATATTAGAGCTCACCTTTCTAACTCACCTTGAGTTCATCTTGTACCTCACCTTAGAATTCATCGAGTAGCTCACTTGAGAGCTCAAGTAGCAACTCACTTAACAGCTCACCTAGGAGCTCACCGAGTAGGTTAACTTGAGCTCGCTTGTGAGCTCACCGAGTAGCTCACTGGGACCTCACCTGGGAGCTCGCCAAGTAGCTCACTTGGGAGCTCACCTAGCAACTCTCCTAGGAGATTGCTGAACATTTCACCAAGTAGCTCGTCAAGGAGCTCTTCTGGGAGCTCACCGATCAGCTCGAGTCGAGCTCACCCGGGAGCTCGTCGAGTAACTCACCTAAGACCTTACCCGGGATCTCACCTGACAGCTCACCTTACCAACTAGCCTTGAGCTTGCCTTACCAACTCACCTTGAGCTCATCTTGTAGCTCGCATGTAAGCTCACCTAAAAGATTACCATCAAGCTCACCTTTGAGCTTGCCTGGGAGCTCACCGACCAGCTCACCTAAGAGCTTAGCTGAGAGCTCGACAAGCAGGTCACCCATGAGCTCGTCAAGTAGCTCAACTTGAGCTTACCTAGAACCTTGTGTTTGATCTCGCTTGATAGCTCACCTTGCTAGCTCAACTTGAGCTCACCCAGGAGCTTGCCGAGTAGCTCAACTTGAGCTTGCCCATGAGCTCATCAAGTAGCTCACTCGAAAACTCACATGAGAGCTCACTTGATAGCTCACTTTGCCAACTCTCATGGGAGCTCACCTATCAACTTTCCTTGAGCTCTCGAGGAGCTCACCTTACCAACTCACCTTAAGCTTGTCTGGTAGCTCACCTTAGAGTTCATCGAGTATCTCACCAAGTAGCTTAGATGGGAGCTCACCGAGTAGCTCATGGAGTAGGTTGAATTGAGCTCACTTGTGAGCTTGCCAAGCAACTCACTAGGGACCTCACGTGGGAGCTCACCAAGTAGCTCACTTGGGAGCTCACCTAGCACTCACTGTTTGCTTTCCGAATAGCTCACCAAGTAGCTCACCGGGAGCTCACCGATCAGCTCGAGTTGAGCTCACTGGGAGATCATTGAGTAACTCATCTAGTAACTCACCGAGAAACTCACCTAGGAGCTCAGCTAGGAGCTCGGCAAGTAGCTCACCCTGGATCTATTCGAGTAACTTAACTTAAGCTTTCCGAAAACTTGCATGGAAGCTCACACGACACTCACCTTGCTAGCTCACCATGAGCTCACCCATGAGGTTACCAAGCAGCTCAACTTGAGCTCACCCAAGAGCTTATCAAGTAGCTCACCTTAAAAATCACATGGGAACTCACCTGACAGCTTGCCTAGAAACTCACATAGGAGCTCACCTAGAAACTCACATAGGAACTTTCCTTGCTAGCTCGCCTTGATCTTGCTAAGGACCTCACCTTGTTAAAGTGACTTGAGCTTGTCTGGTAGCTCACCTAAGAGTTCGTCGAGCATCTCGCTAAGCAGCTCACCTGGGAGCTCACCGAATAGCTCACTGAGTAGGTTGACTTGACTTCCCTTGTGATCTCACTAAGCATCTCACCGAAGACCTTGCTTAGGAGCTCACTTGGTAGCTCACCTTGCAGCCCACATGAGATCTCACCTGAACAGCTCACCAAGTACCTCACCTTGGAGCTCTTCGGGATCTTTCCGAACATTTTGAGTTGAGTTCACCTCGGAGCTTGTTGAGTAACTCACCTGGGAACTCACCTAGGAGCTCACATTACAGCTCACCTTGCCAACTCGCCTTGAGCTTGCCTTGCTAACTCACCTTGAGCTTGCCTTTCCAACTCACCTTGAGCTCATATGGTAGCTCATAATTAATCTCACATTAGAGATTACCCATAAGCTCACCTAGAAGCTCACTGAGCATCTCACCTAGGAGATTGGCTGGGAGATCAGCAAGTAGCTCATCCTCGTCAAGTAGCTCGACTTGAGCTTGCCTAGAAACTAACATGGGAGCTCACCGACGGATCACCTTGCCGGCTCACCTTGAGCTCACCTAGGAGCTCACATAGCAGCTTGCAATTGAGTTCACGGGGAGCTTGTCAGCGGCACTCACCCAAAAACTCACATGGCGGCTCACCTTACACTCACCTTACCACCTCGCATGGGAGCTCACCTTATCAGCTCACCTTGAGATCGCTGAGGATCTCACCTTGCCAACTCACCTTGAACTCATCTTATAGTTCACTTGAGAGTTCATCGAGGAGCTCGCCAAGTAGCTTGCTTGGGAGCTCACATAATGACTGCACGGGAGCTCACTAAGTAGGTTGACTTGAGCTCACTAAGTAGCTCACCAGGGACCTCACCTGGGAGGTTGCCAAGTAGCTCACTTGGGAGCTCTCCTAGAATCTCACCTAGGAGCTTAAGTAACTCACGGGAACTCACTTGGGAGGTTGCGATAGCTCACCTTGCCAACTCACCTTGAGCTCACCTTACCAACTCACCTTGAGCTCATCTGGTAGCTTACATGTAAGCTCACCTCGAGATTACAAACAAGCTTACCTTTGAGATCACGTAGCAGCTCATCGATGAGCTCGGTGGGAGCTCAACAAGTAGCTCACCCGTGAAGTTCATCAAGTAGATCAACTTGAGCTTGTCAGAAAGTTACCTATGAGCTCAAGGACAACTCACCTTGAGCTCACCCAGGAGCTCACCGAGCATCTTGACTTGAGATCACCGGGAGCTCATCAAGAAGCTCACTAGAAAACTTACATGGGATCTCACCTGACAGCTCACCTTACCAACTCGCATGGGTGCTCGCCCATCAGCTTGCCTTACTAACTTGCCTTGAGCTAACTGAGGAGCTTACCTTGCCAACTTGCCTTGAGCTTGTCTAGTAGTTTGCGTCAAAGTTCATCATGTACCTCACCAAACAGCTCACCTGGGTGCTCATCAAGAAGCTCTTCAAGTAGGTTGACTTGAGCTAACTGAGTAGCTCACCTGGGGAGCTCATAAAGTAGCTCACAAAGTAGCTCACTTGGGAGCTCACCTAGCAGCTTTCCTGGGAGCTTGCCAAGTAGCTCACTTAGGAGCTTTCTGGGAGCTCACCTAATAGCTCACATGGGAGCTCACCGAGTAGCTCTCTGAGTAAGTTGACTTGAGCTCACTTGTGATCTTACTAAGTAGCTCATCGGGGACCTCAACTGGGAGCTCACCAAGTAGCTCAATTCTGAGCTCACCTAGGAGCTCACCGAATGACTCACCAAGTAGCTCACCTAGGAGCCCTTCTAGGAGCTTGCCAATCATCTCAAGTTGAGCTTTCCCAGGAGCTCATCGAGAAACTCACCTAGGAGCTCACCTAACAGCTCACCTTTCTAACTCATCTTGAGTTCACCTTACTAACTTTCCTTGAGCTTGGTTTGCTAACTCACCTTATGCTCATCTGGTAGCTCACATGTAAGCTCACCTTAGAGATTACCGATAAGCTCACCTGAGAGCTCATTGAGTAGATCACCTAGGAGCTCGGATGGGAGCTCAGAAAGTATCTCACCCAAGAGCTCATCGAGTAGCTCGACTTGATCTTGCCTAGAATATCACCTGGGAGATTACCTGACAGCTCACCTTGTCAGCTCACATTGAGCTCACCTAGGAGCTCGTTGAGCAAATTGACTTGAGCTCACCTAAGAGCTCATCAAACAGCTCACTTGAAAACTCACATGGGAGCTTTCCTTACCAACTCACATGGGAGCTCACCAATCAACTCAGCTTGAGCTCACTAAGGAGCTCACCTTGCCAACTCACCTTGAACTCATCTGGTAGCTCACCTTGGAGTTCATCGAGCAACCCACCAAGTAGCTCACCTAGGAGCTCAATGAATAACTCTTTAAGTAGGTTGACTTGAGCTCTCTAGTGAGCTTGATGAGTAGCTCACCTAAGATCTCACCTAGTAGCTCACCTTGGAGCTCACCGAACAGCTCGCTAAGTAGCTTACATGGGAGCTCTTCTAGGAGCTCGCTGATTAGATATAGTTGAGCTCACCAAGGATCTCGTCGAGTAACTCACCGGGAACTTACCTCACAGCTCACCTTGCTAACTCACCTTGAGCTCACATGTAAGCTCACCTAAGAGATTACCGACAATCTCACCTTTAAGCTCACCTAGGAGCATACCGAGAAGGTCACCTAGGAGCTCATCAAGTAGCTCACCTAGGATCTCGTCGAGTAACTCATATTGAGCTTGCTTGAAAACTCACCTAAGATCTCACCTTGTCATCTCACCTTGAGCTCACCTAGGAGATCACCAAATAGCTCGACTTGAGCTCACTTGGGAACTTGTCAAGTAGCTCACTTGAAAACTCACATAGGAGCTCACCTAACACTCACCCTACCAACTCACATGGGAGCTCACCTATCAACTCACCTTACCAGCTCACCTTGAGCTCACTGAGGAGATCACCTTGCCAACTCACCTTGAGCTCATCTTTTAGGTCACCTCAGATTTCATCAAGTAGATTGACAAGTAGCTCACCGATCGCTTACCTTGACTCACTTGGGAGCTCACCGAGTAGGTTGACTTGAGTTTACTTATGAGCTTACCGAGTAGGTCACTAAGGACCTCACCTAGGAGCTTTCCAAGTAGCTCAATTAGGAGCTCACCTAACAACTTACATGAGAGCACACCGAATAGATCGCCAAGTAGCTCACCTAAGAGCTCTTCTAGGAGCTCGTTGATCATCTCAAGTTGAGCTTGCCCAAAATAACATCAAGTAACTCACCTGGTAACTCACTTGGGAGCTCGCCTAATAGCTCACCTTTCCAACTCACCTTGAGCTCACCTTGCCAACTCTCCTTGAGCTCACCTTACCAACTCACCTTGAGCTCACCTTGCCAACTCACCTTGCCAACTCACCTTGAGCTCATCTAGTAGCTCGTATGTAAGCTCACCTTAGAGATTTCCAATAAGCTCACCTTTGAGCTCACCAAGTAGCTCACTTGGGAGATCACCTAACAGCTCACCTAGAAGCTCACCGAATAGCTCACCAAGTAGCTCACCTAGGATCTCTTCTAGGAGCTCACCGATCAGCTCGAGTTGAGCTCACCTGGGAGCTAGTCGAGTAACTCACCTAGGAACTCACCTATGATCTCATGTGATTGCTCACCTTCTTAACTTGCCTTGAGCTCACATTGCCAACTCACCTTGAGCTCACCTTGCCAACTCACCTTGACATCTTTTGGTAGCTCGCATGTAAGCTCACCTCAGAGATTACTGACAAGCTCACCTTTGAGCTCCCTTGGGAGCTCACCTAGGAGCTTAGCTAGGAGCTCAGGAGGCAACTTGTCCAAGAGCTTGTTGAGAAGCTTGACTTGAGATTTCTTGGAAACTCACCTGGGAACTCACCTGACAGCTCACCTTACCATCTCACCTTGAGCTCGCCCAGGAGCTCACTGAGTAGCTCAACTTGAGCTCACACGAGAGCCTTATCAAAGGTGAGCTAAGGTGAGCTTACATGCAAGCTACTAGATGAGATCAAGGTGAGTTGGCAAGGTGAGCTCAAGGCAATTTCGAGAGGTGAGCTATCGGGTGAGCTCACGGGTGAGTTCCAAGGTGAGTTACTTGACAAGCTCCCGGGTGAGCTCAACTAGAGCTTATCAGTGAGCTCCTAGGTAAGTTCCTAGGTGAGTTACTTGATGAGCTCCTAGGTGATCTCAACTCGAGCTGATTGGTGAGCTCTAAGGTGATCTATTTGGTGAGTTATGTCATGAGCTCCCAGGTGATCTCCCAAGTGAGCTACTTTGTGAGATCCTAGGTGAGGTCCTAGTAAGCTCACAAGTGAGCTCAAGGTGAGTTTGCAAGGTGAGATCCCGGGTGAGATACTTGACAAGTAGCTTGAAAAACTCTAATATGAGCTACGGATGAGCTCAAGGTGAGTTGGAAGGGTGAGCTCCTCAATGAGTTCAACATGAGTTGGTAAGGTGAGTTGTAAAGTGAGATCCCATGTAAGTTTTTGAGTGAGCTTCTTGATGAGCTCCTATGTGAGCTCAAGTCAAGGTGCTTGGTGAGCTCGTGGGAAAGCTCAAGGTGAGCTAGCAAGGTGAGCTATAAGGTGAGCTTCCGGGTGATTTTTGGCCAAGCTCAAGTCAAGCTACTTGATGAGATCCGGGTGATTTTCTTTCCCGAGGTCCTAGTTGAGCTCCTCAGTGAGCTACTCATTGAGCTCCCATGCAAGCTAAAAGGAAATCTTATCAGTAATCTCTAAGGTGAGCTTACATGTGAGCTACCATATGAGCTCAGGGTGAGTTAGCAAGGCAAGCTCAAGGTAAGTTGGCAAGGTGACCTCAAGGCAAGTTGGTAAGGTGAGCTATCAAGTGAGCTCACACATGAGTTACTAGAAGATCTCCCAGTGAGCTCAAATCTAGCTAATCAACAAGCTCCAAGAAGATTTCCCAGGTGAGCCACTTAGTGAGCTATTCAGTGAGCTCCCAGGTGAGTGGCTAGACGAGCTCCCAAGTGAGCTACTTGGTGAGCTCCTAGGTGAGGTATCTAGAGAGCTACTCAGTGAGCTCAAGTCAACCTACTCGACAAGCTACATAGTGAGCTCCCAGGTGAGCTACTTGGCGAGCTACTCAATGAACTCCAAGGCAAGCTACCAGATGAGCTCAAGGTGAGATGGAAAGGTGAGATCCCATGTGAGTTGGAAAGGCAAGCCATCAGGTGAGCTCCCATGTGAGTTTTTGGGTGACTTGCTTGATGATCTCCTAGGTGAGCTCAAGTTGAGCTACTTGGAGAGCTCGTGGGTGACCTTAAGGTGAGCTATCCGGGCAAGCTCCCAGGTGAGTTTCTGGGTAAGATCAATTCAAGATGCTCGACAAGCTCCTGGGTGAGCTATTTACCGAGCTCCCAACCGAGATCCTAGGTGAGCTACTTGGTGTGCTCCTAGGTGAGCTAAAAGGTGAGCTTGTTTCCAATCTCGAGGTGAGCTTACATGCAAGCTACCGAGATGAGCTCAAGGCTAGTTAGTAAGGTGAGCTCAAGGTCGGTTGACAAGGTCTATTATGATATATTTCTAAGAATCCAACTTTAGGGATCTTTTCTGATTTTTATTCAAGTGACTAGGATGGCATAGGTTCTTAAGGTAGAAGACCACATCCTTGTACCATTTAGAATTCATGAATTTTTCAAGGTCTACCCTTTCTTCCTCTATCTCGATTTACTTCTACATTTTGCAAATTACTCTCAGCCATAAGCTTGGCAACACCCAAACCTCTTACCAAATTTGTTATTTGGATATCCATATCATACTCTTGTAATTTTTGACCCATCTACATCTCTTTCTTGATATCTCCATGTTTGATAAGATTTCTTTAACCATGGTGTGGGGAACATAAGTAATAACTTTTGAACTCAAAATGTAAGGCCTGAAAATATTGGTTGCTTTTACCAATGCAAATACATGTTTTTCCATGATTGTATACTTCAATTCCACTACTTGTAAATCCTTGGTAAAGAAATCAATAGGCCTCTTAGCTCCATTCTCATCCTTTTGTAACAAAACTGAAGCAATAGTAAATTCAGATGTAAAAGAGAAGATTTGGAAAGGTCTCTTGTAGTTTGGAGCTGCCAAAATAGGTGCATGCTTCATTGTATCCTTTATTCCTTCAAAAGCCTGAATGGAATCCTCTTCCCACTTGATAACTTGATCCTTTCTTAGGATGCTTGTGATTAGAAGAGTTAGCTCAGCAAAATTGGAAAAAAACCTTCCAATGAAATTGATTTGGCCAAACAAATATTGGATACCTTTCTTGGTTCTTGGAATGGGCACCTTGCTGATTGCCTCCACTCTCTCAGGGTCTATCATAACACCTTCCTTTGACACAATATGCCCCAACAGTTTGGAATTTTACACTCCAAAATGACACTTCTTTGGATTAAGTGAAATTTCATACTCTCTACATCTGATCAGTATCTTCTCTAGGTGTTGCAAATGGTCTGCTCGCTTCCTTGAAAAGACAGTCACATCATCTTGGTAAACTGTAATAAATTCATTGATATAACTAGCAAAGGAAACATTCATTTCCCTTTGAAAATTAGCACCAGCATTCATCAATCCAAAAGGAATCCTTACAAAAACATAAGTCCCCCAAGGAATAGTGAAGGCTATCTTAAGTCTTTCTAATTCTTTGACAACTACTTGATTATATCTGGAGAAACCATTCAAAGTAGAAAGAATTTCTTACCATGTTACAAGTTGCAACATATTCTCCATATTTGGAAAAGGATATTTTTCCTTCATTGATGCTTTTTTTAGATTCCTAAAATCCACACAAAGTCTGATATCTCCGTTCTTCTTTCTAACTGGCACAAGGTTTGCCACCCAAGATGAGTATCTAGTAGGTTGAATGATGCCACCATCTCTCAATTTCTTCAAATCTTCTTGCATTCTCACAGAAATTAGTGGGTTAATAGGCCTTTGTTTTTTTCTAAATGGCTTGGTTTTGGCCTTAAGAGGAATCTCATGCTGAAATAAATCTTCTCTATATGCCTTCAACTCTGAATAAGACCAAGCAAGGCGGTCTTGATACTTCTTTAAAAGTTAGGCATAGGACTATTTTCCTCTTTGCTGAGATGGCTACCCAACCAAATCTTCCTTGGTTTGTCCTTAGTTCCCATGTTTTGCTCTTCCACGTCCCTTGAAGAAGACATCTTTCTTTTTATGATGCAATCAACATTGTTAAATTTGGATTCAAGTGTAACAAGACCTTTAGGAATGGTATTTGTTTTCAATTGTATAATATCCTTGTCGAACAAAGTTTCTCTACCTTCATTCATGCATACCATTGGTTCCTAATCAATATTTTGACCAGAAAACTCACCTTGGCATTGTAATAATCTCAACACTTGTGCATCATCATCAAAAATATACCAATGCTTCACATTATCTGGGACAGCTGGCCTTGTTAGCACTTCAATGTTATATTCACAAAAAGGTGAAACGGTGCAATTTTCAAATCTAGAACCAAGGACATCCAGCTTATCAGCATTAGCATTAAGACTTATATCATGGTAAATAATGTTAAAGGAATCAAACATTTCAATCAAGTCCCAAACAGCATGCTTATATTGTTTCATACGCTAATTTTTTGTGGTATATAACTTTCTTACTTGCTTGAAAACCAGCTCTAAATCCTCCTTGGCAAAAATATCCTTCACTCCATATTTCCATGCAATCCTTAATCCCAATAATAATGCCTCATACTCAACAATGTTGTTATTGCATTCAAAATTTAGCTTCAAGGAGAAAGGAAACTCTTCCAAACTAGGAGAAACAAGCACTATACCAGCACCATTGCCAAATTTGGAGCAAGCTCAATCAAATAGTAATGTCCATGGAGAACCTACCATACCAAAGCACTCTTATTTTTCCTTCTTATTATATTTTCCATCAACAAAACCAATGAAGTTATCAACATCTACATCAGCAAACAACACTTCATAAGAAGCATTGTTGGGATCTTCAATCAAGTGTAACATCTTTTTCACCATAGAGTTTGACAAGGCTGCCCTCAATGAGAATGGTGGTAAAATACATGTCCATTTGAACACTACCACCAACACTTGTAGCCCATTTTCTTGACAAAAGAATACCCCATTTGGTAGGCGATGAAACAATTACAACATCAAGTTTTAAATTCTTACCCAGATAGGATGCAAGTTACACTACTAAACCCTTCACACATCTAACAATTGGAACTTATCTTGAATATATGGATGTACACTTCCCATATGCTACTGTCACTTTTATATCTAACTCATTCATGACTTCTAGAGGCATGACATTGCATGATGCGCGAGAATGAAACATGCAATTATGAAGCAACCTATCTTTTATGAGCAAAGTTGTGAAGAATGGATCAACATTCAATTGGGAATCAACCAAGGATGTCCCCAATTATATTTCAAGTACCTCTCTAAAATATTCCATTGGTGGTGGTGTTTTAAGGCCAACAATTATTTGAAGAGGATTCTCAACAACATTTATATTTCTGCTTGGGGTAACCTTTTCTTCTTTCAATCCCAAGTACTAGAATGATCTCTTCTTATGCTCAGGTATTCTAAGTAATTCAATTATTGGAACACTCACTTTAATTTGGCTCAAAACTTGGGCTATATCATATGGAACATTCTTTTGTAAGACAGAATTGGAAGGGAGAAAAGAAGGTTCATCAGATGGAGAATTATTGTTTGCAGCCTGGGTATGAAGAGGATTGATATTTTGGAATGGGACAGCGGGGTTCTTGGCAATTGTTTCTTTTCTAGGATTTTCTTTAGGAATGCTTGTGATCAAGGGTGTCTTTGGCTTGGATTGAGGATCAGATCCTCTAACAACTTTACTTATAGTATTGTACTCTTTCTCTTGATCAACCACAACATTCATTAACAATTGTTTATCTTCCTATAAAGAAATACCACCATCATACTTATTGATCATTAAATCCCTTAGATATTCAAAGTCATTATTAGGAATTTCAAATGCCTGAACTACATCTACATCATGAGTTTGAGGAAGAGAAAGAAATGGTACCCTCTTTATGCAATCCCAAAAGGTTGCAGTAGTCCTTTCACTTATCACATTTGTTGATGTTGCTACCTGTTGTGAGCCTGAAGAGCTGTCCATCATACAAATTTCATCATCCATTTCATTCTCATTATCATCATCAATATCTTTCTGGTCCATTTCACATGGAGGATGAGGAAGAAAACATCTATCACACCAATCCATATCAGTAATTTCTTGAACAGCAGCAACTCTTGCAGTCAGAGGGTCAGGCACCACTCTATTTTCATGTGTTTGGGGTTTTCTATTTGCAAATCCAATAGGCCCTTTAACACTATCATCTTATCTTTGATCACCCCTAGGATGACTGCAAAATCTATCATGGTTTTGAGTTCTTTGCTGTCCTTGTGAAATTTTCCCAATACCTTTCTCACCAGCTAACTTCTAAGAAATTTCTTGGAACAAATGACCCCTACCAAAGTCTTGATAACATCTTCTAAATCAGCACCCTTGCTAGCTTGAGGCTTCTCATGGCTTATCAGCTTCACACCATCCCTCTTAAGTGGTCTACTAACAGCTTTAATATTATTTTCAATTTTAAGTTCCATGGTGAAAGCTTACCTCAAGTTTGTAGGATTTTTTTCTTTTAAGTAATAGGCTGCATTTTTATCAAATGCATCTACATATTTGATCAAGAAAGATTCATCACAAGGCCTCAAAATGATAGGTAGCCTTCTCAACATATTATTAAATCTTATATTAAATGTTATGTTTTGAAGCCTATTTTCATGTTAGAGCGTGGTACACCTTCTATGTGTTACACTCAGGTATTTTTTGACGGTGGTCCCGCTCGTCGGTGAGCGAGTCAAGGGGATTTGGGGCAAAGCCCTGAAGCAAATTTTCATGGGTGGTTTATTAACCCATGGGTAATGGGTAACCGTTATGGGCTATTTTTGGGCCCATGGTTTTTCGGTACCCATTATTTTGATACCCACGGTTTTTGCCCATTGTTTTGATACCCACGGTTTTTGCCCATGGTTTTGATACCCATGGTTTTGTATCAAACTACTTAAGAAATTATCTATTTATATGGTCTTATGCATATGATAGATAGACAAGAAAATGTATTATAGATGTGCTTTGAATTCGGGTGTGAATTTTGTAGAGTTTTTTGAGCATAGCTCCAAACGGATCTGGGTATTATATTGAGAGAGTGGAGGCTTGTAATAAAATTTGAGCAAGTGATTCTTGGTGGACGTAGCCCAAATTGGGTGAACCATGTTAAATATTGTCTCTCTATGTTGTGTTATTTATTATGCACTTTTATTTGAGATCTATAATATATTCTACATATTAGTTTCTACTATTGCAATTTTCTGTAAGGGATTATTCCACATATTTTATCTCTTATTTCCTAACAATTGGTATCGAGCCTAGTTTTGGTTTGCTAAAGTGTTAAATCGCAGGGAAAGTTTTATCTTGAGTGGGAGCTATGGAGGATAATGGAATATATAGGGTTGATAAATTCAACGGGTAGAATTTCAGTCTTTGGAAGATGTAGATAGAAGATTACCTTTATCAGAAGGATCTTTATACTCCACTATCTGACAAGGTGAAAAAAACCTCAAGTATCACAAATGTGGAATGGGATTTGTTTGATCAGAAGGCACTTGGAACAATCCGGTTGTGTCTTACATCTATGGTATTATTTAATGTTTTAAAGGAAAAGACTACAAAAGATCTAATGGATTCATTAGGGAAGTTATATGAAAAACCCTCTTCCTCTAACAAGATATTTTTAATGAAAAAGTTGTTTAATATGAAGATTTCGAGAATAGTTTAGTAGTAGATCATTTAAATGATTTCAATACGGTTGTGAATATGCTAGCTTCAGTTACAATATAATTTGATGAATAAGTTAGGGCTTTATTAATTATGTGCTCTTTACCTAAAAGTTGGAATAGCATGGTAATGGTGGTAAGAAACTCGGTTCCAACTAACTCAAAGTTGAAGTTTGAGGATGTTGTAGGGGTGATTCTAAGTGAGGAAATGAGAAGAAAAAGATCTCGGGAATCTTCTACTTTAAGGAATTATTTGAGAGTGGAAACTAGAGGGAGATAGAAGAATAGAGGAAACCATGGAAAATTGAAAGATCAGGCAAGGTCAAAATCTAAGAGAAAGATTGTATGTTGGAATTGTGGAAAGTGTAGGCATGTAAAGAAGGACTGTTGGGAGCTTCGAGATAAGAAGAAACAATAGGAAGAAAACAAGGACACAAATGTGGCATCGGGTAATGTATGTTAGGATGCTTTGATTATTTCTTTGCATAATATTACTGAATCTTGGGTTTTAGATTGAGGGGCTTATTTTCATGCTACTCCACATAGGCATTATTTTGTTGATTATGTTCAAGGGATTTTGGGCATTTTTTCTTGGTGATGATGAGCCTTGCAGTATAGTTTGAAATTTTTATGTTCGAGTTAAGATGTAGAATGAGAATACATGGCTATTGAAGGATGTTAGACATGTACCTACATTAAGGAGAAATTTGATATTGGCGGGGCAATTGGGAAGTGATGGTTGTCTTGTGATATATACTGAGTTGACTCTTGGAAGGTTACAAGGGTGCTCTTGTGGTGGCAAGAGGTAAGAAGGTTGGAACCTTATATTAATCCACGATAGTACTAATGATTGTAATCTTATGGCTTCAAATGTAGATACAACATTATGGCACTATAGGCTCGGTCATATGAGTCATAAGGTCATGGACATCATAAATAAAATTTTTCTTGGATATACATAAATAGGTTTATATTTTGTGAGAAGCTGTATATATGGGAAATGAAGTGAGTAAGGTTTCTCAAGGTTGGACCTACGAAGAAAGAGAGTAAGTTAGATTAGAGCTGGTACATTCGATGTGTGGGGCCGGCTCGGGTATCATCTCTTAGAGGTTCAAGTTATTATGTTACTTTTATTGATGATGCAACAAGGAAAGTTTGGGTTTATTGTATTAGAAACAAATCTAATGTATTTGATACTTTTGTTAAATGGAAAGCCTTGGTAGAAAATGAAATAGGTCTTAAGTTAAAATTTCTTAGGTCAAATAATGGAGGGGAGTATTGCAACAATGAATTTGATGATTATTGTTCTAATAATGGAATCTACGTAGGAAAAAGATGGTTCCAGGAACCCCACAGCAGAATGGGGTGTCAGAAAGGATGAATAGAACAATAATGGAACATGCTAGGAGCATGAGGATACATGTAGGACTACCTCTTTATTTTTGGGCAGAAGCGGTGAGCACAGCTATGTACTTAATAAATAGAGGACCCTCAAGTGCCTTGGATGGAGGCATACTTGAGGAGGCTTGGTATGGTAAGAAATTTGATTACTCATTTCTTAGAGTCTTTGGATGTGAGGTGTTTTTCATATTGATAAGGATGATAGGACCAAGCTAGAGGCTAAATCACAAAAATGCACTTTTATTGGTTATGGTGGTGATGACTTTGGATTTAAATGTTGGAGTATTAAGGACAAGAAAATCATTCGGTTGAGGGATGTGGTCTTTAATGAGAAAGTCATGTATAAGAAAGCTTGATTGTAGGAAAACAGGAAGAATTCAAGAAATAATATGCGGTGGTAGAGTATCTTCGAATGGGAAAGTGACCCATGAATCAGTTCGGGAACCTACTCACGGGAACTCCAAACTCCTACGGTGAGGAGGTCTTCTAGGGTAAGAAAATAACTGAACATTTTTCTCCTTATCTTTATTATTTATTACTTTGATAGTGGAGATCTAGAGAGATTTGATGAAGCAATGTAGATAGATGCCCAGTAAGAAGTGGGAGCAAGCCATGGATGAGGAGCATAAGTCTCTCATGGAGAACTAGACACGGGATTTGGTGAAGTTATCGAAAGGAAAAAGAGCATTGCGAGAACAAGTGGGTGTAGAGTTAAAGATGATGAAGGAGGAAAGAAAAGATATAAGGTCCGGTTGGTGGTCAAGGGTTTACACGAAACAATGTATAGATTTTGATGAGATCTTTTCTCTTGTAGTAAAAATGACTTCTATTAGAACTGTTCTTGGAATAATGGCAATAGAAGACTTGCACTTATAATAGTTAGATGTAAATATTGCATTTCTCCATGGTGATTTGGAGGAGGAGCTATATATGTAGCAGCCAGAAGGATATGAAGTCAAAGGTAAAGAGGATATGGTGTGTAAACTTAAGAAGAACTTGTATGGCCTAAAACAAGCTCCACATCAATGGTATAAGAATTTTGATAGCTTCATGATGGAGTAAGGTTATATTAGATTTCATTATGGCCATTGTGTGTATACAAAGAAATTTGAGGATGGACGTTCTATTATCCTGTGTTTGTATGTTGATGACATGCTAGTTGTAGGTAAAAACATGTAGGAAATAAAAGTACTCAAGAAACAACTAAGTGAATCCTTTGATATGAAGGATTTGGGGGCTGCCAGAAAAATCCTTGGTATGAGGATAACTCGGGATAGGTTGGAATGGAAGCTGAATTTATCTCAAGAAGAGTACATTAAGAAGGTATTGGATAGGTTTAACATGCAAGATGCTAAACCGGTTGGGACTCCTTTGGCAGGCCATTTTAAGTTATCAAAGGAGAAGTGTCCCAAGATAGAGTAGGAAAGAAACCATATGTCCAAGGTACCTTACTCATCAGTGATTGGTAGTTTGAAGTATGCTATGGTATGACCTAGGCCTAATATTGCCCAAGCAGTAGGAGCTGTGAGTAGATTTATGAGTGATCTTGGTAAAGAGCATTGGAAAGAAATAAAATGGATCCTTTGGTATTTGAGAGGGACCATGGGGACATTTTATGTTACAAGTGGATCGAGACACCACTTTACATGGTTATGTAGATTCAGACATAGCTAGAGATGTAGACAGTAGGAGGAGCATAACAACTTATATTTGCACTGTAGGTTGAACAACAGTAAGCTTGATTTCATGGCTACATAAGCTGGTGGCTTTGTCAACCACAGAGGTGAGTATGTTGCTGCCACGAGAGGAAAGCAAAGAGATGATTTAGTTACAACAATTTCTTGAGGAGTTGGGGCATAAGCGGGAGGAATGTAAGCTTCATAGTGATAGTCAGAGTGTTATACACCTAGTTAAGAACTCTACTTTCTACTCCAAGATGAAGCATATATAGTTGAGATATCACTTCATCAGGACATGCTTTGGAGGAAGATAAGTTAAAGTTGGAGAAGATTCATACCAGTCGAGTCCTATAGACATGATGACAACGGTGGTCACAAGGAATCAACTAAAGTTATGTTTAGCTTTGGTTGGCCTTTGTGGATGATAGTGAAGGGTTGAGAAGCTTGGTCAGTGGAAATAACTCTCCAAGTGGGAGATTGTTATGTTTGTGGAGCCTATTTTCATGTTAGAGTGTGGTACACCTTCTATGTGTTACACTTAGGTATTTTTTTACGGTAGTCCCGCTCGCTAGTGAGCTGGTCGAGGGTTCAGGGGCAAAGCCCCGAAGAAAATTTTCATGGGTGGTTTATTAACCCATGGGTAATGGGTAACCATTATGGGTTGTTTTTGGGCCCATGGTTTTTTGGTACCCATTGTTTTGATACCCACAGTTTTTTGCCCATTTTTTTGATACCCACGGTTTTTACACATGGTTTTGATACCCACGGTTTTGTATCAAACTACTCAAGCAATTGTCTATTTATATGGTCTTATGCATATGATAGATAGACAAGAAAATGTATTACTGATGTTCTTTGAATTTAGGTGTGAATTCTCGTAAGTTTGTTAAGCATAGCTCCAAATGGATCTGGGTATTGTATTGAGAGAGTGGAGGCTTGTAATAAAATCTAAGCAAGTGATTCTTGGTGGACGTAGCCCAAATTGGGTGAACCACATTAAATATTGTCTCTTTGTGTTGTGTTATTTATTATGCACTTTTATTTGAGATCTGTAATATATTTTACATATTAGTTTCTCTTATTGCGATTACTGTAAGGGATTATTACGCATATTTTATGTCTTATTTCCTAACATTAAAATCATAAACGGTCCCATTAGGGTTCTTCTTGATGTTATCAAAATCGGATAGAAGGAACTTTGGATCTGTTTTTTCTCCATATTGTAATCTAAATGCATTACTCATCTCTTCCCATGAGTCAATAGAGTTATCGGGAAAAGCTTTGTACTAATCCCTTACATCTTCCTCAAGTGTATGGATTAAAAAATTGATATACACATCCCCAAATTCTTTCTCAAAGTGTTCCATCATGTTAACAAAGAGTTTGTGATGTTGATCTCAAGTAATAGCATTGTTACCTTGGATTTTTGTTAACCTATTCCTCACATCTTATGGGACAGCATTTGGATAACCATACATTCCTCCAAAATTTATAGGACCAAAGGTGTTAACAAAAAATGGAGGTCTAGGCTAAGCCATATTGTTTGATGGGGGTGATCTTGGAGGTGAAATAAGTGACGAGGAGTAGTAATGGGTCGATTGGAATAGATGAATGATATCTAAAATGACAACCCCCAAGGCTCTCTCTTGATAAACTTTAGCAAAATTAGAAACCATAGGAGCATATCTAGGAGTAAGCTTTGTAAATACACAATAAGGTCCCTCATCTGATGTAGAATGAAAATTAGAAAGGAAATTACGAATCAGATCTACTTGAAGAGGAATTATAATCTTCAATAACAGGCTACTCTCCTTCAAATTCAACTATGGGGATCTCTTTCCTTACAACCAAATCACCAACCACTTTCCACACTCTTCTTCCCTCTATTTTTGAGCTTCTTGATTTGTTGATAAAATTATTAGAAGAGTCCTTGATGAAGAGGATCTCCTTCCCTCCGGTTTGTGATTCAAACAACAAAGCTTCAAATGACAGAAATGTGTAAGACAACTAGTATTTCAAGATCTAAATAGCATGGAGTCGCCACTAAGGATTTTCACCTTAGTTGTGTAAGAAAGCACTAAAATATCCTATCAAATGTATGCTATGACTGAAAAAATTGCAACAATTTACAAATCAGATCTTCTTCTTCTTGATTCAACCCAAAAAAATGCATCCAAATCATATAAACTGCTAGTAAATGAGAAGAGAAGGCTGAGTTTGAAATCCTTTTTTACCCAAAACATCCAGATCTGAAGTGTGAAATGATATCTCAAGAATCTAACAGCTCAAATAGTTGATCACAAAATGCTCAAACCTTTCAAATACTTCAAAACCACCAAGAAATTACAAGAAGTCCCAGCCTTGATGCCACTTGGGTGTTGGTATCCAAATTTACTCTCCTTCAAAACTTGAACAACATCATGAACTTGGAAAAGAAATTAAAGGATAGATATATGTTTTTATGTTGTTTATAGTGGGGAAGCACACCTATCTACTCATTTGAATTCAATAATTGAGGGAGTGGATAACACCTTCAAGAGGGTTTTGATCTAACCCTCACTACTTTAGGTTGTGCCTATCAACCAAGACAAGAGAACCTATATTACAACCCCTATATGGTAAGGAGATGGAAATATCCTTGTGTTTTGCATATGATATGGAAGAGGCTTTGTGAAAACATGATCAAGTATCCATTATCCAAACTCAAAGGATTTATCGCTACTAAATGATGGAAATATTTTCAAAACAAAGTTGGATCTGCTAAAGACATGATAAAACCTTGATCAACTTTGTGCATTTTGGTGAAAGGATTGAATTCTTTTATGGACACATAATTAAGATGTAGGGTATTATAGGTAGGATTATTTATTTTTAAATGAAATTCTAATGAGAGATCTTGGGACAAGAGTAGCTAGAAATCATCACCTTCTTTGGGAAGCTTTGCAAATGAATTACAACACCTAAACAATAGAGATGTTTCAATGAATTTGAAGTGCTCTTTCAACTAGGATGTGTGCACACATGGATGCCCAAATCTACACTATTCCATACAAAATTTGATAACCTACGGAAAAGGCTTGAAGCAAAATATCAATGAAGAATTTAGAAACCATTGTTAGATCATGACCTAAGGTACACCCAAAGGTTTACAAACACCCTCAATTTACAAGGAAGGTAAGATGAATTTAAATCTGTTTATCTTCACTCAAATGAATGCTCTTTTGAATGGAATATTATAGATGCCTTCAAACCCTCTACAAGAAATGATACCATATATGACCAATAAAGATCCCAAACACAAGATTGCAACAGAGCATGAAACACAAATTGAAAACATACAGAAATATGAGTGTATGCAAGCTTTTCCAAGAGATAAAACTAGTTAATCTAAGAATTTGATCAAATATATCAGCAAGGGAATGTTATTTAGAAAATATCAAAGCTTGTTGATGGATTTACAGCTGAAACCAACTCAACATGATGAACATTTGATGCAAACAGAAATAAAAAAGGCTCTCAGGTAGTTTCTCCAAAATAAAATGGGCTTCTTCTAGTTTTCCTTCTGAAAATTCTTCTCTTTCTCCAAAAATCTCAACAGAAGACTTTAAAAATGCCTCCAAATTACATCATATACCCTATACCAACTTGGATCCTTGCATCCCAAGAAAATAATATGCCAAAGGGATCAAATTTGTTACAAAACTCTATCCATTTGATGAAAAATGATATAAAACTATAAAACAGCTCACAAAATGCCAGAGATGCACAAATATTTTAAAATATTACATGGATTCAGATCCTTATCCATCCCAGGGTCACATTTTTTTCATTCCACCATGCCAGCATGCATTTGCAATCATTTTCCACCTTTTTCCCTCATCATTTTTAACTCTGCAACTTTTCATTTTCACCTTTCATGTTTTTCATGGGTCTAGGAAAAATTTCATCAAAAAACATCATAAGCCATCAAATTAGCTCCCAAAAATGGTGCCATTGTTCTCAGAAGGCTGAGGGGACTCAAAATCATATAAGGTTTGATGAATTTTGATGAAGAAATTTGATTTCCAAGTTTCTTGGAGTTCCCATGGTGCCCAAAAAATGAAATTACATAGTGACCGTCGGTTAAAATCAACTTTAAATGTCATCCCTCCATTTGGAGGATGAGATTCATGAATTTTCCCCTTTTTTCCTTTGGATAATGTGCACACATGTCCAAAAACCATTGGCACGTGACCCTTCCCTTTAAAATTTGCATTTGTAACCTTTTTAAACTTTGGGAAAATTGTGAAAATTTTCCCTGCTTGTCCCCTGGATGTGCCACGTGTCCTCATGTGGGCCCCCACCAAAACCGTGGGCCAATTTGATGAATTTTTCCACTTTTTTGAGAAAATAAAATTTTTCTCAAAATTCTCCGTGGGCCCAAACACCCGCTGCTCCTTCTGCGACGTGTCACTGTCCCATTGGATGTAGATCCAACCCTCCAAAATTTCCTTTAATCCTCCGAAGCACAAAAACCTTTGCAGGCCCACGCTCTCCCTTTTCCCCTTTTGAACAATGCCACATGTCTCCCCCTAATTGGCTCTGGGGAACACCTCCAAATTTTCCATGGATCAATTGTTTACCTTGAGATTTTCACCAAAGTTTGGAGAATTTTCCACATTTTTTCCATGCTCAAATTCCTTGCCAAATCCGGGACACGTGTCCTCTTCTCATTTGTAGTTGGGCTATCTTACACTTTTTACCTTGTAAACATAGAGGCAAAAATTTGAAAATTTCTCCTTCATCCCCTTCCTCCATCTTTCCTCCTAGACACGTGTCCATCCCCTATTCGGTGCGGGCCTTCGGGAAAAAATTTTCCTCTCTAACCCTTTAAATTTTAAAACTTCAAATTCCTCCAAACCTCTGCCCCTCCATTTCATCCCTTTGCATATGTGTCACACTGTGATTTATACAAATATCGGCTCAAATTTTTACTTTGAAATTTTACCTCCAAAGGCAAAAAATCCAAAAAACATGCACAACCCCGCTTCTCCTTGGCTCCCCTAGACACATGTCCACTTCCTATTGGATGCGAGATCTCAGTCAAAATTTTCCCATGACATTTTGGGCCAAAATTTTTTAAAAATTCCAATTCTTTCCCTCTCCATGCTGACTTTCTTGGACACGTGTCACCTTCCCATTGGGTGCGGGCTCGAGGGCCAAATTTTTCCTCTGACACCTTAAGCCAAAAAACATTAAAATTTTCCGAAGTCCTTCGCCATCCACGACCTTCTTGTGCCACATGTCACCTTCCCATTGGGCACGAGCTCATGGGCCAAATTTTCACATTGAGAAGTTTTTCAAAAATTGAAGAAAATTTTTAAGTGAGCCCCACCACCCACCGGTCCATCAACCAATCAAATTGTGCCATGTAGGCACATCACCTGTAGCACTGCAAGGCCGTGGACACAAATTTTCCCTTCACCAAAATTTCAAAAAGTGACAAGTTATAACAATTTTTCTACCATCCCTGGCCAATAGGAGCCTACCATGTTAGCATAATGGTTATAATGATAATTTTGACGAGTGGGTGACACCCGCATACCCGTCAAAAATGTAAAAAATACATGGGATGCCCCTGAAATCGAATTTTTTCACAAGGAATGTAGATTTCTTAGTTTTGAATCGATTGAATCACATTTTACAATGGTTTAGGCCGGGGTTTAGAATTTCAACCTCTAAAAACTTGGATTTTATCCATTTCAAGTTTTTGAATGATTTGGACAAGGAAAAAACAACATAACCCATATCATTGAAAACATTGGGGTACAACAAGGGAGAAACTTGGACTTTGTTTGAATTAGCATGAGAATAAAACCATTGAGGGAATTTTGAAGGCATTCAATTAGATAAAATGAGTTACAAATCACTAGCTCAAGCCAAAAAGATGTTTTTGAGCAAAATGAATATAGAGAATTAGGGAAAAGTGTGTAAACTCAGAATTTGCACCAACAAATCTCACCTTACCAACTTGCCTTGAGCTCATCGGTAGCTCACCTCAAATTTCATCGAGCAGCTTGCCAAGTAGCTCACCGGGAGCTTGCCTAACAGACTAGCCTTGGAGCTCACCTAACAACTCACCTATGAGCTCGTCAAGTAGGTTGACTTGAGCTCACCGAGTAGCTTGCCGAGGACCTCACTGGGATCTCACCTAGCAACTTTTCTAGGAGCTCACCAATTAGCTCGAGTTGAGATTTCCTAAGAGCTCATCGAGTAACTCACCTAGGAACTCACCTGGGAGCTCACCTGATAGCTCACCTTGCTAACTCACCTTCAGCTCACCTTTTCAACTCACCTTTAGCTCACCTTACCAACTCACCTTGAGCTCATCTTGTAGCTCTCATGTAATCTCACCTCAGAGATTACCAATAAGCTCACCTTTGAGCTCAAAGACCAGCTCACCTAGGATCTTGGTGGGAGCTCGACAAGAAGGTCATCCATGAGCTCATCGAGTAGCTCAACTTGAGCTTACCTAGAACCTTTCCTGGGAGCTCACTTGATAGCTCACCTTGAGCTCACCTAGGAGCTTGCCAAGTAGCTCAACTTGAGCTCGTATGGGAGATCTTCAAGCAGCTCACCGAAAAATTGTATGAGAGCTCACTTGAAAGCTCACTTTAACAACTCTCATGGGAGCTCACCTATCAGCTCATCTTGAGTTTTTTGAGGAGCTCACCTTTCCAACTCACTTCAAGCTCACCTAGGAGCTTGCCTAATAGCTCACCTTACCAACTTGCCTTGAGCTCATCTGGTAGCTCACATGTAAGCTCACCTCAGAGATTTTCGATAAGCTCAACTTTGAGCTCACGTAGGAACTCACCAAGCAGCTCACCTAGGAGCTCAATTGGGGCTCGGTAAGTAGCTCACCTTGGACCTCATTGAGAAAATTGACTTGAGCTTGCCCACAAACTCACCGGGAGCTCACCTTGCCGGCTCACCTGAGCTCACCTAGGACCTCACCGAGAAGCTCGACTTAAGCTTGTCAGGGAGCTTGTCAAGAAACTCACCTGAAAACTCACATGGAAGCTCACCTGACAGCTCACCCAGAAAATCACATGCGAGCTCACCTATCAGCTCACCTTGCCAACTCGCCTTGGATTTTTCAAGCAACTAACCTAGGAGCTCACCTAACAACTCACTGGTACCTCATCGAGAGCCTCACCGAGTAGGTTGACTTGACCTTGGTTATGAGCTCCCCTGCCAGACTTGTTTGGGACCTCACCTAGGAGCTCACCAAATAGCTCACCTGGGAGCTTACCGAATAACTCACCAAGTAGCTCACTTAGGATCTCTTCTAGGATCTCATTGATTAGCTCAAGTTGAGCTTGCCTAGGAGCTCATCAAGTAACTTACCTAGGAGCTCACACTGACGACACCTTGCCTTGCCAACTTTCCTTGAGCTCTCCTTGCTAACTCACCTTGAGCTCACCTTCCAAACTCACATTAAGCTCATCTAGTAGCTCACATTTAAGCTCATCTTAGAGATTACCGGCAAGCTAATCTTTGAGCTCACTTGGGAGCTCACAAAATAGCTCACCTAGGAACTCAGCTGGGAGCTTGGCAAATAGCTTGCCCAGGAGCTTGTCAAGAAGATCAACTTGATATTGCTCAGAGAAAATCACCTACGAGCTTGCACGATAGCTCATCTTGCCAGCTCACCTGTATCTCACGTAGGAGCTCGCTGAGCAACTCGAATTGAGATCACCCTAGAGCTCGTCAATTAGCTCACTTGAAAAATCACATGGGAGCTTACCTATCAACTCACCTATCAGCTCGCTTTGCCAACTCACCTTAAGTTTGATAAGGAGCTCACCTTTCCAAATCACCTTGAGCTCATGTAGTAGCTCACCTAAGATTTTTTTTAGTAGCTCACTAAATATCTCACCTAGGAGCTCACCGAGTAGCTCACTGAGTAGGTTAACTTGAGCTTGATTGTGAGCTCACCGAGCAGATCATCGAGGACCTTTCTTGGGTGCTCACCAAGTAGCTCACTTAGGA
The DNA here is from genome assembly GCA_018340775.1 of Taxus wallichiana var. yunnanensis. NCBI lineage: Eukaryota > Viridiplantae > Streptophyta > Pinopsida > Cupressales > Taxaceae > Taxus > Taxus wallichiana. The sequence goes on along the minus strand of CM031237.1, from coordinate 27,274,845 downwards.
GATCACCTAACAGCTCACCAAGAAGCTCACTAAATAGCTCACCAAGTAGCTCACCAAGGATCTCACCAATCAGCTCAAGTTGAGCTCACTCGGGAGCTAGTCGAGTAACTCACCTAGGAACTCACCTATGAGCTCACCTGACAGCTCACCTTGTCAACTCACCTTGAGCTCACCTTGCTAACTCACCTTAAGCTCACCTTGCCAACTCACGTTGAGATCATATGGTAGCTCACGTGTAATCTCACCTCAGATATTGCCAATAAGCTAGCCTTTGAGCTCGTGAAGTAGCTCACCCAGGAGCTCATCAAGTAGCTTGACTTGAGCTTTCCTGGAAACTCACCTCAGAGCTCACCTGATAGCTCACCCTACCAAGTCACCTTGAGCTCACCCAAGAGCTCACGTAACAGCTTGACTTGAGCTCACCCAGGAGACTCATTAAGAAGCTCACCTAAAAACTCACATAGGAGCTTACCTGATAGCTCACCTGGCTAACTCGCATGGGAGCTCACCTTGAGCTCACTTAGGAGATCACCTTACCAAATCACCTTGAGCTTGTCTGGTAGCTCACCTTATAGTTCATCGAGTAGCTCACCAAGTAACTCACCTGGGAGCTCACCTAACAGCTCACCTAGGAGCTCATTGAGCAGCTTATCAAGTAGGTTAACTTGAGCTCACTTCTAAGCTCACTGAGTATATTTCGGGATCTTGCCTTGGAGCTTGGTAAGTAGCTTACTTGGGAACTCACCTAGTAGCTCACCTAGAAGCTCGCTAAATAGCTCGCCAAGTAGCTCACCTGGGAGCTATTCCCGAGAGCTTTCCGATTAGCTCGAGTTGACCTCACCTAGGATTTCATCGAGTAACTCACCTAGGAACTTACCTATGAGCTTGCTTGATAGCTCACCTTGCCAAATAACATTGAGCTCACCTTGCTAACTCACCTTAAGCTCATCTAGTAGCTCGCATGTAAGCTCACCTCAAAGATTGCTAACAAGCTCACCTTTGAGCTCACCTGGGAGCTCACTAAGTGGCTAACAAAGGAGATCGGCTAGGATCTTGACATGTAGCTCACCCACGTGTTCATCGAGTAGCTCGACTTGAGCTTGCCCAAAAACTTTCCTGGAAGCTCACCTGACAGCTCACCTTACCAGCTCACCTTGAGATCACCAAGAAGCTCGACGAGCATCTTGACTTGAGCTCACCCGAGAGCCTCATCAAGTAGCTCACCCAAAAACACACATTACTAGCTTGCCTTGAGCTCATTGAGGAGTTCACCTTGCCAACTTGCCTTAAGATCATCTAGTAGCTCACCTCAGAGTTCATCGAATAGCTCACCAAGTAGCTCACCTAGAATCTCACCTAACAACTCACCTAGGAGCTCATCGAGTAGCCCACTAAGTAGGTTAACTTGAGCTTGGTTATGATCGTGCTCGATCAGCTTGTTGGGGACCTCACATGGGAGCTCACCAAGTAGCTCACTTGGGAACTCACCTACCAGCTCACCTAGGAGCTTACCAAATAGCTCACCAATTAGTTCACCTAGGACCTCTTCTGGGAGCTCACCGATCATCTTGAGTTGAGCTCACCTAGGAGCTCATCAAGTAAGTCACCTAGGATCTTACCTAATAGCTCACCTTACCAACTCACCTTGAGCTCATCTGGTAGCTCACATGTAATTTCACCTCAAATATTGTTGACAAGCTCACCGAGGATCTCACTAAGTAGCTCACCTAGGAGCTTAGAAAGTAGCTTTCCCAGTAGCTCGTCAAGCAGCTCGAATTGAGCTTTCCTGGAAACTCACTTGGGAGCTCACCTAACTTGCCTTGCCTTGTTATCTCACCTTGAGCTCATGCGGGAGCTCACCGAGTAGCTCGACTTGAGCTCACCTGGGAGCTCATCAAGTAGGTCACTTGAAAGCTCACATGTGATCTCACCTATCAGCTCACCCAAAAACTTGCATGAGAGCTCACCTATCACTCACCTTACTAGCTCACCTTGAGCTCGCTGAGGAGCTCACCTTGCCAACTCACCTTGAGCTCATCTTGTAGCTCACCTCAAAGTTCATCGAGTAGCTCACCAAGTAGTTCACCTAGGAGCTCACCTAATAACTCACCTTAGAGCTCACCTAATAGCTCACCTAGGAGCTCACTGAGTAGGTTGACTTGAGCTCTCTTGTGAGCTCACCGAGTAGCTTGCCATGGACCTCGCATGGGATCTTGCTAAGTAGCTCACATGGGAGCTTGCCTAGCAGCTCACCTAGGAGCTCACCAAACAACTCGCCAAGTATCTCACCTAGAGCTCTTTTTGGACCTCACCGATTATCTTGATTTGAGCTTTCCCGAGAGCTCGTTGACTAACACACCTAGGAACTCACGTGGGAGCTCACCGATAGCTCTTCTTACAAACTCACCTTGAGCTCATCTTGGAAACTCACCTTTAGCTCACCTTGCCAACTCACCTTGGGCTCATCATCGGTAGCTTGCATGTAAGCTTACCTCGAGATCTCCAATAAGCTTACCTTTGAGCTTGCCTAGAAGCTCAATAAGTAGCTCACCTAGTAGCTCGGTGGGATCTCGGCAAGTAGCTCGCATAGAGCTCATCAAGCAGCTCAACTTGAGCTTGCCCAAAAAATTACATGGGAGCTCACTTGACAGCTCACCTTGTGACTCACCTTGAGCTCACCTAGCAGCTCACTGAGTAGCTCAACATGAGCTCACCCAGGAGCTCGTCAAGTAGCTCACTTAAAATCATGCATGGGTGCTCACCTTACAGACTCACCTAGAAACTCACATGGGAGCTCACCTATCAGTTCACCTTTCTAGCTCACCATGAGTTCACTGAGGAGCTCACCTTGCTAACTTACCTTGAGCTCATTTGGTAGCTCACCTTAGAGTTCGTCAAGTAGCTCGCTAAATAGCTCACCTAGGAGCTCACCTAATAACTCACTTGGGAGCTCACCAAGTAGTTTGCTGAGTAGGTGACTTGAGCTTGCTTATGAGCTCACCGAGCAGCTCCTAGGGAAGCTCACTTGGGATCTCTTCAAGTAGCTCGCTTAGAAGCTCACCTAGCAGCTCACCTAGGAGCTCACCGAATAGCTTGCCAAGTAGCTCACTTGGGAGCTATCTGGGAGTTCACCAATTAGCTCACCAAGTAGCTCACTTGACAGCTCTTATGGGAGGTTTCGATTAGCTCACCAAGTAGCTCACCTTAACAAATCACCTTGAGCTCACCTTGTAACCTCACCTTGAGCTCATCTAGTAGCTTGCATGTAAGCTCACCTCAAATATTTTCAATAAGCTCACCCTTTAGCTCACATAGGAGCTCAGTTAGGATCTCAGCAATTAGCTCAGCTAGGATCTCGTCGAGCGGCTCAACTTGAGCTTTTCAAAAACTTTCCTGGGAGCTCACTTGAAACTTGCCTTACCATCTCGCCTTAAGCTCACCTAGAAGCTCACCGAGCATCTTGACTAGAGCTCACCTAGGTGATTTTCAAGTAGCTCATCTAAAAATCACATGAGAACTAACCGATAGCTCACCTTGCCAACTCCACAAGGGACCTCTCCTATCGGCTCACCTTGCAAGCTCACCTTGAGCTCACTGAGGAGCTCACCTTCACATTTCACCTTGATCTCATCTTGTATCTCACCTTGGATTTCATCAAGGAGCTTGCTAAGTAGCTCACCTAGGAGCTCACCAAGTAGGTTGACTTGAGCTCTCTTGTGAGCTCGTCGAGTAGCTCACTAGGGACCTTGCATGGGAGCTCACCAAGTAGCTCAGCTGGGAGCTTGCCTAGCAGCTCACCTGGGAGCTCACCAAATAGTTCACCTAGGATCTCTTCTGGGAGCTCGCCAATCACCTCGAGTTGAGATTTCTCGGGAGCTTGTCAACTAATGCACATGGGAACTCACATGGGAGCTAACCTGATAGCTCACCTTACCAACTCACCTTGAGCTCACCTTAAAAACTCACCTTGAGCTCACCTTGCCAACTCACCTTGAGCTCATCATGTAGGTCGCATGTAAGCTCACCTCAGAGATTTCCAATAAAATTACCTTTGAGCTTGCCTAGAAGCTCACCAAGTAGCTCACCTAGTAGCTTGGGTGGGAGCTTGACAAGCAGCTTAGATAGGAGCCTATCAAATAGCTCAACTTTAGCTTGCCCAAAAACTCACATGGGATCTCACCTCATAACTCACCTTGAGCTCACCCAGCAACTCATTGAGTAGCTCAACATGATCTCACCCAGGAGCTCATCAAGTAGCTCACTCAAAAACTCACATGGGCACTCACCTTATAGCTCACCCAGAAAATCACATGGGAGCTCACCTATCATCTCACCTTGCCAGCTCACCATTAGTTCACTGAGGAGCTCACCTTGCCAACTTACCTTGAGCTCTTTTGGTAGCTCACCTCAGAGTTCATCGAGCAGCTCACCAAATAGCTCACCTGGGAGCTCGCCTAACAACTCACCTGGGAGCTCACCAAGTAGGTTGACTTGATCTCACTTGTGAGTTCACCGAGTAGATCATAGGGGACCTCTCCTGGGATCTCTTCAAGTATCTCACTTGGGAGCTCACCTAGAAACTCACCTAGGAGCTCGCCGAATAGCTCGCAAAGTAGCTCACTTGGTAGCTCTTTTGGGAGCTCACCGATCAGCTCACCAAGTAGCTCACTTGAGATCTCTTTTGGGAGCTTGCAAAGCAAAGTAGCTTGCCTTGCCAACTCACCTTGAGATCACCTTGCAGCCTCACCTTGAGCTCATCGGTAGCTCGCATGTAAGCTTACCTCACAGATTCTCAATAAGCTCACCTTTTAGCTCACTTGGGAGCTCACCGAGTAGCTCACCTAGGAGCTCGGCTAGGATCTTGGCAAGCATTCTCTCGGCTAAGATCTTGGCAAGCAGCTCAGCTATGAGCTCATCGAGCATCTCAACTTGAGCTTTCCCAAAAACTTACATGGGAGCTCACTTGATAGCTTTCCTTGCCATCTCACCTTGAGCTCACTCAGGATCTCACCAAGTAGCTTGACTAATAGCTCATAGGGGACCTCTCCTGGGATCTCTTCAAGTATCTCACTTGGGAGCTCACCTAGAAACTCACCTGGGAGCTCGCCGAATAGCTCGCAAAGTAGCTCACTTGGTAGCTCTTTTAGGAGCTCACCGATCAGCTCACCAAGTAGCTCACTTGAGATCTCTTTTGGGAGCTTGCAAAGTAGGTTGCCTTGCCAACTCACCTTGAGATCACCTTGCAGCCTCACCTTGAGCTCATCTCGGTAGCTCACATGTAAGCTTACCTCACAGATTCTCAATAAGCTCACCTTTTAGCTCACTTGGGAGCTCACTGAGCAACTCACCTAGGAGCTCGGCTAGGATCTTGGCAAGTAGCTCGGCTAAGATCTTGGCAAGCGGCTCAGCTATGAGCTCATCGAGCATCTCAACTTGAGCTTTCCCAAAAACTTACATGGGAGCTCACTTGATAGCTTTCCTTGCCATCTCACCTTGAGCTCACTCGGGATCTCACCAAGTAGCTTGACTAATAGCTCATGGGGACCTCTCTGGGATCTCTTCAAGTATCTCACTTGGGAGCTCACCTAGTAACTCACCTAGGAGCTCGTCGAATAGCTCGCAAAGTAGCTCACTTGGTAGCTCTTTTGGGAGCTCACCGATCAGCTCACCAAGTAGCTCACTTGAGATCTCTTTTGGGAGCTTGCAAAGTAGCTTGCCTTGCCAACTCACCTTGAGATCACCTTGCAGCCTCACCTTGAGCTCATCGGTAGCTCGCATGTAAGCTTACCTCACATGATTCTCAATAAGCTCACCTTTGAGCTCACTTGGGAGCTCACCGAGTAGCTCACCTAGGAGCTCGGCTAGGATCTTGGCAAGCAGCTCGGCTAAGATCTTGGCAAGTAGCTCGGCTATGAGCTCATCGAGCATCTCAACTTGAGCTTTCCCAAAAACTTACATGGGAGCTCACTTGATAGCTTTCCTTGCCATCTCACCTTGAGCTCACTCGGGATCTTTAGTTAAACGGCTTATCGAAAACTCACATGAGAACTCACCTAATAGCTCACCTTGCCAACTCGCATGGGAACTCACCTATCAGATTGCCTTACCAGCTCACCTTGAGCTCGCTGAGGAGTTCACCTTACTAACTCACCTTGATCTCATCTTATAGCTCACCATGGAGTTCATTGAGGAGCTCACCAAGTAGCTCACTTAGGAGCTCTCCTAACAACTTTCCTTAGAGCTCACCTAATTGCTCACCTAGGATCTCACCGAGTAGGTTGACTTGAGCTCTCTTGTGAGCTCACTTAGTAGATCACTAGTGACCTCACATGGGATCTCGCTAAGTAGCTCACCATGGATCTTGCCTAGCAGCTCACCTAGGAGCTTTCCAAACAACTTGCCAAGTAGCTCACCTAGGAGCTCTTCTAGGAGCTTTTCAATCAGCTCGAGTTGATATTTCTTGGGAGCTCGTTGACTAACGCACCTGGGAACTTACGTGGGAGCTCACCTGATAACTCACCTTAGCAACTCACCTTGAGCTCACCTTGCAAACTCACCTTGAGCTCACCTTGCCAACTCACCTTAAGCTCATCTAGTAGCTCACATGTAAGTTCACCTCAAATATTTCCAATAAGCTTACCTTTGAGCTTACCTAGAAGCTCACCGAGTAGCTCACCTAGTAGCTCAGGTGAGAGCTCAGCATATAGCTCATATAGGAGCCTATCAAGCATCTCAACTTGAGCTTACCTAGAAACTCACATGGGAGCTCACTTGATAGCTCACCTTAATAGCTCACCTTGAGCTCACCCAGTAGCTTGTTAAGTAGCTCGACATGAGCTCACCTGAGAGCTTCTCAAGTAGCTCACCCAAAAACTCACATGGGCACTCACCTTATAGCTCACCTAGAAACTCACATGGGAGCTCACCTATCAACTCACCTTACCAGCTCACCTTGAGCTCGATGAGGAGCTCACCTTGTTAACTCACCTTCAGCTCATCTGGTAGCTCACCTCATAGTTCATTGAGTAGCTTGCCAAATAGCTCACCTAGGAGATCACCTAATAACTCACCTGGGAGCTCCCCGATCTGTTCACCGAGTAGGTTGATTTGAGCTCACTTGTGAGCTCATCGAGTAGCTCATAGGGGACCTCACCTAGGATCTCTTTAAGTAGCTCACTTGGGAGCTCACCTAGTAGTTCACCTGGGAACTCGCCAAATAGCTCACCAAGTAGCTCACCTGGGAGCTCTTTTGGGAGCTCACCGATCATCTCACCAAGTATCTCACTTGAGATCTCTTTTGGAAGCTCACTGATCAGCTCACCAAGTAGCTTGCCTTACCAAATTGCCTTGATCTCACCTTGTAACCTCACCTTGAGCTCATCTGGTAGCTCACATGTAAGCTCACCTCAAATATTTTCAATAAGCTCACCTTTTAGCTCACTTAGGAGCTCACCAAGTAGCTCACCTAGGAGCTCGGCTAGGATCTCGGTAAGCGGCTGGCGAAGCTCATCGAGCAGCTCGACTTGAGATTTCCAAAAACTTTCCTAGGAGCTTGCTTGGTAGCTTGCCTTGCCATCTCACCTTGAGCTCACCCAGGAGCTCACGGAAAAACTCAACTAGATCTCACTCGGGAACTTGCCAAGTAGCTTATTTGAAAACTCACATGAGAACTTACGATATCTCACGTTACTAACTCGCATGGGAGCTCGCCTTGCCAGCTAACCTTGAGCTCACTGAGGAGATCACCTTACCAAATCACCTTGATCTCATCTTGTAGCTTAGCTCAGAGTTCATTAAGGAGCTCACCGAGTAGCTCACTTAGGAACTTGCCTAATAGCTCACCTAGGAGCTCACTGAGTAGGTTGACTTCAGCTTGCTTGTGAGCTTACGGAGTACCTCATCTAGGAGCTCACTTGAGAGCTCACCTAGCAGACTCACCCGGGAGTTCACCAAAAAGGTCACCAAGTAGCTCACCTGGGAGCTCTTCTAGGAGTTCATCGAGTAACTCATCTAGGAACTCACCTATGATCTCACTGATAGCTCACCTTGCCAACTCAAATTGAGCTCACCTTACGAATTCACCTTAAGATCACCTTGCCAACTCACCTTGAGCTCATCGGTGGCTTGCATATAAGCTCACCTAGGAGATTCTTGACAAGCTTACATTTGAGCTCACCGGTAGATCACAAAGCAACTCACCTAAGAGCTCGATTGGGAGGTCTACAAGTAGCTCACCTAGGATCTTTTCAAGTAGCTCAACTTGAGCTTACCTAGAAACTCACCTAGGAGCTCACCTGATAGCTCACCTTTCCATCTCACCTTGATCTCACCAGGGGGATCTCACCGAGTAACTTGTCTTGAGATCACTTGGGAGCTCATCAAGTAGCTCACCTAAAAAATCACATGGGATCTCATCTTGGCAGCTCACCTTGAGCTTGTTAAGGAGCTCACCTTCCCGGTTTGCATTGAGCTCATCTCCGTAGCTTACCTCGAGTTCGTTGAGTATCTCACCAAGTAGCTCACCCGGGAGCTCAACTATAATTTACACGAGAGCTCACCAAGTAGCTTGCTGAGTAGGTTGACTTGACCTCAATTGTGAGCTCACCGAGCAGCTTGTCGGGGACCTTGCCTCAAGTCGAGCTACTCGGTGAGCTCCTGGGTGAGCTAAAGGTGAGCTGGTAAGGTGAGCTATTAGGTGAGATCTAATGCAAGTTTTTAGGAAAGCTCAAGTCGAGCTACTCGATGAGCTCCTGGTCAAGCTACTTACTGAGCTCCCAGCTGAGCTCTTAGGTGAGCTAGTCAGTGAGCTCCTAGGTAAGCTCAAAGGTAAGCTTGTCAGTAAAATCTAAGGTGAGCTTACATGCGAGCTACTAGATGAGCCCAAGGTGAGTTAGAAAGGTAAGCTCAAGGTGAGTTAGCAAGGCTAACTTGAGCTTATCGGTGAGCTCCCAGAAGATCTCCCAGGTGAGCTACTTGGCGAGCTATTCGACAAGCTCCTAGGTGAGTTGCTAGGTGAGCACCCAAGTTAGCTACTTGGCAAGCTCACAAGTGAGGTCCCTGGTGAGCTACTTGGTGAGCTTACAAGTGAGCTTAAGTCAACATACTTGGCAAGTTTCTCGGTGAGCTCAAGTGAGTGTTAGGTGAGCTCCCAGGTAAGATGTTAAGTGAGCTCCCAGGTGAGCTACTTGGTGAGCTACTTGATGAACTCTAAGGCGAGCTACAAGACGAGCTCAAGCTGAGTTAGTAGGGTGAGCTCCTCAATGAGCTCAAGGTGAGTTGGCAAGGTGAGATGATAGGCAAGCTCCCATGTGAGTTGGAAAGGTGAGCTATAATGTAAACTAACATGTGAGTTTTCTAGGCGAGCTACTTGATGAGCTCTTGGGTGACCTCAAGTCAAGCTACTCGGTGAGCTCCTAAGTGAGCTCAAGGTGAGTTGGTAAGGTGAGATATCATGTGAGGTTCTGGGCAAGCTCAAGTCGAGTTGCTTGATGAGCTCCTAGGTGAGCTATTTACCAAGCTCCCTAGCCAAGCTCCTAGGTGAGCTCCCATGCAAGCTCAAGGTGAGTTGGCAAGATGAGATCAAGGTGAGTTGGCAATATGAGCTCAAGGTGAGTTGGCAAGGTGAGCTTCTAGGTGAGTTAATTGATGAGCACCTAGGCAATCTCAACTAGACACTATTGATGAGCTCCCCAAAGAGCTCCCATGTGAGCTACTTGGCAAGCTATTTAGTGAGTTCCCAAGTAAACTGCTAGGTGAGATCCTAAGTAAGCTACTTGGTGAGGTCCCTGTGTGACATCCCTGGAAAGCTACTCACCAAGCTCATAACTCGAGCTCAAGTTAACCTACTCGGTAGTAAGTTTCTCGGTGAGCTCCCAAGTGAGCTATTAGGCGAGCTCCTAGGTGAGCTACCTAGTGAGATTCTCAAAAAACTCTGAGATGAGCTACTAGATGAGATCAAGGTGAGTTGGCAAGGTGAGATCTTCAACAAGCTTAAGGCTAGGTGATAGGTGAGCTCCCATATAAGTTTCTTAGTGAGCAGTCAGGTGAGCTCCCATGTGAGTTTTCAGGTGAGCTGCTTGACGAAATCCTATATGAGCTCAAGTCGAGCTACTCGGTGAGCTCCTGGGTGAGCTCAAGGTGAGCTAGCAAGGAAAGCTATTAGGTGAGCTCCAAGGTGAGTTTCTAGGAAATCTCAAGTCGAGATGCTCAATGAGATCCTTGGAAAGTTACGTAATGAGCTCCCAGCTGAGCTCCTAGGTGAGCTTCTTGGTGAACTCTCAAGCAAGCTCAAAGGTGAGATTGTAAGAAATCTCTAAGGTGAGATTACATGCGAGCTACCAGATGAGCTGAAGGTGAGTTGGCAAGGTGAGATCAAAGTGAGTTAGTAAGGCAAGCTCAAGGTGAGTTAGCAAGGTGAGCTATTAGGTAAGCTCCTAGGAGATTTCCCAAGTGAGTTACTTGATGAGCTCTTGGGCGAGCTCAACTTGAGTGGATCATTGAGATCCCACAAGAGCACCTAGATGAGCTACTTGGTGAGTTATTTAATGAGCTCTCGAGAGGACCTATTAGGTGATATCCCAAGCGAGCTACTTGATGAGCTCCCAGGTGAGGTCCCCTATGAGCTACTCAGTGAGCTCATAAGAGAGTTAAAGTTAACTTACTCGGCGAGCTTCTCGGTGAGCTCCTAAGCAAGCTTATAGGTAAGCTCATAGGTGAACTGTTAGGTGAGCTCCCAGGTGATCTACTTGGTGAGATGTTCGACGAACTCTGAGGTGAGATACCAGACAAGATCAAGGTGAGTTGGCAAGGTGAGATTTTTAGTGAGCTCAAGTTGAGCTAGAAAGTCAAGGTGATAGGCAAGCATCCATGCAAGTTAGCAAAGTGAGCTGTAAGGTGAGCTCCCATGTGATTTTTATGTAAGCTACTTGACGAGATCTTAGTTAAGCTCAAGTCAAGCTGCTCAACGAGCTCGTGGGTGAGGTCAAGGCAAGGCTGACAAGGTGAGTGTCAGAAAGCTCCTAGGTGATGTTTGGGAAAATCAAGTTTAGCTACTCGGACGAGCTTCCATGTGAGCTACTTTTTGAGCTCCCATCCAAGATCTTAGGTGAGCTACTCAATGAGCTCCTAGGAGAGCTCAAAGGTGAGCTTGTCAGAAATCTCTGATGTGAGCTTATATGTGAGCTACAAGATGAGCTCAAGGCAAGTTAGCAAGGGGAGCTTAAGGAAAGTTGGTAAGGTGAGCTTAAGGTGAGTTAGTAAGGTGAGCTCAACTTGATCTAATCGGTAAGCTTAAGATGAGTTAGTAAGGTGAGTTCAAATTTATCTAATCGGTGAGCTCCAAAAATAACTCCAAGGGGAGCTACTTTTATGAGCTTTTCGATGAGCTCCCAGGTGAGCTGCTAGGTGAGCTCCCAAGCAAGCTACTTAGTGAGGTCCTAGGTGAGGTCCGGCGAGCTGCTCGGTGAGCTCACAAGTGAGCTCAAGTGAAGCTACTCGGCAAGCTATTTGGTGAGCTCCTAAGTGAGCTACTTGGAAAAATCCCAATTGAGAACCCTTATGAGCTACTCGGTGAGCTCATAAGAGAGCTCAAAAGAGAGTTCAATTCAACCTACTTGGTGAGCTTCTTAGAGATCTCTCAAGCAAGCTTATAGGTGAGCTCCCAGGTGAGATACTTGGTGAGATGCTCAATGAAATCTAAGGTGAGCTACCAGACAAGCTAAAGGTGAGTTGGTAAGGTGAGATTTTCAGTGAGCTCAAGTTGAGGTAGAAAGTAGAGGTGATAGGCAAGCTTCTATGTCAGTTAGAAAAGTGAGCTGTAAGGTGAGCTCCCATGTGAGTTTTTAGGTGAGCTGCTTGATGAGATCCTAGGTGAGCTGAAGTTGATCTACTCAGCGAGCTCCTAGGTGAGCTCAAGGTGATCTGACAAAGTGAGCTATCAGATGAGCTCCCAAGTGAGTTTTGGGAAAACTCAAGTTTAGCATTTGCTCAACGTGCTTCCGGGTGAGCTGCATCGATCTCCCAACCAAGCTACTTGGTGAGCTCCTAGGAAAGCTCAAAGGTGAGCTTTTCAGCAATCTTTGAGGTGAGCTTATATGTGAGCTACCAGATGAGCTCAAGATGAGTTGACAAGGGGAAATATAGGCAAGTTGGTAAGGTGAGCTCAAGGTGAGTTCAACTTGATTTGATTGGCGAGCTCCAAGAAGAACTCCCAGGAAAGCTAGTTTGTGAGTTATTTGGTGAGCTCCTAGGAAATTTGTTATGCAAGCTCCTAAGTGAGCTACTTGGTGAGCTCTTAGGCAAGGTCCCGAAAAGCTGCTCGGTGAGATCACAAGTAAGCTCACAAGCAAGCTCAAGTCAACCTACTTGACAAGATGTTTGGTGAGCTCCCAAGAAAGCTACTTGGTGAGCTCACAAGTGAGGTCCCCAACGAGCTACTCGGTGAGCTCACAAGAAAGCTCAAGTCAACCTACTCGGTGAGCTACTTAGTGAGCTCCTAGGAGAGCTGTTAGGTGAGCTCCTAGGTGAGCTATTTAGTGAGCTACTCAATGAACTCCGAGGCGAGCTACCAGACGAGCTCAAGGCGAGTTGGTAACATGAGCTCCATAGTGAGCTTAAGGTGAGATTTTAAGGTGAGTTGATAGGTAAGATCCCATGCTAGTTTCTGGGTGAGCTATTATGTTAGCTCACATGTGAGTTTTCAGGTGAGCTACTTGACTAGCTCCTAGGAAAGTTTCTAGGTAAGCTGTCACATGAGCTCCAAAGTGAGTTTCTAGGTAAGCTTAAGTCAAGCTGCTCGATGAGCTCCTTGGTGAGCTTCTTTCGAGCTCCTAGGTGAGCTTACATGTGAGCTACCAAATGAGTTCAAGGTGAGTTGGCAAGGAAATATCAAGGAGAGTTGGCAAGGTGAGCTCAAGGTGAGTTGAAAAGGTGAGATGTTAGGTGAGCTCTCAAGTGAGTTACTCGATGAGCTCCTAGGTGATCTCAACTCGAGCTGATTGGTGAGCTCCCAGAAGAGCTCCCAGGTGAGCTACTTGGTGAGCTGTTTGGTGAGCTCCCAGGTGAGATTCTAGGAGAGCTCCCAAGGGAGCTACTTGGTGAGCTCCTAGACAAGGTCCCCGGTGAGCTGCTCGGTGAGCTCATAAGTGAGATCAAGTCAACCTACTTAGTGAGCTACTCGGATAGATCCTATGTGAGTACATTAGTTGAGCTCCCAGTGAGTTGTTAGGTGAGCTACTTGGTGAGTGTTAGGTGAGCTACTTGGTGAGCTACTTGGCGAGCTCCCAAGTGAGCTACTTAGTGAGATACTTGATGAACTCCAAGGTGAGATACCAGATGAGCTCAAGGAGAGTTGGTAAGGTGAGCTCCTCGGTGAGCTCAAGGTGAGCTGGTAAGGCAAGCTGGTAAGGTGAGCTGATAGGTGAGCTCCCATGTAAATTGTTAAGGCGAGCCTGTCGGGTGAGCTATTATGTGAGTTTTTGGGTGAGCTGCTTAATGAGATCCTAGGTGAGCTCAAGTAGAGCTACACGGTGAGCTCCTAGGCAAGCTTAATGTGAGCTAGTAAGGTGAGCTATCAAGTGAGCTCCTAGGTGATTTTCTAGGTAAGCTCAAGGTGAGCTACTTGGTGAGCTCCCAGGTGACCTCAAAAGTGATCTTATCAACAATTTCTAAGTTGAGCTTAAATTTGAGCTACCAGATGAGCTCAAGGTGAGTAGGAAAGGTGAGCTATCAAGTGAGCTCCTAGGTGAGTTCCCAGGTGAGTTACTTGATGAGCTCTCGGGTAAGATTAACTCAAGCTGATCAACAAGATCCCAGAAGAGCTCCCAAGTGAGCTACTTGGCAAAATGTTTAGTGATCTCCCAGGTGAGGTACTAGGCAAGCTCCCAAGTGAGCTACTTGGCGAACTCCTATGTAAGGTCCCGGTGAGCTCACAAGAAAGATCAATTCAACCTACTCAGTGAGAAAGTTGGCAAGGTGAGATCCTTAGTGAGCTCAAGGCAAGGTGATAGGCTAGCTCCCATCCTAGTTTCTAGGTGAGCTATTAGGTGAGCTCCCATGTGAGTTTTGGGTGTGCTTACTTGATGAGCTCTGGGGAGCTCAAGTTGAGCTACTTGACGAGCTCCTAGGCGAGCTCAAGGTGATTTGGCAAGGTGATCTCGTCGGGTGAGCTCTAATGCGTGTTTCTAGGAAAGCTCAAGTTGAGCTACTTGATGAGCTCCTTGGTGAGCTCCTTACCGAGCTCCCATCTAGGCTCCTAGGTGAGCTACTTGGTGAGCTCTCAGGTGAACTCAAAGGTGAGCATGTTGGAAATATCTGAGGTGAGCTTAGATGCAAGCTACTAGATGAGGTCAAGGTGAGTTGGAAAGTCGAGCTGTTAGGTGAGCTCCCAGGTGAGTTCCTATGTGAGTTACTCAATGAGCTCCTAGGTGAGCTCAACTTGAGATGATCGGTGAGCTCCCAGAAGAGCTCTTAGGCAAGTTACTTGGTGAGATGTTTGGAAAACTCTCAGGTGAGCTTCTAGGTGAGCTCCCAAGCAAACTACTTGGTGAGCTCACAAGTGAGATCAATTCAAACTACTAGTAGAGCTACTCAGTGAGCTCCCACATGAGCTATTAGGTGAGTTCCTAGGTGAGCTACTTGGAGAGCTTCTCAATGAACTCCAAGGTGAGCTAATAGGAAAGCTCCCATTTGAGTTAGCAAGGCTAGTAGTCAGGTGAGCTCCCATGCAAGTTTTCGGTGAGTTTCTTAAAAAGTTCCTAGGTGACCTCAAGTTGAGATACTCCGCGAGCTCCTGGGTGAGCTCAAGGTGAGTTGATAAGGTGAGCTATCGAGTGAACTCCTAGGCAAGTTTTCAGGTAAGCTCAAGTCGATCTACTCGATGAGCTCCTAGGAAAGCTACTTACCAAGCTCCAAGCTAAGCTCCTAGGTGAGCTACTCGGTGAGCTCCAGGCGAGCTCAAAGGTGAGATTGTCGGTAATCTCTGAGGTGAGCTTACATGTGAGCTACCAAATGAGCTAAGGGTGAGTTAGGAAGGCAATCTCAAGGTGAGTTGGCAAGGTGAGCTCAAGGTGAGTTAGTAAGGTGAGGTATCAGGTGAGCTTCTAGGTGAGTTCCTAGTTGAGTTACTCCACTAGCTCCCAAGAGAACTCAACTTGAGCATATCGGTGAGCTCCCAGAAGAGCTCCTAGGTGAGCTACTTTGCTAAGCTGTTTGGTGAGATCCTAGGCAAGCTACTAGGTGAGTTCCCAAGAAATATATTTAGTGAGATCCTAGGTGAGGTCCCCGGCATACTACTCGGTGAGCTCACAAGTGACTCAAGTCAACCTACTTGGTGAGCTCTCAGGTGAGCTCCCAAGTGAGTTATTAGGTGAGCTCTAGGTGAGCTACTTGGTGAGCTACTCAATGAACTCGAGGTAAGCTACGAGAGGAGCTCAAGATAAGTTGGCAAGGTGACCTCCTCAATGAGCTCAAGGCAAGCTGATAGGTGAGCTCCCATGCGAGTTGGCAAGGTGAGCTGTTAGGAAAGCTCCCATGTGAGTTTTTGGGTGAGCTGCTTGACAAGCTCCTAGGTGAACTCAAGTCAAGCTACTCAGTGAGATCTTGGGTAAGCTCAAGGTGAGCTGGTAAGGTGATCTTTCAGAAAAATCCCAAGTGATTTTTCGAGGCAAGATCAATTTGAGCTACTACATGATCTCCTACGTAATCTGTTTACTAAGCTCTCATCCGAGCTCCTAGGTGAGCTACTTGGTGGGATCCCAAGTGAGCTCAAAGGTGATCTTGTCAACAATCTCTTAGGTGAGCTTACATGTGAGATACCAGATGAGCTTAAGGTTAGTTAGCAATGTAAGCTCAAGTTGAGTTGGCAAGACAAGCTCAAGGTGAGCTCCCAGGTGAGTTCTCAAGTGAGTTACTCGATAAGCTCCCTGACAAACTCAACTCGAGCTGATTGGTGAACTCCGAGAAGAGCTCAAAGGTGAGGTAATTTTTGAGCTATTTGGTGAGCTCTTAGCTGAGTTGTTAGGTGAGCTCCCAAGTGAGCTACTTGGAAAGCTCCTAGCGAGGTCCCCGATGAGCTACTCGGTGAGCTCACAAGTGAGCTCAAGATGACCTACTTAGCGAGCTATTTAGTGAGATTCTCAAAAACTCGAGGTGAGCTACCACATGAGCTCAAGGTGAGTTCACAAGGTGATCTCCTCAACGAGCTCAAGGTGAGCTAGCAAGGTGAGCTAATAGACGAGCTCCCACGCAAGTTTATGGTTGAGTCAGGCGAGTTGCCATGTGAGTTTTGGGTGAGTTGCTTGACAAGCTCCCAAGTGAGCTCAAGTCGATCTCCCAAGTGAGTTTCTATGTAAGCTCAAGTCAAGTTGCTCAACAGTGAGCTTGTCGGTAATCTCTGAGGTGAGCTTACATGCGAGCTACTAGATGAGCTAAAGGTGAGTTGGCAAGGTGAGATCAAGGTGAGTTAGTAAGGTGAGCTCAAGGTGAGCTATCAAGAGAGCTCCCAGTGAGTTCCTAGGCAAGTTACTTGATGAGCTCCAGGGTGAACTCAACTCGAGCTGATCGGTGAGCTCTCAGAAGAGCTCCCAAGTGACCTACTTGGTGAGCTATTTGGTGAGCTCCCAAGTGAGCTACTAGGTGAGCTCCCAAGTGAGCTACTTGGCGAGCTACTTGGTGAGATCCCTAGCAACCTACTCAGTGACCTCACAACTGAGCTTAAGTCAACCTACTCGGCGAGCTACTTAGTGAGCTTCTAGGTGAGCTATTAGGTGAGCTCCCAGGTGAGCTACTTGGTGATCTACTCGAATAACTCCGAGGTGAGCTACCAAATGAGCTCAAGGTGATTTGGTAAGGTCATCTCCTTAATGAGTTGAAGGTCAGCTCCCATACGAGTTAGCAAGGTGAGTTGTAAGGTGAGTTTTTAGGTGAGTTACTTGATGAGATTCCAGGTGAGCTCAAGTCAAGCTACTTGATGATTTCCTAGGAAAGCGCTTCATCGAGCTCTCATCCGAGCTCCCAGGTGAGCTGTTTGGTGAGATCATAGGCAAGATGGTTAGTGAGCTAGAAGGTGAGCTCCTAGGTAAGCTCCCAGGTGAGGTCCCTAGTAAGTTGTAAGGTGGGATCTCATGTGAGTTTTTGGGAGAGCTGATTGACGAGCTCCCAGGTGAGCTCAAGTTGAGTTGCTCATCGAACTCCTAGGTGAGCTCAAGGTAAGCTAACAAGGTGACCTATCAGGTGAGCTCCCAGGTGAGTTTCTAGGTAAACTCAAGTTTAGTTGCTTGACGAGCTCCTGGCTGAGCTCCTAGTTGAACTCCTCAGTGAGCTCTCAGCCGAGCTCAAAGGTGAGCTTGTCAGAAATCTTTGAGGTGATCTTATATGCAAGCTACTAGATGAGGTCAAGGCTTGATGGAAAGGTGAGATCAAGGCAAGTTGGCAAGGTAAGCCTAGATGTAAGCTACTAGATGAGCTCAAGGTGAGTTGTCAAGGTAGGCTCAAGGTGAGTTAGCAAGGTGAGCTCAAGGTGAGTTAGAAAGGTGAGATGTTAGGTGAGATCCCAAGTGAGTTACTTAATGAGCTCCCAGGCAAGCTCAACTTGAGCTAATCGGCGAGCTCCTAGACAAGGTCCCCGGTGAGTTAATCGGTGAGCTCACAAGTAAGATCAAGTCAACCTACTCAGCAAGCTACTCGGTGAGCTCCCAAGTGAGATGTTAGGTGAGATACTTGGTGAGTTGCTTGATGACCTCTTAGGTGAGCTACCAGATGAGCTCAAGGATATTTGGTAAGGTGAGCTCCTCAGCAAGCTCAAGGCGAGCTGGTAAGGCAAGCTCCAATGTAAGTTGTTTAGGTGAGTTGTTAGGTGAGCTCTCATGTGATTTTTCAGGTGAGCTACTTGACGAGCTCACGTGTGAGCTCAAGTTGAGATACTTGGCAAGCTCCTGGGTGAGCTCAACCTAAGTTGGCAAGGTGGGCTATCAAGTGAGCTCCCAGGGGAGTTTCTGGGTAAGCTCAAGTTGAGCTGCTCAATGAGTTCCTCGGTGAGCTTCTTTCTGAGCTCTCATCCGAGCTCCTAGGTCAGCTGTTTGGTGAGTTCCCAAGTGAGCTTGTTAGTAATCTCTGAGGTGACCTTATATGTGAGCTACCAGATGAGCTCAAGGTGAGTTGACAAGGCGAGCTCAAGGTAAGTTGGTAAGGTGAGCTCAAGGCGAGTTAGTAAGGTGAGATCAACTTGATCTAATCTGTGATCTCCAAAAGAGCTTTGGTGAGATACTTTGTGAGCTATTCAAGTAAGCTACCCGGTGATCTAATGGGTTAGCTCCCAAGTGAGAAACTTAGCAAGCTTCAAGGCTTGGTCCCCGAAAAATGCTCGATGATCTCGAAGCAAGCTCAAGTCAACCTACTCGGTGAGCTATTTGGTGAGCTCCCAAGTGAGCTACTTGGTGAGCTCCCATGTGACGTCCACAACAAGCTGCTCGGGGAGCTCACAAGTGAGCTCAAGTCAACCTACTCAGTGAGTTGTTTGGTGAGCTCAAGTGAGCTGTTAGGTGAGCTCCCAAGGGAGCTACTTGGTGAGCTACTCGATGAACTCTGAGGTGAGATACTAGATAAGCTCAAGGTGAGTTGGCAAGGTGAACTCCTAAGCGAGCTCAAGGTGAGCTGATAGGTGATCTCCCATGTGAGTTTCGGGGAGCTATTATGCGAGCTCGTATGTGAGCTTTTGGGTGAACTTCTTGACAAGCTCCAATGTGATCTCAAGTCAAGCTACTCAAAGAAGCTCACGGGTGAGCTCAAGGTGAGCTGGTAAGGCAAGCTGTCAGGTGAGCTCCCATGTGAGTTTTCAGGTAAGCTCAAGTTGAGCTACTCGATGAGGTCCTAGGCAAAGCGCTTGCTAAGCTCCTAGCTGAGCTCCTAGGTGAGCTTATATGCAAGCTACCAGATGAGCTCAATTGGAGTTTCCAAGGCAAGCTCAAGGTGAGTTAGAAAGGTGAGCTCAAGGTGATTTGGCAAGGTGAGATATTAGGTAAGCTCCGGGTGAGTTACTTGATATGCTCCTAGGTGAGCTCAACTTGAGCTGATCGGTGAGCTCCAAGAAGAGCTCCCAAGAGAGCTACTTGGTGAGCTATTTGGTGAGCTCCCAGGTGAGTTTCTAGCTTAGCTCCCAAGGGAGCTACTTGGTGAGCTCCCAGGTAAGGTCCTCGGTGAGCTGCTCAGTGAGCTCACACATGAGATAAAGTTAACCCACTTGGTGAGGTACTCGTTAAGCTCATAGGTGAGCTACTTAGCAAGCTACTTAGTGAGCTGCTTGACGATATGCTACCGAGATG
The DNA here is from genome assembly GCA_018340775.1 of Taxus wallichiana var. yunnanensis. Taxonomy (NCBI): domain Eukaryota; kingdom Viridiplantae; phylum Streptophyta; class Pinopsida; order Cupressales; family Taxaceae; genus Taxus; species Taxus wallichiana. Next base: position 27,255,529 of record CM031237.1, on the reverse strand, counting down.
AGCTCAAGGAGAGTTGGTAACATGAGATCCTTAGTGAGCTCAAGGTGAGATGGCAAGGTGAGCTAGAGAGCTGAGCTGATATGTGAACTTCCATGTGAGTTAGCAAGGTGAGCTATAAGGTGAGCTCTTATGTGAGTTTTAGGTAAGCTACTTGATGAGATCATGGGTGAACTCAAATCAAGCTACTCGATAAGCTCCTAGGTAAGCTCAAGATGATACGGTAAGATGAGATATTAGGTGATCTCCTGTAAGATTCGCTAAGCTCAAGTCAAGTTTCTCGACAAGCTCCTAGGTGAGCTGCTTATAGAGCTCCCAACCGAGCTCCTTGGTGAGCTGCTCAGTGAGCTCCCAGGTGAGCTCAAAGGTGAGCTTGTTGGTAATCTCTTATGTGATCTTACATGTGAGGTACCAGATGAGCTTAAGGTGAGTTGGCAAGGTGAGCTGTCAAGAGAGCTCCTAGGTGAGTTCCCAGGTGAGTTACTCGATGAGCTCCTGGGCCAAATTTACTTGAGCTAATCGGTGAGCTCAAGGAAGAGGTCCCAAGAGAGATACTTAGCAAGATGTTTGGTGAGCTCCTAGGTGAGGTGCTAGGCAATCTCCCCTGTGTGAGGTGTTAGGTGAGCTCCCAGAAAGGTCCTCGATGAGCTCACAAGTGAGCTCAAGTCAACCTACTTGGCAAGCTACTCGGTGAGCTCCTAGGCGAGCTGTTAGGTGAGCTCAAGGTGAGAAACTTGGCAAGTTGCTTGATGAACTCAAAGGTGAGCTACCAGATGAGATCAAGGTGAGTTGGCAAGGTGAACTCCTCACCGAGCTTAAGGCGAGCTCCCATGTGAGTTACTAGTTGAGCTATCGGGTGAGTTCTCATGTTACTTTTGGGATGAGCTGATTGACGAGCTTCGGGTGATCTCAATTCAAGATGCTTAGTGAGCTCGTAGGTGAGCCAAAAAGTTGAGCTCGATGCATGTTTCTAGGTAAGCTCAAGTAAAGCTACTCAAGGAGCTCCTAGGTGAGCTCCTATCGAACTCCCATCTCAGATCTAGGTGAGATGCTAGGTGAGCTCCTATGCGAGCTCAAAGGTGAGCTTATTGGCAATATCTAAGGTGAGCTTAGATGTAAGCTACCGAGATGAGGTCAAGGGGAGTTGGTAAGGTGAGCTATTAGGTGAGCTCCTAGGCAAGCTCCCAGGTGAGTTCCCAGGTGATTTACTTGATGAGATCCTAGGTGAGCTCAACTCGAGCTAATCGGTGAGCTCCTAGAAGATCTCATAGGTGAGCTACTTGGCAAGCTACTTGGCAAGCTCCTAGGAAAGCTGCTATGAAATCTCCCAAGTGAACTACTTGGTGAGCTCCCAAACGAGGTCCCCAATGAGCTACTTGGCGAGCTCACAAGTGAGATCAATTCAACCTACTTAGTGAGCTCCAGGTAAGCTGTTAGGTGAGTTCCCATGCAAGCTACTTGGTGAGCTACTCAATGAATTCCAAGGTAAGCTATCGATGAGCTCAAGCCGAGTTCGTAAGGTGGTTTCCTTAGCAAGCTCAAGGAGAGTGAGCAAGGTGAGCTGATAGGAAAGCTCCCATTTGAGTTAGCAAGGTGAGTAGTTAGGTGAGCTCCCATGTGAGTTTTCAAGTGAGCTACTTGACAAGTTCCTAGGTGAGCTCAAGTCGAGCTACTTGGCAAGCTCCTGGGTGAGCTCAAGGCAAGTTGATAAGGTGAGCTATCGAGTGAACTCCTAGGTAAGTTTCTGGGAAAGCTCAAGTAGATCTACTCGATGAGATCCTGGGCAAGGTACTTACCGAGCTCCAAGTGAGCTACTAGGTGAGCTACTCGGTGAGCTCCCAGGTGAGCTCAAAGGTAAGCTTATCGGTAATCTCTTAGGTGAGCTTACATGTGAGCTACTAGATGAGCTAAGGGTGAGTTAGCAAGGCAAGCTCAAGGTGAGTTGGCAAGGTGAAATCAAGGCATGTTTGCAAGGTGAGGTATCAGGCTAGATTCCAGGTGAGTTCCTAGTCGAGTTACTCCACTAGCTCCCAGGTGAGCTCAACTTGAGTGTATCAGCGAGCTCCCATAAGAGATCCTAGGTGATCTACTTAGCGAGCTGTTCGGTGACCTCCTAGGTGAGCTACTAGGTGAGCTCCCAAGCGAGCTACTTGGTGAGCTCCCAAGTGAGGTCCCCAGCATGCTACTCAAAAAGCTCACAAGTGACTCGAGCTAATATACTCGGTGGGCTACTTGGTGACCTCTCAGAGACCTTCTAGGTGAGTTGTTAGGCAAGATCCCAGGTGAGATACTTGGTGAGTTACTCAATGAAGTCTGAGGTGAGCTATCAAATGAGCTCAAGGTGAGTTAGAAAGGTGATCTCCTCAATGAGCTCAAGGTGAGCTGATAGGTGAGCTCACATACAAGTTGGTAAGGTGAGCTATCAGCAAGCTCCCATGTGAGTTTTCAAGTGAGCTACTTGATAAGCTCCCGGGTGAGCTCAAGTCAAGCAGCTCAAGTTGAGCTACTAGATGAGCTCCTAAGCTAGCTACATGCCGAGCTCCCAGGTGATCTCCTAGGTGAGATGCTCAGAGGGCTCCCAAGTGAGCTCAAAGGTGAGCTTGTCAGGAATCTCTTAGGTGATCTTACATGTGAGCTACCAGATGAGCTCAAGCTGAGTTGGCAAGGCAAGCTCAAGGTGAGTTACTAAAATGAGCTCATGGTGAGATCCTAGGTGAGTTCTCAAGCAAGTTACTCAATGACCTCCCTGGGTGAGCTCAACTCGAGCTTATCTGTGAGCTCCCAGAAGAGCTCGAGAGGTGAGCTACTTTGCGAGCTATTCGATGAGCTCCATGGCGATCTCCCAATAAAGCTACTTGGTGAGCTCCTAGGTGAGGTCCCTTGTGAGCTACTCGGTGACCTCACAAGTGAGCTCAAGTCAACCTACTTGGAAAGCTACTTAGTGAGCTACTTAGTGACCTCACAAGTGAGCTCAAGTCAACTTACTTGGTGAGTTATTTGATGAAATCGAGGCAATCTACTAAGAAGAGCTCAAGGTGAGTTGGTAAGATGAGGTCACAGAGTATCTCACCTAGGAGCTTGGAAAGTAGCTTGCCCAACAACTCATCAAGCACCTTAACTTGAGCTCACCTGGGAGCTTGTCAAGTAGCTCACCTATCATCTTTCCTTTCCAACTCACATTGGAGCTCACCTATCAGCTCACCTTGCCATCTTGCATTGAGCTCACCTTGCCAACTTGCCTTGAGCTCACCTTGCCAACTCACCTTGAGCTCATACGGTACCTCACATCTAAGTTAACCTTAGAGATTACTGACAAGCTCACCTTTGAACTCACCTAAGAGATCACTAAGTATCTCACCTAGGAGCTTAGGTGGGAGCTCGACAAGCAGCTCACCTAGGAGCTCATCAAGTAGTTCGACTTGAGCTTGCCCGAAAACTCACCTGGGAGCTCACCTTATAGCTCACCTTGCCAGATCACCTTGAGCTCACCTAGGAGCTTGCTGAGTAGCTCGACTTGAGTTCACGTGGGAGCTTGTGAAGCAGCTCGCCTAAAAACTTTCATGGGAGCTTTCCTAACATCTCACCTTGCAAACTCACATGGGAGATCACCTATCAGCTCACCTTGTTTTCTCATCTTGAGCTCACTAAGGAGCTCACCTTGCTAACTCACCTTGAGCTCATCGGTATCTCACACCTTAGATTTCATTGAGGAGATCGCCAAGTATCTCACATGGGAGCTCACCTAACAAGTCACCTAGGAGCTCACTAAATAGCTCACCGAGTAGGTTGACTTGAGCTGTTGAGTAGCTCATCGTGTACATCACCTAGGAGATTACAAAGTAGCTCACTTGGGAGCTTACCTAGCAGCTCACTGAATAGCTCACCAAGTAGCTCACCAATCAGCTTGAGTTGAGCTTGCTCGTGAGCTCATCAAGTAACTCACCGAGGAACTTGCATGGGAGCTTACCTAACAACTCACCTTGCGAACTCGCATTGAGCTCACCTTACCAACTCACCTTGAGCTCATCTGGTAGCATGCATGTAAGCTCTCCTCAGAGATTGCCAATAATCTTACCATTGAGCTCACCTAGAAGCTCACCAAGCAACTCACCTAGGAGTTTGGCTGGGATCTCAATATGCATCTCACCTAGGAGCTTGTCAAGTAGCTCAACTTGATCTTGCCCTAAAATTGACACTGGGAGCTAGCCTGACAGCTCACCTTGCCAGCTCACCTTGTGCTCACCTAGGAGCTCACTAAGTAGCTCAACTTGAGCTCACCCAAAGCTCATCAAGCATCTCACCTGAAAACTCACATGGGACCTCACCTGATAGCTCACCTTGATAAGTCACATGGGATCTCACCTATCAGCTTACCTGTGCCAGCTCACTTTGAGCTTGCTGAGGATCTCACCTTGCAAACTTACCTTGAGCTCATATGGTAATTTACCTTGGATTTTATCATGTAGCTTACCAAGTAGATCACCTGGGAGCTCACCTAATAGCTCACCTGGGAGCTTACCAAGCAACTCATCGAGTAGGTTGACTTGAGCTCACTTGTGAGCTCACCTAGAAGCTTGCTTGGGACCTCTCCTAGGAGCTCTCAAAGCAGCTCACTTTGGACCTCACCTAGTAACTCGCCAATAAGCTCACCTTGGAGCTCTTACGGGAGCTCACCGATCAAATCAAGTTGAGCTCACTCGGGAGCTCATCAATGAACTCGAGGTGAGCTACCGGATGAGGTCAAGATGAGTTGGAAAGGTGAGTTCCTCAGTGAGCTCAAGGAAATCTCCCATGTGAGTTTTTGGGTGAGCTTCTTGATGAGCTCCCAGGAGAGCTCAAGTCAAGGTACTAGGTGAGCTCAAGGTGAGCTGGTAATGTGAGCTTTCGAGTGAGCTCCCGGGTGAGTTTTCAGGAAATCTCAAGTCGAGCTACTTGACGAGCTCCTAGGAAAGCTACTTACTGAGCTCCTAGCTGAGCTCCTAGGTGAGTAGCCCAGTGCACTCCCATGTGAGCTCAAAGGTGAGATTATCTATAATCTCTTAGGTGAGCTTAACTATGAGTTACTAGATGAGCTTAAGGTGATTTGGCAAGGTGAGATCAAAGTGAGTTGGCAAGGCAAGCTATCGAGAAAGCTCCTAGAGTGAGTTTCTGGAAAGCTTCTCGATGAGCTCCCAAGTGAGCTAAATTCAGGATACTCAAAGAGCTCTGGGTGAGCTACTAGCAGAGCTCCCTGAGGTGAGATGATTAGTTAGCTCCTAGGTAAGCTGCTTGGTGAGCTTGAAGGTGAGCTACTCAATGAGCTCCTAGGTGAGATATTTGGTGAGCTCCCCTGACGAGCTACTCACTAGTGAGCTACTTCAAGGTAAGCTACTCGATGAGCTTACATGTGAGATAAATTTGAGCTACTTGGTGAGCTGCTAGAAGAGCTACTAGCGATTTACTATGCAAGCTCCAAGGTGAGGTCCCAACTGAGCTACTCTGTGAGCTCCCAAGCGAGCTGTTCGGTGAGCTCTTAGGTGAGATACTTGGCGAGGTGCTCGGTAAGATCCTAGGTGAGCTACTCGAGAGAGCTCCCAATTGAGATGCTTAGTGAGCTCCTAGGTGAGTTTCTCAATGATCTCCCAGTAAGTTGTTTGGTGAGATGTTCGGTGAGCATCAAGGCAAGCTCATCAAGTAAGTTGCACTAGGGCAAGCTTTCTAGTAATCTTTGAGGCAAGATTATAGGTGAGCTGCCGAGATGAGTTAGAAAGGTGAGTTACTAGGTGAGCTACTCGATGAGCTACCGGGTGAGCTCTGGGGAGCTGCTCAGAGAGTTGTCATGCGAGCTCCTAGGTGAGCTCTCGAGAGAGCTACTCGATGAGCTATGTTATAAGCTACGTGGCGAGTGTTAGGTGATATGTTACACGAGCTGTTAGGTGATCTCCCAGGTGAGATGCTCGATGAACTTTGAGGTGAGCTTACGGGTGAGATACCGGATAAGATCAAGGTGAGTTGGCAATGTGATCTCCTCATCAAGGTCAAGGTGAGTTAATAAGGTGAGCTCCTAGGTGAATTTCTACGTGAGCTGCTCGATGAGCTCTCGGGTGAAATCAAGTCAAGATACTCAATGATTTCCTTGGTGAGCTTCTTACTAAGCTCCCATTCGAGCTCCCAGGTGAGGTGTTTGGTGAGCTCCCAAGTAAGCTGGCTCGGTGAGCTAGAAGGTGAGCTCCTCGGTGAGCTCCCATGTGAGTTGTTAGGTGAGCTCCTAGGTGAGCTACTTGGTGAGCTCCCATGTGAGTTAGCAAAGTGAGCTGTAAGGTGAGCTCCCATGTGATTTTTTTGGTGATCTCGCTGACGAGATCTTGGGTGAACTCAATTTGACCTACTTTGCAAGCTCCTTGGTGAGCTGAAGGTGAGCTGACAAGGTGAGCTCCCAAGTGAGTTTATGGGAAAACTCAAGTTTAGCTACTCGAAGAGCTTCCAAGTGAGATGCTTGCCAAGATCAAAGCTAAGATCCTAGGTGAGCTACTCGGTGAGCTCTAGGTGAGCTCAAAGGTGAGCTTGTCAACAATCTCTAAGGTGAGCTTATATGCGAGCTACCAAGATGAGCTCAAGGTGAGTTAGCAAGGCGAGCTTAAGGTGAGTTAGTAAGGTGAGCTCAACTTGATCTGATTGATGAGCTCCAAGAATAACTCCTAGGTGAGCTACTTTGTGAGCTATTCGGTAAGCTCCTAGGCAAGCTACTAGGTAAGATCCCAAGTGAGCTACTTGGTGAGCTCCTAGGTGAGGTCCCCGGTGAGCTGCTCAGTGAGCTCATAAGTGAGCTCAAGTCAACCTACTTGACAAGCTATTTGGTGAGCTCCCAATCAAGCTACTTGGTGAGCTCCAAGGTGAGGTCCCTAATGAGCTACTTAGTGAGCTCACAAGAGAGCTCAAGTCAACCTACTCAGAGAGCTACTTGGTGAGCTCCTAGGCAAGCTATTAGGTGAGCTCCTAGCCAAGCTACTTAGTGGGCTACTCAATAAACTCGAGGTGAGTTACCAAATGAGCTCAAGGTGAGTTGGCAAGGTGAGCTCCACAGCGAGCTCAAGGTGAGCTGGCAAGGTGAGCTAATAGGTGAGCTCTCATTTGAGTTTCAGGTGAGTGTTATGTGAGCTTACATTTAATTTTTAGGTGAGCTATTTGACGAGATCCCAAGTGAGTTTCTAGGTAAGCTGTCATGTGAGCTCTAAGGTGAGTTTATGGGTAGGCTTAAGTCGAGATGCTTGATGAGCTTCTTGGTGAGCTACTTTTCAAGCTCCTAGGTGAGATTACATGTGAGCTACCAGATGAGATCAAGGTGAGTTGGCAAGGAAATATCATGGTGAGTTGGCAAGGTGAGCTCAAGGTGAGTTGGCAAGGTGAGATGTTAGGTGAGCTCCAGGGTAATTTAATTGATGAGCTCCGAGAAATCTCAACTTGAGCTGATTGGTGAGCTCCTAGAAGAGCTCTTAGGTGAGCTCCTAGAAGAGATCTCAGTGAGCTACTTGGTGAGCTATTTGTTGAGCTCCTAAGTGAGCTACTAGGAGAGCTCCCAAGGGAGCTACTTGGTGAACTCCCAGGCAAGGTCCCCGGTGAGCTACTAAGTGAGCTCATAAGTGAGATCAAGTCAACCTACTCGGTGAGCTACTCGGTGAGATCTTAGGTGAGCTATTAGGCAAGCTCCTAGGTGAGCTATTAGGTGAGCTACTTAGAGAGCTGCTTGATGAATTCGAGGTGAGCTACCAAACAAGCTAATGGAGAGCTGAGTGCGGTGTCTTTGGCAAGGTGAGCTGATAGGTAATCTCCCATGTAAGTTGACAAGGTGAGCTCTCATGTGAGTTTTTGGGTGAGTTGCTTAACGAGCTTCTGGGTGAGTTTTTGAGTAAGCTCAAGTTGAGCTGATCGACGACTTCCTAGGTGAGATAGTTCTTTGAGCTCCCATCCGAGCTTCTCGGTGAGCTCCCAGGTGAGCTCAAAGGTGAGCTTTTCAAGTAATCTCGAGGTGAGCTACTCGATGAGTTCCTAGGTGAATTCCGAGGTGAGTTACTTGACGATCTCCGGGTGAGCTCAACTCAAGCTGATCGGTGAGCTTCTAGAAGAGCTCCCAAGCGAGCTACTTGGAAAGATGTTTGGTGAGCTCCCAGGTGATGTGCTAGATGAGTTCCCAAGTGAGCTACTTGGTGAGCTCCCATGCAAGGTCCCCTGTGAGCTCACAAGCAAGCTCAAGTGAACCTACTTGGTGAGCTACTCGGTGAGATCCCAGGTGAGCTACTTGGCAAGCTACTTGACAAACTATGAGGTGAGTTACCAGATGAGCTCAAGGCGAGTTGGAAAGGTGAGCTCCTTAGCGAGCTCAAGGTGAGCTCCTCAGTAAGCTCAAGGTGAGATGGCAAGGTGAGTTGATAGGCTAGCTCCCATGTGATTTTTGAGTGTGTTGCTTGATGAGCTCCTAGGTGAGCTCAAGTTGAGCTACTCGGTGAGCTCTTAGGAGAGCTCAAAATGAGCTAGCAAGTTTAGCTCCGATGCGTGTTTCGGGAAAGCTCAAGTCGAGCTGCTCGGCGAGCTCCCGGGCATGCTCCTTACCGAGTTCCCATCTGGGCTCCTAGGTGAGCTTCTTTGTGAGCTCCCAGGTGAGCTCAAAGGTGAGCATGTTGGTGATTTCTGAGGTGAGCTTACATGCAAGCTACCATATGAGGTCAAGGTGAGTTGGTAAGGTGAGCTATCAAGTGAGCTCCCAAGTGAGTTCCTAGGTGAGTTACTCAAAAAGATCCGGGGAGCTTAATTTGAGCTGATCGGTGAGCTCCAAGAAGAGCTCTCGGGTGAGTTACTTCGCAAGATGTTCGGAAAGTTCCCAAGTGAGCTGCTAGGTGAGCTCCCAGTGACCTACTTGGTGAGCTCACAAGTGAGATCCAGTCAAACTACTTGGTGAGCTCCCGAGATGACCTATTATGTGAGTTACCTAGGTGAGCTACTTGTTGAGCTACTCAATGAAGCGTAAGGAGCTACCAGATGAGCTCAAGGTGAGTTGGCAAGGTGAGCTCCTCAGCGAGCTCAAGGTGAGTTGGCAAGGTGAGTTGATAGGCAAGCTTCCATGTGAGTTAGCAAGGCTAGTGGTCAGGTGAGCTCCCATGTGAGTTTTTAGGTGAGCTACTTGATGAGCTCCCAGGTGAGTTCAAGTTGAGCTACTTGGTGAGCTCTTGGGTGAGCTCAAGGTGAGATGATAAGGTGAGCTATCAAGTGAAATCCTAGGTGAGTTTCTGGGCAAGCTCAAGTCAATCTGCTCGACGAGCTCCTGGGTGAGATACTTGGGATACTACTCAAAGAAATCTGAGGTAAGCTACCGAGATGAGCTCAAGGAGAGTTAGAAAGGTGAGCTCCTCAATGATCTCAAGGTGAGTTGGCAAGGTGAGCTCCTCAACAAGCTCAAGGTGAGCTGATAGGTGAGATCCCATGTGAGTTGGTAGGGTGAGCTGTCAGGTGAGCTCCCATTTGAGTTTTTGGGTGAGTTACTTGACAAGCTCCGAGTGAGCTCAAATCGAGCTACTCGATGATCTCCTGGGTGAGTTCAAGATAATCTGGAAATGTTATCTGTCGGTCGAGCTCCCAAGTGAGTTTCCAGGAAAGCTCAATTCAAGCTGCTAGATGATATCCTACATGAGCTACTTACAGAGCTCCCAACCAAGTTCCTAGGTGAGCTGCTAGGTGGGCTCCCAAGCAAGCTCAAAGGTGAGATTGTCTATAATATCTTAGGTGAGCTTACATGTAAGCTACCAAATGAGCTCAAGGTGAGTTGGTAAGGATATCTCAAGGTGAGTTGGTAAGAAGAGCTCAAGGTGAGCTCCTAGGTGAGTTCTTAAGTGAGTTACTTGATGAGCTCTCAGTTGAGCTCAACTCGGGCTGATCGCTGAGCTCAAATGTGAGCTACTTTGTGAGTTATTTGGTGAGCTCCCAGGCAAGCTACTAGGTGAGATCCTAAGTGAGCTACTTGGCAAGCTCCTAGGTGAGGTCCACTGCAAGCTACTCAGTGAGCTCAAGAAAACCTACTCGATGAGCTACTCATTAAGCTCCTAGGTGAAGCTGTTAGGCAAGCTCCCATATGAGCTACTTACTAAGCTTCACGATGAACTCTGAGGTGAGCTACCACACGAGCTCAAGGTGAGTTGGCAAGGTGAGCTCCTTAGCAAGTTAAAGGTGACTTGGTGAGGAAAGATGATATATGAGCTCCCATGTGAGTTTCTGGGAAAGCTATTAGGTGAGATCCCATGTGAGTTTTTGGGTGATCTACTTGACGAGCTCCCAAGTGAGTTTCGGGAAAGCTCAAGTCGACTGTTCAATGAGTTCCTAGGTGAGCTACCTGTCGAGCTCCCATCCGAGCTCTTAGGTGAGCTACTCGGTGAGCTCCTAGGTGAGCTCAAAGGTAAGCTTGTTGGTAATCTCTGAGGTGATCTTACATGTAAGCTACCAGATGAGCTAAAGGCAAGTTGGCAAGGTGAACTCAAGGTGAATTAGTAAGGTGAGCTTAAGGCAAGTTGGAAAGGTGAGCTATTAGGAGAGCTCCTAGGTGAGTTCCAAGGTGAGTTACTTGATGAGCTCCTGGGTGAGCTCAACTCGATCTAATCGGTGAGCTCCCAGAAGAGCTCCCAAGTGACCTACTTGGTAAGCTATTTGGAAAGTTCCTAGGAGAGCTGCTAGGTGAGCTCCCAAGGGAGCTACTTAGTGAGCTACTCGGCGAGGTACAGTGAGCTACTCGGTGACCTCATAAGTAAGCTCAAGTCAACATACTCATTGAGCTACTCAGTGAGCTGTTAGGTGAGCTCCCAAGTGAGCCTTTATGTGAGCTCCCAAGTGAGCTACTTGGTGAGCTTCTCAAAAACTATGAGGCAAGCTACTTGGGAGCTGCTCGGTGACCTCACAAGCGAGCTCAAGTCAATCTACTTGGTGAGCTAGTCGGTGAGCTGTTAGGTGAGCTCCCAAGTGAGCATTTAGGTGCGCTCCCAGGTGAGATACTTGGTGAGCTTCTCGACAAACTCTTAAGCAAGCTACCAGATGACCTCAAGGCAAGCTCATCTCATATTTTCTCGAGTAGCACACCGAGCAGCTCATCGAGTAGGTTAAATTGAACTAACTTGTGAGCACACCAAGTAGCTCACTGGGGACCTCACCTGGGAGCTCACCAAGTATCTCACTTGGGATTTTTCTTAGTAGCTCACATAGGAGCTCAGTGAATAGCTCACAAAGTAGCTCACTTGAGATCATTGAGTAACTCACCCGGGAACTCACCTAATAGCTCATCTTACTAACTCACCTTGAGATCACCTTTAAATCTCACCTTGAGCTCATCTGGTAGCTCTCATGTAAGCTCACCTTAGAGATTGCCAACAATCTCACCTTTAAGCTCACCTAGGAGCTCACTGAGCATCTCACCTAAGAAGTCAGATGGGAGCTCGGTAAGTAGCTACCCTAGGAGCTCATCAAGCTAGATCAACTTGAGCTTACCTAGAAACTCACCTGGGAGCTCACTTGACAACTCACCTTACCACCTCACCTTGAGCTCACCCAGGAGCTCACCGAGTAGCTCAACTTGAGCTTTACCAAGAGCTTGTCAACAGCTCACCTAAAATCTCACATAGTAGCTCACCTGATAGCTCACCCAAAAACTTCCATGGGAGCTCACCTATCAGCTTGCCGAGTAGGTAGCTTGAGCTCATATGGTAGCTTGCCTTGGGGTTCGTCAAGTAGCTTACCAAGTAACTCACCTGTAAACCCACCTAACAGTCCATCTAGGACCTCACCGAACAGCTCGCCGAGTAGGTTGACTTGAGCTCACTTATGAGCTCACTGAGTAGCTGCCAGGGACCTCACCTAGGAGCTCGCTAAGTAGCTCGCTTGGGAACCCTCTAGGAGCTCACCTGGGATCTCACCGAAATGTTCACTAAGTAGCTCTAGGAGCTTGCCGATTAGCATGAGTTGATTTCACCTGAGAGCTCATCGAGTAACTCACCTTGGAACTCACCGGGAGCTCACATGACAACTTGCCTTACCAAGTTAGCTTGAGCTCACCTTTCTAACTTACCTTGAGCTCACCTTACCAACTCACCTTGAGCTCATATGGTAGATTGCATCTAAGTTAACCTCGAGCTTACCAACAAGCTCACGTTTGAGCTCTCCCAGGAGGTCACTGAGTAGCTCACCTAGGAGCTCAGCTATGAGCTTGACAAGTAGCTTGCCAGGAGCTCATCGAGCAGTTCAACTTGAGCTTGCCCGAAAACTCACCTAGGATCTCACCTTGTCATATTTCCTTAAGCTCACCCAGGAGCTCACCAAGTAGCTTGGCTTGAGTTCACCAGGGAGCTTGTGAAGTAGCTGACCTAAAAACTCACGGGAGCTTACTTGATAACTCACCTTGACAACTCATATGGGAGCTCACCTATCAGCTCACCTTACTAGCTCATCTTGAGCTTGCTCAAAGCTCACCTTGCCAAATCACCTTGAGGTCGTCTAGTAGGTCACCTTGGAGTTAGTCGAGGAGCTCACCTAATAGCTCACATAGGAGCTCACTAAGTAGCTCGCAGATTAGGTTGACTTGAGCTCACCGAGAAGCTCATCGGGGACCTCACCTGGGAGGTTACCAAGTAACTCTCTTGGGAGCTCTCCTAGCCACTCACCAAATAGCTCACCAAGTAGCTCACCTAGGAGCTCTTATGGGAGCTCACCGATTAGCTCAAGTTGAGCTCACTCGGGAGCTTGTCGAGTAACTCACCTAGGAACTTACCTAGGAGCTTTCCTAATAGCTCACCTTACCAACTCACATTGAGCTCACCTTATGAACTCACCTTGAGCTCATCTGGTAGCTTGCATGTAAGCTCACCTAAGAGATTGCCGACAAGATTACCTTTGAGCTTACCTGGGAGCTCACCGAGTAGCTCACCTAAGAGCTTAGTTTGGATCTTGTCACGTAGCTCACCTAGAAGCTTGTCGAGTAGCTTGACTTGAGATTTCCCGAAACTAACCTAGGACCTCACCGACAGATCACCTTGCCAACTCACCTTGTGCTCACCTAGGAGCTGCTGAGTAGCTCAACTTGAGCTCGCTCTAAAACTCGTCAAGTACCTCACTTGAAAACTCACATGGGAGCTTACCTGGCAGGTCACCTTGATAACTAGCATGGGAGCTCAACTATCGGCTTGCCTTGCCGGCTCACTTTTAGCTTCTTCGAGGAGCTCACCTTGCCAACTCACCTTGATCTCATCTTGTATTTCACCTCAAAGTTCGTCGTATAGCTCACCTAATAGCTCACCTAGGAGCTCACCGTGTAGCTCATCGATTAGGTTCACTTGAGTTTGCTTGTGAGCTCACTTAGTAGCTCATCGGGGACCTCACCTAGGAGCTCATAAAGTAGCTCACTTGGGAGCTCACCTAGTAGCTTGCCTAGGAGCTCACCAAGTAACTTAGTTGGGAGCTCACTTGGGAACTCACCAAGTAGCTCTCGAGTAGTTTGACTTAAGCTCACTTGAGCTTGTGAGAAGCTCATCGGGGACCTCAACTAGTAGCTCGCCAAGTAGCTGGATTCTGAGCTCACCTAGTAGCTCACTTGGGAGCTCACCGAATGGCTCACCAAGTATCTCACCTGGGAGCTCTTCTAGGAACTTTCCAATCAACTCGAGTTGAGCTCACCCAGGAGCTCATTAAGTAACTCACTTGGGAGCTCACCTAATAGCTCACCTTTCTAACTCACCTTGACCTCCCCTTAGAAACTTGCCTTGAGATCACCTTACCAACTCACCTTCTACGATCGGTAGCTCACATGTAAGCTCACCTTAAAGATTACTTGATAAGATCACCTTTGATCTTTCTGGGAGCTCACCGAGTAGCTCACCTATAATCTTGGTTGGGATCTTAGAAAGTAGCTTTCCCGGGAGCTTGTCAAGTAGCTCAACTTGAGCTTGATTAGAATATCACCTAGGAGCTCACCTTGCTAGCTCACCTTGAGCTCACCTAGGAGCTCACTGAGTAACTTGACTTGAGCTTGTCCAGGAGCTCGTCAAGTAGCTCACTTGAAAAATCACATGGGAGCTCACCTTACCAACTCACATGGGAGCTCACCTATCGGCTCGGCTTGACTCACCGAGGAGGTCACCTTACTAACTCACCTTGAGCTTGTCTAGTAGCTCACCTTGGAGTTCATTGAGTAGCTCTCCTAGTCCTTTAAGATCTCACACGGGAGCTCACCGAGTAGCTCACCGAGTAGGTTGACTTGATCTCACTAGTGAGCTCGATGATCGGCTCACCAGAGACCTCACTTGGGAGCTCACCAAGTAGCTCACCTATGATCTCACTGAATAACTCACCAAGTAGCTCACCTGGGAGCTTGTTGAGTAACTCACATTGGAACTCACCTAGGAGCTCACCTAATACTAACTCACCTTGAGCTCGCAAATAAGCTCACCTCGAGATTGATGATAATCTCACCTTTGAGCTCACCTAGGAGCTCACCGAGTAGCTCACCTAGGAGCTCGGCTAGGAGCTCATAAAGTAGCTTACCCAGGAACTCATCGAGCATCTCAACTTGAGCTTTCCCAGAAACTCACCTAGGAGCTCACCTAAGATCTCCCCTTGCCATCTTGCCTTGACCTCACCTAGGAGATCACCGAGTAGCTCGACTTGAGCTCACTTGGGAGCTCACCTATCAGCTCACCTTGAGCTTATCTTGTAGCTCACCTTGGATTTCATTGAGTAGATCACCAAGTAGCTCACTTGAGAGCTCACCTAACAACTTTCCTAGGAGCTCATTGAGTAGGTTGACTTAAGTTTGATTGTGAGCTTATTGAGTAGCTCACTAGGGACCTCACCTAGGAGCTCGCTAAGTAGCTCGGTTGGGAGCTCACCTAGAAGCTTACCTGGGAGCTCACCGAATAGCTCACCAAGTAGCTCACCTAGGAGCTCTTATGGGAGTTCACAAATTAGCTTGTTTAGAGCTCACCCAAGAGCTCATCAAGTAACTCATGTGGGAACTCACCTAGGATCTCACTGATGACTTACCTTGCTAACTCACCTTGACCTCACCTTACCAACTCACCTTGAGCTCACCTTTCTAACTCACCTTGAGCTCATCTAGTAGTTTTTATGTAAGCTCACATCAGAGATTTCCAATAATCTCACCTTTGAACTCACCAAGTAGCTCACTTGGAAGATTTCCTAACAGTCACCTAGAATCTCACCAAATAGCTTGCCATGTAGCTCACCTAGGAGCTCTTCTAAGAGTTCACAAATCAACTCAAGTTGAGCTCACCCAGGAGCTAGTCGAGTAACTCACATTGGAACTCACCTATGAGCTCACCAAATAGCTCACCTTGTCAATGCGCCTTGATCTCACCTTGCCAACTCACCTTGAGCTCACCTTGCTAACTCACCTTGAGCTCATCTGGTAGCTCACATGTAAGCTCACCTCATAGATTATTGACAAGATCCCTTTTGAGCTCAACTAGGAGCTCATCGAGTAGCTCACCTAGGAGCTCAGGTGGGAGCTCGAGAAGCAGCTCACCCAGGAGCTCGTCACAAATAGCTCAACTTGTGCTTACCTGAAAAATTACCTAGGAGCTCACCCTATTAGCTCACCTTGAGCTCACCCAGAAGCTCACCGAGAAGCTCAACTTGAGCTCACCCGAGAGCCTCGTAAAGGTGAGCTTACATGTGAGCTACTAGATGAGCTCAAGGTGAGTTGGTAAGGCGAGCTTAAGGTGAGTTCACAAGGTGAGCTGTCGGAGTGAACTCCCAGGTGAGTTCCAAGGTGAGTTACTCGATGAGATCTAGGTGAACTCAACTAGAGCTAATCGGTGAGCTCTATGTAAGTTCCTAGGTGAGTTACTCGATGAGCTCTGGGTGAGCTAAAATTGAGCTGATCATCCAACTCTAAGAAGATCTCCCGGGTGAACTCCCAAGTGAGCTACTTGGTGAGCTTCCAAGTGAGGTCCTTGAAAAGCTCACAAGGGAGCTCAAGGTGAGTTGGCAAGGTGAGGTCCCAAGTGAGCTACTTGATGAGTAGCTCGATGAGCTACAGATGAGCTCAAGGTGAGTTAGCAAGGTGAGCTCCTCAACAAGATCAAGGTGAGTTGAGAAGCAAGCTCCCATGTGAGTTGGCAAGGTGTGCGTTAAAGCGAGCTCCCATACAAGTTTTTGAGTGAGCTACTTGATGAGCTCTTGGGTGAGCTCAAGTTGAGGTGCTCGGTGAGCTCATGGGTGAGCTCAAGGTGAGTTGGCAAGGTGAATTATAAGGTGACCTTCTAGTCAAGTTTTTGGGAAAGCTCAAGTCAAGCTACTCGACGAGCTCCTAGGTGACTTACTTCCTAAGCTCCCAGTCAAGTTCCTATGGGAGCTACTCGTTGAGCTCCCAAGCGAGCTCAAAGGTGAGCTTATTGATAATTTCTAAGGCAAGCTTACATGCGACTACAAGATGAGCTCAAGGTGAGTTGGCAAGGTGAGTTGGAAAGGTGAGTAGTCAAGCAAGCTCCTCGGTGAGTTTCGGGTAAGGTACTTGATGAGCTCCTCGGTGAGTTCAACTTAATCTGATCAAGTAAGCTCCTAAAAGAGTTCATAGATGAGATATTGGTGAGCTATTCAGTGAGCTCCTAGGTGATCTCCCAAGTGAGCTACTTGGTGAACTCCTAGGTGAGATTCCTGATGAGCTACTTGGCAAGCTCATAAGTGAGCTAATAGATGAGCTCAAGTCAACCTACTTGGTGAGGTACCAGGTGAGCTCCTAGGAAAGCTACTTGGTGAACTACTTGATAAACTCTAAGGAGAGCTACCAGAAAAAATCAAGGAAATTTGGAAAGGTGAGATCCTCAGTGAGGTCAAGGTGAGCTACTCATGGAGGTCAATGTGAGTTTTGGGCAAGCTACTTGATGAACTCTGGGCTAGCTCAAGTTGAGCTACTCGGTGAGCTCTAGGTGAGCTCAAGGTGATATGGAAAGCCAAGCTATCGGGCGAGCTCCCAAGTGAGTTTCAGAAATCTCAAGTCGAGTTACTCGACAAGCTCATGGGTGAGCTACATTACAGAGCTCGCCTAGCTTATATGTGAGCTACTAGATGAGCTCAAGGTGAGGTGGCAAGGTAAGCTCAAGGTGAGTTGGCAAGGTGAGCTCAAAGTGATTTTGGAAGGTGAGCTATCAGGTGAGCTCCTAGGTGAGTTCCGAATCAAGTTACTCAACGAGCTCCTAGGTGAGCTCAACTCGAGCTAATCAGCAAGCTCCTAGAAGAGCTCTAAGGTGATCTATTTGGAAAGCTTCTAGTTGAGCTTCTAGGACGAGCTCCAAAGTAATCTTCTTTGTGATTTCCCAGGTGAGGTCCCCAATGAGCTCCTAGGTAAGTTGTTAGATGAGCTCCCAAGCGAGCTATTAGGTGAGCTCCCAGGTGAGCTAATTAGTGACCTGGTCGATAAACTCCAAGGTGAGCTACCACAAGAGCTCAAGGAAAATTAGAAAAGTGAACTCCTCAGCAAGCTCAAGGTGAGTTCCAAGGCAAGCTAATAGTTGAGCTCCCATGTGAGTTGGTAAGGCGAACTGTTAGGTGAGATCTTATGCATGTTTTTAGGTGAGTTGCTTAACGAGATCCTAGGTGAGCATAACTTGAGCTACTCGATGAGCTCCTATGCAAGCTCAAGGTGAGCTGGCAAGGTGAGATGTTAGGTGAGCTCCCATGATATTTTATGGGTAAGCTCAAGTCGAGCTACTTGATGAGCTCTTGTGTGAGCTACTTACCGAGCTCCTAGTCGAGTTTCTAGGTGAGCTGTTCGAGGAGCTCCAAGCCAAGCTCAAAGGTGAGCTTATTAGAAATCTCTGAGGTGAGCTTACATGTGAGCTAATAAATGAGCTCAAGGTGATTTGGTAAGGTGATCTCAAGTTGATTTGGTAAGGAAAACTATCAGGTGAGCTCCCAGGGGAGTTTCCAGGTGAGTTACTTGATGAGCTCCTAGCCGAGCTCAACTCGAGCTGATCAGTGAGCTCCTAGGAAAGCTACTTGGAGAGCTATTTAGCAAGCTCCCAAGCAAGATGTTAGATGAGCTCCCAAGCAAGCTACTTGGAAAGATCCCAGGTGAGGTCCCCGACGAGCTACTCGGCGAGCTCCCGGGTAGGCTATTAGGTGATATCATATGTAAGCTGTCAGGTGAGCTACTTGGTGAGTTACTCGATGAAATATGAGGTGAGCTACAAGATGAGCTCAAGGTGAGTTTGTAAGGTGAGCTCCTTAGCAAGTTCAAGGCACACTGATAGGTGAGCTCCGATGTGAATTAGTAAGCTGAGCTAACAGGTGAGCTCCCATGTGAGTTTTTAGATGAACTACTTGATGAGCTCCTGGGTGAGCTTAAATTGAGATGCTCAATGAGATCCTATGCAAGCTCAAGGTGAGATGGCAAGGAGAGCTATCAGGTGAGCTCCCAGGTGATTTTTTGGGTAAGCTCAAGTCATGCTACTCGAGTAGCTTTTGGGTGAGCTACTTGTCGAGCTCCCATCTAAGCTCCTAGATGAGCTTCTTAGTGACCTCCCAGGTGAGCTTGTCGGTATTCTCTGAGGTGAGCTTACATGTGAGCTACCAGATGAGCTTAAGGCATGTTGGCAAGGTAAGTTCATAAGGTGAGTTGTCGGAGTGAGCTCCCAAGAAAATTTACAAGGAGTTACTTAACGAGCTCCCAGATAAGGTCAACTCGAGCTGATCGGCAAGATCTAAGAATAACTCCCAGTGAGTTACTTGGTGAGATTTTTTTGAGCTTCGGGAAACCCTGTTAGGCAAGTTCCAAGGTGAGAACCTTGTGAGTTACTCAACGAACTCTAAGGTAAGATACCAGATGAGATTAATGTGAGTTGGTATGGTGAGATCCTTAGTGAGCTCAAGGTGAGCTAGAAAGGTGAGTTAATAGGCAAGCTCCCATGTGAGTTTCGGGTGAGATGTCGAGTAAGCTCCCATGTGCATTTTCGTGTGAGTGCTTGCGAGTTCCTAGGTGGGCTCAAGTTGAGCAGCTCATCAATCTCATGGCTAGGCTTAAGGTGAGTTGGCAATGTGAGCTATTAAGAGAGCTCCTAGACATGCTCATGGTGAGTTCACAATGCGAGCTATTAGGAGAGCTCCCGGGTGAGTTTTAAGCAAACTCAAGTTGAGCTACTCACCGAGCTCCTAGGCGAGCTACTTACTTGAGCTCCTAGCTGATCTCCTAGGTGAGCTTCTTTGTGATCTCCTAGGTGAGATCAAAGGTGAGCTTATTGGTAATCTCAAAGGTGATCTTATCGGTAATCTCAAAGATGAGCTTATATGTAAGCTACCAGCCAATTTGTTAGGTGAACTCCTAGGTGAGTTATTCGATGAGCTCCCAGGTGAGCTAAACTCGAGATGATTAGTGAGCTCACAGAAGAGCTCCTAGGTGAGCTACTTGGTGAGCTATTCGGTGAGCTTCTAGATGAGCTGCTAGGCAAGCTCCCAAGTGAGCTACTTTTCGAGCTCACAGGCTAGGTCCATAGCAAGCTACTCGGTGAGCTCACATGTGAGCTCAAGTCATATTCCTCGGCGAGTTACTTGGTGAGCTCCTAGGAGAGCTCTAAGGAGAGCTACCGGGTGAGCTCCCAGGTGAGATATTAGGTGAGTAACTTGGTGAGATACTCGACGAAATTTGAGGTGAGCTACCAGACGAGCTCAAGGTGAGTTGGCAAGGTGATCTCCTCATTGAGCTCAAGACAAGCTCATAAGGTGAGTTGAAAGGTGAGCTCCCATGTGAGTTGGCAAGGTGAGTTGTTAGGAGAGATCTCATATGAGTTTTGGGTGAGCTTCTTAATGAGCTCCAGTGTGAGTTCAAGTCGAGCTCACCGGGTGAGCTCAAGGTGAGTTGAGAAGGTGAGCTCCTAGCTGAGTTTCTAGGTAAGCTAAAGTTGAGCTACTTTACGAGCTCTGGGTGAGCTACTTGCTAAACTCCCAGCCAAGCTCCTAGGTGAGCTGCTCGGTGAGCTCCCAAGTGAGCTCAAAGGTGAGCTTTTCAGAATCTTTGAGGTGAGCTTACATGTAAGCTACCAGATGAGCTTAAGGTGAGTTAGTAAGGTGAGCTCAAGGCGAGTTGGTAATGTGAGTTATCAGGTAAGATCCTAGGTGAGTTCCTAGGTGAGTTACTTGACAAGCTCCCAAGTGATCTCAACTTGAGCTGATCGGTGAGCTCTAAGAAGAGCTCCTAGGTGAGCTACTTGGCGAGTTATTCGGTGAGCTCCTAGGTGAGATGCTTGAAAGCTCCCAAGTACGCTACTTTGCGAGATCCTAGGTGAGGTCCCTAGTGAGCTACTCAATGATCTCACAAGCGAGCTCAAGTCAACCTACTCAGCGAGCTACTCGGTGATCTCCCAGGTGAGCTGTTAGATGAGCTCCCATGTGAGCTACTTGGTGAGATTCTCGATGAACTCTAAGGTGAGATACCAGATGAGCTTAAGGAAAGTTAGCAAGGTGAGCTTATAAGTGATCTCCCATGTGAGTTTTGGGCCATCTGTCGGGTGAGCTCCTAAGAAAGTTTCTAGGTGAGCTCTAGGAAAGTTTCTAGGTGATCTCAAGTCAAGTTGCTTGATGAGCTCCTAGCTGAGCTCCTAGGTGAGTTTCTTGGTGAGCACCAAGGTGAGGTCAAAGGTGAGCTTGTCGGCAATCTCTGAGGTTAACTTACATGTGAGCTACTAGATGAGCTCAAGGTGAGTTGGTAAGGTGAGATCAAGGTGAGTTGGTAAGGTGAGCTCAAAGTGAGTTGGTAAGGTGAGATGTCAAGTGAGCTCCTAGGTGAATTCCTAGGAAAGTTACTCAATTAGCTCCCAAGAAAGCTCAACTTGAGCTAATCAGTGAGCTCCTAGAAGAGCTCCAAGGTGAGCTACTTGACAAGCTATTCGTTGAGCTCCTAGGTGAGCTATTAAATAAGCTCCCAAGAAAGCTTGTTAGTGAGCTCTGGTGAGGTCCCCACCAAGCTGCTTGGCAAGCTCCAAAGAGATCTCAAGTCAACCTGCTCAATGAGCTCTGAGGAAAGCTATTAGGTTATCTCCCAGCCAAGATACTTGGTGAGCTACTCGAAAAACTATGAGGAGAGCTACTAGATGAGCTAAAAGAGTTGGCAAGGTGAGCTCCTTAATGAGCTCAAGGTGAGTTGGAAAGGTGAGATCCCATGTGAGTTGGAAAGGTGAGGAGTTAGGTGAGTTCCCATGTGAGTTTTTGCTGAGCTACTTGATGAGATCCTAGTTGAGCTTAAATCAATCTTCTCGAGAGCTCCTCATCGAGCTCAAGGTAAACTGGAAAGGTGAGATATCAAGTGATCTCTCGGGTGAGTTTCTAGGCAAGCTCAAGTTGAGATACTCAAGAATATCTCCCAAGTGAGCTACTTGGTGAGCTCTCATGTGAGGTCCTTGGTGAGTAGATCGGTGAGCTCAAGGTGAGCTCCCGGGAGAGCTACTTTGTGAGCTACCTGGATGAACTCTAAGGCAAGCTATCGAGATGAGCTAAAGGAGAGTTGGAAATGTGAACTCCTTAGTGAGCTCAAGGTGATCGACAAGGAAAGCTAATAGGTGAGATCCTATGTAAGTTGGAAAGGTGAGATGTCGGTGAGCTCCCATGTGAATTTTCCATGAGCTTCTTAATGAGCTCTCGGTAGAGCTCAAGTTGAGCTACTTGGTGAGCTCCAAGGTGAGCTCAAGGAAAGCTGGCAAGGTGATCTCCTAGGTGAGTTTCGAGAAAGCTCAAGTCGAGCTACTTGACAAGCTCCTGGTGAGCTACTTGTAGAGCTCCCGGCCAAGCTCATAGGTGAGCTAATCGGTGACCTCCGGGTGAGCTCAAAGGTGAGCTCATAGGTAATCTACGAGGTGAGTTTATATGTGAGCTACCGAGATGAGCTTAACGTGAGTTGGCAAGGTGAGCTCAAGATGAGTTAGTAAGGAAAGATCAAGGTGAGTTAGCAAGGTGAGGTTTCCTTCAAGCTCCCAGTGATTTCCTAGGTGAGTTACTTGACAAGCTCCTAGGTGAGCTCAACTCGAGTTGATCGAGAGAAATTCTAGAAGAGATCCAAGGCAACCTACTTGGTGAGCTATTCGGTGAGCTCCCAGGTGAGCTACTAGGTGAGATCCTAGGCAAGTTGTTTGACGAGCTCCTAGGTGAGGTCCCTAGTAAGCTGATTGGTGAGCTCACAAGTGAGCTCACAAGAAAGCTCAGGTCAACCTACTCGAGTGAGCTGCTCAGTTAGCTCCCAAGTGAGCTCCCAGGTGAGTTACTAGGTGAGATCCTAGGCAAGTTATTTCACGAGCTCCCAGGTGAGGTCCCTAGTAAGCTGATTGGTGAGCTCACAAGAAATCTCAAGTTAACCTACTCGGTGAGTCTGTTAGGTGAGCACCCAGTGAGCTACTTGGTGAGCTACTTGATGAACTCGAGGTGAGCTATCGACGTGAGCTCCTTAGTGAGTTCAAGGTGAGTTGGCAAGGCAAGATGATAAGTGATTTCCCATGTGAGTTGGTAAAGGAGCTTTTAGGCAAGCTCTAATGAAATTTTTGGGTGATCTTCTAGACGAGCTCCCGGGAGAGCTCAAGTTGAGCAGCTCGATGAGCTCCTAGGTGAGCTCAAGGTGAGGTAGTAAGGTGATCTAGCAAGGTGAGCTGGAAAGGTGATCTATCGAGATGAGCTCCTAGGAAAGTTTTTTTAAAATCTCAAGTCAAACTTCTTGATGAGCTCCTACATGTGTTTCTTCTTTGAGATCCCGGTGAGTTCTAGGTGAGCTACTTGGTGAGCTACCAAGAAAGCTCAAAGGTGATCTTGTTAGTACTCTCTAATGTGAGCTACCAAATGAGCTTAAGGTGAGTTAGAAAGGTGACCTCTAGAAAGTTAGTAAGGCAAGATTTCGGGTGAGCTCCAAGGTGAGTTCCCGGGTGAGTTACTCGATTAGCTCTCGGGTGAGGTCAACTCAAGCTGATCGTTAAGCTCCGAGAAGAAGAGCTCCTAGGAGAGATACTTGGTGAGTTGTTCATTGAGCTCCTAGGTGTGCTTCTAGGTGAGTTCCTAAGTGAGCTACTTCACGAGCTCCCAGGTGAGGTCCTCGGTGAGCTCATAAGCAAGCTCAAATTAACCTACTCGGTGAGCTTCTCGGTGATCCCCTAGGTGACGTACTCGATGAACTCCAAGGTGAGCTTTGCGATGAAGTTTGATGTGAGCTACCAGATGAGCTCAATGTGAGTTGTTAAGGTGAGCTCCTCACTAAGCTCGAGGTGAGCTAACAAGGTAATCTCCCATGCGAGTTTAAGGTGAGTCATCAGGAAAGCTCCCATGCGTGTTTTTAGGTGAACTACTTTACAAGCTCCCGAGAGATCTCAAGTCATACTACTCGTGAGCTCCTAGGTGAGCTCCTAGATGATCTATTGGGTGAGCTCCTATGTGAGCTATTGGGAAAGCTATTGGGTGAGCTCGGGTGAGTTGTTAGGCAAGATTTGACATGAAAAATTTGGTGAGCTACTCGATGAACTCGAGGTGAGCTTCTAGATGAGATTAAGGCGAGTTGGGGCAAGGTGAGCTCCTCATTGAGCTCAAGGCAAGCTGGCAAGGTGAGTTAAAAGGTGATCTCTCATTTGAGTTGGAAAGGTGAGCTATCGGAGAGCTCTTATATGAGTTTTAGGGTGAGCTGCTAGATGAGCTCCTACGCGAGCTCAAGTCGAGTTACTCGGTGAGCTCCTCTGGTGAGCTCAAGGTCAGCTAAGAAGGTGAGCTCCTAGATGAGTTTTCGGGAAAGTTGAGCTGCTTTATGAGCTCCTAGGTGAGCTACTTGCCAAGCTCCCAGCTGAGCTCCTAGGTGAGCTACTCGGTGAGTTCCCAAGTGAGATCAAAGGTGAGACTTTCGGTAATCTCTGAGGTGAGCTTACATGTAAGCTACCAGATGAGCTTAAGGTGAGTTGGCAAGGTGAGCTCAAGGTGAGTTGGTAATGTGAACTGTCAGGTGAGCTCCTAGGTGAGTTCAGGTGAGTTACTCAAAAATCGTCTAGGTGAGCTCAACTCAAGATGATAGGTGAGCTCCGAGAAGAGCTCCTAGGTGAGCTACTTGGTGAGCTATTCGGTGAGCTCCCAGGTGAGATGATTATAAAGCTCCCAAGAAAGATACTTGGCGAGCTCCTAGGTGAGGTCCCCTGGCGAGCTACTTAGTGAGCTCACAAGTGAGCTAAAGTTAACCTACTCAGCGAGCTACTCGGTGAGCTCCCAAGTGAGCTACTTGCGTAGCCACTTGATGAAATCCGAGGTGAGCTACTAGATGATCTTAACGTGAGTTGGAAAGGTGAGATGGTAAGGTGAGCTGATAGGTGATCTCCCATGTAATTTTTGGGCAGTGTCAGGCGAGCTCCTAGGTGAGTTTCTGGATGAGCTCAAGTCAAGTTGCTTGATGAGCTCTCGGGTGAGCTACTTGCTAAGCTCCCGAGAAGAGCTCCTAGGTGAGCTGCTCTCGAGTGAGCTCCCAAGTGAGGTCAAAGGCTAGTTTGTTGGTAATCTACGAGGTGAACTTACATGAGAGATACCAGATGAACTCAAGATGAGTTGGCAAGGTGAGCTCAATGTGAGTTGGTAAGGCTAGCTCAAGGTGAGTTGAGAAGGTGAGCTTTTAGGTGAGCTCCTAGGTAAATTCCTAGGTAAGTTACTCGATGAGCTCCTAGGTGAGCTCAACTTGAGCTGATCGGTGAGCTCCCTAAGAGATCCATTGTGAGCTACCGGACGAGCTATTCGGTGAGCTCCCAAGTGAGCTGTTAGACAAGCTCCTAAGCAAGCTTCTTGGTGAGCTCCCAAGTGAGGTCCCCAATAAGCTTCTCGGCAATTTCACAAGTGAGCTCAAGTCAAACTACTCGGTGAGATCTAAGGAAATCTATTAGGTGAGCTCCTAGCAAAGTGCTACTTGATGAGCTACTCCAAAACTCTAAGGTGAGCTACTAGATGAGCTAAAAGAGTTGGCAAGGTGAGATCCTTAGCGAGCTCAAGGTGATCGACAAGTCAAAATGATAGGCAAGCTCCCATGCAAGTTGGCAAGGAAAGCTGTCAGGTGAGCTCCCATGTGAGTTTTTGAGTGAGCTATTTGATGAGCTCCTAGTTGAGCTCAAGTCAAGCTACTCAGAGAGCTCCTAGTCGAGCTCAAGGTGAGCTAGAAAGCTAAGCTATCAGGTGAACTCCCGTGTGAGTTTCTAGGAAAGCTCAAGTCAAGATACTCTAAGAAAAGCTCCCAAGTGAGCTACTTGGTGAACTCCCATACAAGGTCACTGGTGAGTAGATCGGTGAGCTCGAGGTGAGCTCTCAGGATAGCTACTTTGTTAGCTGCTTAATGAACTCTAAGGCAAGCTACTAGATGAGCTCAAGGTGAGTTATAAAGGTGAACTCCTCAGCGAGCTCAAGGTGAGCTGGAAAGGAAAGTTGATAGGTGAGCTCCCATGTTAGTTAGCAAGGTAAGATGTCAGGCAAGCTCTCATGCAAGTTTTCTAGTGAGCTTCTTGATGACCTCTTTGGTGAGCTCAGGTTGAGCTGCTCAGTGAGCTCCTGGGAAAGCTCAAGGTGAGCTCCAAGGTGAGTTTCTTGGCAAGCTCAAGTTGAGCTACTTGTTGAGCTCCTAGGTGAGCTACTTTTTGAGATCCCAGTTGAGCTCCTAGGTGAGCTACTCAGTGAGCTCTCGGGTGAGCTCAAAGGTGATCTTGTAGGTAATCTCGAGGTGGGCTTATATGCGATATACCGATGAGATTAAGGTTAGTTGGTAAGGAAAGATCAAGACGAGTTAGTAAGGCAACCTCAAGGTGAGTTAGTAAGGTGAGGTGTCATGTGAGCTCCGAGGTGAGTTACTTGACAATCTCCCGAGTGAACTCAACTCAAGTTGATCGGAGAACTCCCGTAAGATCTCCGAGGTGAGCTACTTGATGAGCTATTCAATGAGATCCTAGGTGAGCTATTAGGTGAGCTCCTAGGAAAGATGTTTGGTGAGCTCCGAGTGAGGTCCCCAAAGAAGTTGATTTACAAGCTCACAAGAAAGCTCAAGTCAACCTACTCGGTGAGCTGCTCGGTTAGCTCCCAAGTGAGCTATTAGGTGAGCACCTAGGTGAGCTACTTGGCAAGATACTTGACGAACTCTAAGGTGAGCTATTAGACAAGCTTAAGGCAAGTTGACAAGGTGAGCTCCTCAGCGAGTTCAATGTGAGTTGGCAAGGTGAGTTGATAAGTGAGTTCCCATGTGAGTTGGAAAGGGGAGCTATTAGGCAAGCTCTAATGTGAGTTTTGGGTGATCTTCTTGATGATCTCACGGGAGAACTCAAGTTGAGCTGCTCGGTGAGGTCCTGGGTGAGCTCAAGGTGAGATGGTAAGGTGAGCTAGTAAGGCGAGCTCGCAAGGTTAGCTGTCAGACAAGCTCCCATGTGAGTTTCTTAGAAATCTCAAGTCAAACTTCTTAATGAGATCCTATGTGAGTTGCTTGCCAAGATCTTAGCCGAGCTCCTAGGTGAGCTACTCGGTGAGCTCTCAGGAGAGCTCAAAGGTGAGCTTGTCGGTACTCTCTGATGTGAGCTTACATGCAAGCTACCAAATGAGCTTAAGGTGAGTTGGAAAGGTTAGCTCTAGTGATTTGGTAAGGTGATATTTTATGTGAGCTCAAAGGTGAGTTCCCAAGTGAGTTACTCGATGAGCTCCCAAGTGAGGTCAACTCAAGCTAATCATCGAGCTCCAAGAAGAGATCCTAGGAGAGCTACTTGGTGAGTTTTTTGTTGAGCTCCTAGACAAGCTACTAGGTGAGCTCCTAAGCAAGCTACTTCATGAGTTCCTAGATGAGGTCATCGGTGATCTCACAAGTGAGCTCATAAGCGAGCTCAAGATGAACTCTGAGGTGAGCTTTGCAATGAACTCTAAGGCAAGCTACCAGATGAGATCAAGGTGAGTTGGTAAGGTGAGCTCCTCACTGAGCTCAAGGTGAGCTAGCAAGGTGAGCTCCCATGTGAGTTTTGGGTGAGCTATCAAGTAAGCTCCCATGTATGTTTTTGGGTGAACTACTTCACAAGCTCTTGGGTGAGCTCAAGTTGAGCTTCTGAATGAGTTCCTAGGTGAGCTCAAGGTGAGATATCAAGGAGAGCTATTAGGCAAGCTCCCAGGTGAGTTTCTGGGAAAGCTCAAGTCGAACTCCCGATCGATCTCCTAGGTGAGCTCCCAAGTAAGCTCAAAGTTGAGCTTTTGGAAATCTCTTAGGTGAGCTTACATGTGAGCTACCATATGAGCTCAAGGCAAGTTGGCAAGGTGAGCTCAACTTGAGCGATCAAAGATCTCCCGTGAAGAACTCCTGGGAGAGCTACTTGGTGAGCTGTTCATTGAGCTGCTAGATGAGATCTCAAGTGAGCTACTTGGTGAGCTCCTAGGTGAGGCCCCCCGAGTAAGCTACTCGGTGAGCTCATAATTGAGCTCTCAAGTAAGATCAAGTCAACCAAATCAGTGAATTGCTCAAAGTGAGTTTCTAGATGAACTCCGAGGTAAGCTATCGATGATCTCAAGGTGAGTTGGCAAGGTGAGCTCAGTGAGCTCAATACAAGATGGAAAGGTGAGCTCCCTTGTGAGTTTTTTAGGAAAGATGTCAGGTGAGCTCCCATTAAAGTTTTTAAGTGAGCTATTTGATAAGCTCTCGGGTGAACTCAAGTTAAGCTGCTCAGTGAGCTATTTTATAAAGGAGTTGTCAGGTGAGCTCCAGGCAAGTTTGAAAGAAAGCTTAAGTTGAGTTACTCGATGAGATGCTAGGTAAGCTGCTTGTTGAGCTCCTAGCCAAGCTCCTAGGTGAGCTACTTAGTGAGCTCACAAGTGAGCTCAAAGGTGAGCTTGTCGAAATATTTGAGGTGAGCTTACATGTGAGCTACTAGATGAGCTCAAGGTGAGTTGGCAAGGCAAGCTCAAGGTGAGTTGGAAAGATGAACTAGAGGTGAGTTAGCAAGGTGAGTGTCATTGCACTCCCAAGTGAGTTACCAGGTGATTTACTTAACGAGCTCCCAAGTGAGCTCAACTCGATCTGATCGATGAGCTCCCAGAAGAGATCCCATGCAAGCTACTTGGTGAGCTATTCGGTGAGCTCCTAGGTGAGCTGCAAGGTAAGCTACTAAGTGAACTACTTGGTGAGCTCCCAGGTGAGGTCCCTGATGAGCTGCTCGGTGAGCTCACAAGAAAGCTCAAGTCAACCTACTCGGTGAACAACTCGGCGAGCTCCCGGCGAGCGGTTAGGTGAACTCCCAAGCCTGCTGTTAGGAAAACTCCTAGGTGAGCTACTTGGTGGGCTGTTTGGTGATATTATAGGTGAGATCTCAAGTGAGATATTTGGCGACGAGCTCCCAAGCGAGGTCCCCGGCAAGAAGTTGCTTAGTGAGCTCACAGGTGAGCTCTCAACTTAGCTCAAGTTAACCTAATCGGTGAACTCCTCGGTGAGTTGATAGATGAACTCTAAGGTGAGATACCAGATGATCTCAAGGTGAGTTAGTAAGGTGATCTCCTTAGTGAGCTCAATGTGAGATGGCAAGGAAAGCTCCTTGTAAGTTTCGGGTGAGTTTTAGGTCACCTCCCATTCAAGTTTTCAGTGAGCTTCTTGATAAGCTCTTGCGTGAGCTAAAGTCAAGTTACTCGGTGACATCACGGGAAAGCTGGCAAGGGGAGTTGTCGGGGAAAGCTCCCAAGTAATTTTCTAGGCAAGCTTAAGCCGAGCCTGCTCGACTAGATCCTAGGCAACCTACTTGTTGAGCTCACATCCAAGCTCCTAGGTGAGCTTCTCGGTGAGCTCCCAGGTGAGCTCAAAGGTGAGCTTGTCAGAAATATTTGAGGTGAGCTTACATGTGAGCTACCAGATGAGATCAAGTTGAGTTGGCAAGGTGAGCTCAAGGTGATTTGGTAAGATGAGCTCAAGGTGAGTTATTAAGGTGAGCTATCAGCTGAGCTCCCAAGTGAGTTCCTAGGTGAGTTACTTGATGAGTTCCTATGAAAGCTCAACTTGATCTCGATCAGCAATATCCGAAGAAGAGGTTCCAAAAGAGCTACTTGGCGAGCTATTTGGTGAGCTCCTAGGTGAGTTGTTAGGTAAGCTCCCAAGTGAGATACTTGGTGAGCTCCTAGGTGAGGTCCTTGGCAAGCTGCTCGGTGAGCTCACAAGCAAGCTCAAGTCAACCTACTCGAGTGAGTGGTGCTCGGTGAGCTCCCCAGGCTTGTTGTTATGTGAACTCCTAGGTGTGTTACTTTTTGAGCTTCTCGACGAGTTCAAGATGAGTTGGCAAGGTGAGCTACTTGACGACCTCCCGGGTGAGCTCAAGTTGAGCTACTCGGTGAGCTCCTGGGTGAGCTCAAGGTGAGCTAGCAATGTGAGTTGTCAGTGAGCTCCCTAGGTGAGTTTTCGAGTAAGCTCAAGTAGAGCTACTTGACAAGCTCTTGGGTAAGCTGCTTATCGAGCTCTTAGGTGAGCTACTCGGTGAGCTCCTAGGTGAACTCAAAGGTGAGCTTGTTGGTAATCTCTAAGGTGAGCTTACATACAAGCTACCAGATGAGCTCAAGGTGAGTTGACAAGGTGAGCTCAAGGAAAGTTGGCAAGGCGAGCTTAAGGTGAGTTCACAAGGTGAGAGGTGAACTCCCGAGTGAGTTTCCATGTGAGATACTTGATGAAATCCTAGGTGAGCTACTTGACAAGATCTCAGCCAAGATCCTAAGCGAGATGCTCGGTGAGCTCCTAGATAAGCTGCTTGGCGAGCTCGAAGGTGATCTACTCGCTGCGCTCCTAAGTGAGCTACTTAGCATGTTGTTCGGAAAGCTTCCCGATGAGCTGCTCACTAGTGAGTTACTTCAGGGTGAGCTACTCAATGAGCTCTCAAGTGAGCTCAAGTTGAGCTTCTTGGTGAGTTCTAGAAGAGCTCCCAGTGAGTTACTACATAAGCTCCCGGTGAGGTCCCAAATGAGCTACTCCGTGAGCTCCCAAGCGAGCTGCTTGGTGATCTACTCGGTAAGCTCCTTGGTGAGCTACTTAGAGAGATCCCAGCCAAGTTGATCCGTGAGCTCCCAGGGTGACCTACTTGGTGAGCTCCTAGGTAAGCCGCTTAGCGAGCTATTCAAGTGAGCACCAAGGCAAGCTCTTTGGTAAGCTTCTCTAGGGTGACCTTGCTAGTAATATTTGAGGTGAGCTTATAGGTGAGCTATTAGATGAGTTGGCAAGGTGAGTTTCTAGGTGAGCTACTCAATGAGCTACTAAGGGTGTTACATGGAGAGCTTTCGTGTGAGCTCCCAAGAGAGATACTCGACAAGCTGCGTTGTAAGCTACATAGCAAGTTGTTAGGTGAGATGTTAGGTGTGGTCCTAGGTGAGATGCTCGATGAACTCTGAGGTGAGCTTATAGGTGAGCTACCAGATGAGCTCAAGGTGAGTTTATAATGTGAGCTCCTTAGCGAGCTCAAGGTGAGTTGGCAAGGCGAGCTCCCAGGTAAACTTCTAAGTGAGCTACTCAATGAGCTCTTGGGTAAGATGGTTGGTGAGCTAGAAGGTGAACTCCTTGATGAGCTCCTAGGAAAGCTCCTATATGAGGTCCCCCGAAAAGTTATAAGGTGAGTCCCAATGTGAGTTTTTGGGTGAGTTATTTGATGAGCTCAGGTGAGCTCAAGTTGAGCTTCTCGGTGAGCTCCTAGGTGAGCTCAAGGTGAGCTGACAAGGTGAGATGTCAAGTGAGCTCCTAGGTGATTTTATGGGTAAACTCCGGTTTAGCTACTCGATGAGCTCCTAGGTGAGCTGCTTGCTGAGCTCCTAGTTGACCTCTTAGGTGAGCTCCCAAGTGAGCTCAAAGGTGAGCTTTTTGGTAATATTTAAGGTGAGCTTATATGCGAGCTACCAGATGAGCTCAAGGTGAGTTGGCAAGGTGAGCTCAAGGAAAGTTGGTAAGGTGAGCTCAAGGTGAGTTAGTAAAGTGAGCTCAACTTGATATGATTAGTGAGCTCGAAGAAGAACTCCAAGGTGAGCTACTTTGCAAGCTGTTTGGTGAGCTGCTAGGTGAGTTACTACATGAGTTCCCAAGCAAGCTACTTGGCGAGCTCCTAGTTGAGGTCCTCGATAAGCTATTCAAAGCAAGCTCACAAGTAAGCTAAAGTCAACCTATTTGGTGATTGGTTTTGTTAGCTCTCAAGTGAGATACTTGGTGATCTCCTAGGTGAGGTCCTTAGTGAGTTGGTCGGTGAGCTAGCAAGTGAGCTCACAAGTGAGATCAAGTCAACCTACTCGGTGAGCTACTTGGTGAGCTCCCAAGAAAGCTCTTAGGTGAGATACTTAGTGAGCTACTCGACGAACTCTGAGGTGAGCTACTAGATGAGATCAAGGTGAGCTCCTCAACGAGCTCAAGGTGAGCTGGTAAGGTGAGCTGATAGGTGAGCTCCCATGTGATTTTCTAGGTGAGCTATTATCTGAGCTCACATGTGAGTTTTAGGGTGAGCTACTTGATGAGCTCCTAGGTGAGCTCAAGTTAAGTGTCTCAGCGAGCTCCTAGGAAAGCTCAAGGAAAGTTGGAAAGGCAAGCTATCAGGTGAGCTCCAAGGTGAGTTTCTCGGTAAGCTTAAGTCGACACCGCTGATGAGCTTCTAGGTGAGTTGCTTGCTGATCTCCTAAGTTAGATTAATTATGAGCTACCAGATGAGCTCAAGGTGAGTTGGCAAGGAAAGCTCAAGGTGATTTAGCAAGGTGAACTCAAGGTGAGTTGGCAAGGTGAGATGTTAGGTGAGCTCCTAGGTAAGTTACTCGATGAGCTCTTAGGTGAACTCAAATCGAGCTGATCGGTGAGCTCCCAGAAGAGCTCCTAGGTGAGCTACTTGGTGAGCTCCCAGGTGAGGTCCCCAATGAGCTACTTGGTGAGCTCACAAGTGAGCTCAAGTCAAGCTACTCGGCGAGCTATTTGGTGTGCTCTAAGTGACCTACTTGGCGAGATCCTAGGTGAAGTCCCTGGCAAGCTGCTCGGTGAGCTCACAAGTGAGCTCAAGTCAACCTACTTGGTGAGTTACTTGGTGAGCTCCTAGGTGAGCTATTAGGTGATCTCCCAGGTGAGCTACTTGGTAATCTACTCGATGAACTCCAAGGTGATCTACTAGATGAGCTTATGGTGAGTTGTTAAGGTGAGCTCCATAGTGAGCTCAAGGTGAGCTGATAGGTGAGCTCATATGTGAGTTTTTAGGTGATCTATTATGTGAGCTCACATGCAAGTTTTGGTGAGCTTCTTAATGAGCTCCCAGGTGAGCTCAAGTCAAGCTACTCAGTGAGCTCTATGGTGAGCTCAAGGTGAACTGGTGAGGAAAGCTGTCAGGTGAGCTACGACGTGAGTTTTTAGGTATGCTCAAGTTGAGTTGCTCGATGAGTTCTTGGGCGAGCCGCTACCGAGATCCTAGCCGAGCTCCTAGGTGAGCTTACATGTGAGTTCTTTGGATGAGCTCAAGGTGAGTTTCAAGGCAAGCTCAAGGTGAGTTAGCAAGGTGAGCTCAAGCTGAGATGTTAGCTAAGCTCCCAGGTGAGTTACTCGATGAGCTCCCGAGTGAGCTCAACTTGAGGTGATCGGCGAGCTCAAAAGAGCTCCCAGGTGAGCTACTTTCTTGAGATATTTGGTGAGCTCCCAGGTGAGCTGCTAGGAGAGCTCCCAAGGGAGCTACTTGGTGAGCTCTAAGGAAAAGACCCTAGCGAGTTACTTGGTGAGCTCACAAGTAATATCAAGTCAACCTACTCGGTGAGCTACTCGATGAACTTTGAGGTGAGATACCATACAAGCTTAAGGAGAGTTGGTAAGGTGAGATCCTTAGTAAGCTCAAGGTGAGATGACAAGGTGAGCTAATAGGTGAGATCCCATGCAAGTTGGCAAGGTGAGTTGTTAGGTGAGCTCCCATGTGAGTTTTCGGGTGAGCTACTTGATGAGCTCATGGGTGAGCTCAAGTTGAGATACTTGGTGACCTCCTAGGTGAGCTCAAGATGAGTTGGCAAGCCCAACTATCAGGTGAGCTCCCAGGTGAGTTTCAGGGTAAACTCAAGTTGAGCTGTTTGATGACCTCCTGGGTGAGCTGAGCTGGCTGAGCTCCCAGCCAAGCTCCTAGGTGATCTACTTGGTGAGCTCCCAGGTGATCTCAAAGGTAATTTTATCAGTAATCTCTTAGTTGAGATTATAAGTGAGCTACCAGATGAGCTCAAGGTGAGTTGGCAAGGTGAGTTGTCAAGTGAGCTCCTAGGTGAGTTCCCAGGTGAGTTAATCGAAGAGCTCCTAGGTGATCTCAACTTGAACTGATCGGTGAGCTCCTAGAAGAGCTCCTTGGAGAGCTACTTAATGAGATGTTCGGTGAGCTCACAGACGAGGTGCTAGGTGAGCTATAAGGAAAGGTCCTCGGTGAGCTCACAAGTGAGCTCAATTCAACCTACTCGGTGAGCTACTCGATGAGATCTCAGGTGAGTGTTAGGTGAGCTCCAAGGTGAACTACTTGGCAAGTTGCTCGACATTATCTCGAGGTGAACTACTAGATGAGCTAGAGGTGAGTTCGCAAGGTGAGCTCCTCAGCGAGCTCAAGGCGAGATGACAAGGTGAGCTCGCATGTGAATTTCTAGGTGAGCTATCAGGTGAGCTCCCATGTGAGTTTTTGGGTGAGCTGCTTGATGAGCTCCTGGGTGAGCTCAAGTCAAGCTACTCGATGAGATCTGGGCCAGCTCAAGGTGAGATGGTAAGGTGAGATATGAGTTGAGCTTTAATGTGTTTTTCTAGGCAAGTTCGAGTCAAGTTGCTTAACAATCTCCGGGTGAGTTCCTTATCAAGCTCCCATCCATGCTTCTAGGTGAGGTGCTATGTGAGCTCCTAGGTGAGATCAAAGGTGAGCTTATCAACAATCTCTGAGGTGAGCTTACATGTAAGCTACCAGATGAGGTCAAGGTGAGTTGGCAAGGTGAGCTCCCAGGTGAGTTTCAAGGTGAGTTACTCAACAAGCTCCCGGTGAGCTCAACTCGAGCTGATCGGTGAGCTCCCAGAAGAGCTCCTAGGTGAGCTACTTGGTAAGTTATTCGGCAAGCTCCCAGGAAAGTTACTAGGTGAGCTCCCAAGTGAACTACTTGGAAACCTCCTAGGTGAGGTCCTCGGTGAGCTCACAAGTGAGATCAAGTCAACCTACTTGGCGAGATGCTCGGTGAGCTCCTAGGCTAGTTATTAGGTGAGATCCTAGGCGAGCTACTTGGTGAGCTACTAAATGGACTCGGAGGTGAGATACCAGACGAGCTCAAAGAAATTTGGAAAGGTGAGTTCCTCAAGCAAGCTCAAGGTGAGCTAGCAAGGTGAGCTGATAGGCAAGCTCCTATGTGAGTTAGCAAGGTGAGCAGTCAGGCAAGCTCCCATGTGAGTTTTCTGATTAGCTGCTTGATGAGCTCCTGGGTGAGCTTAAGTCGATCTGCTTGATGAGCTTCTGGGTCAGCTACTTATAAGCTCAAAGCTGAGCTCCTAGGTGAGCTACCTGGTGAGCTCTTAGGTGAGCTCAAAGGTGATCTTGTCGGTAATCTCTGAGGTGAGATTACATGAGATACCAGATGTGCTAAGGGTGAGTTATCAAGGCAAGCTCAAGGTGAGTTGGCAAGGTGAGCTTAAGATGATTTGGCAAGGTGAGCTATCCGGTGAGTTTCCGGTGAGTTCTAAGTTGAGTTACTCCACTAGCTTCGGTGAGCTCAACTTGAGTGTATCGGCGAGCTCCCAGAAGAGCTCCTAGGTGAGCTACTTGGTGAGCTCCCAGGTGAGCTGCTAGGTGAGCTCCCAAGTGAGCTACTTGGTGATCTCCTAGGTGAGGTCCTTTTCATGTTGTACGGTGATCTCATAAGTGACTCAATTCAACCTACTTGGTAAGCTCCCAGTGAGATGTTAGGTGAGCTCCCGGGTGATGTACTTGGTACACTACTCGATGAACTCTAAGATGACCTACCAAATGAGCTCAAGGTGAGTTGGCAAGTGAGCTCCTCAACAAGCTCAAGGTGAGTGATAGGTGACCTCCCTGGGTGAGTTGGTAAGGTTAGCTATCAAGAGATCTTCCATGTAAGTTTTTCGGGAAAGCCGCTTGATAAGCTCCTAGGAAAGCTCAAGTCGAGTGGCTTAGTGAGCTCTGGGTGAGCTCAAGGAAGAGCGGCAAGGTGATATGTCGGGTGAGCTCCCAAGAAAGTTTCCGGGGAAAGTTCAAGTCGAGCCGCTAAATGAGCTCTGGGCTAACTATATACCGAGCTCCCAACCGAGCTCCTAGGTGAGCTACTCAGTGGGCTACAGGCGAGCTCAAAGGTGAGCTTATCAACAATCTCTTAGGTGAGCTTACATGTGACCTACAAGACCTACTCAAGGTGAGTTGGAAAGGAAATCTCAAGGTAAGTTGGCAAGGCAAGCTCAAGGTGAGCTACCGGGTGAGTTCTCAAGTGAGTTACTCGATGAGTTCCTAGGTGAGCATAACTCGAGCTGATCAATGAACTCCCAAAAAAGCTGAGAGGCGAGATAATTTGTGAGCTATTTGGTGAGCTCCTAGGTGATCTCCAAAATGAGCTACTTGGCGAGCTACCAGGTGAGGTCCCCCGTGAGCTGCTCGGTGACCTCACAAGTGAGCTTAAGTCCACCTAATTGGTGTTCTACTTGGTGAGCTCCCAAGTAAGTTGTTAGGTTAGCTCATAGGCAAGCTGTTAGGTGAGCTACTTGGTAAGATGCTCGATGAAATTTGAGGTGAGCTACTAGAAAATCTCAAGGTGAGTTGGCAAGGTGATCTCCTCAACGAGCTCAAAGCAAGATCCCATGTGAGTTGGAAAGGTGAGCTTTAAGGTGAGTTCCAATGCAAGTTTTGGTGAGCTACTTGACGAGCTCTCGGGTGAGCTCAATTCGAGCTACTCAATGAGCTCCTGGGTGAGCTCAAGGCCGAGCTTCTCGATGAGCTCCTAGGTGAGCTACTTACTAAGCTTCATACCGAACTCCTAGGTAAGCTGTCATGTGAGCTCAAAGGTGATCTCTTCGATAATCTACGAGGTGCTCTTACATACGAGCTACCAGATGAGCTCAAGGTGAGTTAATAAGGTGAGCTCAAGGAGAGTTGGTAAGGTGAGCTATCAGGTGAGCTCCTAGGTGAGTTCCTAGGTGAGTTACTCGACGAGCTCCTAGGTGAGCTCAACTCAAGCTGATTGGTGAGCTCCCAGAAGAGCTCCTAGGCGAGCTACTTGGTGAGCTATTCGGTGAGCTCCCAGGAAAGCTGCTAGGAGAGCTCCCAAGGGAGCTACTTAGTGAGCTCCCAGGAAAGGTCCCCAAAGAGCTACTCGTTGAGCTCACAAGTGAGATCAAGTCAACCTACTCGGCGAGCTACTCGGTGAGCTCCTAGATGAGTTGTTAGGTGAGCTACTTGGTGAGCTGCTCGAGGAACTATAAGGCAAGCCACCGAGATGAGCTAAAGGAGAGATGGTAAGGTGAGATCCTCAACAAGCTCAAGGTGAGCTGGTAAGGCAACCTATCAAGGTGAGCTGATAGGTGATCTCCCATGTAAGTTGGTAAGGAAAGCTATTAGGTGAGCTCCAATGCATGTTCTTTGGTGAGTTACCCGATGAGCTCCTGTGTGAGCTCAAGTCAAGCTACTTGGTAAGCTCCCGGGTGAGCTCAAGCAGAGTTAGCAAGGTGAGTTTTAGGTGAGCTCCAAGATGAGTTTCCAAGTAAGATCAAGTTGATCTACTTGATGAGCTTCTAGGTGAGCTACTTGTTGAGCTCCCAGATGAGCTCCTAGGTGAGCTACTCGGTGAGCTCATAGGCGAGCTCAAAGGTGATCTTATCGAGAAATCTCTCGGGGTGAGATTTCATGTGAGCTACCAGATGAGCTCAAGGTGAGTTGGTAAGGTGAGCTATCAAGTGAGCTCCTAGGTGAGTTCCTAGGTGAGTTACTTGACGAGCTCCCGTGTGATCTCAACTCGAGCTGATCGGTGAGCTCCCAGAAGAGCTCCCAGGTGAGCTACTTAGAGAGATGTTTGGTGAGCTCCTAGGTGAGGTGCTTGGTGATCTCCCTGTGTGAGGTCCCTGGTGAGCTCAAGTCAACCTACTCAGCGAGCTACTTGGTGAGCTCTCAGGAAAGCTATTAGCCAAGCTCCAAGATGGGATACTTGGTGAGCTACTCAACAAAATTTGAGGTGAGCTACTTAACGAGCTTAAGGCAAGTTGGCTATGTTAACTCCTTAATGAGCTCAATGCGATTTGATAAGGTGAGCTAGCATATGAGTTTTTGGGTGAGCTTCTTTACGAGCTCCTAGGTGAGCTCAAGTCAAGCTATTGGGTGAGCTGTTGGGTGAGCTCAAGGTGAGCTGGCAAGGTGAGTGGTCAAGCGATCTCTGATGCATGTTTCTGGGCAAGCTCAAGTTGAGCTACTCAACGAACTCGGGTGAGCTCCATACCGAGATCCCATCTGGGCTCCTAGGTGAGCTACTAGGTGAGCTCCCGTGTGAGTTAAAAGGAAACTTTGTCGGTAATATCTTAGAGAACTTAGATGCAAGCTACCAGATGAGGTCAAGGTGATTTGGTAAGGCGAGCTGTCAGGTGAGTTCCCAAGAAAGTTATTCGAAGAGCTTCCGTGTGAGCTCAACTTGAGTTGATCGATGAGCTCCTAGAAGAGCTCCCATGTGAGCTACTTGGCGAGCTATTTGGTGAGCTCCTAGGTGAGTTGTTAGGTGAACTCCTAGGTAAACTACTTAGTGAGCTCCTAGGTGAGCTACTCGGTGAGCTCACAAGTGAGATCAAGTCAACCTACTTGGTGAGATGCTTGGTGAGCTCCCAGGTGAGTTGTTAGGTGAGCTCACAGGTGAGCTACATGGAAAGCTACTCAATGAACTCCAAGGTGAGCTACCGGATGAGCTCAAGGTGATTTGGCATGGTGAGATCCTCAGTGAGCTCAAGGTGAGATGGTAAGGTAGGTTCCCATGTGAGTTAGCAAGGTGAGTGGTCAAGCGAGCTCCCATGTGAGTTTTTAGGTGAGCTACTTTACAAGCTCTAGGTGAGCTCAATTCGACCCGCTTGGTGAGATCTGGGTGAGCTCAAGGTGAGATGATAAGGTTAGTTGTCATGTAAACTCCAGGTAAATTTCTAGGCAAGCTCAATTAAATCTACTCGATGAGCTCATGTGACCTACTAGATGAGCTAAAGGTGAGTTGGTAAGGCAAGCTCGGGGTGAGTTTACAAGGTGAGCTTAAGGTGAGTTGGCAAGGTGAGCTATCAAATGAGCTTTAAGGCAAGTTCCAAGTTGATTTACTACACGAGTGCCTGTGCAAGCTCAATTTAAGCGTATCGGCAAGCTCCCTAAGAGATCCCGGGTGAGCAACTTGGTAATCTATTCGGTGAGCTCCCAGGTGAGCTGATAGGTGAGATCCCAAGCAAGCTACTTGGAAAACACCTAGGTGAGGTCCGCGACATGATACTCGGTGAGCCCACAAGTGACTCAAGTCAACCTACTTGGTGAGCTACTCGGTGAGCTCTCAAGCGAGCTCTTAGGTGAGTGTTAGGTGAACTACTTGGTGAGATACTGAAAACTCTAAGGTGAGCTACAGATGAGCTCAATGTGAGTAACTCACATGGGAACTCACCTAAGAGCTCACCTAATATCTTTCCTTATCAACTTACCTTGCTAACTCAACTTGAGCTCATCTCGGTAGCTCGCATATAAGCCCATCTCGTAAACAGCTAACAAGCTCACCTTTGACCTCACCTGGGAGCTCACTGAGTAGCTCAGCTAGGATCTTGACGGGACCTTGACAAGGAGCTCACCTAGGAGCAGGTCAAGCATCTTGACCTGATCTTACCTAGAAACTCACCTGGGAGCTCACCTGACAGCTCGCCTTATATGCTCACGTGAAAACTTACATGGTAGCTTGCTTGAGAGGTTGCAGCTTGCTAGCTCACCTTGAGCTCACTAAGGAGCTCACCTTGACAACTCACCTTGAGCTCATCTGGTAGCTCATGTCAAATTTTTTGAGTAGCTCGCTAAGTAGCTCACTGAGTAGCTCGCCGAGTAGGGTGTCTTGAGCTCGCTTGTGAGCTCACTGAGAAGCTTACCGGGAGACCTCACCTGGGAGCTCACTTACTAGATCACTTTGGAGCTCACTTAGCAACTCATCGAATAGCTCGTCATATAGCTCACTTGGGATCTCTTCTGGGAGCTCACTGATTAGCTCCGCTTGAGCTCACTAAGATCTTATCAAGTAACTCACTGGGAACTCGCCTGGGAGCTCTCCTGACAGCTCGCCTTGCTAACTTGCCTTGAGCTCACCATGCTAACTCACCTTGAGCTCTCCTTGCCATATACCCTTGAGCTCATCTATTAGCTTGCATGTAAGCTCACCTAAAATATTGTCAACAAGCTCCATTGGGAGCTCGGTGAGTAGCTCACCTAGGAGCTTAGCTTGGAGCTAGAGTGGTGTAAGCAGCTTGCCCAGAGTTCCTCGAGTAGCTCGAGTTGATCTTTCCATGAAACTCAACTAGGAGGTCACCCGATAGCTCACATTTCCAACTCACCTTGAACTCACCAAGGAGCTCAACAAGAAGCTAAACTTGAGCTCACATGAGAGCTCATAAAGTAGCTCACCTTGTGAACTCACATGGGAGCTCACCTATCATCTCTCCTTACCAGCTCACCTTGAGCTTGATGAGGAGCTAACTTGCTAACTCACCTTAACCTCACCAGCTAGCTCGCCTTGGATTTCTTTGAGTAGCTCACCAAGTAGTTCACCTTTGAGCACGCCAAGTAGCTTGACTTGAGCTTACTTGTGATCTTGCTAAGAAACTCACCAAAGACCTCCGCCTAGGAGCTCACCAAGTAGCTCGCTTAGGAGCTCACCTAGTAGCTCACCTAGGAGTTGGAAAATGAGCTCGCTTGATATCTCACCTTTCCAACTCACCTTGAGCTCATCTTGGAAACTCACCTTAAGCTCACCTTACCAACTCAGATTACCGATAAGCTTTCCTTTGAGCTCACTTGGGAGCTCACTAAGTAAATCACCTAGGAGCTCAGTTGAGATCTCGACAAGCATCTTGACTTGAGCTTACTGGACACTCACTTGGGATCTTTCCGATAGCTCACCTTGCCAAATTTCCTTGAACTCACCCAAGAGCTCACCTGAAAAGCTCAACTTGTGCTCACTCATGAGTTTGTCAAGCAGCTCACACGAAAACTCACATAAGAGCTTCCCGACATCTCACCTTGCCAAATCACGTGGGGGCTCACCTACAGCCTATCCTTTCCAGCTCACCTTGAGCTCACTAAGGAGATCACCTTACCAACTCACCTCGAGTTCATCTCGGTACCTTACCTCATAGTTCGCCGAGTAGCTTTCTAAGTTGCTCTCCTAGAGCTCACCTAACAGCTTCACCTGGGAGCTCACATAACAACTCACCGGGAGCTCGGTGAGTAGCTCACCAAGTAGGTTGACTTGAGCTCACTTGTGAGTTCACCCAAGAGCTCGTTAGGGACCTCTCTTGGGAGCTCGCCAAGTAGTTCACTTTGGGAGCTCACCTAGGAGTTTACCGAACAGGTTGATAAGTAACTCACATAGGAGCTATTCGGGATCTCACCGATTAGCTTTAAGTTGAGCTCACCGGAAGGTCATCGAGTAACTCACCTACGAACTCATTTGGGAGCTCACCTGATAGCTCACCTTACCAACTCACCTTGAGTTCACCTTGCCAACTCACCTTGAGCTCATCTGGTAGCTCGTATGTAAGCTCACCTCGAGATCACCAACAAGCTCACCCGGGAGCTCACCAAGTAGGTCATCTAAGAGCTCACTGGGAGCTAGGCAAGCGGCTCGGCCACAGAGATTGTTGAGAAGCTTGACTTGAGATTACCCAAAACTAACCCGGGAGCTCCACTAATAGCTTGCCTTACTAGCTCACCTTGAGTGAATCCAAGAGATTTTTGAGTAGCTTAACTTTAGCTTACCCTGGAGATCATCAAGTAGCTCACCTGAAAACTCACATGGGAGCTAACTTGATAGCTCACCTTACCAACTCACATGGGAGCTCA
Source organism: Taxus wallichiana var. yunnanensis (assembly GCA_018340775.1). Lineage (NCBI taxonomy): Eukaryota > Viridiplantae > Streptophyta > Pinopsida > Cupressales > Taxaceae > Taxus > Taxus wallichiana. The sequence continues at coordinate 27,214,487 of CM031237.1, read as the reverse complement.
CCTTGCCAGCTCACCTTGAGATCATGGAGGAGCTCACCTTACTAACTCACCTTGATTTCGTCTAGTAGCTCACCTCAAAGTTCATCGAGTAACTTGCCAAGTAGCTCACCTAGGAGCTTTCCTAACAACTCACCTAGGACCTCACCTAACAGCTTACTTGGGAGATCACCGAGTAGGTCACTGAGTAGGTTGACATGAGTTTTCTTGTGATCTCACCAGGACCTCACTTGGGAGCTCTCCAAGTAGCTCACTTGGGAGCTCTCACCTAGTAGCTTGCCTAAGAGCTCACCGAATAGCTCACTAAGTAGCTCCCTTGGGAGCTAATCTACGAGCTTGTAGATCAACTCGAGTTGAGCTCACCTAGGATCTCATCAAGTAACTCACTGGGAACTCACCTAGGAGCTCACCTGATAGCTCACCTTACCAACTCACCTTGAGCTCACCTTACCAACTCACCTTGAGCTTGCCTTGCCAACTTACCTTGAGCTCATCTAGTAGCTCACATGTAAGCTCACCTCAGAGATTACCGACAAGCTCACCTTTGAGCTCACTTGGGAGCTCACCGAGCATCTCACCTAGGAGCTCGGCTAGGAGTTTGACCAGAAGCTTACATAGAATCTCGTCAAGTAGCTCGACTTGAGCTTGCATGGAAACTCACCTAGGAGCTCACTTGACAGCTCACCTTGCCAGCTCACCTTGAACTCACCCAAGAGCTAATTGAGTACCTCGACTTGAGTTCACCCAGGGGCTGGTTAAGAAGCTCACTCAAAAAATCACATGGGAGCTCACCTGATAGCTCACCTAGAAACTAGTATGGGAGCTCACCTATCAGCTCAAATTGTTAGCTCACCTTGAGCTCACTGAGGAGTTCACCTATCGAACACCTTGCTAGCTCACCTTGAGCATGCCTTGGAGTTGGTTGAGTAGCTCGCAAAGTAGCTAACCTAGGAGCTCACCTAATAGCTCACACGGGAGCTCACTAAGTAGCTCACCGAGTTGGGTCACTTGAGCTCACCGAGCAGATCACCCGAGACCTCAACTAGGATATTGCCAAGTAGCTCACCTAAGAGATCACCTAGCAGCTCACCTGGGAGCTCACTAAATAGCTCACCAAGTAGCTCACCTAGGAGCTATTCTATGAGCTCACTAATCAGCTCAAGTTGAGCTCACCTAGAATCTCGTCGAGTAACTCACTTAGGAAATCACCGGGAACTCACCTTGAGCTTACTAAGGAGCTCACCTTGCTAACTCACCTTGACCTCATCCGGTTTCTCACCTCAAAGTTTTTGAGTAGCTTCCCAAGTAGCTCACCTAGGAGCTCACCTAAGAACTCACTTGGGATCTCTTCTACTAGTTAACCTTAGAGATCACCTAGTAGCTCACTGAGTAGGTTGACTTGAGCTCACTTGTGAGCTCACCGAATAGTTCATTATAGACTTCACCTGGGAGCTCGCTAAGTAGCTTACTAGGGAACTTAACTAGTAGCTCACCTTGGAGCTCACCGAATAGCTCACCGGGAACTCTTTTGGGAGCTCACCAATTAGCTTGAGTTGAGCTTACCCGAGAGCTCAACACGTAACTCACCTAGGAGCTTGCTCGCCACTCACCTTGCAACTCACGTCGAGCTCACCTTGCCAACTAACCTTGAGCTCAACTCATAGCTTGCATGTAACCTCACCTCAAAGATTTATGAAAATATTATCTTTGAGCTTTCCTGGGAGCTCACTGAGCAGCTCACGTAGCAGCTCATTTGAGAGCTTAGCAAGTAGCTTGCTAAGGTGCTTATCGAGTAGCATGATTTGAGCTTGCCCATAAAATTAGCTGGGAGCTCACTAGGGACCTCGTCAAGGAGATCACTTGAAAAATCACATGGGATCTCACCTAAATGACTTATCTTTCAAAATCACATGGGATATCACCTTACAAACTTACCTTGAGCTCCTTGAGGAGGTCAAATTGCCAACTCACCTTGAGCTCCTCTTGTAGCTTGGCTCATAGTTTTTCAAGTAGCACGGCAAGTAGTTCACCTAGGAGCTTTCCAAATATCTCACCTGAGAGCTCACCAAGCAGCTCATTGAGTAGGTTATCTTGACCTCATTTAGTAACTCACCTAGGAACTCACCTATGAGCTCTCTTGACAACTCACCTTATTAACTCGGTATGAGATTGCCTTTCCAACTCACCTTGAGCTCATATGGTAGCTCATATGTAAGTACACCTCGAGAGATTATGGATAATCTCACCTTTGAGATCACCTAGGGCTCACCAAAAATATCACCTAGGAACTTAGCCGGGAGATCGAAGAAACTCGACTTGAGCTTGCCAAAAATCACTTGGGAGCTCACCGATAGATTGCTCGACACTCACCTTTCCACTCACCTTGATCTCACCCAGAGCTCGCCAAGTAGCTTGACTTGAGTTCACATAGGATCTCGTAAAACATCTCACCTAAAAACTCACATGGGAGCTCACCTAACAGCTCACCTTGCCAAATCACATGGGAGCTCTCCTATCAGGTCACCTTGCCATCTCACCTTGAGTTCACCAAGGAGCTCACTCTTGCTAAATCACCTTGAGCTCGTATGGTAGTTCACCTATGAGTTTGTCAAGTATCTCACAATTTAGCTCACCCGGGAGCTCACCTAACCATTCACCTAGGAGGTCACCTAATAACTCACCTAGAAGCTCGCTAAATATGTTGACTTGACCTCACTTTTGAGCTCACCAAAACTTGCGGGGACCTCTCCTTACAGCCTTTCCAAGTACCTCACCTTAGAGCTTTCCCGTAAGCTTGCTAAAATACTCACCAAGTAATTCACTTGGGAGTTCACCCGATAGCTCACCTAATAGTTCACCGACGACTCACCTTGCCAACTCGGTTTTAGCTTGAGATTCCAACTCGCCTTGAGCTCGCCTTTCCAACTCTCCTTGAGCTCATCTAGTAGCTCACATGTAATCTCACCTTAGAGATTACTGACAAGCTCACCTGGGATCTCATCGATTAGCTCATCTAGGAGCTCATGTTGGAGCTTGGTAAGCAGCTCACCCAGGAGCTCATCGAGCAGATCGACTTGAGATTGCTTGAAAACTCACCTGGGATCTCACTTGACAACTCAACTTTCCATCTTACCTTGAGCTCACCCAAGAGCTCCGCAAGTAGCTTGAATTGATCTCACCAAGGAGCTCATCAAGTAGTTCACCTGAAAACTCACATAGGAGCTCACCCGACAACTCACCTTGCCAACTGGCATGGGAGCTCACCTGTCAGCTCACCTTACAATCTTTCCTTGATCTCACTAAGGAGCTCACCTTACCAACTCACCTTGAGCTCATTTAGTATCTCGCCTTAGAGTTTGTCGAGTATCTCACCAAGTAGCTCACCTTGGAGCTTACATAACACTCATCATGGACCTTACCTAAAAGCTAGTCCGATAGCTCACCTAGTAGCTCGAAGAGTAGGTTTACTTGAGCTCGCATGTGAACTCACCGAGTAGCTCATCGGGACCTCACTTGGTATCTCACCAAATATTTTGCTTTAGAGAACACCTAGCAGATAACCCGAGAGCTCCCTGAATAGCTTTCCAAGTAGCTCCCCGGGAGATCTTCTTTGAGCTCACCGATTAGCTTGAGTTGAGCTCACCCGGGATCTCATCAAGTAACTCACCGAGAACTCACACTGGTAGCTCACCCGATAGCTCACCTTACCAACTTGCCTTGAGCTCACCTTACCAACTCACCTTGAGCTCATCTGGTAGCTCGCATGTTATCTCACCTCAAAGATTACCGATAAGCTTACCTTTGAACTCACCTGGGAGCTCACTAAGTAGCTCACCTAGGAGCTCGGATGAGAGCTTGGCAAGCATCTTGACTTGAGATTACTTGGAAACTCACTTGGGAGCTTTCCTAATAGCTCACCTTAACAACTTGCCTTGAACTCACCCAAGAGCTCACTGACAAGCTCAACTTGTGCTCACTCATTATTTTGTCAAGCGGCTCACCTGAAAACTCACATGGGATCTTACCCGACACTCACCTTGCCAAATCACATGGGGCTCACCTATCAACTATCCTTTCCAGCTCACCTTAAGCTCACTAAAGAGATCACCTTACCAACTCACCTCGATTTCTTCCGGTACCTTACCTCATAGTTCGTTGAGTAGCTTTCTAAGTAGCTCTTCCGGGAGCTCACCTAATAGTTCACTTAGGAGCTCTCATAACAAATCACCTAGGAGCTCACAGAGTAGCTCACCAAGTAGGTTGCCTTGAGCTCACTTGTGAGCTCACCAAGTAGCTCGTTGGGGACCTCTCCTGGGAGCTCGCCAAGTAGCTCACTTTGGGAGCTCACCTAGCAGCTTGCCGAATAGCTCAACAAGTAACTCACATAGGAGCTATTCGGGAACTTGCCGATCAGCTTGAGTTGAGCTCACCTGTAAGGTCATCAAGCAACTCACCTATGAACTCATTTGGGAGCTCACCTTACAGCTTGCCTTACCAACTCACCTTGAGTTCACCTTGCCAACTCACCTTGAGCTCATCTGGTAGCTTGTATGTAAGCTTATCTCAGAGACCACCAACAACTTCACCCAGGAGCTCACTGAGCAGGTCATCTAAGAGCTCAGCTCGGAGCTAGGCAAGCAGCTTAGCTAGGAGCTCACCGAGTAGCTTGACTTGAGATTGCCCAAAAACTCACCTGGGAGCTCCACTAATAGCTTTCCTTGCTAGCTCACCTTGAGTGCATCCAAGAGATTTCGAGTAGCTTGACTTCAGCTTACCCTAGAGCTCATCAAGTAGCTCACCTGAAAACTCACATGGGAGCTAACCTGACAGCTCACCTTACCAACTCGCATGGGAGCTTACCTTTCTAGCTCACCTTGAGATCATGGAGAAGCTCACCTTACCAACTCACTTGAGCTCGTCTAGTAGCTCACCTCAGAGTTCATCAGGTAACTTGCCAAGTAGCTCTCCTAGAGATTTCCTAAAAACTCACCTAGGAGCTCACCTAACAGCTCACCGAGTAGCTCACCGAGTAGGTTGACATGATTTTTCTTGTGAGCTCACTAGGGACCTCACCTGGGATCTCTCCAAGTAGCTCGCTTGGGAGCTCAGCCAGCATGTGCCTTGCCAGGAGCTCACTGAATAGCTTACTAAGTAGCTCCCTTGGGAGCTAATCTATGATCTTGTAGATCACCTCAAGTTGAGCTTACCTGGGATCTCATCAAGTAACTCACCTAGGAACTTTCCTAGGAGCTCACATGATAGCTCATCTTACTAACTCACCTTGTGCTCTCCTTACCAACTCACCTTGAGCTCACCTTGCCAACTTACCTTGAGCTCATCTAGTAGTTCACATGTAAGCTCACCTCAGAGATTACCGAAAATCTCACCTTTGAGCTCACCTGGGAGCTCACCGAGCATCTCACCTAAGATCTCGGCCAAGAGTTCAACAAGAAGCTTTCCTAGAATCTCGTCAAGCAACTCGACTTGAGCTTGGATGAAACTCACCTAGGATCTCACTTGATAGCTCACCTTGCCAGCTCACCTTAAACTCACCCAAGAGCTAATAGAGCAGCTCAACTTGAGTTCACCCGGGGGCTCGTTAAGAAGCTCACTTGAAAACACACATGGGAGCTCACCTGATAGCTCACCTAGAAACTAGTATGGGATCTCACCTATAAGCTTGAATTTCTAGCTCACCTTGAGCTCATGGAGGAGTTCACCTATCAAGACACCTTGCTAGCTCACCTTGAGCACGCCTTGGAGTTGGTTGAGTAGCTCACAAAGTAGCTCACCTGGGAGCTCACCTAATAGCTCGCCTGGGAGCTCACCGAGTAGCTCACCGAGTTGGGTCACTTGAGATCACTTGTGAGCTCACTAAGTAGATCACCGTGAGACCTCACCTAAGAGCTCGCTAAGTAGCTCACCTAAGAGCTCACCTAGCAGCTCACCTAGGAGCTCAACGAACAACTCACCAAGTAGCTCACCTAGGAGCTCTTCTATGAGCTCACCGATCAGCTCGAGTTGAGCTCACCTAGAATCTCGTCGAGTAACTCACTTAGGAAATCACTGGGAGCTCAAATTGAGCTTACTAAGGATATCACCTACTAACTCACCTTGACCTCATTTGGTATCTCACCGATATTTTTTTGAGTAGCTTCCCAAGTAGCTCACCTAGGAGCTCACCAAAGAACTCACTTGGGAGCTCTTCTACTAGTTAACCTTGGAGATCCTACCTAGTAGCTCACTTAGTAGGTTGACTTGAACTCGCTTGTGAGCTCACCGAACAGGTTCATTGTAGACTTCATCTAGGAGCTCACTAAGTAGCTTTCTAGGGAGCCTAACTAGTAGCTCACCTTGGAGCTCACCGAATAGGTCACTCGGGAACTCTTCTTCCGGGAGCTCACCGATCAACTTGAGTTGAGCTTACCTTGGAGCTCATCACATAACTCACCTAGGAGCTTACCTGCCAGCTCACCTTGCCAACTCACCTCGAGCTCACCTTGCCAACTAACCTTGAGCTCAGCTCATAGCTTGCATGTAACCTCACCTCAAATATTTATGAAAATATTATCTTTGAGCTTGCATGGGATCTCACCGAGCAGCTCAAGTAACAGCTCATCCGAGAGCTTACCAAGTAGCTTCTTTGAGGAGCTTATCGAGCAGTGTGATTTGAGCTTGCCCGTAAACTCACCGGGAGTTCACTAGGGACCTCGTCAAGGAGCTCACTTGAAAACTCACATGGGAGCTCACCTAACTGCTTACCTTTCCAACTCGCATGGGAGATCACCTTACAAGCTTACCTTGAGCTCCTAAGGAGGTCAAATTGCCAACTCACCATGAGCTCATCTTGTAGCTTGGCTCAGATTTTTTCAAGTAGCACGCCAAGTAGCTCACCTAGGAGCTTACCTAATATCTCACTGGGTGCTCACCAAGCAAAGTAGATCAAGTAGGTTATCTTGAGCTCATTGAGTAACTCACCTAGGAACTCACCTATGAGCTCTCTTGATAGCTCACCTTATTAACTCGGCATGAGCTTACCTTTCCAACTCACCTTGAGCTCATCTGGTAGCTCATATGTAAGCACACCTCAGAGATTATGGATAATCTCACCTTTGAGCTCACCTGGGAGCTCACCAAACAGCTCACCTTAGGATCTCGGCTTGGGAGATCACTAAGAAGCTCTCAACTTGAGCTTGCCAAAAACTCACCTCGGAGCTCACCGATAGCTTCACCTGACACTCACCTTTCCAGCTCACCTTGAGCTCACCCAGGAGCTCACCGAGTAGCTTGACTTGATTTCACATAGGAGCTCATAAAACATCTCACCTAAAAATCACATGGGATCTCACCTAATAGCTCACCTTTCCAAATCGCATGGGAGCTCTCCTATTAGGTTGCCTTTACCACTCACCTTGAGTTCACTAAGGAGCTCACCTTATCAATTCACCTTGAGCTTGTCTAGTAGCTCACCTTAGAGTTTGTCAAGTAGCTCACCAAGTAGGTCACCTAGGAGCTCACCTAGCCATTCACCTCCGGGAGCTCACCTAATAACTCACCTAGGAGCTCACCAAATATGTTGACTTGACCTCACTTTTGAGCTCACCAAACAGCTTACGGGACCTCTCCTTACAGCTTGGCAAGTACCTCACCTTAGAGCTTTAATAGCAGTTTGCTAAAATACTCGCCAAGTAATTCACTTGAGAGCTCACTTGACAGTTCACTGATAGCTCACCTTGCCAACTCACCTTTAGCTCAAGTTTCCAACTCGCCTTGAGCTCACCTTTAGAACTCTCCTTGATCTCATCTATTAGCTCACATGTAAGCTCACCTTAGAGATTACCGACAAGCTCACCTAGGAGCTCATCGAGTAGCTCATCTAGGAGCTCAGCTTGGAGCTCGATAAGCAGCTCACCCAGGAGCTCATCGAGTAGATCAACTTGAGATTGCTTAAAAACTCACCTGGGAGCTCACTTGACAACTCACCTTACCATCTTACCTTGAGCTCACCCAAGAGGTCCCAAGCAGCTCGACTTGAGCTCACTCAGGAGCTCATCAAGCAGCTCACCTGAAAAATCACATGGGAGCTCACTTGACAACTCACCTTGCCAACTGGCATGGGAGCTCACCTATCAGCTCACCTTACCATCTTGCCTTGAGCTCACTGACGAGCTCACCTTACTAGCTCACCTTGAGCTCATTTGGTAGCTCACCTTAGAGTTCTTCAAGTAGCTCACCAAGTAGCTCACCTTGGAGCTTACATAATGACTCGCAAGGACCTTACCTAAAAGCTAGCATGGAATCTCACCTAGTAGCTCGCACAGAGTAGGTTTACTTGAGCTCGCATGTGAGCTCACTTAGCAGCTCATAAGGGACCTCACTTGGTAGCTCACCAAAAATCTTACTTGGGAGAAAACCTAGAATATAACTCCGGGAGCTCCCGAATAGCTTTCAAGTAGCTCTCCTGGGAGCTCTTCTTTGAGCTCACCGATTAGCTCGAGTTGAGCTCACCCGGGAGCTCATCGAGTAACTCACCTGGGAACTCACCTCGGAGCTTGCTCGATAGCTCACCTTGCTAACTTGCCTTATTCCTCCCTTACCAACTCACCTTGAGCTCACCTCGGATATTTTAGATATCCGAGGTGAGCTTACATGTGACCTATTAGATGAGCTAAGGGTGAGTTGGTAAGGAAAGCTCAGGGTGAGTTTGCAAGGTGAGCTCAAGGTGAGTTGGAAAGGTGAGCTATCAAATGAGATTTAAGGCAAGTTCCAAGTTGATTTACTACACGAGTGCTTAGGCGAGCTCAAGTTAAGCGTATCAAGCAATCTTCCGAGAAGAGATCCCATGTGAGCAACTTGGTAAGCTATTCGGTGAGCTCCTAGGTGAGCTGATAGGTGAGATCCCAAGTAAGATACTTTGTGAACACCTAGGTGAGGTCCTCGGCATGCTACTCAATGAGCCCAAAATTGACCCAAGTCAACCTACTTGGTGAGCTGCTTGGTGAGGTCTCAAGTGAGCTCCTAAGTGAGTCTGTTAGATGAGCTACTTGGTGAGATACTCAAAAAACTCTAAGGTGAGCTACCAGATGAGCTCAAGGTGAGTAACTCACATGGAAACTCACCGAGAGCTCACCTAATAGCTTGCCTTGTCAACTTACCGTGCCAACTCAACTTGAGCTCATCTCGGTAGCTCACATATAAGCTCACCTAGGAATTGGAAAATGAGCTCGCTTGATAGCTCACCTTACCAACTCACCTTGAGCTCGCCTTTCAAACTCACCTTAAGCTCACCTTACCAACTCACCTTGAGCTCATCTTGTAGCTCACATGTAAGCTCACCTTAGAGATTACCGATAAGCTTGCCTTTGAGGTCACTTGGGAGCTCACTAAGTAGCTCACCTAGGAGCTCAGTTGAGAGCTTGGCAAGCATCTTGAATTGAGCTTACCGAAAACTCACTTGGGAGCTTTCTAACAGCTCACATTGCCAACTTTCCTTGAACTCACCCAAGAACTCACTGAAAAGCTCAACTTGTGCTCACTCATGAGTTTTTCAAGCATCTCACCTGAAAACTCACATAAGAGCTTCCCTGACATCTCACCTTACCAAATCACATGGGGGTTCACCTATCAGCTAGCCTTTCTAGCTCACCTTGAGCTCACTAAGGAGATCACGTTACTAACTCGCCTCGAGTTCATCTGGTACCTTGCCTCATAGTTCGTCGAGTAGCTTTCTAAGTTACTCTCCTGGGAGCTGACCTAGGTTCACCTGGGAGCTCACATAACAACTCACCTGGGAGTTCAGTGAGTAGCTCACCAAGTAGGTTGACTTGAGCTCACTTGTGACCTCACCCAGTAGCTCATCGGGGACCTTTCCTGGGAGCTCACCAAGTAGCTCACTTTGGGAGCTCACCTAGCAGAGCCATCAACAAAGTCAACAAGTAACTCACATAGGAGCTATGCAGGAGCTCGCCGATCAGCTTAAGTTGAGCTCACCGAACAAGTAACTCACCTATGAACTCATTTGGGAACTCACCTAACATCTCACCTTACCAACTCACCTTGAGTTCGCCTTGCCAAATCACCTTGAGCTCATCTCGGTAGCTCGTATGTAAGCTCACCTCGAGAGATCACCAAAAGCTCACCTAGAAGCTCACCAAGTAGGTCATCTAAGAGCTCGGCTGGGAGCTAGGCAAGCAGCTCAGCCGGGATCTCGCCGAGCACTTGACTTGAGCTTACAAAAAAACTCACTGGGAGCTCCAATAATAGCTTGCCTTACTAGCTCACCTTGAGTGCATCCAAGAGCTTTCGAGTAGCTTAACTTCAGCTTACCTTGGAGATCATCAAGTAGCTCACCCAAAACTCACATGGGAACTAACCCGAAAGCTCACCATACCAACTCACATGGGAGCTCACCTTGCCAGCTCACCTTGAGATCATGGAGGAGCTCACCTTACCAACTCACCTTGAGCTCGTCTAGTAGCTCACCTCGAGTTCATCGAGTAAATTGCCAAGTAGCTCTCCTAGGATCTTTCCTAACAACTCACCTAGGACTACACATAATAGCATACCCGGGAGCTCACCGAGTAGCTCACCGAGTAGGTTGACAAGAGTTTTCTTATGAGCTCACCGGGGACCTCACCTGGGAGCTCTCCAAGTAGCTCACTTGGGAGCTCAGCCAGCAGACTTTCTAGGAGCTCTCATGAATATCTTACTAAGTAGCTCCTTGGGAGCTAATGTACGAGATTATAGATCACCTTGAGTTGAGCTCACCCAGATCTCATCAAGTAACTCACCTGGGAACTTGCCTAGGAGCTCACATGATAGCTCACCTTACCAACTCACCTTGTGCTCTCCTTACCAACTCACCTTGAGCTTGCCTTGCTAACTTACCTTGAGCTCATCTGGTAGTTCACGTGTAAGCTCACCTCAGAGATTACCGACAAGCTCACCTTTGAGCTCACCTGGGAGCTCATTGACTAGGAGCTCGGCTAGGAGTTTCACAAGAAGCTTACATAGAATCTCGTCAGCACTCGACTTGAGCTTGCATGGAAACTCACCTAGGAGCTCACTTGATAGCTCACCTTGCCAGCTCACCTTGAACTCACCCAAGAGCTAATCGAGTAGCTCAACTTGAGTTCACTCGGGGGGCTCGTTAAGAAGCTCACTTCAAAACTCACATGGGAGCTCACCTGATAGCTCACCTAGAAACTAGTATGGGAGCTCACCTATCGGCTCAAATTTCCAGCTCACCTTGAGCTCACCGAGGAGTTCACCTATCTCGCACAAATTGTTAGCTCACCTTGAGCACACCTTGGAGTTGGTTGAGTAGCTCGCGAAGTAGCTCACCCTGGGAGCTCACCTAATAGTTCACCTGGGAGCTCACCGAGTAGCTCAGCGAGTTGGGTCACTTGAGCTCACTTGTGAGCTCACTGAGTAGATCACCAGAGACCTCACCTAGGAGCTCGCTAAGTAGCTCACCTAAGAGCTCACCTAGCAACTCACCTGGAAGCTCACCGAATAGCTCACCAAGTAGCTCACCTAGGAGCTATTTTATGAGCTCACCGATCAGCTCGAGTTGGTGTTCACCTAGAATCTCATCAAGTAACTCACTTAGGAAATCACTCCGGGAGCTAACCTTGAGCTTACTAAGGAGCTCACCTTGCTAACACACCTTGACCTCGTCTCGTATCTCACCTCGAGTTTTTGAGTAGCTTCCCAAGTAGCTCACCTAGGAGCTCACATAAGAACTCACTTGGGAGCTCTTCTACTATTTAACCTTGGAGATCACCTAGTAGCTCACTGAGTATGTTGACTTGAGCTCGCCAGAGCTCATCGAGTCATTGATTACAGACTTCACTGGGAGCTCGCCAAGTAGCTTGCTATGGAGCTTAACTAGTAGCTCACCTTGGAGCTCACCGAATAGCTCACCGGGAGCTCGTCACGTAACTCACCTACGAGCTTGCCTGCCAGCTCACCTTGCTAACTCACCTCGAGCTCACTTGCCAACTAACCTTGAGCTCAACTCATAGCTTGCATGTAACCTCACCTCAAAGATTTATAAAAATATTATCTTTGATCTTGTCTTGGAGCTCACCGAGTAGCTCACGTAGCAGCTCATCTCGAGAGCTTGGCAAGTAGCTTGCTAAGGAGCTTATCGAGCAACGTGATTTGAGCTTTCCGTAAAATCAGCTAGGAGCTCACTAGGGACCTCGTCAAGGAGCTCACTTGAAAACTCACATGGATCTGATCACCTAATAGCTTATCTTTTAAACTCACATGGGAGATCACCTTAAAACTTACCATGAGCTCCTTGAGGAGATCAAATTGCCAACTCACCTTGAGCTCCTCTTGTGGCTTGGCTCAGAGTTTTTCAAGTAGCACGGCAAGTAGCTCACCTAGGAGCTTGCCTAATATCTCACCTGGGAGCTCACCAAGTAGCTCACCAAGCAGCTCATTGAGTAGGTTATCTTGAGCTCATTGAGTAACTCACCTAGGAACTCACCTATGAGCTCTCTTGATAGTTCACCTTATTAACTCGACATGAGCTTGCCTTGCCAACTCACCTTAAGCTCATCTCGGTAGCTCATATGTAAGCACACCTTAGAGATTGTGGATAATCTAACCTTTGATCTCACCTAGGGCTCACAAAAATCTCACCTAGGAGCTCTGGGAGATCAATAAGCGGCTCAACTTGAGCTTGCGAGAAAATCACCTGGGAGCTCACTCGATAGATCACTTGATAGCTCCTTTCACTCACCTTTAGCTCACCCAGGAGCTCACCAAGTAGCTTGACTTGAGTTCACATAGGAGCTCATAAAACATCTCGCCTAAAAACTCACATGGGAGCTCACCCAATAGCTCACCTTGCCAAATCGCATGGGAGCTCTCCTATCAGTCACCTTGCCACTCACCTTGAGTTCACTAAGGAGATCACCTTGCTAACTCACCTTGAGCTCATATGGTAGCTCACCTTAGAGTTTGTCAAGTATCTCACAATTTAGCTCACCTGGGAGCTCACCTAACCATTCACCTGGGAGCTCACCTAATAACTCACCTAGAAGCTCACCAAATATGTTGACTTGACCTCGCTTTTGAGCTCACCGAACAGCTTACAGGGGACGTCTCCTTACAAACTTGCCAATTTCCTCACCTTAGAGCTTTCCTAGCAACTTGCTAAAATAATCACCAAGTAATTCACCTGGGAGTTCACTGACTGACTCACTGACAGTTCACTCACCCGATAGCTCACCTTGCCAACTTAGCTTTAGCTCGAGATTCCAACTCACCTTGAGCTCACATTTCCAACTCTCCTTGAGCTCATCTAGTAGCTCACATGTAAGCTCACCTTAGAGATTACTGATAAGCTCACATGGGAGCTCATCGATTAGCTCATCTAGGAGCTCATCTTGAGCTTGTAAGCAGCTCACCCAGGAGCTCATCAAGCAGATCGACTTGAGATTACTTGAAAACACACCTAGGAGCTCGCTTGACAACTCACCTTCCATCTTACCTTGAGCTCACCGAAGAGCTCCCAGAAGCTCGACTTGATCTCACCCAGGAGCTCATCAAGTAGCTCACCTAAAAACTCACATGGGAGCTCACTTGACAACTCACCTTGCCAACTGGCATGGGAACTCACTGTCAGTTCACCTTACAAGCTTTCCTTGATCTCACCGAGGAGATCACCTTACCACTCACCTTGAGCTCATTTGGTAGCTCGCCTTAGAGTTTGTCGAGTAGCTTGCCATGTAGCTCACCTTGGAGCTTACATAACAACTCGCCAGGGACCTTACCTAAAAGCTAGCCCGACATCTCACCTAGTAGCTCGCAGAGTAGGTTTACATGAGTTCACATGTGAGCTCACTAAGCACTCATCGGGGACCTCACTTGGTAGCTCACCAAATAGCTTGCTTTAGAGAACACCTAGTAGATAACCCGGGAGCTCCTAAATAGCTTGCCAAGTAGCTCCCCTGGGAGCTCTTCTTTGAGCTCACCGATCAGCTCAAGTTGAGCTCACTTGGGAGCTCATCAAGTAACTCACCTGGGAACTCACCTGGGAGCTCGCCTGATAGCTCACCTTGCCAACTTACCTTGAGCTCACCTTACCAACTCACCTTGAGCTCATCTGGTAGCTCGCATGTAATCTCACCTCAGAGATTACCGATAAGCTTTCCTTTGAGCTCACTTGGGAGCTCACTAAGTAGCTCACCTAGGAGCTCAGCTTGAGAGCCCGGCAAGCATCTTGACTTGAGCTTACTTTGAAACTCACTTGGGAGCTTTCTTGACAGTTCACCTTGCCAACTTTCCTTGAACTCACCTAAGAGCTCACCGACAAGCTCAACTTGTGCTCACTCATTATTTTGTCAAGCAGCTCACCGAAAACTCACATGGGATTTTGAATGACACTCACCTTGCCAAATCACATGGGGGCTCACTATCAGCCTAGCCTTTCTAGCTCACCTTGAGCTCACTAAGGAGATCACCTTACCAACTCACCTCGAGTTTGTCTAGTACCTTACCTCATAGTTCATCGAGTAGCTTTCTAAGTAGCTCTCCGGGAGCTCACCTAATAGGTCACCGGGAGCTCTCATAAAAACTCATGTAGGAGCTCATGGAGTAGCTCACCAAGTAGGTTGACTTGAGCTCATTTGTGAGCTCACCGAGTAGCTCGTTGGGGACCTCTCCTGGGAGCTCGCCAAGTAGCTCACTTTGGGAGCTCACCTAGCAGCTTGCCAAATAGCTCAACAAGTAACTCACATAGGAGCTATTCTGGGAGCTCACCGATCAGCTTGAGTTGAGCTCACCCGGAAGGTCATCGAGAAACTCACCTATGAAATCATTTGGGAGCTCACTAGATAGCTCGCCTTACTAACTCACCTTGAGCTCATCTAGTAGCTCGTATGTAAGCTTATCTCGAGATCACCAACAACTTCACCCAGGAGCTCACTGAGCAGGTCATCTAAGAGCTCAACTGGGAGCTAGGAAAGCAGCTCGCCTAGGATCTTATCGAGCAGCTGACTTGACTTGAGCTTGCCCAAAAACTCACCTGGGAGCTCCACTAATAGCTTTCCTTGCTACCTCACCTTGAGTGCATCCAAGAGCTTTCTGAGTAGCTTGACTTTAGCTTACCCTAGAGCTCATCAAGTAGCTCACCTGAAAACTCACATGGGAGCTAACCTAGCAGCTCACCTTAAAACTCTCATGGGAGCTTACCTTCCCAGCTCACCTTGAGATCATGGAGGAGCTCACCTTACCAACTCACCTTGAGCTCGTCTAGTAGCTCACCTCATAGTTCATCGAGTAACTTTCCAAGTAGCTCTCCTAGGAGATTTCCTAACAACTCACCTAGGACCTCACCTAACAGCTCACCGAGTAGCTCACTGAGTAGGTTGACATGAGTTTTCTTGTGAGCTCACCTGGGACCTCACCTGGGAGCTCTCCAAGTAGCTCGCTTGGGATCTCAGCTAGCAGCTTTCCTAGGAGCTCACTAAATAGCTTACTAAGTAGCTCCCTTGGGAGCTAATGTATGAGCTTGTAGATCACCTCAAGTTGAGCTCACCTGGGATCTCATCAAGTAACTCACTTGGGAATTTGCCTAGGAGCTCACATGATAGCTTATCTTACTAACTCACCTTGTGCTCTCCTTACTAACTCACCTTGAGCTCACCTTGCCAATTTACCTTGAGCTCATCTGGTAGCTCACATGTAAGCTCACCTCAGAGATTACTGACAAGCTCACCTTTGAGCTCACCTGGGAGCTCACCGAGCATCTCACCTAAGAGCTCAGCCAAGAGTTAAAAAGAAGCTTTCCTAGAATCTTGTCAAGCAAATCAACTTGAGCTTGCATGGAAACTCACCTAGGAGCTCAATTGACACTCACCTTGCCACTCACCTTGAACTCACCCAAGAGCTAATCAAGCAGCTCGCCTTGAGTTCACCCGGGGTTCGTTAAGAAGCTCACTCGAAAACACACATGGGAGCTCACCTAATAGCTCACCTAGAAAATAGTATGGGAGCTCACCTATAAGCTTGAATTTCTAGCTCACCTTGAGCTCACCGAGGAGTTCACCTATCAAGACACCTTGCTAGCTCACCTTGAGCACACCTTGGAGTTGGTTGAGTAGCTCACAAAGTAGCTCACCGGGAGCTCACCTAATAGCTTACTCGGGAGCTCACCGGAGCTCACCGAGTTGGGTCACTTGAGATCACTTGTGAGCTCACCGAGCAGATCACCAGAGACCTCACTGGGGGCTCGCTAAGGATCTCACCTAAGAGCTCACCTAGCAGCTCACCTAGGAGCTCACCGAACAACTCACCAAGTAGCTCACCTAGGAGCTCTTCTATGAGCTCACCGATCAGCTCGAGTTGAGCTCACCTAGAATCTTGTCGAGTAACTCACTTAGGAAATCACCTGGGAGCTCACCTTGTTAACTCACCTTGACCTCATCTGGTATCTCACCTAATATTTTTTTGAGTAGCTTCCTAAGTAGCTCACCTAGGAGCTCACCTAAGAAATCACTTGGGAGCTCTTCTACTAGTTAACCTTGGAGCTCACCGAGTAGCTCACTGAGTAGATTGACTTGAGCTCGCTTGTGAGCTCACCAAACAGCTTCATTGTAGACTTCACTGGGAGATCGCTAAGTAGCTTGCTAGGGAGCTTAACTAGTAGCTCACCTTGGAGCTCACTGAATAGCTCACCGGGAACTCTTCGGGAGCTCACCGATCAACTTGAGTTGAGCTTACCTTGGAGCTCATCACATAACTCACCAAGGAGCTTACCTGCCAGCTCACCTTGCCTAACTCACCTTGAGCTCACCTTACCAACTAACCTTGAGCTTAGCTCATAGCTTGCATGTAACCTCACCTGAAAGATTTATGGAAATATTATCTTTGAGCTTGCTAGGAGCTCACCGAGTAGCTCAAGTAGCACTCATCTGAGAGCTTGGCAAGCATCTTTCGAGGAGCTTATCGAGTAGTGTGATTTGAGCTTTCAGTAAACTCACTGGGAGTTCACTAGGGACCTCGTTAAGGAGCTCACTTGAAAACTCACATGGGAGCTCACCTAATGCCTTACCTTTCCAACTCGCATGGGAGATCACCTTACAAGCTTACCTTGAGCTCCCTAAAGAGGTCAAATTACCAACTCACCATGAGCTCATCTTGTAGCTTGGCTCAGATTTTTTCAAGTAGCACGCCAAATAGCTCACCTAGGAGCTTACCTAATATCTCACCTAGGCACTCACCAACTAGCAGATCAAGTAGGTTATCTTGAGCTGATTGAGTAACTCACCTAGGAACTCACCTATGAGCTCTCTTGACATCTCACCTTATTAACTTAGCATGAGCTTACCTTACCAACTCGCCTTGAGCTCATTTGGTAGTTCATATGTAAGCACACCTAAGAGATTGTGGATAATCTCACCTTTGAGCTCACATGGGAGATCACAAAAAAGCTCACTTAGGAGATCGGCTAGGAGATCACTAAGTAGCTCAACTTGAGCTTGCCGAAAACTCACCTTGGAGCTCACCGATAGCTCGCTTGATAGCTCACCTTGAGCTCACCAGAGCTTTCCGAGTAGCTTGACTTGATTTCACACAGGAGCTCATAAAACATCTCACCTAAAAACTCACATGGGATCTCACCTAATAGCTCACCTTTCCAAATCGTATGGGAGCTCTCCTATCGAGTTGACTTACCAGCTCGCCTTGAGTTCACCAAGGAGCTCACCTTATCAACTCACCTTGAGCTCCTCTAGTAGCTCACCTTAGAGTTTGTCAAGTAGCTCACCAAGTAGGTCACCTGGGAGCTCACCTAGCCATTCACCTGGGAGCTCGCCTAATAACTCACCTAGGAGCTCACAAAATATGTTAGCTGGACTCGCTTTTGAGCTCACCAAACATCTTACCGAGGACCTCTCTCTTCATGACTTGCTAAGTACCGCACCTTAGAGCTTTCCTAGAGTTTGCTAAAATACTCGCCAAGTAATTCACCGGGAGTTCACCCGAGAGCTCACTGAGAGCTCACCGATAGCTCACCTTACCAACTCACCTTTAGCTCGAGTTTCCAACTCACCTTGAGCTCACCTTTAGAACTCTCCTTGAGCTCATCTAGTAGCTCACATGTAAGCTCACCTTAGAGATTACCAAAAGCTCACCTAGAGCTCATCGAGTAGCTCATCTAGAGCTCGGCTTGGAGCTTGGTAAGCAGATCACCCAGAGCTCATTGAGCAGATCAACTTGAGATTACTTAAAAACTCACCTGGGAGCTCACTTGACAACTCACCTTACCATCTTACCTTGAGCTCACCCAAGAGCTCCCCAAGCAGCTTCGACTTGAGCTCACCCAAGAGCTCATCAAGCAGCTCACCTGAAAACTCACATGGGAGCTCACCTGACAATTCACCTTGCCAACTTTCATGGGAGCTCACCTATCAGCTCACCTTACCAAAGCTTTCTCGAGCTCACTAAGGAGCTCACCTTACCAGCTCACCTTGATCTCATTTGGTAGCTCACCTCAGAGTTCTTCAAGTAGCTCACCAAGTAGCTCACCTTGGAGCTTACATAAAAGCTCGCCAGGCACCTTACCTAAAAGCTGGCCTGGAAGCTCACCTAGTAGCTCGCAGAGTAGGTTTACTTGAGCTCGAGATGTGAGCTCACTGAGTAGCTCATCAGGGACCTCACTTGATAGCTCACCAAAAATCTTACTTGGGAGCAAACCTAGAAGATAACCCGGGAGCTCCCCGAATAGCTTGCCAAGTAGCTCCCCTGGGAGCTCTTCTTTGAGCTCACCGATAAGCTCGAGTTGAGATCACCTGGGAGCTCATTGAGTAACTCAGTTAGGAACTCACCTGGGAGCTTTCTTGAAAGCTCACCTTGCCAACTTGCCTTATGCTCGCTTACTTACTAACTCACCTTGAGCTCACCTCGGATATTTCGAGATATCTGAGGTGAGCTTACATGTGACCTATTAGATGAGCTAAGGTTGAGTTGGTAACGCAAGCTCAGTGGTGAGTTTACAAGGCAAGCTTAAGGTGAGTTGGCAAGGTGAGCTATCAAACGAGATTTAAGGCAAGTTCCAAGTTGATTTACTACACGAGTGCCCAGGCGAGCTCAAGTTAAGTGTATCAGCAAGCTCCCAGAAGAGATCCCATGTGAACAACTTGGTAAGCTATTTGGGGAGCTCCTAGGTGAGCTGATAGGTGAGCTCCCAAGTAAGATACTTTGTGAAAACCTAGGTGAGGTCCTCGGCATGCTACTCCTGAGCCCACAATTGACCCAAGTTAACCTACTTGGTGAGCTGCTTGGTGAGCTCTCAAGTGAGCTCCTAACCCGAGTTGTTAGGTGAGCTACTTCGTAAGATACTTGAAAAACTATAAGGTGAGCTACCAGATGAGATCAAGGTGAGTAACTCACATGGGAACTCACCGAGAGCTCACCTAATAGCTTTCCTTATCAACTTACCTTACCAACTCAACTTATAAGCTCACATATAAGCTTACCTCAAAAATAGTTCACATATAAGCTCACCTAAAAAATAGCTGACAAGCTCACCTTTGAGCTCACTTGGGAGCTCACTAAGTAGCTCACCTAGGAGCTTGACTGGGACCTTGACAAGGAGCTCACCTAGGAGCAGGTCAAGCATCTCAACTTGAGCTTACCTAGAAACTCACCTGGGAGCTCACCTGACAGCTCACCTTGTATGCTTACTTGAAAACTTGTATGGTAGCTCGCTTGAGAGGTTGCCTTGCATGCTCACCTTGAGCTCACTAAGGAGCTCACCTTGCCAAATCACCTTGAGCTCATCCGGTATCTCACCTCAGAGTTCATTGAGTAGCTCACTAAGTAGCTCACCGAGTAGCTCGCCGACTAGGTTGACTTGAGCTCGCTTATGAGCTCACTGAGCAGCTTCACCACGGGAGACCTCACCAGAACTCACTTAGTAGCTTACTTTGGAGCTCACTTAGTAGCTCACCGAATAGCTCATCATGTAGCTCACTTGGGAGCTCTTCGGGAGCTCACCAATTAGCTCCGGTTGAGCTCACTAAGAGATTATCAAGTAACTAACTGGGAACTCACAGGATCTCTCTTGACAACTCACCTTGCTTACTCACCTTGAGCTCACCATGCTAACTCACCTTGAGCTCTCCTTGCCATATACCCTTGAGTTCATCTATTAGCTTTTATGTAAGCTCACCTTAGAGATTGTCAAAATCTTAGTTGGGAGTTCACTGAGTAGCTCACCTAGGAACTCATCTTGGAGCTCGATAAGCGCAGCTTTCCCTGGGAGCTCCTCGAGTAGCTCGAATTGATATTTCAATGAAACTCAACTAGGAGCTCATCTCGATACCTCACATTTCCAGCTCACCTTGAGCTCACTAAGGAGCTCATTGAGAAGCTCAACTTGAGCTCACATGGGAGCTCATAAAGTAGCTCACCTTGCCAACTCACATGGGAGCTCACCTATCAGCTCTCCTTATCATCTCACCTTGAGCTTGATGAGGAGCTCACCTTACCAACTCACCTTGACCTCACCAGCTAGCTTGCCTTGGAGTTCTTCGAGTAGCTCAACAAGTAGTTCACCTTTGAGCTTGCCAAGTAGCTGGACTTGAGCTTACTTGTGAGCTCACCGAGAAACTCACCAAAGACCTCTACCCGGGAGCTCACCAAGTAGCTAGCTTAGGAGCTCATCTAGTAGCTCACCTAGGAGCTAGAAAATGATCTCGCTTGATAGCTCACCTTGCCAACTCACCTTGAGCTCATCTTGCAAACTCACCTTAAGCTCAACTTACCAACTCACCTTGAGCTCATCTGGTAGCTCGCATGTAAGCTCACCTCATAGATTACCGATAAGCTTGCCTTTGATCTCACCTGGAAGCTCACTAAGTAGCTTACCTAGGAGCTAAGTTGAGAGCTTGGCAAGCAACTTGACTTGAGCTTACCTGGAAACTCACTTGGGAGCTTTCCGATAGCTCACCTTGCCAACTTGCCTTGAACTCACCCAAGATCTCATTGACAAGCTCAACTTGTGCTCACTCATGAGTTTGTCAAGAAGCTCACCTGAAAACTCACATGGGAGCTTTCCGATGCTCACCTTGCAAAATCACATGGGGCTCACCTATCAGCCTAGCCTTTCCAGCTCACCTTGAGCTCACTAAGGAGATCACCTTACCAACTCACCTCAAGTTCATCTAGTAATTTGCCTCATAGTTCATCGAGTAGCTTTCTAAGTACCTCTCTTAGGAGCTCACCTAGCAGTTCACTCGGGAGCTCGCATAACAAATCACCTCGAGCTCACTAAGTAGCTCACTAAGTAGGTTGAATTGAGCTCACTTGTGAGCTCACCGAGTAGCTTGTTGGGGACCTCTCCCGGGAGCTCACCAAATAGCTCACTTTGGGAACTCACCTAGCAGCTTGCCGAACACTCGACAAGTAACTCAAATAGGAACTATTTTTACATCTCGCCAAACATCTTGAGTTGAGCTCACCTAGAAGGTCATCGAGTAACTCACCTACGAACTCATTTGGGAGCTCACCTAATAGATAACCTTTCCAAATCACCTTGAGTTTGCCTTTACCAACTCACCTTGAGCTCATCGTAGCTCGTATGTAAACTCACCTTAGAGATCACCAACAAGCTCACCTAGGAGCTAATCGAGCACGTCATCTAAAAGCTCTGCTTTGAGCTAGGCAAACAGATCAGCCAGGAGCTCGCCAAGTAGCTCACCTGAAAACTCACATGGGAGCTAACCTGATAGCTCACCTTACCAACTTGCATGGGAGCTCACCTTGCCATCTCACCTTAAGATCGTGGAGGATCTCACCTTACAAACTCACCTTAAGCTCGTGCCTAGTAGCTCACCTCGAGTTCATCGAGTAACTTGCCAAGTAGCTATCCTAAAAGCTTTCCTAACCACTCGCCTAGGACCTCACCTAACTTGACTCACCGGGAGCTCACTGAGTAGCTCACTGAGTAGGTTGACATGAATTTTCTTGTGAGCTCATAAGGGACCTCACCTGGGAGCTCTCCAAGTAGCTCACTTGGGAGCTCGGCCTAGAATCTTGCCTAGGAGCTCACCGAATAGCTTACTAAGTAGCTCCCTTAGGATCTAATCTATGAGCTTGTAGATCACCTCGAGTTGAGCTCACGGGATCTCATCAAGTAACTCACCTAGGAACTTACCTAAGAGCTCACATGATAGCTCATCTTACCAACTCACCTTGTGCTCTCCTTACCAAATCACCTTGAGCTCACCTTGCCAACTTACCTTAAGCTCATCTGGTAGTTCACATGTAAGCTCACCTCAGAGATTATTGACAAGCTCACCTTTGAGCTCACCTAGGAGCTTACCCAAGCATCTCACCTAGGAGCTTGGCTAGGAGTTTGACAAGAATCTTACCTAGAATCTCGTCAAGTAGCTCAACTTGAGCTTGCATAGAAACTCACCTAGGAGCTCACTTGACAGCTCACCTTTCCAGCTTGCCTTGAACTCACCCAAGAGCTAATCAAGCAGCTTGACTTGAGTTCACCCGGGGGCTCGTTAAGAAGCTCACTCAAAAACTCACATGGGAGCTCACTTGATAGCTCACCTAAAAACTAGTATCGGAGCTCACCTATCAGCTCAAATTTCTAGCTCACCTTGAGCTCACTAAGGAGTTCACCTATTAGTACACCTTCTAGCTCACCTTGAGCTCACCTTGGAGTTGGTTGAGTAGCTCGCGAAGTAGCTCACCTGGGAGCTCACCTAATAGCTCACCTGGGAGCTCACCAAGTAGCTCACCGAGTAGGTTGACTTGAGCTCACTTGTGAGCTCACCGAGAAGCTCACGGAGACCTCACTGGGAGCTCGCTAAGTAGCTTACCTAATAGCTCACCCTAGCTCACCTCACCTGGGAGCTCACCAAATAGCTCACCAAGTAGCTCACATAGGAGCTCTTTATGAACTCATTAATCAGCTTGAGTTGAGCTCACCTAGAATCTCATCAAGTAACTCACTTAGGAAGTCACTGAGAGCTCACCTTGAGCTCACTAAGAAGCTCACCTTGCTAACTCACCTTGACCTCATCTAGTATCTCACCTAAGAGTTTTTTGAGTAGCTTCCCAAGTAGCTCACCTAGGAGCTCACCTAACAACTCACTTTGGAGCTCTTCTACTAGTTAACCTTGGATCTCGCCTAGTAGCACACTAAGAAGTTTGAATTGAGCTCACTTGTGAGCTCACCGAATAGTTCATTACAGACTTCACCTGGGAGCTTGCTAAGTAGCTTCCTAGGAGCTTAACTAGTAGCTCACCTTGGAGCTCACCGAATAGCTCACTGGGAACTCTTCTCGGGAGCTCACCGATCATCTTGAGTTGAACTTACGGGAGCTCATCACGTAACTCACCTAGGAGCTTGCCTGCTAGCTCACCTTGCCAACTCAACTCGAGCTCGCCTTGCCATCTAACCTTGAGCTCAACTCATAGTTTGCATGTAAGATCACCTCAAAGATTTATGAAAATATTATTTTTGATCTTTCCGGGAGCTCACCGAATAGCTCATGTAGTAGCTCATCTCGAGAGCTTGAAAATTAGCTTGGCCGAGGAGCTTATCGAGCAGATGATTTGAGCTTGCACGTAAACTCACTGGGAGCTCACTAGGGACCTCGTTAAGGAGCTCACTTGAAAACTCACATGGGATCTCACCTAACACTTACCTTTCCAACTTGAATGGGAGATCACCTTACAAGCTTACCTTGAGCTCCTTGAGGAGGTCAAATTGCCAAGTCACCTTGAGCTCATCTTGTAGCTTGGCTCTGAGTTTTTCAAGTAGCATGCCAAGTAGGTCACCTAGGATCTTACCTAATATCTCACCGGGAACTCACCAAGCATCTCATCGAGTAGGTTATCTTTAGCTCATTGAGTAACTCACCTAGAAGTCACCTATGAGCTCTCTTGATAGCTCACCTTATTAACTCGGCATGAGCTTGCCTTGCTAACTCACCTTAAGCTCATTTGGTAGCACATTTATAAGTACAACTCAGAGATTGTGGATAATCTCACCTTTGAGATCACCTGGGAGCTCACCAAAAAGCTCACCTAGGAGCTCGGCTAGAGATTAGTAAGCAACTCGACTTGAGCCTCGCCGAAAACTCACCTAATAGCTCACCTTTCCAGCTCACCAGAGCTCACCGAGTAGTTTGACTTGAGTTCACACAAGAGCTCGTAAAACATCTCTCCTAAAAACTCAAATGGGATCTCACCAATAGCTCCCCTTTCCAAATCACATTGGAGCTCTCCTATCAAGTCGCCTTGCCACTCACCTTGAGTTCACCGAGGAGCTCACCTTGCCAACTCACCTTGAGCTCATCTGGTATCTCACCTTAGATTTTGTCAAGTAGCTCACCAAGTAGCTCACCTGGGAGCTCACCTAACAATTCACCTAGGAGCTCACCTAATAACTCACCTAGGAGCTCACCAAATATGTTGACTTGACCTCACTTTTGAGCTCACCGAATAGCTTATGGGGACCTCTCCTTACAGCTTGCCAAGTACCTCACCTTAGAGCTTACCTAGCAGCTTGCTAAAATACTCGCCAAGTAATTCACCTGGGAGTTCACTCGACAGCTCACCTTACCAACTCAGCCTTTAGCTCGAGATTCCAACTCGCCTTGAGCTCACCTTTCCAACTCTCCTTGACTCCATCTAGTAGCTCACATGTAAGCTCACCTTAGATATTACTGACAAGCTCACCTGGGAGCTCATCGAGTAGCTCATCTTGGAGCTCATCTGGAGCTCGAGTGAAGCAACTCACCCAAGAGCTCATCAAGGAGATTGACTTGAGATTGCTTGAAAACTCACCTGGGAGCTTGCTTGACAACTCACCTTACCATCTTCCCTTGAGCTCACCCAAGAGCTCCCCAAGTAGCTTGACTTGAGCTCACCCGGGAGCTCATCAAGAAGCTCACCTGAAAACTCACATGGGAGCTCACCTAACAACTCACCTTGCCAACTAGCATGGGAGCTCACCTATCAAGTCACCTTACCATCTTACCTTGAGCTCGCTGAGGAGCTTACCTTACAGCTCACGTTGAGCTCATTTGGTAGCTTACCTCGAGTTCGCCGAGTAGCTTGCTAAGTAGCTCACCTTGGAGCTTACATAACAGCTCACTGTGGACCTTACCTAAAAGCTAGCTCGACAACTCACCTAGTAGCTCGTATAGTAGGTTTACTTGAGCTCGCATGTGAGCTCACTAAGTAGCTCATCGGGGACCTCACTTGGTAGCTCACCAAATATCTTGCTTAGGAGCACACCTAGAAGATAACCTAGGAGCTCCCGGAATAGCTTGCCAAGTAGCTCCCCTAGGAGCTCTTCTTTGAGCTCACCGATCAACTCGAGTTGAGCTCACCTGGGAGCTCATCGAGTAACTCACCTGGGAACTCACCTGGGAGCTCGCCTAACATCTCACCTTACCAACTTGCCTTATGCCTGCCTTACCAACTCACCTTGAGCTCACCTTAAGAAAATCTAGTAGCTCACATGTAAGCTCACCTAGATTTCGAAAAACCTACCTTTGAGCTCACCTGACAGCTCACCAAGTAGCTTAGCTAGGAGCTCGGTAAGCAGCTCACCCAAGAACTCATCAAGTAGCTTGACTTGAGCTTGCCTAAAAACTCACCTAGGAGCTCACCTTATAGCTCACCTTGCCAAGTCACCTTGAGCTCACAGGAGCTCACCGAGCATCTTGACTTGAGCTCACCCGAGAGCTCATCAAATAGCTTGCTTGAGAACTCACATGGGAGCTCACCTAACAGCTCAGCCAAAAACTCACATTGGAGCTTGCCTATAAACTTATGTTACCAGCTCACCTTGAGCTCACTGAGGATCTCACCTTGCCAACGCCCCTTAAGCTCATCTGGTAGCTCACCTTGGAGTTCATCAAGTAGCTCACTGAGTAGGTTGACTTGAAGCTCACTGAGCAGCTCACTGAGTAGGTTGAGTTGAGCTCATTCAGCAGCTTACCAGAGATGTTGCCTTGGAGCTCGCCAAGTAGCTCACTTAGCAACTCACCTAGGTGGTCACCGAATAGCTTGCTAATTAACTCACATGGTAAATATTTTAGGAGCTTTATAATCAGGTTGAGTTGAGCTCACCTAGGATCTCATCAAGTAACTCACCTAAGAACTCACTGGGAGCTACTCACGACAACTCACCTTGCCAACTCACCTTGAGCTCACCTTGCCAACTCACCATGAGCTCACATTACCAACTCATCTTGAGATCATCTGGTAGCTCACATGTAAGCTCACCTCTAAGCTCACCTTTGAGCTCACCAAGCAGCTTACCTAGGAGCTCATTGGAAGCTCAGCTGATAACTTGCCTTGCTAGCTCACCTAAGAGCTCACCGACCAGCTTCACTTGAGCTCACTCGGGAGGTCATCAAGCGCTTCACTGAAAAATCACATCGGATCTCACTTGATAGCTCACCTTACCAACTTGCATGGGAGCTCAC
This sequence comes from Taxus wallichiana var. yunnanensis, assembly GCA_018340775.1. Classification (NCBI taxonomy): domain Eukaryota; kingdom Viridiplantae; phylum Streptophyta; class Pinopsida; order Cupressales; family Taxaceae; genus Taxus; species Taxus wallichiana. The sequence continues at coordinate 27,188,007 of CM031237.1, read as the reverse complement.
CTATTAGGTCTCCTTACCAGCTCTCCTTAAGCTCACTGAGGGGCTTACCTTGCCAACTCACCTTGAGCTTTTCTTGTAGCACACCTCAGAGTTCATCAAGTAGCTCACTAAGTAGCTCAATGGGAATCTTTCCTAACAACTTACTTTGGAGCTCACTGAGTAGCTCACCAAGTAGGTTGACTTGACTTCACTTGTGAGGTCACTGTGGACCTCACCTGGGAGCTCACCTAATATCTCACTTGGGAGCTCACCTAGTAGCACACTTGGGAGCTCACCTAGAAACTTGTGTGGGAGCTCACTAAATAGCTCACCAAGTAGTTTTTCGAGAGCTCATTGATCAGGTTGAGGTGAGCTCACTTGGGAGCTTTTCGAGTAACTCACCCGGGAACTTTCCCTGGAGCTACTTCCGATAGATCACCTTACCAACTCACCTTGGGCTCACCTTACCAACGCACCTTGAGCTCACCTTGCCAAATCACCTTGAGCTCATCTGGTAGCTCACATGTAAGCTCACCTCAGATATTTCCGAAAATATTACCTTTGAGCTCACCTAGGAGCTCACCAAGTAGCTCACCTAGGAGCTTAGTTGGGAACTTGGCAAGTAGCTCACCCAAGAGCTCATCAAGTAGCTTGACTTGAGCTTAACCAGAAACTCACCTGGGAGCTTGGTTTATAGTTCGCATTGCCAGGTCACCTTGAGCTCACCTAGGAGCTCACCAAGAAGCTTGAATTAAGCTCACTCGGGAGCTCATCGAGTAGCTCACTCAAAAAATTTCATGGGAGCTCACCTGAAAGCTCACACAGAAACTCACATGGGATCTCACCTATCAGCTCACCCTACCAGCTCACCTTGAGCTCGCTAAGGAGCTCACCTTTCCAACTCGCCTTGAGCTCATCTTGTACCTCACCTCAAAGTTTGTCAATCAACTTACTTGGGAGCTCACCTAATATCTTGCCTGGGAGCTCACCTAATAGCTTACCTAGGAGCTCACTGAGCAGCTTGCCAAGTAGGTTGTCTTGATTTCACTTGTGAGCTCACCGTGTAGCTTATGAAGGACCTCACCTCGAGTATGCCTAGTAGCTCTCTTGGGAACTCACCTAGCAGCTTTCCTGGGAGTTCGCAGAATAGCTCACCAAGTAGCTCACATGCGAGCTCTGTTGGGAGTTCATCGATCAGCTGGACTTGAGCTCACCTAGGAGCTCATCGAGTAACTCACCTGGGAGCTTGCTTGACATCTCACCTTGCCAACTCAACTTGAGCTTACCTTGCCAACTCACCTTGAGCTCACCTTGCCAACTAGCCTTAAGGTAATCTTGTAGCTCGCATTGAATATCACATCAACGATTGCTGACAAGCTCACCTTTGATCTCACATGGGATCTCACCGAGCATCTCGGGCATGGGAGCTCGGTAAGTAGCTCACCCAAGAGCTCATTGAGTAGCTCAACTTGAGCTTGCCTAGAAACTCATCTCGGAAGCCGACCTTGCTAGGTTCACCTTGAGCTCCTTAGGATTTTTCTCGAGCAGCTCGAATTGAGCTCACCTAGGATCTCATGAAGCACTCACTCACTAAAAACTCACATGGGAGCACGCATTACAGCTCACTTTGAAAACTCTCATGGGAGCTCACCGATCAACTTGCCTTGAGCTCACTGAGGAGCTCACCTTGCCAACTTTCCCTAAGCTCGTTTGGTAGCTCACCTCAGAGTTTTTCAAGTAGCTCACCTTGTAGCTCACCTGGGAGCTCACCTAATAGCTCACTGGGACCTCACCGAGTATCTCACCGAGTAGGTTGACTTGAGCTTGCTTGTGAGCTCAGCAGTAGGACCTCGCATGGGACCTCACCAAGTAGATCACTTGGGAGCTTTCCTAGTAGCTTTCCTGGGAGCTCACCGAATAGCTCACTAAGTAGCTCACTTGGGAGCTCTTCTAGGAGCTCACCGATCAACTTGAGTTGAGCTCACCTAGGAGATCATCAAGTAACTCACCTAAGAACTCGCCTGGGAGCTCACCTGATAACTCATCTTACCAACTTACCTTGAGCTCACCTTGCCAACTTTCCTTGAGCTCATTTGGTAACTTACATATAAGCTCACTTCAGATATTGCCAACAAGCTCACCTTTGAGCTCGCTGAGTAGCTCACCTAAGAGCTTGGTTAGGAGCTCGACAAGCGCTTGCCCAGATCTCATCGAGTAGCTCGACTTAAGCTTCCCAAAACTTATATGGGAACTCACTGACAGCTTTCCTTACCTACTCACCTTGAGCTCACCCACGAGCATGCCAAGCAGCTCAAATTGAGCTCACCCAAGAGCTTGTCAAGAAGCTCACTGAAAACTCACATGGGATCTTTCCTAATAGCTAGCCCGAAACTCACATGGGAACTCACTATCGCTTACCTGCAAGCTCGGCTTGATCTCACCGAGGAGCTCACCTTCCTAACTCACCTTGAGCTCATCTCGGTAGCTCACTTGAATAGATCGCTTGGGAGCTCACCTAGCAGCTCACTTGAGATCTCACCAAATAGCTCACTTGCCAAGTAGATCACCTAGGAGCTCTTCTGGGATCTTTTTGATCATTTTGAGTTGAGTTCACCTAAGAGCTCATCGAGTAACTCACCTAGGAACTCACCTAGAAGCTCACATTACAGCTCATCTTTCCAACTCAGCTTGAGCTCACCTTGCTAACTCTCCTTGAACTCACCTTGCCAAATCACCTTAAGCTCATATGGTAGCTCACATGTAAGCTCACCTCAGAGATTTCTAAAACTCACATGATAGCTCACCTTGCTAGCTCGACTTCAGCTTTCCTTGAAACTCACCTGGGAGCTCACCTGATAGCTCACCTTGCTAGCTTGCCTTGAGTTCACCCAGGAGCTCACCAAGTAGATCAACTTGAGTTTACCCAGGAGCTCGTTAAGTAGCTCACCTAAAAACTCACATGAGAGATCACCTAACAGCTCACCTTGCTAACTCACATGGGAGCTCACCTATCAACTCACCTTACAAGCTCACCTTAAGCTCATTGAGGAGCTCACCTTGCCAGCTCACCTTAGAGTTTTGTCAAGGAGTTCACCAAGTAGCTCACCTAATAGCTTGACTAATAGCTTACCAGGAGCTCTCTAAGCAGCTCCCTGGGGACCTCACCTAGGAGGTCACCAAGTAGCTCACTTGGGAGCTCTCCTAGTAGCTCACCTGGGAGCTCACCAAATAGCTTGCTAAGTAGCTCACCTGGGAGCTCTTCTGGGAGCTCGCCGATCAGCTCGAGTTGAGCTCGCTTAGGATCTCATCGAGTAACTCACTTGGGAACTCACTGACAGCTCACCTTGCCAACTCACCTTGAGCTCACCTTACAAACTTTGCTTGAGCTCATCTGGTAGCTTGCATGTAAGCTCACCTTAGAGATCTACCGACAATTTTACCTTTGAGTTCACTAGCAGCCCATCGAGCAGCTCACTAGGAGCTCGGTGAGAGCTCGATAAGTATCTCTCCCAAGAGTTTGTCGAGTGGCTCGAATTGAGCTTGCTTAGAAATTCACCTAGGAGCTCACCTTTCCAGCTCACCTGAGCTCAACTAGGATCTTGATGAGTAGATTGACTTGAGCTTTCCTGAGAGCTCATCAAGTAACTTGATAGAAAACTCACATGGGAACTCACCTGATAGCTCACCTTGCCAACTCGCATGGGTACTCACCTATCAACTTACCTTGTCAGCTCACCTTGAGCTTGCCTAGGAGCTCACCTTGCCAACTCACCTTGAGCTCATCTGGTAGTTTTCCTCAGAGTTCATCATGTAGCTCACCAAGTACTTTTCTTGGGAGCTCACATAATAGCTCACCTCGGAGCTCACCAAGTAGCTCGTCAAGTAGGTTGACTTGAGCTCACTTGTGAGCTCACTAATCAGCTCATCGGGGACCTCGCCTAGGAGCTTGTAAAGTAGCTTACTTGGGAGCTCATTTAAAAACTTACCTAAGAGATCACCTAATCACTCACCTGGGATCTCACCGAGTAGCTCTCCAAATTGGTTGACTTGAGCTCACTTGTGAGCTTGCTTTGAAAGCAACTTGCCAGTGGACCTTAACTAAGAGTTTGCTAAGTAGCTTGATTCTAAGCTCACTTAGCAGCTCACTTGGGAGCTCACTAAACGGCTCACCAAATAGCTCACCTCGTAGCTTCTTCCGGGAGCTCCGACGATCAGTTCAAGTTGAGCTCACCTAGGAGCTCATTGATTAACTCACCTGGGAGCTTGCCTAATAGCTTACCTTTCTAACTCACCTTGAGCTCACCTTGCCAACATACCTTGAGCTCACCTTGCCAACTCACCTTGTGCTCATATGGTAGCTTGCATGTAAGCTCACCTTAGAGACATCTAATAAGATTTCCTTTAAGATCACTTGGGAGCTCACCGAGAAACTCACCTAGGCGATCACCGGTGGGAGCTCGAGTAAGTAACTTGCCGGGATCTCATCTAGATGCTTACCTTGAGCTTGCTTGGAAACTCACCTAGCAGATCACCTGACAGCTCATCTTGCTAGCTAACCTTGAGCTCACCAGGAGTTCATCGAGTAGCTCAACTTGAGCTCTCCCAAGAGCTCATTCAGGAGCTCACATGAAAACTCACATGGGAGCTCACCTTACTAACTCACATGGCAACTCACCTATCAGCTCACCTTGCCAACTCACCTTGAGCTCACTGAGGAGCTCACCTTTCCAACTCACTGGGAGCTCACCTTGCGAGCTTGCCTTGAGTTCATATGGTAGCTCACATGTAAGCTCACCTCAGAGATTGTCGACAAGCTCACCTTTGAGCTCACTTGGGAGCTCATTGAGTACCTCACCTAGGAGCTCAGTTGGGAGCTCATCAAGCAGCTCACATAGGATCTCGTTGAGTAGCTCAATTTGAGCTTGCCCAAAAACTCATCTAGGAGCTCACCTAAGAAGTCACCTTGTCATCTTTCCTTGAGGTCACCCAGAGCTCACCAAGCAGCTTGACCTTAGCTCACCCGAGAGCTCATCAAGTAGCTCACCTAACTTGCATGGGAGCTTACCTAACAGCTCACCCTACCAACTCGCATGGGATGTCACCTATCAGCTCACCTTGAGCTCATTGAGGAGCTCACCTTGCCAAACTCACCTTGAGATCATCTTATAGCTCACCTTGGAGTTCATTAAGCAACTCTCAAGTAGCTTACCTAGGAGCTTACCTAATAGCTCACTGTGGAGCTCACCGAGTAGCTCGGCAAGTAGGTTAACTTGAGTTTACTTGAGCTCACTGAGTAGCTCACTAAGAACCTTACGTGGGAACTCACAAAGGAGCTCACTTGGGATCTCACCTAGTAGCTTTCCTAGGAGCTCACCAAATAGCTCACCAAGTAGCTCATCTCGGGAGATCTTCCTGAGAGCTCACAGATCAGCTCGAGTTGAGCTCACCTAGAGCTCATCAAGTACCTCACATGAGAACTCACTTGGGACCTCACCCGATAGTTCACCTTACCAACTCACCTTCAGCTCACCTTACTAACTCACCTTGAGCTCATCTGGTACCTCACACATAAGCTCACGTCGGAGATCTCCACTAATCTCACCTTTGAACTCACGGGAGCTCATCAAGTATATCATCTAGGATCTTAGCTTGGGAGCTTGAAAAGTAGCTTACCGAGTAGCTCGACTTGAGCTCACTTGAGAGCTCATCAAGCGATTCATTGAAAACTCACATAGGAGCTCGCATGACATCTCACCTTACCAACTCAAAGGGGAGTTCACCTATCAGCTCACCTTACCAGCTTTCCTTGAGCTCGTTGAGGATCTCACCTTACCCACTCACCTTGATCTCTTTGGTATCTCACCTTGGAGTTCATCGAAGAGCTCACAAAGTATCTTTCTAGGAGCTCATGTAATAGCTCAACTATGAGCTCACTAAGGAGCTTGAGTAGGTTTACTTGAGCTCACCAAGCAGCTCACCGGGGACCTCACTTGGGAGGTCACCAAGTAACTTAATTAGGAACTCACCTAGAAGCTCACTGAACAGCTCGCCAAGTAGCTAACCTAGGAGCTCTTCTGGGAGCTCACCGATCAGCTCGAGTTGGGATCACTCTGGAGCTCATAAAAAAACTCACTGGGAACTTGTCTAGGAGCTTTCCTGATAGCTCACCTTGCCAAATCACATTGAACTTACCTTACCATATCACCTTGAGCTCATCTGGTAGCTCACATGTAAGCTCACCTTAGAGATTGCTGACAAGCTTACCTTTGAGCTCACCTAGAATCTCACAGAGCAGCTCACCTAGGAGCTTAGATGGGATCTTGGTAAGAAACTCACCAGGAGCTCGTCGAGAAGATTGAATTGAGCTTACCCTCAAAACTCACTGGGAGCTTGCCGGATAGCTCACCTTATGAACTCACCTTGAGCTCGTTAAGGATCTCACTAAGTAATTGTACTTGAGCTCACCTAAAATCTCATCAAGCAACTCACTGAAAACTCACATGCAAGCTCACTTGACGACTCACCTTGATAACTCGCACGGGATCTCACCTATCAGCTTGCCTTGCTAACTCACTTTGAGATCACTGAGGAGCTCACCTTGCGAACTCACCTTGAGATTTTTGGTAGTTCACCTCGAGTTCTTCATGTATCGACCAATTAGCTCACTTGGGAGCTCACCTAATAGCTTACCCGGGAGCTCATCAAGTAGGTTAACTTGAGCTCCTTGTGAGCTCACCGAGGTAGCTCACTAGGGACCTCTCCTAGGATGTCATTAAGTATCTCACTTGAGAGGTCACCTAGTAGCTTTCGTTGAGCAGATTTCAAAGTAGCTCACCTAGGATATCTTCTTGGAGCTCACGATGATCGGCTCGATTTAAGATTGTAGGAAGCTCATTGAGTAACTTTCCTTAAGCTCACCTTGCCAAATCACCTTGAGTTCACCTTCCTAACTAACCTTGTGCTCATCTAGTAGCTCGCTTGTAAGCTCACCGTAGAGATTGCGATAAGCTGACCTTTGAGATCTCCTAAGAGCTCAATGAGTAGCTCACCTAGGAGCTTAGTATGGTTCTCGGCAAGTAGCTTGCCTAGGAGCTCATCAAGCAGCTTGACTTGAGCTTACCTAGAAACTCACCTAGGATCTCACTGACGAGTCACCTTGAGCTCACCCGGGAGCTTCACTGAGTAACTCAAATTGAGCTCACCTAGGAGCTCGTCATGTAGCTCACTGAAAACTTGCATAGGAGCTCACCTAATAGCTTGGGAGCTCACGACACTCGTATTGCTAAATCACCTTGAGTTTCCCTCACATTGAGCTCACATTGAGCTCACCTTGTCAACTCATCTTGAGCTCATCTGGTAGCTTTGTTGGCAGCTCACCAAGTAGCTTGCCCGGGAGCTCTTCAAGCAACTCGACTTGAGATTTCCTAGAAACTCACTTGGGAGCTCACTTTACTGACTCACCTTTAGCTCACCCAGGAGCTCACCGAGTAACTCGAATTAAGCTAACATAGGAGCTTTTCAATCAGCTTTCCTAAAAACTCACCTGATAGCTCACCTTGCTAACTTGTATTGGATTTGACCTATCATCTCACCTTGAGATCACTGAGGAACTCACCTTGCCAACTCACCTTGAGCTCATCTAGTATCTCACCTCAGAGTTTGTCAAGAAACTTGCCAAGTAGCTCACCTAGGAGCTTGCTTAACAGATCACCTAAGAGCTCACTGAGTAGCTCATTGAGTAGGTTGACTTGAGCTTGCTTATGAGCTCACCAAGTAGCTCACTAGAGACCTTACCTAAGAGCTCACCAAATAGCTCACTTGGGAGCTCACCTAGTAACTTACCTAGGAGCTCACCAAATAGTTTACCAAGTAGCTCACCTAGGAGCTTTTCAGAGAGCTTGCCAATCAACTCGAACTCGAGAGCTCACCCAAGAACTCGTCGAGTAACTCACAAAGGAAATCACCTCGGAGCTCGCTTTGATAGCTCACCTTTCCAAATCACCTTGAGCTAGCCTTACCAACTCACCTTAACCTCATCTTGCAGCTCACATGTAAGCTCACCTTTGATATTACAAAAATATCACCTTTGAGCTCCTGGGAGCTCACTGACTAGCTCACCTAGGAGCTTGGTGGGTGTTCAAAAGAGGTCACCTATGAGCTTGTCAAGCAGCTCAACTTGAGCTTACCGAGAACCTTGCCTACGAGCTCACCTGATAGCTTTCCTTGATAGTTCAACTTGAGATTTCCCAAGATATTTCCAAGCATCTTGACTTGAGCTCACCCGGGAGCTCATCAAGTAGCTCACTTGAAAATTCACATGAGATCTCACTTGCCAACTCACCTTAAGCTCATCTAGTAGCTAGCCTCAGAGTTTGTCGTGTAGCTCAATAAGTAGCTTGGATGGGAGCTCACTGAGAATCTCACCAAGTAGGTTAACTTGAGCTCACTTGTGAACACTTTTTTGAGCTTACCGAGTAGCTTGCCAGGGACCTTGCCTAGGAGCTCACCAAGTAGCTCACTTGGGAGCTCACCCGAGAGCTTACATTGCTTGCTGGTTGAATAGCTTGCCAATTAGCTCACCTTGGAGGTCTTTTAGGATCTTTCCAATCATCTCAAGTTGAGCTCACCCAAGATATCGTCGAGTAACTCACCTAGAAACTCACTGAGTAGCTCACCTAGGAGCTTAACTGGGAGCTCGATAAATAGCTCTCTAAGGATCTCACAAGGGAACTCACTTGATAGCTCACTTTGCTAGCTCACTTTGAGCTCACCCAGGATCTTTCCAAGAAGCTCATCTTGAGCTCACTTTAGATCTTATCAAGTAGCTCACCCAAAAACTTACATGGGAAATCACCTAACAACTCACCTGAAACTTGCATGGGAGCTCCCATATTAGCTCTTATTACCAGCTTACCTTGATCTCACAAAGGAGTTCACCTTTCCAACTCACCTTGAGCTAATCTAGTAGCTCATGTCGGAGTTCGTCAAGTAGCTCACATGGGAGCTCACAAGCTTGACTTGCTCGGGAGCTCACCGAACAGCTCACCGAGTAGGTTAACTTGAGTTTACTTGTGAGCTCATCGAGTAGCTTGCTAAGGACCTCACTTGGGAGCTTGCTTGACAGCTCACCTAGCAGCTCACCAGGGATCTCACTGAACAGATCACTAAGTAGCTCACCTGGGAGCTCTTATGGGATCTTGTTGATCAGCTTGAGTTGAGTTCACCGGGAGCTCGTCAAGTAACTCACCTAAAAACCCACCGGGAGCTTGTATTATAATTCACCTTACTAACTCTCCTTGAGCTCACCTTACTATCTCACCTTGAGCTCACCTTGCTATCTCACCTTGAGCTCATATGGTATCTCGTGCAAGTACTCTCACCTCAGAGATTACCAACAAGCTCACCTTTGAGCTCACCTGGGAGCTCACCGAGTAGGTCACCTAGGAGCTTGATTGGGAGTTCAACAAGCAGCTTGCCCAAGAGATTTTTGAGAATCTCGACTTAGGCTTACCCAAAACTCACTTGGCAGGTCACTTGATAGCTCACCTTGCCAGCTCACCTTGAGCTCACCCGGACTCACTCACCAGCAAAGCATGACTTGAGTTCACCCAGAGCTCATCAAGCAACTCACCTGAAAACTCACATGGGAGCTCACCTTACTGACTCACCTCACTAACTCCCATAGAAGATCACCTATTAGCTCACCTTGTCATCTCAGCTTGAGATTCTTTGAGGAGCTCACCTTGAGCTCATCTAGTAGCTCACCTCAGAGTTCATCAAGGAGCCGACTGTAGCTCACCGAGGAGCTCACCTAACAATCTTGCTAGGGAGCTCACTAAGAAGTTCACTAAGTAGGTTGAATTGAGCTCACCGAGCAAATCACTAGGGACCTCACGGGAGGTTTCCAAGTAGCTCACTTGGGATCTCTCCTAGTACCTCACAGTATCTCGCCAAGCGGCTCGCCCAAGTAGCTCACCTAGGATCTCTTCTAGGAGCTTTCCGATCAGCTCGAGTTGAGCTCACTCGGGATCTCATCAAGTAACTCACCTAGAAACTCACTTAGGAGGTCACCTGGAAGCTCACCGTGCCAATAACCTTAAATTTGAGCTCACCTGGTAACTCACCAAGTTGCTCAACTAGGAACTTAGTAAGCAGCTCACCTAGAAGTTTGTCAAGCAGCTCGACTTGAACTTTTTGGGAAACTTGCCTAGGAGCTCACATGACAGCTCACCCTGCCAGCTCACCTTGAGCTCACCTAGGAGCTCACCGAGAAGCTCAAACTTGAGCTTGTCAAGGAGCTCATCAAGCAGCTCACTAGAAAACTCACATGGGAGCTCACCTAACAACTCACCTTACCAACTTACATGGGTGCTCACCTATCAGCTCACCTTGAGCTAATTTGAGAGCTCACCTTGCCAACTTGCCTTGAGCTCATTTGGTAGTTCACTTCAGATTTCATCATGTTGCTCACCTAATGACTCACCTAGGAGCTCAATGAGTAACTCATCAAGTAGGTTGACTTGAGCTAACTTGTGAGCTCACTAGGGACCTCACCTGGGAGCTCACAAAGTAGATCACTTGGGAGCTCACCTAACTACTTTCCTGGGAGCTCACCAAGTAGCTCACCTGGTAGCTTTCCTAGGAGCACACCTAATAGCTCACCTGGGAGCTCACCGAGTAGCTCTCTGAGTAGGTTGACTTGATCTTTCTTGTGACCTTGCAGAGTACCTTTCGGGGACCTCAACCAGGAGCTCACCAAGTAGCTTGATTCTAAGCTCACCTAGCAAATCACTTGGGAGCTCATCAAACAAACTTGCCACGTAGATCACTTAGGAGATCTTCTAGGAGCTTGCCAATCAACTCGAGTTGAGCTCACTTGGGAGCTCATCGAGTAACTCACATGGGAGTTCACCTGACAACTCATCTTTCCAACTCACCTTGAGCTCGCCTTGCTAAATTTCCATGAGCTCACCTTGCCAACTCACCTTGTGCTCATCTTATAGCTCACATGTAAGCTCACCTCAGAGATTCAAAAAAATCTCACCTTTGATCTCACCTAGGAGCTCACCTAGGAGCTCAGTTGGGAGCTTGAAAAGTAGCTCACCCGGGGAGCTCGTCATCAGCTCAACTTGAGCTTACTTGGAATATCACCAGGAGCTCACCTGATAGCTCACCTTACCAGTTCACCTTGAGCTCACCCAGGAGCTCACCAAGTAACTTGACTAGATCTCACCTAGGAGCTCGTCAAGAAGCTCACCAAAAAAATCACATGGGAACTCACCTTACCAACTTGCATGGGAGCTCACCTATCAACTCACCTTAAGCTCACTAAGGATCTCACCTTGCCAATTCACCTTGAGCTTGTCATGCGGTCACTCACTGAAAGTTCATCAAGTAGCTCGCCAAGTAGCTCACTTGGTAGCTCCCCTAATATCTTGCCCGGGAGCTCACTAAGTATCTTATTGAGTAGGTTGACTTGAGCTCGCTAGTGAACTCGATGAGAAGCTCACAAAAGACCTCACTGGGAGCTTGCCAAGTACCTTACTTGGGAGCTCACCTAGCAGCTCACCTGGGAGCTCACTAAATAGCTTGCCAAGTAGCTCACTTGGGAGCTCTTATAGGAGCTCATGAGATCAGCTTTAGTTGAGCTCACCTGGGTGCTCATCGAGTAACTCACCTGGGAACTTACCTAGGAGCTCGCTTGAAAGCTGACCTTACCAAATCACCTTAAGCTCTTGTGTAAGCTCACCTCAAAGATAACCGACAAGGTCACCTTTGAGCTTTTCGAGGATCTCACCTAGGAGTTCAGTTGGGAGCTTGATAAGTAGGTTACCCAGGAGCTCGTCAGCGGCTTGACTTGAGCTTACCCATAAACTCACATGGGAGCTCACTCCTGAGAGCTCACCTTATCATTTGACCTTGAGTTTACCCAGGAGATTACCGACTAGCTTGACTTGAGCTCACTGGGAGCTCATCAAGTAGCTCACATGAAAATTCCAATGGGAGATCACGACATCTCACCTTACCAAATTATATGGGAGCTCACCTATCAGCTTGCCTTGAGCTTTTGAGGAGTTCACCTTGCTAACTCACCTTGATCTCATCTTGTAGCTCGCGTCAGAGCTCATGGAGAAGATCGTAAAGTATTTCACCTAGGAACTCACCTAACAGCTCACCTGGGAGCTCACCGAGTAACTCACTGAGTAGGTTGGCTCGAGTTTCCTTGTGAGCTTTTGAGTAGCTCACTAGGGACCTTGACTAGGAGGTCACCAAGTATCTCTCTCAGCAAGTTCACCTAGTATCTTACTAGCTGGGAGCTCACTAAATAGCTCCCAAGTAGCTCACTAGGAGCTCTTATGGGAGATCGCCAATTAGCTCAAGTTGAGCTCACCAGAACTCTTCAAGTAACTCACATAGGAACTCATCTAGGAGCGTGCCTAGGAGCTCACATTATAGCTCATCTTACCAACTCTCCTTGAGCTTTCCTTATCAACTAACCTTGAGCTCTCCTTACCAACTCACCTTGAGCTCATCTAGTAGCTCGTATGTAAGCTCACCTCAGAGATTATCGATAAGCTCACCTTTGAGCTTGCCTAGAAGCTCACCGAGTAGCTCACCTAGGAGCTCGGTTGGGAGCTCGACAACTATCTTACATAGGATTTTTCCGAGTAGCTCGACTTGAGCTTTCCCAGGAGCTTGTCAAGTAGCTCACCTGAAAACTTGTATGGAAGCTCACCTAACTCAGTTCACTTTCCTAACTCTAATGGGAGCTCACCTATTAGTTTACCTTGAGCTCATCTGAGGAGCTCACCTTTCCAACTCACTTTAAGCTCACCTAGTAGCTCACCTCAGAGTTCGTTGAGTAGCTCACCGAGTAACTGACCAAGTAGGTTAACTTGAGCTCACTTGTGAGCTCACTGAGGACCTTGCCAAGAAGCTCACTTGGGAGCACAGTGAACATCTCACATAGTAGCTCACTTGGGAGCTCTTCTAAAGCTCACCGATCAGCTTGAGTTAAATCTCACCAAGGAGATTATCGAGTAACTCACTGGGATCTCTCTTGAGACTCATCTTACCAACTCACCTTGAGCTCACCTTGCCAACTCACCTTGATCTCATCTAGTAGCTCGCATGTAAGCTCACCTCGAGATTACCAAAAAAATTACCTATAAACTCACACGGGAGCTCATCGAGCAACTCACCTAAGAGGTCAGCTCGGATCTCGCAAGTAGCTTATCGAGTAGCTCAAATTGAGCTTTCTAAATACTCAACTAGGAGCTCACCTTGCTAGCTCACCTTGAGGTCATTGAGGAACTCGCCGAGCAGCTTGACTTGAGCTCACCTAGGAGCTCGTCAAGAAGCTCACTTGAAAACTCACATCGGAGCTCACTTGACAGCTCACACAGAAACTCCCATGGGAGCTCTCGTATATGGTCACCTTAACAGCTCACCTTACTAGCTTGCCTTGATCTTGCTAAGGAGATCACCTTGACAACTCACCTTGAGCTCGTCTGGTAGCTCACCTAAGAGTTTGTCGAGTAGCTCACCAAGTAGCTCACCTGAGAGCCCTCCTTATAGTAAACCTAGGAGCTCACTAAGTAGGTTGACTTGAGATTGCTTATGAGCTCACCAAGCAGCTCACCGGGACCTCACCTGGGAGCTCGGTAAGTAGCTCGCTTGGGATCTCACCTAGCGGATAACCTAGGAACTCACCAAATAGCTCGCTAAGTAGCTCACTGGGAGCTCTTCTAGGAGATTGTTGATCAGCTTGAGTTGATTTTGCTAGGAGCTTGTCGAGTAACTCACATGGGAACTCACCTTCGAGTTTGCATGAAAACTCACCTTTCCAACTCACCTTGAATTTGCCTTGCCAACTTACCTTGAGCTCACCTTGCCAACTCACTTTGAACTCATATGGTAGCTCCATCTAAGCTCACCTCGGAGATTTCGATAACCTCACCTTTGAGCTTACAGGAGCTCTTTGAATAGCTCACCTAGGAGGTCACTAAGAGCTCGCACTCGGCTCATCTAGGAACTCATCAAGTAGTTGGACTTGACCTTTCCCAGAAACTCACCTAGGAGCTCACCTGATAGCTCACCTTGCCAACTCACCTTAAGCTCACCTAGGAGCTCACCGAGAAACTCAACTTGAGTTCACTCAAGAGCTCGTGAAGTAGCTCACTTGAAAACTCACATGGGAGCTTTGCCTGAGAACTCACCTTGCCAACTCACCTTGAGCTCGTATAGTAGCTGACCTTGGATTTTTTTGAGGAGCTCAAAAAGTAGCTCACCTAACAGCTCATCTAGGAGCTCATTAAGTAGCTCACCGAGTAGGTTAACTTGAGCTTGCCAATCAACTCACCGGGGACCTCATTTGGGAGGTCACCAAGTATCTCACTTGTGAACTCACCTAGTAGCTCACCGAATAGCTAGCCAAGTAGCTCACCTGGGAGCTCTTCTAGGAGCTCACCGATCAGCTCGAGTTAAGCTCACTTGGGATCTCGTCAAGTAACTCACCTGGGAACTCACCTGGGAGCTCACCTGACAACTCACATTTCTAACTCACATTGAGCTCACCTTACCAACTCACCTTGACCTCATTTGGTAGCTTGCCTAACAAGCTTACATTTGACCTCACACTGGGAGCTCAATGAGTAGCTCAATTACGAGCTTGGCTAGGATCTCAACAAGTAGCTCACCACGAAACTCACGGGAACTTGCCTAATGGCTCACCTTGCTAGATCACCTTGATTTTTCCTAGGACCTCCTTTGAATAGCTCAACTTTGAGCTCTCCCAGAGCTCATAAAACAACTCACCTAAAAACTCGCATTGGAGCTCACTGACTCACCTTGCTCGCATCGCATGGGAGCTCACTTACGGCTTCACTTTGAGCTCACTTTGAGCTCACCGAGGAGCTCACCTTTCTAAATCACCTTGAGCTCATCTAGTAGTTCACCTTGGAGTTTGTCATGTAGCTCACCAAGTAGCTCACTATGAGCTCAATTAACATCTCACCTTGGAGCTCACTAAATAGCTCGACTAGTAGGTTGAATTGAGCTCACTTATGAGCTCACCTTACCAACTTGACATAAGCTTATCTCGGTAGCTTGCCTAATAAGCTTACCTTTTACCTCACCTTGGAGCTCAACGAGTAGCTCACCTAGGAGCTCGTAGGACTAGGATCTCAAGCAAGCAGCTCACCCTAAAATTCACGGGAGATCACTTAATAGCTCGCCTGCCCAGGCTCGTCTTGAGGTCACCCAAGAGCTTGCTAAGTAGCTTGACTTGAGCTAACCTAGGAGCTTGTCAAGCAACTCACCTGAAAACTCACATGTGAGCTCACCTAATAGTTCACATTGCTAACTTGTAATGGAGCTCACTATCAACTTCCCTTGCCAACTCGCTTTGAGCTCACCGAGGAGCTCACCTTGTAAACTCACCTTGAGCTCATCTAGTAGTTCACCTCGGAGTTCATCGTGTAGCTCATCAAGTAACTCACTAGGAGCTCAAATAACAAATCACATGGAAGCTCACCAAATAGCTCATCCATTAGATTAACTTGAGCTCACTTGTGAGCTCACCGAACAGCTCATAGTGGACCTCTCCTGGGAGCTCACCAAGTAGCTCACTTTGTAGCTCACCAACCAGCTCACCAAATGGCTCACCAAGTAACTCACAGGAGATCTTCTCGGGAGCTCACCGATCATCTTGAGTTGAGATTTCCTGGGAGCTCATTGAGTATTTCACTTGCGAACTCACGTGGGAGCTCATCGATAACTCACCTTACTAACTCACCTTGAGCTCACCTTACTAACTTGTAATGAGCTCATCTTACCAACTCACCTTGTGGTCATTTGGTAGCTCGCATGTAAGCTCACCTCAGAGATTCTTGCAAGCTCAACTTATAGCTCTCAAGAGGCTCACCAAATAACTCACCTAGGAGATTGGTTGGGAGCTCGACAAGCAACTCACCTAGGAGCTCATCGAGTAGCTCAACTTGATCTCTCCTAGAAACTCACGGGAGCTCACGACAACTCACCTTGCCGGCTCACCTTGAGCTCACCCAGGAGCTCGTTGAGAAGCTCAACTTGAGCATACCTAGAAGGTTGGCAAGTAGCTCACTGATAGCTCGGCTTTCCAACTCGTATGGGAGCTCACCTTGACAACTCACTTTGAGCTTTCCCACGAGCTTGCCGAGAATCTTGAATTGAGCTCACCTAGGAGCTCGTCAAGTAGCTAACATGAAAACTTGTATCAGAGCTCACCTAATAACTCGCTTTGTTAACTCTCATGGGAGCTCACCTATCAGCTTACTTTGAGCTTGTTGAGGGGCTCACATTGCCAACTCACCTTAAGCTCATCTGGTAGCTCACCTTAGAGTTTGGTGAGTAGCTCACCGAACAGCTCACCGAGTAGGTTGACCTGAGCTTGCTTGTGAGCTCACCAAGCACCTCACCGGTGACCTCACCTAGGACCTCTCCAAGTAGCTTGGTTGGGAGCTCACCTAGTAGCTCACCTAGGAGCTTAGTGAATAGCTCACCAAGTATCTCACCTCAGAGCTCTTCTGGGAGTTCACTGATCAGCTCGAGTTGAGCTCACCCAGGAGATCGTTGAGTAACTTACCTGGGAACTTTCTTGGGAGCTCACCTGAGAGCTCATCTTGTCGACTCACCTTTAGTTGACCTTTCCAACTCACCTTGGGCTCATATAGTAGCTCACATGTAATCTCACCTCGAGAGATTGCTAACAAGCTCACACTCCGGGAGCTCACCGAGAAGCTCACCTAGAAGCTTGGTTGGGATCATGTTAAGTAGCTCACCTAGGAGCTCGTCAATTAGTTCGACTTGATATTTCATGAAAACTCACCTGGAGCTCACACGATAGCTCACCTTGTGAGCTTGAATTGAGCTCACCTAGGATATTCAAAGTAGTTCAACTTGAGCTATCATGTGAGCTTGTCAAGCATCTCACCTAAAAACTCACATGGGAACTCACATTGCGAACTAGCCTTGAGCTCACCTTACTAACTCACCTTGAGCTCATCTTGCAGCTCACATGCAAGCACACCTCGAGAGATTACTAACAAGCTCACCTTTGAGCTCGACCGGGAGCTCAGCCACCAGCTCACCCATCGGCTCATCAAACGGCTCATCTTGAGATTTCCCAGGAACCTTTCACGGGAGCTCATCTAATAGCTCACCTTGAGAGCTCAACTTGAGCTCACCTAGGAGCTTGCACCGAGAAGCTCAACTTGAGCTTACCTAGGATCTTGTCAAGTAGCTCATTTGAAAACTCACATGAGTGCTCACTGATAGCTTTCTTTGCTAACTCTCATGGGAGCTCGCCTATCAACTTACCTTGAGCTCTCTAAGGAGCTCACCTTACTAACTCACCTTAAGTTCATCTGGTAGCTTGCGTAAGAGCTCATCGAGTAGCTCACCAAATAAGTTGACTTGAGCTCACCTTGCCAACTCAAATTAAGCTCACCCAAGAGCTCACCGAGCAGCTTACCGAGTAGGTTAACTTGAGCTCACTTTTGAGCTTACCGAGAAGCTTACCAGGGACCTCACAGGAGCTTCCAAAGTAGCTCACTTGGGAGCTTTCCTAGTAGCTCACTGGGAGCTCACCACACAACTCACCAAGTAGCTCACCGGGAGTTCTTAGGAGCTCACCGATCAGCTCGAGTTGAGTCACCCAAGATATTTTCGAGTAACTCACACTGGGAACTCACCGAGCGGATCACCTAGGAGCTCAGTTGGGAGCTCAATAAGTAGCTCACCTAGGATCTCGCATGAGAGCTCACTCCGATAGCTCACCTTGATAGCTCACCTTGAGCTTACACATGGGAGCTTACGAGTAGCTTGACTTGAGCTCACTTTGGAGCTTGTCAAGTAGCTCACCTAAAAACTCGCATGGGAACTCATTTGACAACTCACATAGAAACTCACATGGGAGCTCACCTATTATCTCACCTTGCTAGCTCACCTTGATCTCATTAAGGAGATCACCTTAAGCTTATCTAGTAGCTCACCTCGAGTTTGTCAAGCATCTCGCTAGGTAACTCACATAGGAGCTCACCTAATAGCTCACCTGGGAGCTCACCGAGTAGCTCACCGAGTAGGATGGCTTGACTTTTCTTGTGAGCTCAACGAGCAACTCATCGGGGACCTCACTTGGGAGCTCACTTTTTATCTCACCTAGGATCTCCTCTGAATAGTTCGCCAAGTAGATTTCTTGGGAGCTCTTCTGGAATCTAGCTGATCAGCTTGAGTTGAGTTCACCTAGGATCTCATTAAGTAACTCACCTGGGAACCCACCTAGGAGCTCACATTACATCTCACCTTGCTAACTCTATTTGAGCTCACCTTGCTAACTCACCTTGAGCTCACCTTGCCAACTCACCTTGAGCTCATATGGTAGCTCGTATGTAAGCTCACTTAAGAGATTACCAACAAGCTCACCTTTGAGCTCTCCTAGGAGCTCACCAAGAAGGTCACCTAGGAGCTCATCTAGGAGCTCAACAAGTAGCTTTCCAAAGAGCTCACTGAGTAGCTCAACTTAAGCTTGCCCAGAAACTCCCCTAGGATCTCGATTGACAGCTTACCTTGTCAGTTCACCTTGAGCTCACCTAAGAGCTGACTGAGCAGCTTGAATTAAGTTCACCTAGGAGCTTGTTAAGAAGCTCATTCAAAAAATCATTGGAGCTCACCTTATAGCTCACCTTACAAACTCACGTGGGAGCTCACCTATCAACTCACCTTATCAGCTCGTCTTGAGATCGGCTGAGGAGCTCACCTTGCCAACTCACCTTGAGCTCATCTATTATCTCACCTCGAGTTCATTGGGAGCTCCCAAGTAGCTCACCTAGAATCACACCTAACATCTTACCTAGAGAGCGGACTAAGTAGGTCGTTGAGTAGGTTGAATTGAGCTTTCAAGTAGCTCACCAGGGACCTCACCTGGGAGGTCACTAAGTAGCTCACATGGGAGCTCTCCTAGAAGCTCACTTAGGAGCACGCGGAATAGATCACCAAGTAGCTTGCTTGGGAGATCTTATGGGAGCTCACTGATCAGCTTGAGTTGAGCTCACTCGGGATCTTGTCAATTAACTCACTGGGAACTCACACGGGAGGTCACACGACAACTCACCTTGCCAACTCACCTTGAGCTCACCTTACCAACTTTCCTTGAGCTTATCTAGTAGCTCACATGTAAGCTCACCTCAGATATTATCGACAAGCTTACCTTTGTGCTCGCCTAGAAGCTCACCCAAGAGCTTGTTGAGCAGCTCAACTTGAGCTTTCGAGAGCTTATCAAGTAGCTCGCTAGAAAACTTGCATGGGAGCTCACCTGATAGCTCACCTTTCCAACTCGCATGGGTGCTCACTTATCAGCTTACCTTTCCAACTTACCTTGAGTTCTCTGAGGATTTCACATTGCCAACTCACCTTGAGCTTGTCAGTAGTTCACCTCAGATTTCATCATATAGCTCAGCTAATAGCTCACCTAGGAGCTCACCGAGCAACTCATCTAGTAGGTTAACTTCAGCTCACTTATGAGCTCACTGAGCAACTCATCGGGGACCTCACCTAGGAGCTTCCAAAGTAGCTCACTTTGGAGCTTTCCTGGGAGCTGACAAAGTAGCTTGTTTGGGAGCTTGCCTAACAGATTGCTTTAGGAGCTCACCGAGTAGCTCTCTTAGGAGCTTACCGAGTAGCTCATCAGGGACCTCAACTGGGAGCTCTCCAAGTAGCTCAATTTTGAGCTTTCCTAGTAGCTCTCACGGAAGATCAAATGAATGGCTCACCAAGTAGCTCACTTGGGAGCTCACTAATAAACTTGAGTTGAGCTCACTCGGGAGCTCGTCGAGTAACCCACCCGGGAGCTCACCTAACGGCTTGCCTTTCTAACTCACCTTGAACTCACCTTTCCAACTTTCCTTGAGCTCACCTTACCAACTCACCTTGTGCTCAATCGGTATCTCACATGTAAGCTCACCTCAAATATTACTAACAAGCTTACCTTTGAGCTCACACGGGAGCTAACCAGAAGCAGACTCATATAGGAGGTTAGGAAAGAGCTCAGAAAGTAGCTCACCCAGGAGCTCGTCAAGTAGCTTGACTTGAGCAAGTAGCTCACCTCGGAGCTCTTCTAGAAGATCACTGATCAACTTTAGTTGAGCTCACCCAGGAGCTCATCGAGTAACTCACTTGGGAACTCACCTAGGAGCTTGACTAACAACTCACCTTGCCAACTTACCTTGAGTTCGTATTTAATCTCACCTCGGAGATTTCCTATAAGCTCACCTTTGAGCTCGTCTAGGAGCTCAGAGTAGCTCACCTAGGAGCTCGGCTCAAAGCTCGTTAAGTAGCTTGTCGAGGAGCTCGTCAAGTAGCTTGACTTGAGCTTTCCTAGAAACTCACACAGGAGAACACATGAGAGTTTGCCTTACCATATCACCTTGAGCTTACCCGGGAGATCAATGAGAAGCTCGACTTGAGCTCACCGGGATCTCATCAAGAAGCTCACTGAAAACTCATATGGGAGTTCGCTGACGACTCACCTTTCCAACTCACCTTGAGCTCATCTTATAGCTCACCTTAGAGTTCATCAAGAAAATCGCTAAGTAGCTCACTGGGAGCTCATCGACAACTAGCCTAGGAGCTCTTTGGGAGCTCACGAGATCAACTTGATTTGAGCTTTCCCTGGGAGGTCGTCAAGTAACTCACTTGGGAATTGGCACAGGAGCTCACTGATAACTCATGTTGCCAACTCACCTTGAGCTCACCTTGCCAACTTTCCTTCAGTTCATTTGGTAGCTCACATGTACGCTCACCTCAGAAATTTCCAAAAAGCTCACCTTTGAGCTCATCTAGGAGCTCACCGAGCATCTCACCTAGGAGCTTGGTTGGGAGCTCGGCAAGTAGCTCACCTAGGATCTCATCAAGCAGCTCAACTTAAGCTTCTTCAAAAATCACATGGGAACTCACTGACGGCTTTCCTTTCCTACTCATCTTGAGCTCACCCATGAGCTTTCCGATCAACTCAACTTGAGGTCACCCGAGAGCTTGTCAAGCATCTCACTGAAAACTCACATGGGAGCTCACCTGATAGCTCACCTAGAAACTCACATGGGAGCTCACCTATCAGCTCACCTTACTAGTTTGACTTGATCTTGTAGCGGAGCTCCCCTTGCCAACTCACCTTGAGCTCATCTCAGTAGCTCACCTTGAAGTTCGTCAAGTAGCTTACGGGAGCTCACCTAACAACTTGCTTGGGAGCTCACCGAATAGCTCACTTGGGATCTCACCTAACAGCTCACTTGGGATCTCACTGAACATCTCACCAAGTATCTCACCTAGGAGCTCTTCTAGGATCTTTCCAATCATCTTGAGTTGAGTTCACCCAAGAGTTCGTTGAGTAACTCACCTAGGAACTCACCTGGGAGCTCACATTATAGCTCATCTTGCCAACTCACCTTGAGCTCACCTTGCTAACTCTCCTTGAGCTCACCTTGCCAAATCAACTTAAGCTCATATGGTAGCTCACATATAATCTCACCTCACAGATTACTAAAACTCACCTGATAGCTCACCTTGCCATCTCAACTTTAGCTTTCCCTGAAACTCACCTAGGAGCTCAACAAATAGCTCACCTTGCCAGCTTTCCTTGAGTTCACCCGGGAGCTCACCAAGCAGATCAACTTGAGTTCACCTAGGAGCTCGTTAAGTATCTTACTGAAAACTCACATGAGAGCTCACCTAAAAACTCACCTTTCCAATTCACATGTGAACTCACCTATTAGCTCACCTTGCAGCTCACCTTAAGCTCGCTAAGGATCTCACCTCGAGTTTGTCAAGGTGTTCACCAACTAGCTCTCCTAAGAGCTCGCCTAATAGCTTGACTAATAGCTTGCTAGGAGCTCACCGAGAAGCTCCTGGGGACCTCACAGGAGGTCACCAAGTAGCTTGCAGAACCTTTCTTGGGAGCTCATCTAACAAACACTAACCTTGAGAGATCAACTTGAGCTCACCTAGGAGCTTGCCGAGCAGCTCAAGTTGAGCTCACCGAGATCTCATCAAGTAGCTCACTGAAAACTCACATGAGAGCTCACTGATGACTTGCTTTTCCAACTCTCATGGGAGCTCACCTATAAACTTGCCTTGAGCTCTCTAAGGAGCTCACCTTACCAACTCACCTTAAGCTCATCTAGTAGTTAGCCTCGAGTTCGTCGAGTAGCTCACCAAGTAGCTTGACTTGAGCTTACCTTGCTAACTCACCTTAATCTCACCCAAGAGCTCACCGAGTAGTTTACCGAGTAGGTTGACTTGAGCTCACTTGTGAGCTTACCGAGAAGCTTACCAAGGACCTCACCTGGGAGCTTCCCAAGTAGCTCACTTTGGAGCTTTCCTAGTAGCTCAACTGGGAGCTCACAAAATAACTTGCCAAGTAGCTCACTGGGATTTCTTACGGGAGCTCACCGATTAGCTCGAGTTGAGCTCACCCGGGAGATGTTCGAGTAACTCACCTAGGAACTCACCGAGCAGCTCACCAAGGAGCTCTCGGCTAGGAGCTCGATAAGTAGCTCACCAAGGAGCTCAGCTAGGAGCTCGATAAGTAGCTCACCTAGGATCTCGCATGGGAGCTCACCTAAAATCTCACCTTGCTAGCTCACCTTGAGCTCACCAAGGAGCTTGCCAAGTAGCTCGACTTGAGCTTTCCAAGTAGCTTGCTGAAAAATTGCATGGGACCTCACCTGGGAGCTCAATGAGCAGCTCACCTAGGAGCTTGGCTGGGATCTTGGCAAGTAGCTCACCTGAAACTCACTTGGGAGCTTGCCAATGACTCACCTTGCCAGTCACCTTGATTTTCCCCGGGAGCTCACTTTGAGTAGCTCAACTTGAGCTCTCCGAGGAGCTCATCAAAAATTCACCTATAAACTCGCATGGGAGCTCACCTGACAGCTCACCTTGCTAACTCACATGGGAGCTCACGTATCAACTTCCCTTATCGCTTGCTTGCTTTGAGCTCATTGAGGAACTCACCATACCAAATCACCTTGAGCTCATCTAGTAGTTCACCTTGGATTTTGTCGTGTAGCTCACCAAGTAGCTCACTAGGATCTCAACTAACAAATCACAGGGGAGGTCACTCAATATCTCAACCAGTAGGTTGACTTGAGCTCACTTATGAGCTCACCTTACCAACTTCCCTTAAGCTCATTTGGTAGCTAACCTAACAAGCTTACCTTTGACCTCACCTTGGAACTCAACGAGTAGCTCACTTAGGAGCTTAGCTAGGATCTCAGCAAGTAGCTCACCCTGAAACTCACCTAGGAGCTCACTTGATAGATCACCTTGCCAGCTCACCTTGAGCTCACCCAAGAGCTCACTGAGTAGCTTAACTTGAGCTCTCCCAAGAGCTCATCAAGAAACTAACCTAAAAACTCACATGCGAGCTTCCCTGATAGTTCACCTTGCTAACTTACATGGGAGCTCACCTATCAATTTCCTTTGCCAGCTTGATTTGAGCTCACTGAGGAGCTCACCTTGCCAACTCACCTTGAGCTCATCTAGTAGTTCACCTTAGAGTTCATTGTGTAGTTCTCAAGTAACTAGCTGGGAGTGAACTAACAACTCACAGGAACTCACCGAAATAGCTCATCTAGTAGCTTGACTTAAGCTCACTTGTGAGATTACCAAGTAGCTCGTCATGGACCTATCCTAGGAGCTCACCAAGTAGCTCACTTCGTAGCTCACCGAGTGGCTCGCCAAGTCACTCACTGGGAGATCTTACGGGAGCTCACCGATCAAATTGTGTTGAGCTCACCTTGGAGCTCTTTGAGTAACTCACTTGAGAACTCCCATGGGAGCTCGTCGATAACTCACCTTACCAACTCACCTTGAGCTCACCTTGCCAATTCGTAATGAGCTCATCTTAAAAAATCACCTTGTGGTCATCTAGTAGCTCGCATGTAAGCTCACCTCAGAGATTGCTGACAAGCTCACCTTAGAGCTCTCCTAGGGTCTAAGCGAACAACTCACCTAGGAGATTGGTTGGGATCTCGGCAAGTAACTCAACCGGGAACTCATCGATTAGCTCAACTTGAGCTCACCCATAAACTCACGGGAGCTCTCACGACAACTCACCTTAACGGCTCACCTTGAGCTCACCCAGAGCTCACCTGAGCAGCTCAACTTGAGCATGCCTAGGATCTCATCAAGTAGCTCACTTGAAAACTCACACGATAGCTCACCTTACCAACTCATATGGGATCTCACCTTACTAACTCACCTTGAGCTTGCCTAGGAACTTGCCGAGCATCTTAAATTGAGCTCACCTAGGAGCTCGTCAAGTAGCTAACCTGAAAACTTGTATCGAGCTCACCTAATAGCTCGCTTTGTTAACTCTCATGGGAGCTCACCTATCAGCTTTCCTTGAGCTCACTGAGGGGCTCACCTTGCCATCTCACCTTAAGCTCATCTTGTAGCTCACCTTAGAGTATGTTGAGTATCTCACCAAATAACTCCTTTGGGTAAGTTGACTTGAGCTCACTTCTGAGCTCACCGAGCACCTCATCGGTGAGCTCACCTAGGACCTCACCAAGTAGCTTGCTTGGGAGCTCATCTAGTAGCTCACACGGGACCTCACCAAGTAGCTTGCTTGGGAGCTCATCTAGTAGCTCACCTGGGAGCTTAGAAAATAACTTACGTGGGAAATTTCCCGGGAGCTCACATGACGAGTTCATCTTTCCAACTCATCTTGAGTTCACCTTGCCAACTCACCTTGAGCTCATCTAGTAGATTGCATGTAATCTCACCTTAGAGATTGCCGATAAGATCACCTTTGAGCTCCCCTGGGAGCTCACCGAGAAGCTCACCTAGGAGCTTGGTTAGGAGCTCAATAAGTAGCTCACCTAGGATCTCGTCAAGTAGTTTGACTTGAGCTTTCCCAAAAACTCACCTTGTAGCTCACCTAACAGTTCACCTTACCAGCTTGCCTTGAGCTCACCTAGAAGCTTTCAAAGAAGTTCAACTTGAGCTCTTATGTGAGCTTGTCCAAAGCATCTCACTGAAAACTCGTGTGGGAACTCACATTGAAAATTGGCCTTAAGCTCACCTTACCAACTCACCTTGAGCTCATCTTATAGCTCACATGTAAGCTCACCTTAGAGATTACCGACAAGCTCACCTTTGAGCTCGCCTGGGAGCTCACTAACCAGCTCACCTAGGAGCTTGGTTGGGAGCTTGGAAAGTAGGTCACCCATGAGCTCATCGAGCAACTCAACTTGAGCTTTCCCGGAACCTTTCTTGGGAGCTCGTCTAATACCTCACCTTGAGATCTCAACTTGAGCTCACTGGGAGCTCATCAAGTAGCTCACCTGAAAACTCACATGAGAGCTCACTTGACAGCTTGCTTTTCTAACTCTCATGGGAGCTCACCTATAAACTTGCCTTGACATCTCTAAGGAGCTCACCTTACCAACTCACCTTAAGTTCATCTCGGTAGTTGGCCTCGAGTTCATCGAGAAGCTCACCAAGTAGGTTTACTTGAGCTTATCTTGCTAACTCACCTTAAGCTCACCGAAGCTCACCGAGTAGCTCACTGAGTAGGTTGACTTGAGCTCACTTGTGAGCTTACCGAGAAGCTTACCAAGGACCTCACCTAGGAGCTTCCCAAGTAGCTCACTTTAGAGCTTTCCTAGCAGCTCGCCTGGGAGCTCACCAAACAACTTGCCAAGTAGCTCACCTTGGATTTCTTCTGGGAGCTCACCAATTAGCTCGAGTTGAGCTCACCTGGGAGATATTCAAGTAACTCACCTGGGAACTCACCGATCAGCTCACTGTAGCTCAGCTCGGTGGGAGCTCGTAAGTAGCTCACCTAGGATCTTGCATAGGAGCTCAACTGAAATCTCACCTTGCTAGCTCACCTTGAGCTCACCCAAGAGCTTGTCGAGTAGCTCGACTTGAGCTTGCCTAGGAGATTATCAAGTAGCTTACCCAAAAACTTGCATGGGAACTCACTGACAACTCACCTAGAAACTCACATGGGAGCTCACCTATCATCTCGCCTTGCCAACTCACCTTGATCTCACTAAGGAGCTCACCTTAGCAACTCACCTTGAGCTCATCTAGTAGCTCACCTCAGAGTTTTTCAAGCAGCTCACCAAGTAGCTCACCTAGGAGATCACCTAATGCTCACACTGGGAGCTCACCTAAACACTCACCTAGGACCTCACCGAGTAGCTCACCGAGTAGGATGACTTGACCTCACTTGTGAGCTCACCGAGTAGCTCATCGGGGACCTCACTTGGGAGCTCACTTGGTAGCTCACTTGGGATCTCACCGAATAGCTCACCAAGTAGCTTGCTTGGGAGCTCTTCTAGGATCTGGCCGATCAGCTTGAGTTGAGTTCACACGGGAGCTCATTAAGTAACTCACCTGGGAACCCACTAGGAGCTCACATTACAACTCACCTTGCCAACTCCGCTTGAGCTCACCTTGCCAACTAGCCTTGAGCTCATCTCGGTAGTTCACCTCGTAGTTAATCGTGTATCTCACCAAGTTAATCATGTATCTCACCAAGTACTTCGCTTGGGAGCTCACATAACAACTCTCACTGGGAGCTCATCAAGTAGCTCGTTGAGTAGGTTGACTTGAGCTCACTTGTGAGCTCGCTTATGAGCTCACTAAGTAACTCGTCGGGCACCTCATCGAGGATCTTGTAAAGTAGCTTTCATGACAGCTCACCTTTCCAACTCACCTTGAGCTTGTATGGTAGCTCACCTTGGATTTTTTAAGGAGCTCACCAAGTAGCTCACCTAATGACTCATCTAAGAGCTCATTAAGCAACTCACTGAGTAGGTTGACTTGAGCTTTGAGTAACTCACTGGGGACCTCATTTGGGAGGTCACCAAGTACCTCGCTTGGGAAATCACCTAGCAGCTCACCAAATAGCTAGCCAAGTAGCTCACCTGGGAGTTCTTCTAGGAGCTCACCGATCAGCTTGAGTTGAGCTCACTTGGGAGCTCATCGAGTAACTCACCTGGGAACTCATGTGGGAGCTCACCTGACATCTCACATTTCTAACTCACATTGAGCTCACCTTACCAACTCACCTTGACCTCATTTGGTAGCTCACCTAACAATATTACATTTGACCTCACCTAGGAGCTCAATGAGCAGTTCACCTAGGAGCTTGGATGGGATATCGGCAAGTAACTCACCCTGAAACTCACCTAGGAGCTTGCCTAACAGCTCGCCTTACCAGGTCACCTTGATTTTACCGGGAGCTCTCATTTGAGTAGCTCAACTTGAGCTCTCCTAGGAGCTCATCAAAAAACTCACCTACAAACTCGCATGAGAGCTCACTGATGACTCACCTTACTAACTCACATGGGAGCTCACCTATCAACTTCCTTGTCACCTTGCTTTGAGCAAATTGAGGAGCTCACCTTACCAAATCACCTTGATCTCATCTAGTAGTTCAGCTTGGATTTTGTCATTTAGCTCACCAAGTAGCGCACTAGGAGCTCAACTAAAAATCACCTAGGAGGTCATGAATATCTCAACCAAGTAGGTTGACTTGAGCTCACTTATGAGCTCACCTTACCAACTTACCTTAAGCTCATCCGGTATCTCACCTAACATGCTTACCTTTGACCTCCTTGGAGCTCAACGAGTAGCTCACCTAGGAGCTCGGCTAGGATTTCAACAAGCGGCTCACCCTAAAACTCACTGGGAGCTCACTTGATAGCTCACCTTGAGTTCACTCAAGAAGTCACCGAGTAGCTTAACTTGAGCTCTCCCAAGAGCTCATCAATAAACTAACTGAAAACTCACATGTGAGCTTGCACGATAGTTTACCTTGCTAACTTACATGGGAGCTCACCTATCAACTTCCTCTTGCACTTGATTTGAGCTCACTGAGGAGCTCGCCTTGCCAACTCGCCTTGAGTTCATCTAGTAGTTCACCTCGAGTTCATCATGTAGCTCGCGAAGTAACTATCCGAGAGCTCAATGAACAACTCACCTAAGAGCTCACCGAATAGCTTGTCCGGAAGGTTGACTTAAGCTCACTTGTGAGCTTACCGAGCAAGCTCTTCATGGACCTATCGTAGGAGCTCGCCAAGTAGCTTGCCGAGTGGCTCGCCAAGTAGCTTCGAGTGGCTCGCCAAGTCACTCACCTAGGAGATCTTACGGGAGCTCACTGAGTTAAATTGCATTGAGCTCACCGGGAGCTCTTTGAGTAACTCTCACAGGAAATCACATGGGAGCTAGTCGATAACTCACCTTACCAACTCGCCTTGAGCTCACCTTGCCAACTCGTAATGAGTTCATCTTAAAAACTCACCTTATGGTCATCTGGTAGCTCACATGTAAGCTCAGCTTAGAGATTACAAACAATCTCACCTTAGAGATTTCCTAGGGACTCAACGAACAACTCACCTAGGAGATTGGTTGGGATCTCGACAAGTAACTCACCCGGAGCTCATCGAGTAGCTCAACTTGAGCTCACCAAGAATCTCACCTAGGATCTCACATCACAACTTGCCTTGCCGGCTCACCTCGAGCTCACCGAGCAGACTCAACTTGAGCATGCCTAGAGCTCATCAACCGAGATCACTTAAAAACTCACCGATAGCTCACCTTACCAACTCATATGGGTGCTCACCTTACTAACTCACCTTGAGCTTACCTAGGAGCTTGCCGAGCATCTTGAATTGAGCTCACCTAGGAGCTCGTCAATTAGCTAACCTGAAAACTTGTATCAGAGCTCACCTAACATCTCGCTTTGCTAACTCTCATGGGAGCTCACCTATCAGCTTTCCTTGAGCTCAGCTGAGGGGCTCACCTTGCCAACTCACCTTAAGCTCATCTGGTAGCTCACCTTAGATTTTTTTGAGTAGCTCACCGAATAACTCACCAAGTAGGTTAACTTGAGCTCGATTATGAGCTCGCGAGTGCCTCGTCGGTGAGCTCACCTGGGACCTCGCCAAGTAGCTTGCTTGGGAGCTCACCTAGTAGCTCACCTGGGAGCTTAGTGAATAACTTACTTGGGAACTTTCCTAGGAGCTCACCGATAGTTCATCTTGCCAACTCACCTTGAGTTCACCTTGTCAACTCACCTTGAGCTCATCTAGTAGATTGCATGTAATCTCACCTAAGAGATTGCCGAAAAGCTCACCTTTGAGCTCCCCTAGGAGCTCACCAAGAAGCTCACCTAGGAGCTTGGTTGGGATCTCAATAAGTAGCTCACCTAGGAGCTCGTCAAGTAGTTTGACTTGAGCTTTCTCGAAAACTCACCCTGGAGCTCACCCGACACCTGAACTTACCATCTTTCCTTGAGCTCACTTAGGAGCTTTCAAAGCGGTTCAACTTGAGCTTTCATGTGAGCTTGTCAAGCATCTCACCTAAAAACTCACGTGGGAACTCACATTACAAAGCGCCTTGAGCTCACCTTACCAACTCACCTTGAGCTCATCTTGTAGCTTGCATGTAAGCTCACCTTAGAGATTACCGAAAATCTCACCTTTGAGCTCGTCGAGAGCTCACCGACCAGCTCACCTAGGAGCTTTGCGGGAACTTAGAAGTAGGTCACCCATAAGCTCATTGAGTAACTCAAGCAGAGCTTTCCCAGTAACCTTTTTGGGATCTCATCTAACAACTCACCTTGAGAGCTCAACTTGAGCTCACCTAGGAGCTTGCCGAGCAACTCAACTTGAGCTCACTCGAGAGCTCATCAAGTTGCTCACTTGAAAAATCACATGAAAGCACACCGATAGCTTGCTTTTCCAACTCTCATGGGAGATCACCTATAAACTTGCCTTGAGCTCTCTAAGGAGCTCACCTTACCAACTCACCTTAAGCTCATCATCGGTAGTTGGCCTCATTTCGTCGAGTAGCTCACCAACTAGGTTGACTTGAGCTTACCTTGCTAACTCACCTTAAGCTCACTGAGCAGCTCACCGAGTAGGTTGACTTGAGCTCACTTGTGAGCTTACTGAGAAGCTTACCAAGGACCTCACCTGGGAGCTTCCCAAGTAGCTCACTTTGGATATTTCCTAGAAGCTCGCCTGTGAGCTCACCAAATAACTCACCAAGTAGCTCACCTTGGATTTCTTACGGGAGCTCATCAATTAGCTTGAGTTGAGCTCACTGGGATGTTTGACTACTCACCTAGGAAAGTAGCTCACCAAGGACTGGGAGTTCATGAAGTCACCTAGGATCTCGCATGGGAGCTCACCCAAAATCTCACCTTGCTAGCTCACCTTGAGCTCACCAAGGAGCTTACCAAGTAGCTCGACTTGAGCTCACCTGGGAGCTTATCAAGTAGCTTGCAAAAACCTTGCATGGGAACTCACCTAACAACTCACCTAGAAACTCACATGGGAGCTCGCCTATCATCTTGCCTTGCCAGCTCACCTTGATCTCACTGATGAGCTCACCTTGCCAACTCACCTTAAGCTCATCTAGTAGCTCACCTCAGAGTTTTTTGAGCAGCTCGCCAAGTAGCTCTCCTAGGAGATCACCTAACAGCTCACCTGGGAGCTCACCTAAAAGCTCACCTAGGACCTCACCGAGTAGCTCACCGAGTAGGATGACTTGACTTCGCTTGTGAGCTCATCAAGCAGCTCATCAGGGACCTCACTTGGGAGCTCACTTGGTAGCTCACCTAGGATCTCACCGAATAGATCACCAAGTAGCTTTTTTGGGAGCTCTTATGGGATCTGGCCGATCATCTTGAGTTAAGTTCACCCAGGATCTCATTAAGTAACTCACCTGGGAACCCACCTAGGAGCTCACATTACAGCTCACCTTGCCAACTCTGCTTGAGCTCACCTTGCTAACTCACCTTGAGCTCACCTTGCCAACTCACCTTGAGCTCATATGGTAGGTCGCAAGTAAGCTCACTTGATAGATTACCAACAAGCTCACCTTTGAGCTCTCCTGGGAGCTCACCAAGTAGGTCACCTAGGAGCTCAGCTGGGAGCTCAACAAGTAGCTTGCCCAAGAGCTCGTCGAGTAGCTAGACTTAACCTTCCCCAGAAACTCACGTAGGAGCTCACTTGACACTCACCTTGCTAGTTCACCTTGAGCTCACCCAAGAGCTCACCGAGTAGCTTGACTTGAGTTCACCTGGGAGTTCGTTAAGCTGCTCACCCAAAAACTCACTTGGAGCTCACCTTATAGCTCACCTTGCAAACACACATGGGAGCTCGCCTATCAGCTCACCTTATTAGCTCGTCTTGAGATCGCTAAGGATCTCACCTTGCTAACTTGCCTTGAGCTCGTCTAGTTGCTCACCTCGGAGTTCATTAGGGAGCTCGCCAAGTAGCTCACCTGGAAGCTCACCTAACAACTTACCTAGGAGCTAACTGAGTAGCTCGCTGAGTAGGTTGACTTGAGCTTACCAAGTAGCTCACTAGGGACCTCACCTAGGAGGTCACTAAGTAGCTCACTTAGGAGCTCTCCTAAAAGCTCACCTGGGAGCACACTAAATAGCTCGCCAAGTAGCTTGCTTGGGAGCTCTTATGGGAGCACACTAATCAGCTCGAGTTCAGCTCGCTCAGGAGCTCGTCAAGTAACTCACTGGGAACTCACGGGATGTCACTCGATAGCTCACCTTACTAACTCGGCTTGAGCTCACCTTACCAACTCACCTTGAGCTCATCTAGTAGCTCACATGTAAGCTCACCTTAGAGATTACGAAAAACTTACCTTTGTGCTTTCCTGGCAGCTCACCGAGTATCTCACCTAGGAGCTTAGCTCGGAGCTCAACAATTAGCTCACCTATAAGTTTGTCAAGTAGCTCGACTTGAGCTTACCCAAAACTTGCCTAGGAGATAACCTAACAACTCATCTTTCCAGCTCACCTAGATCTCACCCAAGAATTCACCGAGCAAATCGACTTGAGCTTTCCCGAGAGATTATCAAGTTACTCACTAGAAAACTTGCATGGGAGCTCACTGACACTCACCTTTCCAACTTGCATGGGTACTCACCTATCAGCTTACCTTGAAGCTTAACTTGAGTTCTCTGAGGATTTAACCTTGTCAACTCACCTTGATCTCATCTAGTAGTTCACTTTAGAGTTCGTCATATAGCTCACCTAATAGCTCACCGGGAGCTATACAAGCAACTCATCTAGTAGGTTGACTTCATCTCACTTATGAGCTCACTGAGCAACTCACTGGGGACCTCACGTAGGAGCTTCCAAAGTAGCTCGCTTGGGAGCTTTCCTATCAGCTTACCTGGGAGCTCACCAAGTAGCTCATCTAGGAGCTTACATAAGAGCTTGCCTAACAGCTTGCTTAGGAGCTCAATGAGTATCTCTCCAAGTAGGTTAACTTGAGCTCACTTATGAGCTTCTTTGAGTAGCTCATCGGGGACATCAACCGGGAGATTTGCCAAGTAGCTCGATTCTAAGCTTTCCTAGCAGTTCATCTGGGAGCTCACTGAATGGCTCACCAAGTAGCTCACTTGGGAGCTCACCAATCAACTAGAGTTGAGCTCACCCAGGAGCTTGTCGAGTAACTCACCTAGGAGGTCACCTAATAGCTCACCTTTCCAACTCACCTTGAACTCACTCTTGCTAACTATCCTTGACCTCACCTTACTAACTCACCTTGTGCTCATCTAGTAGATCACATGTAAGCTCACCTCAAATATTTCTAACAAGCTTACTTTTGAGCTCACACGGGAGCTAACCGAGTAGCTCATGTAGGAGGTCGGTTGGGAGATCGAAAGAAGCTCACCCAGAGCTCGTTAAGCAGCTTGACTTGAGATTTCCAGAATATCACCTAGGAGCTCACCTGATAGCTCACCTTGCCGGCTCACCTTGGGCTCACCCAAGATCTCGTTAAGCAACTCGACTTGAGCTTAGCATGGACCTCATCAAGTAGCTCACCTAAAAACTCATATAGGATATTTCCTTACAAACTCACATGGGAGTTCACCTATCAAATCACCTTTCCAGCTCAACTTGAGCTCACTGACTAGTTGACCTTGCCAACTCACCTTGAGTTCATCTCGGTAGCTCACCTTGGATTTTATCAAGTAGCTCACATGGGAGCTTCCTTAACAGCTCACCAAGTAGCTTGCCGAGTAGGTTGACTTAAACTTATTGGTGAGCTCGATCAACAACTCACCTGAGACCTCTCCGGGAGCTCACCAAGTAGTTCACCTAGGAGCTCACCTAGTAACTCACCTCAGAGCTCACTAAATAGTACACCAAGTATCTCACCTGAGAGCTCTTCTAGGATCTCATTGATCAACTTTAGTTGAGCTCACCCGAGAATCTCTTCGAGTAACTCACTTAGGAACTCAAATGAGGAGCTTTCCGACATCTCACCTTGCTAAATTGCCTTGAGCTTATATGTAAGCTCACCTTAGAGATTTCCAACAAGATCACCTTTGAGCTCACCTAGGAGATCATTGAGTAGCTCACCTAAGAGCTCAGATGGGAGCTTGTTAAGTAGCTTGTCAAGGATCTCGTCAAGCAGCTCAACTTGAGCTTTCCCAAAAACTCACTTGGGAGCTCACCGAGAGTTTTCCTTACCATATCACCTTGAGCTTACCCAGGAGATCACCGAGTAGCTTGACTTGAGCTCACCTGGGAGCTCGTCAAGTAGCTCAACTGAAAACTCGCATGGCAGCTCGCCTAATAGCTCACCTTGAGCTCATCTTGTAGCTCACCTTGAAGTTCATCAAGAAAATCACTAAGTAGCTCACACGAGAGCTCATCTAATAACTAGCCACGGGAGCTCACTAAGAAGCTCACTGAGTAGGTTAACTTGAGTTTGCTTTTGAGCTTTCCGAGCATCTCACCAGGTACCTCACCTAGGAGCTTGCTAAGTAGCTCACTTAGGAGTACATCTAGCATCTTTCCTTGGAGCTCGCGAATAGATTGGCAAGTAGCTCACCTAGGAGCTCTTCTAGGAGCTCACTGATTATCTCAAGTTTAGTTCACCAAGGAGTTCATCAAGTAACTCACCTGGGAGCTTGCATGAAAGCTTGCCATGCTAACTCACCTTTAGCAAACCTATCCAACTTACCTTGAGCTCATATGTAACCTCACCTCAAAGATTACCGACAAGCTCACCTTTTAGCTCACCTGGGAGCTCACCTAGGAGCTTGGTTTGGAGCTCAAAAAGTATCTTTCCCAGGAGCTCATCAAGTAGCTCAACTTGAGCTTGCTTAGAAACATGCTTGGGAGCTCACCTTTATAGCTCACCTTGAGCTCACCCATGAGATTACCGAGATACTTGACTTCAGATCACCTGGGTACTCGTCAAGCACCTCACCTAAAAAATTATATGGATGCTCTCCTGACAGCTCACTTTTCCAACTCTCATGGGAGCTCACATATCAGCTTACCTTGAGTTTTCTAAGGAGCTCACCTTGCTAACTCACCTTAAGCTCATATAGTAGCTCACCTCAGAGTTCTTCGAAAAACTCACCGAGCATCTCACTAGGTAGGTTAACTTGAGCTCACTTGTGAGCTCACCGAGGACCTTGCCAAGTAGCTCACTTGGGACCTCGCTTGGGAGCGCACCAAACATCTCACATAGTAGCTTTTCTGGGAGCTCACTGATCAGTTCAAGTTGAAGCTCACCTAGGAGAACATTAAGTAAATCACCTGGGAACTCACCTAAGAGCTCACCTAAGAGCTCACCTAAAAGCTCATCTTACCAACTCACCTTGAGCTCACCTTGGCAACTTGACTTAAGCTCATCTGGTAGCTCGCATGTAAGCTCACCTAGGATCTTGACTCAGAACTCGAAAAGTAGCTCATCGAGTATCTTGACTTGAGATTCCTCAATTACTCACATGGGACCTCACCTTTCCATCTCACCTTGAGCTCACCCAGGAACTCACTGAGTAGCTTGACTTGAGCTCACCCGGGAGCTCGTCAAGAAGCTCACCCAAAAACATGCATGGGAGCTCACATGATATCTCACCCACAAACTCACATGAGAGATCACCTATATGGTCACCTTTCTAGCTCACTTGCTAGCTTGCCTTGATGTCACTGAGGAGCTAACCTTGACAACTCACCTTGAGCTCATCTTATAGCTCACCTCAGAGTTTGTCGAGCAGCTCCCCAAGTAGCTCACCTGGGAGCCCACCTTGCAGCTAGCCTAGGAGCTCACCGAGTAGGTTGAATTTAGCTCACTTGTGAGATTGCCAGGGACCTCACCTAGGAGATTTCCAAGTATCTCGCTTGGGAGCTCACCTAGTAGCTTGCCTGGGATCTCACAAAGTAGCTCGCCAAGTATCTTTCATGGGAGCTTTCGATCAGCTTGAGTTGATTTTGTAGGGAGTTTGTCGAGTAACTCACCTAGGAACTCACCTGGGAGCTCACATGATAGCTCACCTTGCCAACTCACCTTGAGTTTACCTTGCCAACTTGCCTTGAGCTCACCTTGCCAACTCACCTTGAGCTCATATGATAGCTCACATCTAAGCTCACCTCAGAGATTACCGACAAGCTCACCTTTGAGCTCACCGAGTAGCTCACCTAGGAGCTCGGCTAAGAGCTCAACAAGTAGCTCACCTAGGAGCTCAGCTAAGAGCTCAGAAAGTAGCTCACCTAGGAGCTCATCAAGCAGTTCAAATTGAGCTTTCCTAGAAACTCACCTAGGAGGTCACCTAACAACTAACCTTGCCAGCTCACTTTGAGCTCACCTAGATGCTCACCGAGTAGCTCAAATTGATTTAACCCACGAGCTCATCAAGTAGCTCGCATGAAAACTTACATGGGAGCTCACCTAACAGCTCACCTTACCAACTCACATGGGAGCTCACCTATCAGCTAACCTTGCTAGCTCAACTTGAGCTCATTAAGGAGTTTACCTTGCTTAACTTACCTTGAGCTCATCTCGTATCTCACCTTAGAGTTCATTGAGGATCTCACCAAGTAGCTCTCCTAGGAGCTCACCTAACAGCTCACTTGGGAGCTCACTAAGAAATTCACCAAGTAGGTTGACTTGAGCTCACCTAGTAGCTTTCTTGGGAGCTCTTTTGGGAGCTCACCGATTAGCTTGAGTTGAGGTCAATTGGGAGCTCATCGAGTAACTCACCTCACCTTTCCAACTCACATTGATATCACCTTACGAACTCACCTTGAGCTCATCTAGTAGCTCACATGTAAACTCAGCTCGAGAGATTCTTGAAAAGCTTACCTTTGACCTCACCGGGATTTTCTTGAGTAGCTCACCCGGGAGTTTGATTGGGATCTCAAGAAACAACTCACCTCGAAACTCACTTGGGAGCTGACTGACACTCACCTTGTCAACTCACCTTGTGCTCGCCTAGGAGCTCACTTGAGTAGCTCAACTTGAGATCTCGCGGGAGCTCATCAAGTAGCTCACTTATCAGCTTCCCTTTCCATCTTTCTTTGAGCCCGCCGAGGAACTCACCTTGCCAACTCACCTTGAGCTCATCGGTAGTTCACCTCGAGTTCATCATGTAGCTCACCAAGTAGCTCACAGGAGCTCACCGAACAGACTCACCGAGCAGCTCGCCTAGTAGGTTCACTTGATCTCACTTGTTAGCTCACCGAGCATCTCAGGGGACCTTTCCTAGGTGCTCACCAAGTAGCTCACCTAGTAGCTTCCGAGTGGCTCTCAAGTAGCTCACCTAGGAGCTCTTTAGGATTTTTCGATAAGCTCGAGTTGAGCTCACCTAGGAGCTCGTTGAATAACTCACCTAGGAACTCACCTGGGAGCTCACCTGATACCTCACCTTGCCAACTCACCTTCAGCTCACATTACCAACTCACCTTTAGCTCACCTTACTAACTCACCTTAGCTCATCTTGTAGGTTGCATGTAAGCTCACCTCAGAGATTACCAACAAGCTCACCTTTGAGCTCACCTAGGAGCTCACCGACGAGCTCACCTAGGAGCTTGGATGGGAGTTCGGCAAGCAGGTCACCCATGAACTCATCGAGTAAATCAACTTGAGCTTGCAGAACATTGGCTAGGAACTCACTGACGAGTTAAGATTGCCATCTTGACTTGCCAACTTACCTTGAGCTCACCTAGGAGTTTTTCGTGAGCTCACCTAGGAGCTTACCGAGTGGCTCGACTTGAGCTTACCTAGAAGCTCGTCAATTAGCTCACCTAAAAATCACATGAGATCTCACCTGATAGCTCACTTTACCAACTCTCATAGGATCTCACCTATTAGCTTGCCTTGAGTTCACTAAGGAGCTCACCTTTCCAGCTCACCTTAAGCTCACCTAGGAGCTAGCCTGATAGCTCACCTTGCCAACTTACCTTGAGCTCGCCTTACCAACTCACCTTCAGCTCATCTGGTAGCTCACATGTAAGCTCACCTATGAGATTGCTGAAAATATCACCTGGGTACTCACCGAGCAGCCCACCTAAGAGCTTAACGGGAGCTCAAGAACAGCTCACCCTTGAGCTTGTCAAGTATCTCAACTTGAGCTTACTTGGAAACTCACCTGGGAGGTCATCTAACATCTCACCTTGCTCTCTCACCTTTAGCTCACCTAGGAGCTCACCAAGCAACTTGACTTGAGCTCACCATGGAGCTTGTCAAGAAGCTCACCTAAAAATTCACATGGGAGCTCACCTGACACCTCACCTAGAAACTCAAATGGGAGCTCACCTATTAGCTTGCCTTGTTAGCTCACCTTGAGCTCACTAAGTAGCTCACCTTTCCAACTCACCTTGAGCTCGTATGGTAGCTCACCTCAGAGTTTATTGAGTAAATCATCTAGGATCTCACCTAATATCTCACCTGGGAGCTCACTGAGCAGCTCAATGAGTAGGTTGACTTGAGCTCAGTTGTGAGCTCCCGAGCGATTCACTGGGGACCTCACCTAAGAGCTCACCAAATAGCCCACCTAGGAGATCTTCTAGGAGCTCTCCGATCAGCTTGAGTTGATCTCACCACTGGAACTCGTCAAGTAACTTACCTAGGAACTCACTTAGGAGCTCACCTAATAGCTTTCCTTGCTAACTCCCCTTGATCTCTCCTTACCAACTTACCTTGAGCTCACCTTGCTAAATTACATTTAGCTCATCTAGTAGCTCGCATGTAAGCTCACCTCGAGAGATTTCCAAAAAGATTCCCTTTAAGCTCTGGGAGCTCACAAAGCATCTCACCTAGGAGCTCGTCAAGTAACTCAACTTGAGATTGCCTAGAAACTCTCTGGGAGCTCACTGATAGCTTGCCTTGCCGACTCACTTGTAGCTCACCCAAGAGCTTGCTGAGTTACTCAACTTGAGCTCACTCAAGAGCTCATCATTTAGCTCACCTGAAAAATGGCATGGGAGCTCACCTTACCAATTCACCTTGAGTTCATTGAGGAGCTCACCTTGCCAACTCACCTTGAGCTCATCTAGTAGTTCACCTCAGAGTTTGTTGAGTAGCTCGCTAAGTAGGTCACCTGGGAGCTCACCTAACAGCTTGCCTTAGAGTTCACCAAGTAGCTCACTGAGTAGGTTAACTTGAGCTTGATTGTGAGCTCACTGAGTAGATCACTAGGGACCTCACCTGGGAGCTTGCCAAGTAGCTCACTTAGAAGATCACCTAACTTGACTCACCTAGAAGATCGCCAAACAAGTTGCCAAGTAGCTCACTGGGAGCTATTCTAGAAAACTCACCGGGAGCTCATCAAGTAGCTCGCTCGAGAACTCACATCGAAGGTCACCCAAAAACTCATATGGGAGCTCACATATTAGCTAGTTTGGTAGCTCGTCTTGGATTTTATCGAGTAGCTCACCAAGTATCTCACTTGAGATCTCACCTAATAGCTCACCGGAATCTCACAGAGCGGATCACCGAGTAGGTTGACTTGAGTTCACTTGTGAGCTTGCTTTGAGTAGCTCATTGGAAACCTCACCTAGGAGTTCACCAAGTAGCTTTCTGTGAGCTCACCTAGCAACTCACTTGGGAGCTCACCGAATAGCTTGCCAGGTAGGTCACTTGGGAACTCTTCTAGGAGCTCACCGACAAGCTTGAGTTGAGCTCACCTAGGAGCTCATTAAGTAACTCACTGTGAACTCACCTGCGAGCTCACATGACAGCTAACCTTGCCAACTCGCCTTGAGCTCACCTTGCCAACTCACCTTGAGCTCACCTTGTCAACTTATCTTGAGCTCATTTGGTAGCTCACATGTAAACTCAACTCATAGATTTCCGACAAGCTCACCTTTGAGCTTGGAAAGCAGCTCCCGAAGGAGCTCGTCGAGCAACTTGAGTTGAGCTTTCCTAGAAACTCACTTAGGAGCTCACAAGATAGCTCACCTTTCTAACTCACCTTGAGCTTACCTAGGATCTCGGCGAGCAGCTCATATTGAGCTCACCTAGGAGCTCATCAAGTAGCTCACCTAAAAACTCGCATGGGAGCTTACCTGACAACTCACCTTGCCAACTCACATGGGAGCTCACCTATTAGCTCACCTTGCTAGCTCACCTTGAGCTCGTTGAGGAGCTCACCTTACCAAATTTCCTTGAGCTCATCTTGTAGCTCACCTCTAAGTTTGTCGAGTATCTCACCAAGTAGGTCACCTGGGAGCTCACCTCCAAGTTTGTCAAGTATCTCACCAAGTAGGTCACTTGGGAGCTCACCTACAAGCTCACCTAATAGCTTACCTGGGAGCTCACCTAGTAGTTCGCCAAGAATGTTCACTTGACTTCACTACGAGCTCAGGGGACATCACCTAGAGCTTACCTAGTAGCTCACTTGGGAACTCACATAATAGCTTGCCTAGGAGCTCACCAAATAGCTTGCGAAATAGTTTGTCTGGGAGCTCTTCTGGGAGCTCATCGATTAGCTTGAGTTGATCTCATATGGGAGCTCGTTGAGTAACTCACCTAGGAACTCCCCTGGGAGCTCACCTGATAGCTCACCTTGCCAACTCACCTTGTTCTTGCCTTACTAACTCACCTTGATCTTGCCTTACTAACTCACCTTGAGCTCATCTGTTAGCTCACATGTAAGCTCACCTCAGAGAGTGCTAAAAATATTACCTTTGACCTCACCTGGGAACTCACCTAGAATCTCACCTAGGAGTTTTGTTGGGAGCTTGGCAAGTAGCTTACCCAGGAGCTCATTAAGCAGCTCAACTTGAGCTTGCTCGGAAAATCATGTAGGAGCTCACCTTTCCATGTGACCTTGAGCTCACCTAGGAGCTCGCTAAGAAGCTCGACTTGAGCTCACCGAGAGCTCGTCAGCAGCTCTCTTGAAAACTTACATGGGAGATTACCTGACAGCTCACCCAGAAACTTGCATGGGAGCTCACCTATCACCTCACCTTGACATCTCACCTAGTAGCTTACTTGGGAGCTCACCTAGCAGCTTCTCTGGGAGCTCACCATATGGCTCACCAAGTATCTCACATGGGAGCTCTTCGGGAGCTCATCGATCAGCTCGAGTTGAGCTCACCTAGGATCTCGTCAAGTAACTCACCTGGGAAATCACATGGGAGCTTGCCTGACATCTCACCTTGACAACTCAACTTGAGCTTTCCTTGCCAACTCGCATTACCAACTCACCTTGAGAAAATCTGGTATCTCCCATGTAAGTTCACCTCGAGATTGCTAACAAGCTCAACTTTGAGCTCACTTGGGAGCTCACTGAGTAGGTCACCTTTAAGCTCGACTAGGAGCTTAGTAAGTAGCTCACCCAAGAGCTTGTCGAGTAACTCAACTTGAGCTCACCCAAGAGCTAGGCAAGTAACTCACCTAAAATCCCACATTGGAGCACACATGATAGCTCGCTTTGAAAACTCTCATGGGAGCTCAACTATCAGCTTTCCTTTAGCTCGCTGAGGAGCTCACCTTACCAAATTTCTCTAAGCTCATCTAGTAGCTCACCTTGGAGTTCATCAAGTAGCTCACCTTGTAGCTTGCCTAGGAGCTCACCTAACATCTCACCTAGGAGCTCACCGAGTAGGTTGACTTGAGCTTTCTTGTGACCTCACCGAGCAACTTACCAGGGGCTTCGCATGGGAGCTCACCATGTATCTCACTTGGGAGCTTACCTAGCAAATCACCTGGGAGCTCACCGAATAGCTCGCTTAGTATCTCACCTGAGCACTCTTCTTGGAGCTCGACTGATTAGCTCGAGTTGAGCTCACCTAGGTGATCATCAAGTAACTCACCTGGGAACTCACCTGGGAGCTCACCTGATAGCTCATCTTGTAAACTTACCTTGAGTTCACCTTACCAACTCACCTTGAGCTCATCTGGTATCTTGTATGTAAGCTCACTGAGAGATTTGAAAATCTCACCTTTGAGCTCACGGGAGGCCACCGGCAGCTCACCTAGGATTTCACCGAGAGGTCAATAAGTAGCTTTCCTAGGATCTCATTCAAGTAGCTTGACTTGAGCTTGCCTTTAAAATCACATGGGAGCTCACCCAATAGCTCACCTTTCCAGCTTACCTTGAGCTCACCTAGGAGCTCATCGAGCAGCTCGACTTGAGCTCACCGAGAGCTTCTAAAGTAGCTTACTCCAAAACTCGAATGGGAGCTCACTGAAAAATCACCTAGAAACTCACATGGGAGCTTGCCTATTAGCTCACCTTGCTAGCTTGCCTTGATCTTTGTGAGCAGTTCACCTTACCAACTCCCTTTGAGCTTTTTGGTAGCTCGCCTCGGAGTTCGTCGAGAAGCTCACCAAGTAGCTCAACTTGAAGCTTTCTTAACATCTCACCTAGGAGCTTACTTGAATAGCTCACCAAGTAGGTGACTTAATCTTGCTTGTGAGATCACCGAGTAACTTGCCGGGGACCTCATCTAGGAGCTCACTTGGGAGCTCACCTAGCAGCTCACCTAGAATCTCACGAACAACTCACCAAGTAGCTCACCTGGGAGCTCTTCTGGGATCTTGCTGATTAGCTTGAGTTGAGTTCACCTGTAGCTCATTACGTAACTCACTTGAGAACTCACCTGGGAGATCACATTACATCTCATCTTGTCAACTTGCCTTAAGCTCACCTTGTTAACTCACCTTGAGCTCACCTTGCCAACTCACCTTGAGCTCATGTGGTAGCTCACATGTAAGCTCACCTCAAAGATTATTGACAAGCTCACCTTTGACCTCACTTGGGAGCTCATTGAGTAGATCACCTAGGAGCTCAGCTGGGAGCTCGGCAAATAGCTCACCCAAGAGCTCGTTGAGTAGTTCGACTTGGGCTTACCCGAAAACTCACTTGGGAGCTCACCTGATAGCTCACCTTGTCAGCTCACCTTGAGCTCACCCAGGAGCTCACCGAGAAACTCTACTTGAGTTCACCTAGGAGCTCATCAAGAAGCTCACCAAAAACTCACATGGGAGCTCACTGACAGCTCACCTTTCCAACTCACATGGGAGCTGGCCTATCACCTTACCTTGAGCTCTCTGAGGAGCTTACCTTGATAACTCACCTTGAGCTCGTCTGGTAGCTCACCAAGTAGGTTGAATTCAGCTTGTCGAGTAGGTTGACTTGAGATCATCAAGTAGCTCACCGGGGACCTCACCTAGGAGGTCACAAAGTAGCTCAATTGGAAGTTGTCCTAGTAGCTCACCAAGTAGCTCACTTGGGAGATCTTCTGGGAGCTCACCGATCAACTCGAGCTGAGCTCACTTGGGAGATCGTCGAATAACTCACAAGGGAACTTTCCTAGGAGGTTACTTGGGAGCTCGTCGAATAACTCACAAGGGAACTTTCCTGGCAGGTCACTTGATAGCTCACCTTGCCAACTTACCTTGAGCTCACCTTACCAAATTACCTTGAGCTCATCTGGTAGCTTGCATGTAAGCTCACCTCAGAGATTACCACCAAGCTTTCCTTTGAGCTCGTATGGTAGCTCACCGAGTAGTTCACCTAGGAGCTCACTTGGGAGCTCAGTAAGTAGCTCACCCAGGAGTTCCTTGAGTAGCTCAACTTGAGCTTACCCCAAAAACTCACCTAGGAGCTCACCTGATAGCTCACCTTGCCAGCTCGCCTTGAACTCACCCAAGATATCACTGAGCAGCTTTACTTGAGCTCACCCGGGAGCTCATAAAGAAGCTCACCATAAAACTTACATGGGAGCTCACCTGATAGCTCACCTTACCAACTTGCATAGGTGCTCACCTATCAGGTTGCCTTACTAGCTCACCTTGAGATCTCCTAGGAGCTCACCTTGCTAACTTGTTTTAAGATCGTCATCGGTAGTTTCCTCATAGTTTCTCATGTAGCTCACCAAGTATCTCACCTAGGAGCTCTCCTAATATCTCACCTAGGAGCTCACCGAGAAGCTCATCGAGTAGGTTGACATGAGCTCACTGAGTAGATCACCGGGGACCTCACCTGGGAGCTCATAAAGTAGCTCACTTTGGATCTTACCTAGCATCTTACATGAGAGCTTTCTGAAAGCTCACCTGGGAGCTCACCGAGTAGCTCTCCAAATAGGTTTACTTGAGCTTACTTGTGAGCTTGCTAGGTAGCTTTCCGGGGACCTCAACTAGGAGCTCATCAAGTAGCACGATTATGAGCTCACCTAGCAGCTCACATCAGAGCACAACGAATGGCTCACCAAGTAGCTCACCTAGGAGCTCTTAAGGAGCTCACTGATCAACTCAAGTTGAACTCACCTGAGAGATCATTGAGTAACTCACCTAGGAGCTCACCTGTGACTCACCTTTCCAACTTGCTTTGAGATCACCTTGCCAACTTGCTTTGAGATTGCCTTGCCAACTTGCCTTGAGCTCACCTTGCCAAATTTCCTTGAGCTCACCTAGCCAACTCACCTTGTGCTCATCTGGTAGCTCACATGTAAGCTCACCTCAGAGATTTGCATTAAGCTCACCTTTGAACTTGCTTGGGAGCTCACCAAGTAGCTCACCTAGGAGATTGGCTAGGAGCTCGAGTAATTAGCTCACCCAAGAGCTCATTGAGTAGCTTAACTTGGGCTTACACAAAAGCTGTCATGGGATCTCACACGATAGCTCACCTTGCAAGCTCACCTTGAGCTCACCAGGAGCTCATCA
This sequence comes from Taxus wallichiana var. yunnanensis, assembly GCA_018340775.1. Lineage (NCBI taxonomy): Eukaryota > Viridiplantae > Streptophyta > Pinopsida > Cupressales > Taxaceae > Taxus > Taxus wallichiana. The sequence continues at coordinate 27,144,031 of CM031237.1, read as the reverse complement.
AACAGCTCAACTTGATCTCACCTAGGAGCTTGTCAAGTAGCTGACTTGAAAACTCATATGGGATCTCACCTTACCAACTCGCATGATAGCTCACCTATCGGCTTGAATTTTCATCTCACCTTGAGCTCACTAAGGATCTCACCTTGCCAACTCACCTAGGATCTCACCTTGTCGGATTACCTTTAGCTCATCGGTAGCTTGCATGTAAGCTCACCTCGAGACTTCGACAAGCTATCCTTTAAGCTCACCTGGGAGCTCACCGAGTAGCTCACCTAGTAGCTTGGCTGGGAGCTCGTCAAGTAGGTCACCTAGGATCTCGTCAAGTAGCATTACTTGAGATTGCCCAAAAACTCACTTGGGAGCTCACCTGAGAACTCACCTTGCCATCTCACCTTGAGCTCACCTAGGAGCTCACCGAGTAACTTGACTTGAGATTACCTAGGAGCTCGTCAAGCAGAGTCACCAAAAGCTTACATGGGAGCTCACCTGACAACTCGCCCTACTAACTTACATGGGACGTCACCTATCATCTCACCTTGAGCTTGGTGAGGAGCTCACCTTTCTAACTCATCTTGAGCTTGTCTTATAGCTCACCTCGGAGTTCATCGAGTAGCTCACCAAGTACCTCACTTGGGAGCTCACCTAATAGCTCACCTAGGAGCTCACCGAGCAGCTTGATGAGTAGGTTGACTTTATTTTACTTGTGAGCTCACTGAGCAGCTCACCAAGGACCTCATTTGGGAGCTTTCCAAGTAGCTCACTTGGGAGCTTACTCGGGAGATCACTTTGAATAGCTCAGAAAGTAGCTCACCTGGGAGCTCTTCTAAGATCTCGCCGATCAGCTCCGGTTGAGCTTTCCCAGGAGCTCATCTAGTAAATCACCTGGGAACTCACCTGGGATCTCACCTGACAGCTCACCTTCCTAACTCACCTTGAGCTCACCTTTCCAACTCCCCTTGAGCTCATCTAGTAGCTTGCATATAAGCTCACCTCGAGATTACCGATAAGCTCATGTTTGACCTTACAGGAGCTCACTAAGAAGCTCACCTAGGAGCTTTCCTAGGAGCTCAGAAAGTAGCTTTCCCAAGCACTCGTCGAGCAGCTCAACTTGAGCTTTCTTTGAAACTCACAGGATCTCACCTTGTCGGTTCACCTTGAGCTCACCCGGGAGCTTTTGAGTAGCTCAACTTGAGCTCGCCTTGGAGCATGGCTGGGATTTTTAAGGTGAGCTTAATGCGAGGTTGAAGGTGAGCTATCGGGTGAGTTTTCAAGTGATTTACTCGATGAGCCCCTAGAAGAGATCCCGGGTGAGCTACTTGGCTAGCTATTGGTGAGCTACTAGGTGAGCTCCTAAGTGACCTAATTGGTGAGTTACCCGGTGAGCTACTCAAAGAAGCTTGAGTCAACCTACTTAGTGAGCTACTTAGTGAGCTCCTAGGTGAGCTGTTAGGTGAGCTCCCAGGTGAGCTACTTAACGAGATCCTCAATAAACTCCAAGGTGAGCTACTAGATGAGCTCAAGGTGCTTTGGCAAGGTGAGCTCCTCGAAATCTCAAGGAAAGGCGACAAGGTGAGCTGATAGGTGAGTTCCCATGTGAGTTGGCAAGGTGAGCTATTAGGTGAGCTCCCATGCAAGTTTTCGGAGAGAGCTACTTCATGAGCTCGAGGTGGCTGAAGTTGAGCTACTCGGCGAGCTCTTGGGTGAGCTCAAGGCAAGTTGGCAAGGTGAGCTGTCAGGTGAGCTCCCAAGTGAGTTTTCGGGCAAGGTCAAGTTGAGCTACTCGATGAGCTCCTAGGTGAGCTACTTGTCTCAATGATCTCAAGGTGAGTTTTCAAGGTGAGCTCCTCAGTGAGATCAATGTGAGCTAGTAAGGTGGTGACAAGGTGACCATAAAAGCAAGCTCCCATGTGAGTTTCTGGGTGAGCTGTCAGGTGAGCTTCCATACGCGTTCGGGTGAGATGTCGGGTGAGTTATTAGGAGATATCCCATGAAATTTTTTGGGCAAGCTCCTTGACAAGCTCTGATTGAGATCAAGTCAAGTTGTTGGGTTAGTTCTAAGTGAGTTCAAGGTGGTGACAAGGTGAGCTATTAGGTGAGCTCCCAGGGTGAGTATCAGGCAAGATTAAGTTAAGGCTGATTGATGAGCTACTTGCGAGCTCGAGCTGAGCTACAAGATGAGCTCAAGGTGAGTTAGCAAGGTGATTTGGTAAGGTGAGTTGGCAAGATGAGCTACGGATGAGCTCAAGGTGAGTTGGCAAGGTGAGCTCAAGGTGAGTTGGCAAGATGAGGTATTAGGAAAGATCCCGGTGTGACTTCGGGTGATTTACTCGGTAATCTCTTGGGTGAGCTTCAACTCAAGTGGATCGGTGAGCTCCCAGAAAATCTCCCATGTGAGCTACTATGTGAGTTATTCGGTGAGCTCCCAAGTGAGCTACTTGGCAAGGTCCCCCGTAAGCTCACAAGTGAGCTCAAGTTAACCTACCGATGAGCTACTTGACGAACACTAAGGCAAGCAACCAGATGAGCTTAAGGTGATTTGGCATGGTGAGCTCCTCATCAAGCTCAAGGCAAGATGGTAGGTCATCTCCCATGAGATTTGGCAAAGCAAGTGTCGGGTTAGCTTCCACACAAGTTTTTAGGTGAGCTGCTTGACTAACTCCCGAGTGAGCTCAAGTTGAGCTACTTGGCAAGCTCCTGGGTGAGCTCAAGGTGAGCTCCCAAGTGAGTTTTTGGGAAAGCTCAAGTTGAGCTGCTCAACGAGCTCCTGGGAAAGCTACTTGTCGAGCTCCTAGTTGAGCTCTTAGGTGAGCTGCACGGTGATCTCCTAGGTGAGTTCAAAGGTGACCTTATCGGTAATATCTAAGGTGAGCTTACATACAAGATACCAGAGGAGCTCAAGGTGAGTTGGCAAGGTGAGCTCAAGGTGATTTGGCAAGGCGAGCTCAAGGTGAGTTAGCAAGGTGAGCTATCAGGTGAGCTCCCAGGTGAGTTCCTAGGTAAGTTACTCGACGAGCTCCCAGGTGAGGTCAACTCAAGCTAATCGGTGAGCTCCCCAAAGAGATCTTAGGTGAGGTACTTAGTGAGCTATTTAGCAAGATCCTAGGCAAGCTGCTAGGTGAGCTACTAAGTGAGTGCTTATCGAGTTCTAGGAAAGGTCCTTGGTGAGCTGCTTAGTAAGCTCACAAGCAAACTCAAGTCAACCTACTCACCGAGCTACTCAGTGAGCTCCCAAGTGAGCTGTTAGGTGAGCTCCTAGGTGAGATACTTGGTGATATACTCGGTGAACTCTAACGTGAGCTATAAGATGAGCTCAAGGTGAGTTAGAAAGGTGAGCTCCTAGGTGTGCTCAAGAAGAGCTCTCATGTGAGTTATCAAGGTGACCTATCAGGTGAGCTCCCATGTGAGTTTTTAGGTGAGCTGCTTGATGAGCTCCCAGGTGAGCTCAAGTCGAGTTGCTCGGTAATCTCCTAGGTGAGCTCAAGGCAAGATTGCAATGTGAGCTCTTAGGTGAGCTCCCAGGTGAGTTTCTGAGAAAGCTCAAGTTGACTTGCTTGACGAGCTCTTGGGTGAGCTACTTGATGAGCTCTAGCCAAGATCCTTGGTGAGCTTCTTAGTGAGCTCAAAGGAGATATTTTCAAAAATCTACGAGGTGAGCTTATATACGAGCTCAAGGCAAGTTATCAAGGTGAGCCATCAGGTGAGCTCCCACGTGAGTTACTTGAGGAGCTCCCAGGTGAGCTCAACTAAAGCTGATCAGTGAGCTCCCAGAAGAGCTCCCAAGTGAGCTACTTAGCGAGCTATTTGGTGAGCTCCCATGTGAGCTACTATGCGAGCTCCTAGGTGAGCTACTTGGTGAGCTCTAGGTGAGGTCTCTGGTGAGCTGCTCATCGAGCTCAATAGCAAGCTCAAGTCAACCTACTTGGTGAGCTACTCGGTGAGCTCCTAGGTGAGCTATTAGGGGAGCTCCCAGGTGAGCTACTTGGTGAGATACTTGATGAACTCCAAAGCGAGCTACCGGATGAGCTATGGTGAGCTCCTTAGTGAGCTCAAATTGAGCTAGCAAGGTGAGTGATAGGTGAGCTCCCATGTGATTTTTTGGTTGAGCTACTTGAAAAGCTCCCGGGTGAGCTCAAGTCGGGTTACTCGGTGAGTTTCTCGGTGACCTACCATTTGAGCTACTTGGTGAGTTACTCGATGAAATCTAAGGCGAGCTACTAGATGAGCTTAAGGAAAGTTAACAAGGGTATCTCCTCAAAGAGATCAAGGTGAGCTGATAGGAGAGCTCCCATGAGAGTTAGTAAAGTGAGCTGTTAGATGAGATTTCATGTGTGTTTTCAAGTGAGCTCCTAGGTGAGCTCAAGTCAACCTACTCGGTAAGCTCCTGGGTGAGCTCAAGTTGAGTATCGGTGAGCTACCATGTAAGGTTCCGAGAAAGCTCAAGTTAAGATTCTCGATGAGCTCATGGGAAACCTACTTATTGAGCTCCTAGCCAAGCTCCTATGTGAGCTGGTTGGTGAGCTCTCAGGTGAGCTTCTTAGTAATCTCTGAGGTGAGCTTACATCCAAGCTACAACATGAGATCAAGGCAAGTTGGAAAGGTAAGTTGTTAGGTGAGCTCCCATGTGAGATACTTGATAAGCTCCCGGATGATCTCAACTCGAGTTGATCAGTGAGCTCCTAGAAGATCTCCCAGGTGAGATACTTGGCGAGCCATTTTGTGAGCTCTCAGGTGAGCTACTAGGCAAGCTCATAATCAAGCTACTTTGTGAGTTCCAGGTTGAGGTCCCAATGCCAAGTTGCTTGGGAAGCTCATAAGTGATCTTAAGTCAACCTACTTAGAGAGCTACTAGGTGAGATCTAAGGTGAGTTATTAGGTGAGCTCCAGGAAAGTTGTTAGGTGAGCTCCCAAGTGAACTACTTTACAAGATCCTAGGTGAGGTCCCGGCTAGCTACTCAAAAAGCTCACAAGTGAGCTCAAGTCAACCTACTCAACAAGTTTCTCGGTGAGCTCCTAGGTGAGATGTTAGGTGAGCTCCCAAGTGAGCTACTCGAGCTTGCTCAAAAAATTACATGGAAGCTCACTGACAGATCTCATTACTAGCTCACGTTGAGCTCACCTAGGAGCTTACCGAGTATCTCAACTTGAGCTTTCTCGGGAGCTTCTTAAGGAGCTCACCTAAAAACTCACATGGGAGCTCGCTTGACAACTCACCTAGAAACTCGCATTGGAGATCACCTATCAACTCACCTTGCGGATCTCCTTTATCTCATTGAGGAGATTACCTTACTAACTAACATTAAGCTCGTCTAGTAGCTCACCTTAGAGTTCGTCGAGAAGCTCACCAAGTAGCTCACCTGGGAGCTCTGCTAATAGCTCACCTAGGATCTCCTTTGAACAACTTTCTTAGGAGCTCACCTAGCAACTCACGGAATCTCACCAAATAGCTCACCAAGTAGCTCACCTAGGAGATCTTCTTGGATCTTTCGATCAACTTGAGTTGAGTTCACCCAAGACCTCATCGATTAACTCACTTGGGAACTCACACGGGAGCTCACATTATAGCTCATCTTTCCAACTCTCCTTGAGCTAACCTTGATAACTCACCTTGAGCTCGACTTGACAACTAACCTTGAGCTCATATGGTTGCTCACATGTAAGATCACCTTAAATATTCCGACAAGCTCACATTTGAGCTCACTATGAGCTCACCGAGAAGCTCACCTAAGAGCTCGGCTTGGACCATAACAAGCGGCTCACCCAGGAGCTCGTCGAGTAACTCAACTTGAAATTTCCTAGAAACTCACCTAGGAGCTCACCTGAGAGCTCGCCTTAAGCTTACCCAGGAGCTCACCGAGAAGCTCAACTTAAGTTCACCGGGATTTCATTAAGTAGCTCATATTAGAGCTCCACGACACTCACATTGCTAACTCACATGGGACCTCACCTATCAGCTCACCTTGCTAGCTCACCTTGAGCTTGCTGAGGAGCTCACCTTGCCAACTCACCTTGAGCTCATCTGGTGGCTTGCCTCAGAGTTCATTAAGGAGATCACCAAGTAGCTCACCTGGGAGCTTGCCTAATAGCTCACCTAACAGCTTACCGGGAGCTCACTGAGTAGCTCACCGAGTAGGTTGACTTGAGCTCGCTGAGTAACTCATTGGGGACATCACCTAGGAGGTCACCAAGTAGCTCACATGGGAGATTTCGTAGTAGCTCAACTAGGAGCTCACCGAATAGCTCACCAAGTAGCTCACCTGGGAGCTCTTTTGGGAGCTCATCGATCAGCTTGAGTTGAGCTCACTGAGGATCTCGTCGATTAACTCACCTAGGAACTCACCTGGGAGGTTACCTCATATCTCACCTTGCCCACTCACCTTGAGTTTTCCTTACCAACTTACCTTGAGCTCATCTGGTAGCTTGCATGTAAACTCACCTAAGATATTACTAACAAGGTTACATTTGAGCTCGCTTGGCAATACATTAAAAAGTTCACCTAGGAGCTCAGGTGGGAGCTCGGCAAGCGGCCCCGGGAGTTTTTTTAGTAGCTTTACTTGAGGTTGCCTAAAAAATCAGCTAGGATCTCACCTGACAGTTCACCTTTCCATCTCGACTTGAGCTCACCTGGGATTCTCTAAAGCAGAACACCAGAAAACTCACATGGGAGCTCACCTGACAGCTCACTTTTCCAACTAACATGGTTGCTCACCTATCAGATTTCCTTGCCAGCTTGCCTTGAGCTCACCTAGGAGGTCACCTTGCCAACTCACCTTGAGCTCATCTAGTAGTTTACCTCATATTTTGTCATGTATCTCACCAAGTAGCTCACTTGGGAGCTCACCTAAAAACTCACCTAGAAGTTCACCGAGTATCTTTTCAAGTAGGTTGAATTGAGCTTACTTGTGAGCTCACTGAGTAGCTCACCGGGGACCTCACCTAGGAGCTCACAAAGTAGGTCACTTGGGAGCTCACCTAATAGCTTACTTGGGATCTTTCCTAACAACTCACCTGGGAGCTCACCGAGAAGCTCTCAAGTAGGTTGACTTGAGCTCACTTGTGAGATTACTAAGAAACTTGCTAAGGACCTCAAGGCGGGAGCTTGCCAAGAAGCTTGATTACGAGCTCTCCTAGCAGCTCACATGGGAGCTCATCGACCGGATGGCTAAGTATCTCACCTAGTAGCTCTTACGGGATCTCATCGATCAACTTGATTTGAGCTCACTCGGGAGCTCGTCGAGTAACTCACCTGGGAGCTCACCTAACAACTTGCCTTTCTAACGCACCTTGAGTTCACCTTGCTAACTCACCTTGAGCTCACCTTACCAACTCACCTTGAGCTCATGTTGTAGCTCACATGTAACCTCACCTCAGAGATTAATGACAAGCTCACCTTTGAGCTCACAGTGGTGAGCGACCGAGCAACTCACCTAGGAGCTTTGTTGGGAGCTCAAAGCGTAGGTCACCCATGACCCGTCGAACACCTCGACTTGAGATTTCCCAAAACCTTACTTGGGAGCTTGCTGAAAACTCACCTTGACATCTCAGCTTGAGGCTCGCAAAGAGCTTGTCGAGTAGCTCAACTTGACCTCACCCAAGAGCTCATCAAGTAGCTCACCTGAAAACTCACATGAGAGCTCACCTGATAGCTCGCTTTACCGACTCTCATAGGAGCTCACCTTGAGCTCTCACGAGGAGCTCACCTTGCCAAATCACCTTAAGGTTATCTAGCGGCTCACCTCGAGTTCATTGAGCATCTCACCAAGTAGCATGGATGGGAGCTCACTAAGAAACTTGGGAGTAGGTTGACTTGAGCTCACTTGTGAGCTTGCGAGTAGCTTCTTTTGTCGACCTCACCTGGTAGCTCACTAAGTAGCTTACTTGGGAGCTCACCTAGCAGCTCGCCTAGGAGATCACCAAGTAGCTTACTGGGAGCTTGGCTTTCAACTTGATTTGAGCTCACAGGAGATCATCAAGTAACTCTCCTGGGAACTCACTAAGCAGCTCACCTAGGAGATCAACTGTGAGCTCATCAAGTAGCTCACCCAGGATCTCATATGGGAGCTCACGATAGCTCACCTTGCCAGCTCACCTTGAGCTCACTGATAGCTCACTGATAGCTCACCTTGCCAGCTCACCTTGAGCTCACCCAGGAGCTTACCGAGTAGCTCGACTTGAGCTCACCTAGGATCTTGTCAAGAAGCTTACCAAAAAACTCACATGGGAACTTGCCTAATATTTCACCTAGAAAATCACATGAGAGGTCACCTATTAGCTCACCTTACCAACTCGCCTTGATCTCACGGCGAGGAACTTACCTTTCCAACTTGCCTTGAGCTCGTCGTCGGCGGCTCACCTCAAAGTTCGTCAAGCATCTCACCAAGTAGCTCACATTGGAGCTCACCTAACAACTCAGTTGGGAGCTAACTGAATAGCTCACAAAGTAGGTTGTCTTGACTTCACTTGTGAGCTCATTAAACAAATTTCCAAGGACATCACTTGGGATCTTGCCTAATGACTCACGGGATCCCACCGAATAGCTCACCAAGTATCTCACCTAAGAGCTCTTACGGGATCTTACCAATCAACTTGAGTTGATTTCACCTAGTAAATCATCGAGTAACTCACCTAGGAACCCACTTGGGAGCTCGAATTACATATCACCTTGCCAAATCACCTTGAACTCACCTTGCTTTAACTCACCTTGAGCTCACCTTGCCAATGCACCTTGATCTCGTATGGTAGCTCACAAGTAAGCTAACCTAAGAGATTACCAAAAATCCCACCTTTAAGCTCATTTGGGAGCTCACTATGCAGGTCACCTACGAGCTCGGCTGAGAGCTCAACAAGCAACTCACCAAAGAGCTCATCAAGAAGCTAGACTTGAGCTTGCCAAGAAACTCACCTGGGAACTCACCTAACAACTCACCTTGGCAACTCACCTTTATCTCACCCGGGAGATCATTGAGCGGCTCGACTTGAGTTCACCCCCGAGAGCTCATCAAGTAGCTCACCTGAAAACTCCCATGGGAGCTCACCTTATAGCTCGCCTTACCAACTCACATGGGAGCTCACCTATCAGTCACCTTTTCATCTTGCCTTGAGATCACTAAGGAGTTCACCTTACCAAATAACCTTGAGTTCGTCTTATAGCTCACCTCATAGTTCATCGAGGAGCTCACCAAGTAGCTCACCTAGGAGCTCACCTAACAGCTCACCTAATAGCTTGCCTGGGAGCTCACTAAGTAGCTCACTGAGTAGGTTGACTTGAGCTCATCGAGCAACTTGCCGGGGACCTAACAGTGGTAGGTTGTGAAGTAGCTCACTTGTGATCTCTCCTAGAAGATCACCTAGGAGCTCACCGAACAACTCGCCAAGTAGCTTTCCTGGGAGCTCTTCTGGGAGCTCTCTGATAAGCTCGAGTTGAGCTCACTCGAGAACTCGTCGAGTAACTCACCTAAGAATTCACACTGGGAGGTCACTTAACACCTCACCTTGAGCTCATCGATAGCTCACATGTAAGCTCACCTCAGAGATTACCGATAAGCTTACCTTTGAGCTCACCTAGTAGCTCACCTAGGAGCTTAGCTGGGAGCTCGTAAGTAGCTCACCAGAATTTAGTCAAGTAGCTCGACTTGAGCTTGCACCGGAAACTATCCTAGGAGCTCACCTAATAGGTCACCTTGCCAACTTTCCTTGAGCTCACCCAAGAGCTCATTAAGTAGCTTAACTTGACCTTACCCCAGAGCTCATCAAGTAGCTCACCATAAAATTCACATGGGAGCTCACCTAAGAGCTTACAGGAGCTCACTGAGAGCTTACAGGAGCTCACCTATGACTCACGGGAGCTCACCGAGTAGCTCTCCGAGTAGGTTGACTGGAGCTTTCTTGTGAGCTTGTTGAGCAGTTCATCGGGGACCTCAACTGGGAGCTCATCAAGTAGCTCGATTCTGAGGTCACCTAGCAGCTCACATAGGAGCTCACCAAATGGCTTGACAAGTAGCTTGCCTGGGATGTCTTCTAGGAGCTCGCCAATCAACTCAAGTTGATCTCACCCGAGATCTCATCGAGTAACTCACGTGGGAACTACCAAAGCTCACCTTTCTAACTCACCTTGAGCTTGCCTTGTTAACTTGCCTTGAGCTCGACTTGCCAACTCACCTTGTGCTCATCGGTAGCTCACATGTAAGCTCACCTTAGAGATTGCTTGACAACCTCACCTAGGAGCTCCTTTGAGTAGCTCACCCTTGAGCTCGGTGGGAGCTCAAAAAGTAGCTCACCTAGGAGCTTATCAAGCAGCTTGACTTAATCTTTCCTAGAATATCTCCTCGAAGCTTACCTATTAGCTCACCTTACCAGCTCGGCTTGACCTCACCCGGGAGCTCGCAAGTAACTCAACTTGAGTTCACCGGGAGCTCATCAAGTAGCTCACCTGAAAACTCACATGGGAGCTCGCCATACCAACTCGCATGGGAGCTCGCCTGTCAGCTCACCTTACTAGCTCAACTTGATCTCACTAAGGAGCTCACCTTACTAACTCACCTTGACCTCATCTGGTAGCTCACATCGAAGTTCATTGAGAAACTCACTAAGTAGCCCACAGGAACTCCTCTAATAGCTCACCCAGGAGCTCACAAAGCGAGTCACCGAGTAGGTTTACTTGAGCTCGTTGGTGAGCTCGATGAGTAGCTCACTGGAGACCTCGCATGGGAGCTCACCAAGTAGCTCAACTAGGATCTCACCTAAAAGCTCACCTGGGAGCTCACCAAATAGCTTGCCAAGTAGCTCGGTTGGGAGCTCTTCTAGGAGCTTGTCAATCAACTTTAGGTTAGCTTTCCCGGTAGCTCATCAAGTAACTCACCTAGGAACTCACACGAGAGCTCACCTTGCCCAACTCACCTTGAGCTCGTATGTAAGCTCACCTCAGAGATTTCTAAAAATCTTTCCTTTGAGCTCACCTAGGAGCTCACCGAGTAGCTCACCTAGGAGCTCGGTGGGAGTTGGTCAAGCGGCTTTCCCACGTGCTCATCGAGTAGATCAACTTGAACTTACCTAGAAACTCACCTGGGAGCTCACTTGAGAGCTCACCTTACCATCTCACCTTGAGCTCACACAAGATATTTCCAATTAACTCAGCTTGAGCTCACCCATGTGAGTTGGCGGGGTGAGCTATCGACAAGCTCCCATGCGAGTTGGTAGGGTGAGTTATTAGACAAGCTCCCATGCAAGTTTTTGTGTGAGCTACTTGATGACCTCCAGCTCACCTTGAGTTCACTAAGGAGCTCACCTTGCTAACTCACCTTGAGATCATCTTGAATCTCACCTCAAATTTCATCAAGTAGATTGCTAAGTATCTCACAGGAGCTCGCATGACTCACCTAGAAGATCACCGAGTAGCTCACTAAGTAGGTTGACTTGAGTTTTCTTACGATCTTGCTGAGCAACTCACCGGGGACCTCACCTAGGAACTCGCAAAGTAGATCACTTAGGAGCTCATGTAGCAACTTGCTAGGGAGCTTGTTAAATAGTTCTCCAAGTAGCTCACCTAAGAGTTCTTCTAGGAGTTCACCAATTAGCTCAAGTTGAGCTCACCCGGGAGCTCTTTGAGTAACTCACCTGAGAACTCACCTAGGAGCTCGCCTGATAGCTCACCTTGCTAACTCACCTTAAGCTCACCTTGCCAAATAGCCATGACCTCACCTTGCCAACTCACCTTGAGCTCATCTGGTAGCTAGTATGTAAGCTCACCTCGGAGATTACCGATAACCTCACCCTTGAGCTCACCCTGGAACTCACTGAGCAACTCACCTAGGACCTTGGCTCTCGAGTTCAGTAAGTAGCTTTCCCAGGAGCTCATCAAGTAGCTCAACTTGAGCTTGCCCAGAAACTCACTTGGGAGCTTGCTTTGCAAGCTCACCTTGAGCTCACCCGGGAGCTTATTGAGTCACTCGACTTGAGCTTGCCCGGGAGCTCATCAAGAAGATCACCTAAAAACATGTATGGAAGCTCACTTGAAAACTCGCTTTACCAACTATCATGGGAGGTTACCTATCAGCTTACCTTAAGCTCACTAAGGAGCTCACCTTGCCAACTCACCTTAAGCTCATCGGTAGCTTGCCTCAGAGTTCATCGAGTAGCTCACCGGGTAGGTTGACTTGAGCTCACTTGTGAGCTCACCGGGGACCATGCCAAGTAGCTCACTTGGGAGCTCACCTAGTAGCTCACCTAATAGCTTGCTGAATATCTCACATAGTAGCTCACATGGGAGCTCTTCTATTAGCTCACTGGGAGCTCTTCTGGGAGCCTCAGAGCTTGCATGATAGCTCACCTTACCAAATCACCTTGAGTTTCCCTTGCCAACTTGCCTTGAGCTCACCTTGCCAACTCACCTTGAGCTCATATGGTAGCTCGCATCTAAGCTCACCTCAGAGATTACCGAAAATCTCACATTTGAGCTCACCTTTGAGCTCACCAAGTAGCTCACCTAGGAGCTCAGCTAAGATCTTGGCAAGCAGCTCGCCTAGGACCTCATCGAGTAGTTCGACTTGAGCTTACCTGAAACTCACCTAGGAGCTTGCTAATAGCTCACCTTACTAGCTCATCTTGAGCTCACCCAGGAGCTCATTTGGGTAGCTCAACTTGAGTTAACCCAGGAGCTCATGAATCATCTCACCCAAAAACTCACATGGGAGCTCACCTAATAGCTCACCTTGCCAACTCACATGGGAGCTCACCTATCAGCTCACCTTCTAGCTCTCCTAGCTCTCCTTGAGCTTGCTGAGGATCTCACCTTACAAACTCACCTTGAGCTCTTCTAGTAGCTCATCTAGGAGCTCACCTAACAGTTCACCTAGGAGCTCACTGAGTAGCTTGCCAAGTAGGTTGACTTGAGCTCACCGAGCAAGCGCTCACTCGAGGACCTCACTTGGGAGGTAGCCAAGTAGCTCGCTTGGGAGCTTCCCTAGCATCTCAAAGAATAGATAGAAAAATAGCTCACCGAGAGCTCTTATGGGAGCTCATCGATCATCTTGAGTTGAACTTGATTGGGAGCTCGTCAAGTAACTCACCTGGGAACTCACCTAGGAGCTCACCTTTCAAACTCACATTGAGATCGCCTTACAAACTCACCTTGAGCTCATTTGGTAGCTCGTATGTAAGCTCACCTCAGAGATTATCGATAAGATTACCTTTAACCTCACCTAGGAGCTCACCGATCAGCTCACCTTGGAGCTCGGTTTAGATCTCGGTAAGTAGCTCACCACGAAACTCACTGGGAGCTAGCATGATAACTCTCGCCTTGCCAGGCTCACCTTGAGCTCACCGGGATCTTCTTGAGTAGCTTGACTTGAGCTCTCTGGGAGATCCTTAAGCATCTCACTGAAAACTCACATGGGAGCTCACTTGACATCTCAGCTTGCTAACTCACATGGGAGCTCACCTATCGACTTCCCTTGCTAGCTCACTTTGAGCTTGCTGAGGAGGTCACCTTGCCAACTTACCTTGAGCTCATTTGGTAGTTCACCTTGACATTCATCATGTAGCTCACTTAGGAGCTCAACTAACACTTGCCTTGGAGCTCATTGAGTAGCTCATCCAGTAGGTTGACTTGAGCTTACTTGTGAGCTCACTAAGCGACTTGCTAGGGACCTCTCCTCGAGCTTGCTAAGTATCTCACTTCGAAGCTCACCTAGCAACTCACTAAATTTCTCACCAAGTAGCTCACCTGGGAGCTCTTTTAAGAGCTCACCGATCAACTCGAGTTGAGCTCTTCTAGGAGCTCATCGAGTAACTTTCTTGGGAACTCATGTGGGAGCTCACCTCCCAACTTTCCTTTCAAACTCACCTTGATCTCACCTTGCCAACTCACCTTAAGCTCGCCTTGCCAAATCACCTTGAGCTCACCTTGCCAACATGCCTTGAGCTCATCTAGTAGCTTACATGTAAGCTCACCTTAGAGATTATTGACAAGCTCACCTTTGAGCTCTCTTGGGAGCTCACCGAGTAGCTCACCTAAGAGCTTAGCTAGGAGCTCGGCAAGTAGCTCACCTAGGAGCTCATCGAGCATCTTGACTTGAGCGAACCCAAAACTTACTTCGGAGATCACCTAACAACTCACCTTACCAGCTCACCTTGAGCTCACCAGGAGCTCAGTTGAGTAGCTCAACTTGAGCTCACCCGGGAGCTCGTCAAGCAACTCACCTAAAAACTCACATGGGAGCTCACTTGACAACTTACCTTACTAACTCACATGGGAGCTCACCAATAAGCTCCCCTTTCCAGGCTGCCTTGAGCGCCTTTGAGGAGTTCACCTTGCCAACTCACCTTGAGCTCATCTGGTAGCTTGGCTTGGAGTTTTTCGAGCAGCTCACCAAGTAGCTTACCTAGGATCTCACCTAATAACTTACCTAGTAACTCACCAAGTAGGTTGACTTGAGCTCACTTGTGAGCTCACTAAGCATCTCACTAGATACTTATCCTAGGAGCTCACCAAGTAGCTTGCTTGGAATCTCACCTAGTAACTCACCTAGGAGCTTGCTGAGTAGCTCATTGAGTAACTCGCCTGGGAGCTCACCTGATAGCTCACATTGCCAACTCGCCTAGAGCTAATCTTTCCAACTCATTTTGATCTCATATAGTAGATCACATTTAAGCTCACCTCAAGAGATTACTAACATGCTCACCTTTCGACTAACACAGGAGCTCACCTAGGAGCTCAGATGGGAGCTCAATAAGCAGCTCACCCAGGAGCTCCTTAAGTAGCTTGACTTGAGCTTACCTGAAAACTCGCCTGGGAGCTTTCATGATAGCTCGTATTTAGCTCACCTAGGAGATCACTAAGTAACTAGACTTGAGATCACCAGGGAGCTCATCAAGTAGCTCACCCAAAAACTCGAACAAGAGCTCACCTAACTGCTCACCTTGCCAACTCGTATTAGAGATCACCTTGAGCTCACTGAGGAGCTCACCTTGCTAAATCACCTTGAGATCGTCTAGTAGCTCACCTTAGAGTTCGTCGAGCGGTTCACCAAGTAGCTTGCTAGGAACTCGCCTACTAGCTCCTCACGGGAGCTCACCTAAGAACTCACCTAACAGCTCACTTTGAAGCTCACATAATAGCTCAGTTGGGAGCTCACCGAGTAGGTTGACTTGAGCTCACCGAGCATCTCACTAGGGATCTCACTTGGGAGATTGCCAAGTAGCTCACCTGGGAGCTCACCAAATAGCTCGCCAAGTAGCTCACCTAGGAACTCTTCTAGGAGCTCACCAATCAGCTCAAGTTGAGCTCACCCGGGAGCTCTTCAAGTAACTCACCTAGGAACTCATGTGGGAGCTCACCTGACAGCTTACCTTGGTAACTTACCTTCACCTCACCTTTCAACTCACCTTAAGCTCACCTTACCAACTCACCTTGAGCTCATCTTGTAGCTCACATGTAAGCTCACCTCAGAGATTACGAAAAGCTCACCTTTTAGCTCATTTGGGAGCTCTTTGACTATCTCATCTAGGAGCTTGGTTGGGAGTTTAGCAAGCGGGTCACCCATGAGCTCATCAAGTATCTCAACTTGAGATTTCCCAGAACCTCACCTAGGACCTTACGGTAGGTCGAATTGAGCTCACCGGGGAGCTTATCAAGCAACTCACCTAAAAACTTACAAGATATATCACACGATAGCTCACTTTTCTAACTCTCATGAGATCTCACCTATCGGCTCAACTTGAGTTTGCTAAGGATCTCACCTTAAGCTCACACAGGAGCTAGCACGACATCTCACCTTGCATACTCACCTTGAGCTCACCTTACCAACCCACCTTGAACTCATCTAGTAGCTCGGATGTAAGCTCACCTTAGATATTACTGAAAAGCTCACCTGGGAACTCATCGAGTATCTCACCTAGGAGCTTGGCTAGGAGTTCGGTAATTAGCTCAGCCTGGAGCTTATTGAGTAGCTTGACTTGAGCTTTCCTAGAAACTCACCTAATATCTCACCTTGCCAGGTCACCTTGATCTCACCTAGGAGCTCGTTGAGTAGCTTGACTTGAGCTCACTAGGGAGCTTGTCAAGCAGATCTCTTGAAAACTCGCATAGGAGCTCGCATTACAGCTCACCCAAAAACTTGCATGGGAGCTCACCTTGCTAGCTCACCTTGAGCTCACTGAGTAGCTCACCTTGCTAACTCACCTTGAGCTCATCTTGTAGCTCACCCGGGAGCTCACCGAGTAGGTTGACTTGAGCTCGGTTGCCAGCTCTACGAGCGGCTCATCGGGGACCTCAAATGGGAGCTCGCCAAATATCTCACCTAGGATCTTATCAAACAGCTCACCAATTATCTCACTGGGAGCTCTTCTAGGAGCTCACTGATCATCTTGAGTTGAGTTCACCTGGGAGCTCGTCAAGTAACTTGCCTTGAAACTCACTTGGGAGCTCACCTAACAGCTTGCCTTCCTAACTCACCTTGATCTCACCTTACCAACTCACTTTGAGCTTGCCTTGCCACATCACATTGAGATCATCTTGTAGCTCACATGTAAGCTCACGTCAGAGATTGTCAAAAAACTTGCCTTTGTGCTCACCTGGAAGCTCACAGAGTAGCTCACCTAGGAGCTTGGCTTGGAGCTCGGTAAGTAGCTCACCTGGAAAGTCCCTTTGGAGCTCTCCTAATAAATTACCTTTCTAGCTCACCTATATCTCACCCAAGAGCTTAATGAGCAAGTTGACTTAAGCTCACCCAGGAGCTCATCAATCAGCTCACCTGAAAAGTCACATGGGAGCTCACCTTGCCAGCTCACCTTGAGTTTGATGAGGAGCTCACCTTGCCAACTCACCTTAAGATTTTCTTGTAGCTCACCTCAGATTTCATTGAGTATCTCACTAAGTAGCTCACCTGGGAGCTCACCTAATAGCTTGCTTGGGAGCTCACCAAGTAGTTCACTAAGTAGGTTGATTTGAGCTCACCGAGAAGATCACTTTGGGGACCTTCCCTAGGAGCTTACCAAGTAGATCACTTGGAAGATCACCTAGTAGCTCACCTAGAAGCTCACTGAATAGCTTAAAAAGTAGCTCACTTGGGAGCTCTTCTAGGAGCTTGATGAGTAGCTCAACATGAGCTTGCTAGGGGAGCTCATCAAGTAGCTCGGTCGAGAACTCAAATGGGAGCTCACTGACTGACAGCTCGCCTAGAAACTCACATGGGAGCTCACCTATCAACTTACCTTGAGCTCACCTTGGAGTTCTTCAAGCAGCTCGTAAAGTAGCTCACCGAGAGCTCACTAATAGCTCACCGAGTAGCCCTCTAAGTAGGTTGAATTGAGATAGCTTATTGAGTAGCTCGTCGAAGAGCTTACCTAGGAGCTTGCGGGAATAACTCATCGGGTAGCTCACCTAGGAACTCTTCTAGGAGCTCACTGATCAGCTTGAGTTGAGCTCACCCAGGAGCTCATTAAGTAACTCACCTAGGAGCTTGCGTAATAGCTCACCTTACCTGACTCGCCTTGAGCTCACCTTTCCAACTTGTCTTGAGCTCATTTGGTAGCTCATATGTAATCTCACCTCAGAGATTACTGACAAGCTCACCTTTGAAATTAGTAAGTAGCTCACCTAGGTTCTCATTGAGTAGCTCAAGTTGAGCTTACCTAGAAACTCATCACGGGAGCTTATGTGATAGCTCGTCTTGCCACTCACCTTGAGATGACCCGGGGAGCTTGACAAGCGGCTCGAATTACGCTCACTTGGGAGCTTGTCGAGTAGTTCACCAAGCGGGTAACCTAAGAACTCTTACAGGAGCTTCATTGATCGGCTCGAATTGAGTACACCTAGGAGATCATCAAGTAACTCATATGGGAACTCACCTGATAGCTCATCTTGCCAACTCAACTTGAGTTCACCTTACCAACTCATCTTGAGCTCATCTGGTAGCTCACATGTAAGCTCACCTCATAGATTGTCGACAAGCTCACCTTTGAGCTCACCTGGGAGATCACGGCGGCTCACCTAGGAGCTTAGCTAGGATCTTGATAAGCAGCTCACCCAGGATCTCGTTGAGAAACTCGAGTTGAGCTTGAATAGAAACTCACATGGGATCTCACCTGATAGCTCACCTTACCAACTCACCTTGAGCTCACCCAAGAGATTTCCAAGCATCTTGACTTGAGATCACCTGAGAGCTTGTTAAGTAGCTCACCCAAAAAATCACACGGGAGCTCACCTGATAACTCACCCAGAAACTCGCATGGGAGCTCACCTATCAGCTCATCTTGCTAGTTCACCTTGATCTCACTAAGGAGCTCACCTTACCAATTGGCCTTGAGCTCGTTTGATAGCTCACCTTGGAGTTCATCAAGCAGCTCGCTAAGTAGATCCCCTTGGAGCTCGCTTAATAGCTCACCTGGGATATCATCATATAACTCACCGAGTAGGCTAACTCGGTCTCGCTTGTGAGCTCACTTTGAGTAGCTCACTGGGGACCTCACCTAGGAGCTCACTTGGGAGCTCACCTAGCAGATCACTTGGGATCTCAATGAATAACTTACCAACTAGCTCACTGGGAGCTCTTCGGGATCTTACCGATCAAATTGAGTTGATTTTACCCAAGATCTCATCAAGTAACTCACCTAGGAACTCACATGTGATCTCGCATTACAGCTCATCTTGCCAACTCACCTTAAGCTCACCCTACTAAGTAACCTTGAGCTCACCTTTCCAACTCACCTTGAGCTCATATGGTAGCTCACATGTAAGCATACCTCAAACATTACCAACAAGCTCACCTTTGAGCTCACCTGGGAACTCACTGACCAACTCACCTAGGGGATCAGCTGGGAGTCTAGCAAGCATCTCACCTAGGAGCTCATCGAGCAGCTTAATTTGAGCTTTCCCGGAAACTCACCTAGGAGCTCACTGATAGCTCACCTTGCCAACTCACCTTGAGCTCACCTAGGAGCTCACCGAGTAGCTCAAATTGAGTTCACCCGGGAGCTTGTCAAGTAGCTCACCCAAAAACTCATATGGGAGCTCACTTGATAGCTTGCCTTGCCAACTCACATGGGAGCTCACTTATCAGCTCACCTTACCAACTCACCTTGAGCTCGTTGAGGAGCTCACCTTTCCAACTCACCTTGAAATCATCTGGTAGGTCACCTCAGAGTTCATTGAGGAGCTTTCTAAGTATCTCACCTAAGAACTCACCTAACAGCTTTCTTGGGAGCTCACTTAATAGATTTCTGAGTAGGTTTACTTGACTTTGCCAAGAAGATCACGGGGACCTAAGCAGGAGGTCACCAAGTAGCTTGCTTGGAATCTCTCCTAGTAGCTCACAGGGAGCCTTAGAATAGCTCACGAGAGATCTTATGGGAGGTCAGCTGATTAGCTTGAGTTGAGCTCACTCAGGAGCTCGTTGAGTAACTCACCAGGAACTTTCTGGGAAATATCCTAATAGCTCACCTTACCAACTTACCTTAAGCTCACCTTACCAACTTACCTTGACCTCATCTGGTAGCTCACATATAAACTCACCTC
>CM031237.1:27071384-27124424 GCA_018340775.1 Taxus wallichiana var. yunnanensis | reverse complement strand
ATCTCACCTTACAAACTCACCTTGAGCTCTTCTAGTAGCTCATCTAGGAGCTCACCTAACAGTTCACCTAGGAGCTCACCGAGTAGCTTGCAAGTAGGTTGACTTGAGCTCACCGAGCAGCTCACCGAGGACCTCACTTGGGAGGTAGCCAAGTAGCTCGCTTGGGAGCTTCCTAGCATCTCAAAGAATAGATAGAAAAATAGCTCACCCGAGAGCTCTTATGGGAGCTCATCGATCATCTTGAGTTGAACTTGATTGGGAGCTCGTCAAGTAACTCACCTGGGAACTCACCTAGGAGCTCACCTTTCAAACTCACATTGAGATCGCCTTACAAACTCACCTTGAGCTCATTTGGTAGCTCGTATGTAAGCTCACCTCAGAGATTATCGATAAGATTACCTTTAACCTCACCTAGGAGCTCACCGATCAGCTCACCTTGGAGCTCAGTTTAGATCTCGGTAAGTAGCTCACCCTGAAACTCACACGGGAGCTAGCATGATAACTCTCGCCTTGCCCTACTCACCTTGAGCTCACCCGGGATCTTCTTGAGTAGCTTGACTTGAGCTCTCGGGAGATCCTTAAGCATCTCACTGAAAACTCACATGGGAGCTCACTTGACACTTAGCTTGCTAACTCACATGGGAGCTCACCTATCAGCCTTCCTTGCTAGCTCACTTTGAGCTTGCTTTGAGGAGGTCACCTTGCCAACTTACCTTGAGCTCATTTGGTAGTTCACCTTGACATTCATCATGTAGCTCACTTAGGAGCTCAACTAACAGCTTGCCTTGGAGCTCATTGAGTAGCTCATCCAGTAGGTTGACTTGAGCTTACTTGTGAGCTCACTAAGCAGCTTGCTAGGGACCTCTCCTCAGAGCTTGCTAAGTATCTCACTTCGAAGCTCACCTAGCAACTCACTAAATGTCTCACCAAGTAGCTCACCTGGGAGCTCTTTTAAGAGCTCACCGATCAACTCGAGTTGAGCTCTTCAGGAGCTCATCGAGTAACTTTCTTGGGAACTCATGTGGGAGCTCACCTCCCAACTTTCCTTTCAAACTCACCTTGATTTCACCTTGCCAACTCACCTTAAGCTCGCCTTGCCAAATCACCTTGAGCTCACCTTGCCAACATGCCTTGAGCTCACCTAGTAGCTTACATGTAAGCTCACCTTAGAGATTACCGACAAGCTCACCTTTGAGCTCTCTTGGGAGCTCACCGAGTAGCTCACCTAAGAGCTTAGCTAGGAGCTCGGCAAGCAGCTCACCTAGGAGCTCATCGAGCATCTTGACTTGAGCGAACCCAAAAACTTACTTCGGAGATCACCTAACAACTCACCTTACCAGCTCACCTTGAGCTCACCTAGGAGCTCGCCGAGTAGCTCAACTTGAGCTCACCCGGGAGCTCGTCAAGCAACTCACCTAAAAACTCACATGGGAGCTCACTTGACAACTTACCTTACTAACTCACATGGGAGCTCACCAATAAGCTCCCCTTTCCAAAGCTTGCCTTGAGCGCACTGAGGAGTTCACCTTGCCAACTCACCTTGAGCTCATCTAGTAGCTTGCCTTGGAGTTTTTCGAGCAGCTCACCAAGTAGCTTACCTGGGATCTCACCTAATAACTTACCTAGTAACTCACCAAGTAGGTTGACTTGAGCTCACTTGTGAGCTCACTAAGCATCTCACTAGATACTTATCCTAGGAGCTCACCAAGTAGCTTGCTTGGAATCTCACCTAGTAACTCACCTAGGAGCTTGCTGAGTAGCTCGTTGAGTAACTCGCCTGGGAGCTCACCTGATAGCTCACATTGCCAACTCGCCTAGAGCTAATCTTTCCAACTCATTTTGATCTCATATAGTAGATCACATTTAAGCTCACCTCAAGAGATTACTAACATGCTCACCTTTCAGCTAACTGGGAGCTCACCTAGGAGCTCAGATGGGAGCTCAATAAGCAGCTCACCCAGGAGCTCCTTAAGTAGCTTGACTTGAGCTTACCTGAAAACTCGCCTGGGAGCTTTCATGATAGCTCGTATTTAGCTCACCTAGGAGATCACTAAGTAACTAGACTTGAGATCACCAGGAGCTCATCAAGTAAGCTCACCCAAAAACTCGAACAAGAGCTCACCTAACAGCTCACCTTGCCAACTCGTATTAGAGATCACCTTGAGCTCACTGAGGAGCTCACCTTGCTAAATCACCTTGAGATCGTCTAGTAGCTCACCTTAGAGTTCGTCGAGCGGTTCACCAAGTAGCTTGCTAGGAACTCGCCTACTAGCTCCTCCGGGAGCTCACCTAAGAACTCACCTAACAGCTCACTTTGAAGCTCACATAATAGCTCGGTTGGGAGCTCACCGAGTAGGTTGACTTGAGCTCACCGAGCATCTCACTAGGGATCTCACTTGGGAGATTGCCAAGTAGCTCACCTGGGAGCTCACCAAATAGCTCGCCAAGTAGCTCACCTAGGAACTCTTCTAGGAGCTCACCAATCAGCTCAAGTTGAGCTCACCTGGGAGCTCTTCAAGTAACTCACCTAGAAACTCATGTGGGAGCTCACCTAACACTTACCTTGGTAACTCACCTTCAGCTCACCTTTCCAACTCACCTTAAGCTCACCTTACCAACTCACCTTGAGCTCATCTTGTAGCTCACATGTAAGCTCACCTCAGAGATTACCGACAAGCTCACCTTTTAGCTCACCTGGGAGCTCACTGACTATCTCATCTAGGAGCTTGGTTGGGAGTTTAGCAAGCAGGTCACCCATGAGCTCATCAAGTATCTCAACTTGAGATTTCCTAGAACCTCACCTAGGACCTTACCGAGTAGGTCGAATTGAGCTCACCAGGAGCTTATCAAGAAACTCACCTAAAAACTTACAAGATATATCACCGATAGCTCACTTTTCTAACTCTCATGAGATCTCACCTATCAGCTCAACTTGAGTTTGCTAAGGATCTCACCTTAAGCTCACTGGGAGCTAGCGACATCTC
The DNA here is from genome assembly GCA_018340775.1 of Taxus wallichiana var. yunnanensis. NCBI lineage: Eukaryota > Viridiplantae > Streptophyta > Pinopsida > Cupressales > Taxaceae > Taxus > Taxus wallichiana. Next base: position 27,121,440 of record CM031237.1, on the reverse strand, counting down.
ACCTTGCATACTCACCTTGAGCTCACCTTACCAACCCACCTTGAACTCATCTAGTAGCTCGGATGTAAGCTCACCTTAGATATTATCGAAAAGCTCACACGGGAACTCATCGAGTATCTCACCTAGGAGCTTGGCTAGGAGTTCGGTAATTAGCTCACCCTGGAGCTTATTGAGTAGCTTGACTTGAGCTTTCCTAGAAACTCACCTAATATATCACCTTGCCAGCTCACCTTGATCTCACCTAGGAGCTCGTTGAGTAGCTTAACTTGAGCTCACTAGGGAGCTTGTCAAGCAGATCTCTTGAAAACTCACATAGAAGCTTACATTACAGCTCACCCAAAACTTGCATGGGAGATCACCTGCTAGCTCTCCTTGAGCTCACCGAGTAGCTCACCTTGCTAACTCACCTTGAGCTCATCTTGTAGCTCACACTGGGAGCTCACCGAGTAGGTTGACTTGAGCTCGGTTGTGAGCTCTACGAGCAGCTCATCGGGGACCTCAAATGGGAGCTCGCCAAATATCTCACCTAGGATCTTATCAAATAGCTCACCAATTATCTCACGGGAGCTCTTCTAGAGCTCACTGATCATCTTGAGTTGAGTTCACCTGGGAGCTCGTCAAGTAACTTGCCTTGAAACTCACTTGGGAGCTCACCTAACAGCTTGCCTTCCTAACTCACCTTGATCTCACCTTACCAACTCACTTTGAGCTTGCCTTGCCACATCACATTGAGATCATCTTGTAGCTCACATGTAAGCTCACGCAGAGATTGTCAAAAAACTTGCCTTTGTGCTCACCTGGAAGCTCACAGAGTAGCTCACCTAGGAGCTTGGCTTGGAGCTCGGTAAGTAGCTCACCCGGAAAGTCCCTTTGGAGCTCTCCTAATAAATTACCTTTCTAGCTCACCTATATCTCACCCAAGAGCTTAATGAGCAAGTTGACTTAAGCTCACCCAGGAGCTCATCAATCAGCTCACCGAAAGTCACATGGGAGCTCACCTTGCCAGCTCACCTTGAGTTTGATGAGGAGCTCACCTTGCCAACTCACCTTAAGATTTTCTTGTAGCTCACCTCAGATTTCATTGAGTATCTCACTAAGTAGCTCACCGGGAGCTCACCTAATAGCTTGCTTGGGAGCTCACCAAGTAGTTCACTAAGTAGGTTGATTTGAGCTCACCGAGAAGATCACTGGGACCTTCCCTAGGAGCTTACCAAGTAGATCACTTGGAAGATCACCTAGTAGCTCACCTAGAAGCTCACTGAATAGCTTAAAAAGTAGCTCACTTGGGAGCTCTTCTAGGAGCTTGATGAGTAGCTCAACATGAGCTTGCTAGGGAGCTCATCAAGTAGCTCGGTCGAGAACTCAAATGGGAGCTCACCGACAGCCTCGCCTAGAAACTCACATGGGAGCTCACCTATCAACTTACCTTGAGCTCACCTTGGAGTTCTTCAAGCAGCTCAGAAAGTAGTTCACCCGAGAGCTCACCTAATAGCTCACCGAGTAGCCCTCTAAGTAGGTTGAATTGAGATAGCTTATTGAGTAGCTCGTCGAAGAGCTTACCTAGGAGCTTGCAGAATAACTCATCAGGTAGCTCACCTAGGAACTCTTCTAGGAGCTCAGATCAGCTTGAGTTGAGCTCACCCAGGAGCTCATTAAGTAACTCACCTAGGAGCTTGCGTAATAGCTCACCTTACCAACTCGCCTTGAGCTCACCTTTCCAACTTGTCTTGAGCTCATTTGGTAGCTCATATGTAATCTCACCTCAGAGATTACTGACAAGCTCACCTTTGAAATTAGTAAGTAGCTCACCTAGGTTCTCATTGAGTAGCTCAAGTTGAGCTTACCTAGAAACTCATCTGGGAGCTTATGTGATAGCTCGTCTTGCCACTCACCTTGAGATGACCCGGGGAGCTTGACAAGCGGCTCGAATTACGCTCACTTGGGAGCTTGTCGAGTAGTTCACCAAGCGGGTAACCTAAGAACTCTTCGGGAGCTTCATTGATCAGCTCGAATTGAGTACACCTAGGAGATCATCAAGTAACTCATATGGGAACTCACCTGATAGCTCATCTTGCCAACTCAACTTGAGTTCACCTTACCAACTCACCTTGAGCTCATCTGGTAGCTCACATGTAAGCTCACCTCATAGATTGTCGACAAGCTCACCTTTGAGCTCACCTGGGAGATCACCAAGCAGCTCACCTAGGAGCTTAGCTAGGATCTTGATAAGCAGCTCACCCAGGATCTCGTTGAGAAACTCGAGTTGAGCTTGAATAGAAACTCACATGGGATCTCACCTGATAGCTCACCTTACCAACTCACCTTGAGCTCACCCAAGAGATTTCCAAGCATCTTGACTTGAGATCACCTGAGAGCTTGTTAAGTAGCTCACCCAAAAAATCACACGGGAGCTCACCTGATAACTCACCCAGAAACTCGCATGGGAGCTCACCTATCAGCTCATCTTGCTAGTTCACCTTGATCTCACTAAGGAGCTCACCTTACCAATTGGCCTTGAGCTCGTTTGATAGCTCACCTTGGAGTTCATCAAGCAGCTCGCTAAGTAGATCCCCTTGGAGCTCGCTTAATAGCTCACCTGGGATATCATCATATAACTCACCGAGTAGGCTAACTCGGTCTCGCTTGTGAGCTCACTGAGTAGCTCACCGGGGACCTCACCTAGGAGCTCACTTGGGAGCTCACCTAGCAGATCACTTGGGATCTCAATGAATAACTTACCAACTAGCTCACTGGGAGCTCTTTAAGGATCTTACCAATCAAATTGAGTTGATTTTACCCAAGATCTCATCAAGTAACTCACCTAGGAACTCACATGTGATCTCACATTACAGCTCATCTTGCCAACTCACCTTAAGCTCACCCTACTAAGTAACCTTGAGCTCACCTTTCCAACTCACCTTGAGCTCATATGGTAGCTCACATGTAAGCATACCTCAAACATTACCAACAAGCTCACCTTTGAGCTCACCTGGGAACTCACTGACCAACTCACCTAGGGGATCAGCTGGGAGTCTAGCAAGCATCTCACCTAGGAGCTCATCGAGCAGCTTAATTTGAGCTTTCCCAGAAACTCACCTAGGAGCTCACTGATAGCTCACCTTGCCAACTCACCTTGAGCTCACCTAGGAGCTCACCGAGTAGCTCAAATTGAGTTCACCAGGAGCTTGTCAAGTAGCTCACCCAAAAACTCATATGGGAGCTCACTTGATAGCTTGCCTTGCCACCTCACATGGGAGCTCACTTATCAGCTCACCTTACCAACTCACCTTGAGCTCGTTGAGGAGCTCACCTTTCCAACTCACCTTGAAATCATCTGGTAGGTCACCTCAGAGTTCATTGAGGAGCTTTCTAAGTATCTCACCTAAGAACTCACCTAACAGCTTTCTTGGGAGCTCACTTAATAGATTTCTGAGTAGGTTTACTTGACTTTGCCAAGAAGATCACCAGGGACCTAACTTGGGAGGTCACCAAGTAGCTTGCTTGGAATCTCTCCTAGTAGCTCACCTGGGAGCCTTCCGAATAGCTCACCGAGAGCTCTTATGGGAGGTCAGCGGTTGATTAGCTTGAGTTGAGCTCACTCGGGGAGCTCGTTGAGTAACTCACACAGGAACTTTCTGGGAAATATCCTAATAGCTCACCTTACCAACTTACCTTAAGCTCACCTTACCAACTTACCTTGACCTCATCTGGTAGCTCACATATAAACTCACCTCAGAGATTACTGTCAAGCTTACCGTTGAGCTTGTCTGACAGCTCACCGAGAAGCTCACCTAGGAGCTCGGCAAGTACCTCACCCAAAAACTCACCTAAGATCTCACCTGACATCTCACCTTGCCATCTCTGCTTGATCTCACCTAGGAGCTCACTAATAAGATTGACTTGAACTCACCTAGGAGCTCATCAAGTAGATCACCAGAAAACTCACATGGGAGCTCACCTAATAGCTCGCCTTACTAACTCACATGGGTGCTTGCCTATCAGCTTACGTTGCTAGCTCACCTTGAGCTCACCTAGGATCTCACCTTGCTAACTCACATTGAGCTCATATGGTAGTTTAAATTAGATTTCATCATGTAGCTCACCAAGTAGCTCACCTAGGAGCTCACCAAATAGCTCACCTGGGAGCTCACCTAATAGCTCACATGGGAGCTCACTAAGAAGCTCGTCAATTAGGTTGACTTGAGCTCACTTGTGAGCTCACTGAGCAGCTCACTAGGGATGTCACTTGGGAGCTCACAAAGTAGTTCGCATAGTAACTTACATGGGAGCTCAAATAATAGTTCACATGGGAGCTGACTGAGTATCTCTCCAAGTAGGTTGACTTGAGCTTACTTGTGAGCTTACTGATCATCTCATTGAGGACCTCAACTAGGAGCTTTCCAAGTAGCTTGATTCTGAACTTACATAGCAGCTCACCCGGGAGCTCACCAAATGGCTCGCTAAGTAGGTCACCTAGGATCTCTTCTTGGAGCTCACTGATCAACTCAAGTTAAGCTCACCCAGAGCTCATCAAGTAACTCACATGGGAACTCACCCTAACAGCTCACCTTTCCACTTACCTTGCCAACTTACCTTGAGCTCACCTTACCAACTCACCTTGTGCTCATATGGTAGCTCACATGTAAGCTCACCTTCGAGATTACCGACAAGCTCACCTTTGAGCTCACCAAGCAACTCATCTAGGAGCTTGGTTGGGAGCTCGGCAAGTAGCTCACTCGGGAGCTCGTCGAGAAGCTCAACTTGAGATTACATGAAAAACACACACAGGAGCTCACCTTGTAGCTCACCTTAAGCTCTCCCAGGAGCTTGTCAAGCGGCTGATTGAAAAATCGTATGGCAGCTCACCTTACCAACTTGCATGGCAGCTCACCTATCAACATTCCTTTCTGGTCACCTTGAGCTCACTAAGGAGCTCACCATGCCAACTCACTTGAGAGCTCACCTTTTCGATTTCCTTGAGCTCATCTGATATCTCATGTGAGCTCACCTAAGAGATTAACAATAAGCTTACCTTTGAGCTCGTCTGGGAGCTCACCGAGTACCTCACCTAGGATCTCAGCTGGGAGCTCATCAAGCAGCTCACCCAAGATCTCATCAAGGAACTCGACTTGAGATTTCTTAGAAACTAACCTAGGAGCTCACCTAAGAGATTGCCTTGCCATCTCACCTTGAGCTCAGCCAAGAGCTCACCAAGTAGCTCGACTTGAGCTCACCTAGGAGATCGTCAAATAGCTCAGCTAAAAACTTGCATGGGAGCTTACCCGATAGCTTGCCCTACCAACTCGTATGGAAGCTCACCTATCATCTCGGCTTGAGCTCACTTAAGAGCTCACAATGCCAGCTTGTGTTGAGTTCACTTAGGAGTTCATCGAGCAGCTCACCAAGTAGCTCACCTGGGAGCTCACCGAATATCCTGGTGAGTAGGTTGACATGAGTTTACTTGTGAGCTTGTCGAGTAGCTCGCTTGGGAGTTGACCTAGTAGCTTGTATGAGAGATCACCGAATAGCTCACCAAGTAGCTCACCGGGAGCTCTTCTAGGAGCTCCCTAATTAGCTCGAGTTGAGATAACCTAGGATTTCATCGAGTACTTCACACCGGGAACTCACTGACGACACTCACCTTGCAAACTCACCTTGAGGTAACCTTGCTAACTCACCTTGAGCTCACCTTACCAACTTGTCTTGAGCTCATCTAGTAGCTCGTATGTAATCTCACCTCAGAGATTGCTAACAAGCTGACCTTTGACCTTTCACGGGATCTCACCGAGAAGCTCACTTATGAGTTTGGATAGGAGCTCAACAAGTAGCTTTACCAGAACTCGTCGAGTAGCTCAAGTTTTGCTTTCACGGAAACTCACATGGAAGCTCACCTTGCTAGCTCACCTTGAGCTCACCTAGGAGCTTACCGAGCAGCTTGACTTGAGCTCACCTAGGAGCTTGTCAAGCACCTCACCTGAAAACTTGTATGGGAGCTCACCTAATAGCTTGCCTTGCCAACTCTCATGGGAGCTCACCTATTAGCTTACCTTGAGCTCGCTAAGGAGTTCACATTTCCAACTCACCTTAAGCTCATTTGATAGCTCACCTTATATTTTATCGAGTAGCTCATTAAGTAGCTCACCAAGTAGGTTGACTTGAACTCACTTATGAGCTCACCGAGTAGCTCACTGGGGACCTCTCCTGGGAGCTCACCAAGTATCTCACTTGAGCTCACCTAGTAACTCTCCCGAGAGCTTGACGAATAGCTCACCAAGTAGATCACCTGGGATCTCTTACGGGAGCTCACTAATTAGCTTTATTTGAGCTCACGAGAGATCGTTGAGTAATTCACCGAGAACTCACCGGGAGCTCACCCGATAGCTCATCTTGCCAACTCATCTTGAGCTCACATTGCCAAATTAACTTGAGTTCATCTTGTAGCTCACATGTAAGCTAACCTCGAGATTGCTAACAAGATCACCTTTGAGCTCACCGGGAGCTCACCGAGTAGCTCACTTAAGAGCTCGGCTAGGAGCTCGACAAGTAGCTTGCCCAGGAGCTCATCGAGTAGCTTGACTTGAGCTTGCTTGAAAATCACCGGGAGCTCACCTAAAATCTCATCTTTCTAGCTCACCGAGTTACTTGACTTCAGCGCACCCAAGAGCTCATCAAGCATCTCACCTAAAAACTCACATGGGAGCTCACCTGACAACTCACCCAAAAAATTACATGGGAGCTCACCTATCAGCTCACCTTACTAGCTCACCTTGATCTCGCTGAGGATCTGACCTTGAAAACTCACCTTGAGCTCGTATGGTAGCTCGATTAAGAGGTCACCGAGTAGCTCCCAAGTATGTCACCTAGGAATTCACCTAACAGCTCACCTAGGAGCTCACCGAACAACTCACCGAGTAGGTTTACTTGAGCTCACTTGTGAGCTCACCGAGACCTCACCTCGGAGCTCACCAAGTACCTCATTTGGGAGCTTGCATAGTAGCTCACCTGGGATCTCACCAAATAGCTCGCCAAGTAGCTCACCTAGGAGATCTTCTAGGAGCTTGTCGATAAGCTTGAGTTGATTTCACCTTTCCAAGTCACCTTGAGCTCACCTTGCAAACTTACCTTGATCTCGCCTTGCCAACTCACCTTGAGCTCATATGGTAGCTCACATCTAATCTAACCTCAAAGATTACTGACAAGCTCACCTTTGAGCACACTTGGGTGCTCATGAGTAGTGCACCTAGGAGCTTGGATTGGAGGTCGATAAGTAGCTCACCTAGGAACTCATAGAGAAGTTTAAATTGAGCTTACCTAAAAACTCACAGGAGCTCACCTAACAGCTCACCTTGCCAGTTCACCTTGAGCTCACCCAAGAACTCACTGAGAATCTTAGCTTAAGTTCACCCAAAATCTCATGTAGTAGCTCGCTTTGAAAACTCACAAGGGGGTTCGCATGATAGCTCACCTTGCCAACTCGCATCGGAGCTCACCTTGCTAGCTCACCTTGAGCTCAATAAGGAGCTCACCTTGCAAAATCACATTGAGCTCGTCCGGTAGCTCACCTTGGATTTCATCAAGGAGATCACTAAGTAGCTCACCTAGGAGCTCACCTAACAACTTGCCACGGGAGCTCACTAAGTAGCTTATCAAGTAGGTTGACTTGATCTCACCGATCAACTCATCGTGGGAGCTCCCTCAGGAGGTCACCAAATAGCTCACTTAGGAGCTTTCCTAACAACTCCCCAAATAGCTTGTCAAGTAGCTCACCCGAGAGCTCGAGTGAATCAGCTCGAGTTGATCTCACTCAGGAGCTTATCAAGTAACTCACCTAGGAACTTGTATGGGAGCTCACTTGATGAGATCACCATACCAACTCACATTGAGCTCACCTTACCAACTCACCTTTAGCTCATCTAGTAGCTTGCATTTAAGCGAACCTCAAAGATTACTGACAAGCTTACCTTTGAGCTCGCCTGGTAGCTCACCAAGTAGCTCACCTAGGATCTCAACTGGGATCTTGGCAAGCAGCTCACCTAGGATCTCGTCGAGTAGCTTGACTTGAGCTTTCCCTGAAACTCACCCGGGAGCTCATCTAATGCTCGCTTTACTTTCTCACCTTGAGCTCACCTAGGAGCTTGTTGAGTAGCTTCACTTGAGTTCACCCGGGAGCTCATCAAGTAGATCACTTAAAAACTCCCATGGGAACTCACCTGATAGCTCACCTTCATAACTCACATGGGAGCTCACCTATCAGCTTGCCTTACCAGCTCACTTTGAGCTCACTGAAGAGCTCACCTTCCCAACTCACCTTGATCTTATCTGGTATCTTTCCTCAAATTTCATCATGTATCTTGCTAAGTAGCTCACCTCAGAGCTCATGTAACAACTCACCTAGGAGCTCACTGAGTAGCTCATCGAGTAGGTTGACTTGAGCTCACTTGTGAGCTCACCGAGTAGCTCACTGGGGACCTCTCCTGAGAGCTCACCAAGTAGCTCACTTTGAAGCTTTCTGAGTGACTCGCTAAGTAGATCACCTTGGATTTCATCGAGTAGCTCACCAAGTAGCTCGCTTATGAGCTTGGTTAATAGCTCACGTGGGAGCTCACCTAATAGCTTTCCGAGGAGATCACCAAGCAGCTCATTGGGGACCTCACCTCAGAGTTCACCTAGTAGCTCACTTGGGAGCTCACCTCGTAGCTTGCCTAGGAGCTCACAGAATAGCTCACCAAGTAGATCACATGGGAGCTCTTCTAGGAGCTCATTGATCAGCTCGACTTGAGCTCACCTTGGAGCTCATCGAGTAACTCACCTAGGAGCTCACCTAATATCTCACCTTGCCAACTCAACTTGAGATTTCCTTACCAACTCACCTTGCCAACTCACCTTGAGCTAATTTGGTAGCTCGCATGTAAGTTCACCTTAAATATTACTGACAAGCTCACCTTTGAGCTGACTTGGGAGCTTACAGAGAAGCTCACCTAGGAGATCATTTGGGAGCTTGGTAAGTATCTTACCCTGGAGCTTATTGAGTAGCTCAACTTGAGCTTGCTAAGAAACTCACCGGAGCTCACCTTGTAAGCTCACCTTGAGCTCAATTAGGAGCTTGCTAAGTAACTCGACTTGAGCTCACCGGGAGCTCATCAAGTAACTCATCTAAAAACTCACATGGGTCACACCTTACAACTCACTTTGAAAACTATCATTACAGCTCATCCGGTAGCTTGCCTCGAGATTTCCTCAAGTAGCTCACCTTATAGCTATCCTATGAGATGACCTAATAGCTCACGTGGGAGCTCACTAAGTAGCTCTCCTAGTAGCTCATCGGGGACCTTGCATGGAAGCTCACCTAGCATCTCACCTTGGAGCTCACCAAACATCTCGATAAGTAGCTCATCTAGGAGCTTGCTGATCAACTCAAGTTGAGCTCACTTAGGAGGTCATTGAGTAACTCACCTAGGAAATCACCTAAGATCTCACCGATAGCTCATCTTGCCAACTCACCTTGAAATTTCCTTACAAACTTACCTTGACCTCATCTGGTAGCTCTCGTATAAGTTCACCTCGGAGATTACTAACAAGCTCAAATTTGAGCTCACCTTTGAGCTCACCAAGTAGCTCACCTAGGAGCTCAGTATGTACCTCAGCAAGTAATTCACCCAGGATCTCATCAAGCAGCTCAACTTTAAATTTTCAAAAAACTTACATAGGAGCTCACCTAATGACTCACCTTACACCTAACCTTGAGCTCACCCAAGAGCTTACCAAGAAGCTCAACTTGAGCTCACCCGGGAGCTTGTCAAGCAGCTCACCCAAAAATCACATGGGATCTCACCTCACAACTCACACTGGAATCTCGTATGGGAGCTACCCTATCGATTAACTTTGTCACTCACCTTAATCTCGCTGAGGAGCTCACCTTTCCAACTCACCTTGAGCTTGTCTAGTAGCTCACCTCAAATTTCATTGAGCAGCTCACAAAGTAGCTTGCCTAAGAGTTCACCTAACAACTCACCCAGGAGCTCACCGAACAGCTCACTTGGGAGCTCACCTAGTAGCTTACCTAGGATCTCATCGAACAACTCACCGCGAAGCTCACCGGGAGGTCTTCTAGGATCTTAATGATCAGCTTGAGTTGAGTTCACCCGAGAGCTCACCTTGCTAACTCACCTTGAGATCATATGGTATCTCACATGTAAGCTCACCTCGAGATTACCGACAAGCTTACCTTTGAGCTCACCCGAGAGCTCACCGAGTAGGTCACCTCAAATCTTAGCTTAGAGCTCAAAGAACTAGCTCACCGAGGAGCTCATCAAGTAGCTCACCTTGAGCTTACCTAGGAGCTCACCTAATAGCTCATTTGGGAGCTCTTTGAACAGCTCCCTAAGTAGGTTGACTTGAGCTCACTTGTGAGCTCACCGAGTAGCTCACCGGGACATCTCCCGAGAGCTCACCAAGTAGCTCACTTGAAGCTTTCGAGTGACTCGCTAAGTAGATCAGCTTGGAGTTCATTGAGTAGCACACCAAGTAGCGTACTTGGGAGCTTGGTTAATAGCTCACGTGGGAGCTCACCTAATAGCTTTCGGGATCTCATCAAGCAGCCTCGTCGGGGACCTCACCTCGAGTTCTCCTAGTAGCTCACTTGGGAGCTCACCTCGTAGCTTGACCGGGAGCTCACAAAATAGCTCACCAAGTAGATCAGATGGGAGCTCTTCTAGAGCTCATTGATCGGCTCGATTTGAGCTCACCTTGGAGCTCATCGAGTAACTCACCTGGGAGCTCACCTAATATCTCACCTTGCCAACTCAACTTGAGATTTCCTTACCAACTCACCTTTAGCTCACCTTGCCAACTCACCTTGAGCTAATCTAGTAGCTCACATGTAAGTTCACCTTAAAGATTGCGACAAGCTCACCTTTGAGCTGACACTGGGAGCTTACCGAGAAGCTCACCTAGGAGATCATCGGGAGCTTGGTAAGTAGCTTACCCAGAGCTTATTGAGTAGCTCAACTTGAGCTTGCCAAGAAACTCACCTAGAGCTCACCTTGTAATATCACCTTGAGCTCAATTAGGATCTTGCTAAGTAACTCGACTTGAGCTCATCCGGAAGCTCATCAAGTAACTCATCCGAAAACTCACATGGGAGCACACCTTACAACTCACTTTGAAAAGCTGTCATTATAGCTCATCTGGTAGCTTACCTAAGATTTCCTCAAGTAGCTCACCTTGTAGCTATCCTAAGAGATGACCTAATAGCTCATGTGGGAGCTCACTAAGTAGCTCTCTGATTAGGTTGACTTGAGCTCACTTGTGAGCTCTTCGAGTAGCTCATCGGGGACCTTGCATGGGAGCTCACCTAGCATCTCACCTTGGAGCTCACCAAATAGCTCACTAAGTAGCTCATCCGGGAGCTTTCGATCAGCTCAAGTTGAGCTCACTCGGGGAGGTCATTGAGTAACTCACCTAGGAACTCACCTAAGATCTTTCCTGATAGCTCATCTTGCCAACTCACCTTGAGCTCTCCTTACAAACTTACCTTGACCTCATCTGGTATCTCTCGTATAAGTTCACCTCGAGATTACTAACAAGCTCAAATTTGAGCTCACCTTTGAGCTCACCAAGTAGATCACCTAGGAGCTCGAGTATGTACCTCACAAGTAATTCACCCAGGATCTCGTCAAGTAGCTCAACTTTAGCTTTTCAAAAAACTTACATAGGAGCTCACCTAACAGCTCACCTTACCAGCTAACATTGAGCTCACCTAGGAGCTTACCAAGAAGCTCAACTTGAGCTCACCTGGGATCTTGTTAAGCAGCTCACCCAAAAACTCGCATGGGATCTCACCGACAACTCACCTAGAATCTCGTATGGGAGCTACCCTATCGATTAACTTTGTCATCTCACCTTAATCTCGCTGAGGAGCTCACCTTGCCAACTCACCTTGAGCTTGTCTAGTAGCTCACCTCAGATTTCATTGAGCAGCTCACAAAGTAGCTCACCTAAGAGTTCACCTAACAGCTCACCTAGGAGCTCACCGAACAGCTCACTTGGGAGCTCACCTAGCACTCACCTAGGAACTCACCGAACAACTCACCAAGAAGCTCACCGGGAGGTCTTCGGGATCTTAATGATTAGCTTGAGTTGAGTTCACTCCGAGAGCTCACCTTGCTAACTCACCTTGAGCTCATATGGTAGCTTGCATGTAATCTCACCTCGAGATTACCAACAAGCTTACCTTTGAGCTCACCCGAGAGCTCACCGAGTAGGTCACCTCAAATCTTAGCTTAGAGCTCAAGAACTAGCTCACCCGGGGAGCTCATCAAGTAGCTCACCTTGATCTTACCTAGGAGCTCACCTAATAGCTCATCCGGGAGCTCACCAACGGCTTCCGAGTAGGTTTACTTAAGCTCACTCAAGCATCTTACCGAGGACCTCACCTAGAAGGTCGCTAAGTAGCTCACTTGGGAGCTCTCCTAGTAGCTCACCGAATATCTCTCCAAGTAGCTCTCGTAGGAGCTCTTCCCGGGAGCTCGCGATCGGATCGAGTTGATCTCACTTGGGAGCTCATCAAGTAACTCACTTGGGAAATCACCGGGAGGTCACCTGACACTCACCTTGCCAACTTACCTTGAGCTCATCGGTATCTTGTATGTAAGCTCACCTCGAGATTACCAACAATCTTACTTTTGAGCTCACCAAATAGCTCACCTAGGTGCTCAACCTGGGAGCTTGGCAAGTAGCTCGACTAGAAGTTTGTCAAGCAACTCAACTTGAACTTTCCGAAACTCACCTAAAAGCTCACCTGATGGCTCGGCTTGTAAGGTCACCTTGAGCTCACCTAGGTGCTCACCGAGTAACTCGACATGAGCTTTCACGGGAGCTTGTCAAGTAGCTCACCAGAAACCTAAATGGGAGCTCACTGACATGGCTCACCTTGTCAACTCACATGGGTGCTTACCTATCATCTTGGCTTTCCTTATTGCCTTATGCTCACTGAGAAGCTCACCTTGCAAACTTTCCTTGAGCTCGTCTAGTAGTTCACCTCAAAGTTAATCATGTAGCTAGCCTAACATCTCACCTGGGAGCTCACCAAGTAGATCATCGACTAGAATGACTTGAACTCACTTGTGAGCTCACCGAGCAGCTCACGGGGACTTCACCTAGGAGCTTACAAAGTAGCTTTCTTGGGAGATCATCTAGCAGCTTACCTAGGAGCTTGCCAAGTAGATCATATGGGAGCTTACCTAGAGCTCACCTAATAGCTTACTTGGGAGCTCTCACGAGGGTTGACTTGAGATCACTTGTGAGTTTTCCAAGTAGCTCATTGAGGACCTCAACTAGGAGCTTGCCAAGTAGCTCGATTCTGAGCTCACCTAGGAGCTCACCAAATGGCTTACCAAGTAGCTCCCCTTGGAGCTCTTGTGGGAGTTCACCAATCAACTCAAGTTGAGCTCATCCATGAGCTCATCAAGTAACTCACCGGGAGCTTACCTGATAGCTCACCTTTCTAACTCACCTTTAGCTTACCTTGCCAACTCACATTACACTCATCTGGTAGATTACATGTAAGCTCACCCTTGAACTCACCTGGGAGCTCACCTAGGAGCTCGATTGGGAGCTCGGCAAGTAGCTCACCCAGGATCTCATTCAGCAACTTGACTTGAGCTTGCCCAGAAACTTACATGGGAGCTCACTTGATAGCTCACCTTGCCATCTCACCTTGAGCTCTCCCAGGAGCTTTCCGAGCAGCTTGACCTGGGCTCACCTAGGAGCTTGTCAAGTAGCTCACCTAAAAACTCACATGGGAGCTCACCTGACAACTCACCTAGAATCTCACATGAGAGCTCAGATATCAGCTCACCTTACCAGCTTGCCTTGATCTCACTGAGGAGCTCACCTTGCCAACTCACCTTGAGCTCACTGGTAGCTCACATAAGAGTTTTTCGAGAAGCTTTCCAAGTAGCTCTTCGGGAGTTCACTAACAGCCTCACCTGGGAGCTCATAGAATAGCTCACTTGGGAGCTCACCTAATAACTCACCGGGATCTCACCGAACAGTCACCAAGTAGCTCACCGAGAGCTCTTCTGGGATCTTACCTATCAGCTTGAGTTGAGTTCACCTTGGAGCTCATCGAGTAAGTCACCCAAGAACTTTCCGGGAGCTCATATTACATCTCATCTTACCAACTCACCTTGAGCTCACCTTGTTAACTCGTCTTGAGCTCGCCTTGACAACTCACCTTGAGCTCATATGGTAGCTTGTATATAAGCTCACCTTAGAGATTTCTGACAAGCTTTCCTTTGAGATCACTGAGCGGGTCACCTAGGAGCTTGGATTGGAGCTCGAAAATAGCTCACCTAGGAGCTCATTGGGTAGCTTGACTTGAGCTTTCCCGAAACTCACACGGGAGCTCACTTTACCAGCTCACCTTGAGCTCACCTAAGAGCTCAACTTGAGTTCACCGGGATTTCGTCAAGTAGATCACTCAAAAACTCACATGGGAGCTCACCTTACTACTCACCTTACCAACTCACATGGGAGCTCACCTATTAGGTCACCTTGAGATTGCTGAGGAGCTCACCTTGCCAACTCACCTTTAGCTCATCTGGTAGCTCACCTCAAAGTTCATCAAGGAGCTCACCAAGTAGCTCTCTTGGGAGGTCACCTAATAGCTTTCCTAGGAGCTCACTTAGCATCTCACTAAGTAGGTTGACTTGAGCTCACTTGAGTAGCTTACCAGGACAAAAATTGGGAGGTCACCAAGTAGCTCGCTTGGGAGCTCTCCTAGCAGCTCACCGGGAGCTTGTCAAATAGCTCACTAAGGAACTCGCATGGGAGCTCTTTTAGGAACTCACACGAGAGGTCACCTAACAGCTCACCTCACAAACTCACCTTGAGCTCACCTTACCAACTCACCTTGAGATCATCTGCTAGTTCATATGTAAGTGTTTCGCACAGAATGTTTCCATTCTTAGAATAGAGTTGCTTCTATCCTTTCATTCTCTTGAGAAATAGATAAGGGTTAGGGCTAGGAGGAATACCTGTTGAATGTTGGGAGGGTGTGCGCGTACCGTAGAGAGAGATCAAATCGATTGCGAAGAACTCCTTTTTGTCTGGGAAGGACTACCTATGAATAAGAATGCAAGACCACTAGATTATAGTTAGACAATAAATGAGGGAACTGCCTTCGGCCCAGGAAATATTAAACTTCCTTTCAAAGGTGGTTAGTTCCCCTACTAATATGAATTAACACAAATTATTACAAAATTACAATTTAATTACCTCGTTAAAATAATAGAGGAAAGGCTGGTTTTAGTTTTGAGTCATGGTGACCGATGCGATACCACCATCACCGGTACGGATTCGATAATCGATATCGGTGGGGGCGAGTGGTTTGCTTGATTTTAGTGAAGGTTGGCTATAAGGTGGCTATGGTGTTTATAAGGCTGGTAAATGATTGGGGTTAGGTAATGGGGTGATGGAAAAGACTCGAGAGAATATGGGGGCTATTCTTGGGGCAATGTATGGGTAGAGGAATGATAGTTAGATGTAGGGTGTTACTTAGGGTAGTAGATATAGGAATAGACTTTATAATTGCTATGATTGAAGTTCAAGAAATGTTATTAAAAGAACATACCGATACTACTTACTAGTTCTGATGAAGATACAGGCCCAAGTCTTGTGATGACAAAGGTAGGACTCAGGTAGGATGATCTGACAATCAAAGATGAGCTATCTTCTCTCCCAATGCTTGGATGAGTGTCACCGGGCTCTAGTTACTCAGTTGTAATCTTGGGCTTGATGTCCTTCTCTGTAAACTCTTCTCTTTCCTTGACTTGTCTCTACTCGGCCTAAGTGAATTCTGATCTTTCCAATGAATTCCCAGATTCAGATCCTTTGTTTTTGGTTGGGGAGGTCATTTACAGGGAACCAATGGCGATTTACGTAACCGATGGTTGTCGAGTAGGAACCGATATTGGTTAAGTCAAAGTGGGCTATTTTTAGTAAAATAGCCAACTTTCCCTCCTTTTCTCCCGAGGGATTAGTTGTGAGTGGGTCAAGTCATTATGAGGTTTGTTTTTGTATGAGTGAGGAGTAATTAGTCATGGGTGTGGATGTAGACCAAGTTATAGGTCTTTATTAGGTTAGTTTAGGGTTAGGAATAGGTCATGATGAGGTGGTGAAATGAGGTGGCAGGTTTGGAGATGTGGATTTATTAATTATAAGGTAATTAATAAATAATTTTGTAAGGTTTAGGTGGTGAGACTAGGTTGTGAAATGAGATGCGGGGCACACGATGTCGTAAGACACAAATTTGGTGTCTACATTAGCCCCTTATTATCATGTAGCTTGTCTTGTAAAGCTACACTGACAATAATAAGAAGTGGTTACTCCTATTAAGGGTATAGGTAATCCCCCTCAAATCTATCACAGATTGAGGTAACGTGAAATCAGGGATAGGGTTGATAAAGGGTAAATGGTGTTGAGATGATGGTAAGATGGTGGGGTAAGTTCAAGGAAGCAGACGCATGTTAAAATGTAGTAGTGTGACCAGGGTACATGATTTGAAGAGCAAACAAGTAATTCATAGGTAAAGGTCAATAGTTTATCCAAACAAGGGTGATATAATCCTGGTATCCAAGGCATAGGAAGTAGCTCCAAGGGATATAACGGGTAAGGTACAGGAACATTTAGGCATGTTCGGTAGTACCAAATGGTTGGTTTGGTTGAGATAAATGTCACGGTCTTGGTCTAGGCAAAGTTGGTCGCTGATCAAGTCAAGTACCCTAATCATGCTAAAACACGAACAGTGAGCTTGATTGAACAAAAAGCTACATAATGGGTGGATAAAATTGTAAGTTGCGGATTTTGGGCAAGGTATTTAATTGGTGCGGCCTTAAGTCGGCCGATTGATTAGTGAGGGCCATGAGTCGCTTGATTGGTTGGTTGTGGCCTTGGGTGGGCCCGATTGGTTGGTTGTGGCCGTGGGTCGGGGAAAAATAGTTGGTTGTAGCCTTGTGTCGGGACAAATGGTTGGTTGCAACCTTGGGTCGGGCCAAATGGTTGGTTGCAGCCTTGGGTCGACTCGATTAGTTGGTTATGGCCTTGGATTAGGCCAAATGGTTGGTCGCGGCCTTGGTCAAGCTGATTAGTTAGTCGCGGCCTGGGTGAGGCTTGATTGGTTGGTAGTGGTCGTGGGTCGAGCCAAATGGTTGGTTGCGCCTTGGGTCAGGCCTAATTGGTTGGTTGCGCCTTGGGTCAGCCCGATAGTTGGTTGTGGCCTTGGGTTGGCCCCGATTGGTTGGTTGCGCCTTGGGTTAGGCCCGATTGGTTGGTTCGCGCCGTGGGTCGGAAAAAATGGTTGGTTGCAGCCTTGGGTCATGTTTGATTGGTTGGTTGCGGCCTTGGGTCGGGCTCGATAGTTGGTTCTCGCCTTGGGTCAGGCCAAATGGTTGGTTGTGGCCTTGGGTCGGGCCTGATTGGTTGGTTGCGGCCTTGGGTTAGGCCTGATAGTTGGTTGCGGCCTTAGGTCGGGCCAAATGGTTGGTTGCGGCCGTGAATTGGGCTAATGAAGTCAAAAAAGGATATTTAGCAAAGGAGGGTATAGGCGATGTGGTGAGAAAGGGAGATTGGTGAATAAGGGTAGAAATTGTGGTGAAATAGGTATTAAACCGATATCGGTTAGATATGACCGGTATCGGTTAGATGACCGATACCGGTGTTTTAGGCACAATATAACCGATATCGCTTATAAGTAATAAACCTATAAAAAGAAAAATATGGCCTGTCATTGTCACATTGTCAATTTGATAATCAATACGGCTTATGCAGGTTGAAAATTGATTTTGTTGTGTTTGTACGCTGAGTTGGTAGTAGTTGAGTGGAGGAGTGAGTGATTGGTAGACCCCAGCGAGTAGGAGGTAGAATTTGATTGGTGGAGGACCCAGCTGAGGAGATTTGGAGCCATGGCACAGCCAGGAGGAGTAGGAGGTGCTGGACCAGCTGGACCACCACCACCTATCCCACCACGACGACGTGTAGTCATACCGGTAGGCTCTAAACCTCTAATTATGTGAATTTAATGATTTTAAGCTAGATGTGGGTTTTGGGTAGGAATCCAAATTTTTAATAAAATAATGAATAAATTGAAGTAATTTGTAAAATGGAGTGGGTAGGTAGGTTAGTTAGGCTAAAACGGTAGGGTGGGTAGGTTTGTAGGGTTTTCCAGTGGGTAAAAGGGTAGAAATAGGCAAAAAGATGTTTTTGGGGGCTGCGTCGGGTTCAGCTCTGGACCTGGACAGTGACCGATGTCGGTCACTAGGTGACCGGCATCGGTCACCAAATATTTGCACAAATTGGATTTTTGGTAGACCGGCGTCGGTCGTATGTCGACCGGCGCCGGTGCATAGGATGTGCTGGGGAGGGGACTGGTGGCGGTCAAGGGTGACCGGTACCGGTCATTAGTTAGGTTTGTTTTGTTTTGTTTTGTTTTGTTGTTGTTTGTGTTTTGTGTTTTGTTTGTTGTTGTATATTGTGTGTTTTTGTTTGGTTTGTTGTTTTTTTGTTATTTTGTTTTCTTGTTTGGGGGTGAAGAGGGAGGGGTAGAGTTGATAGGAAAGGTGATTGGGGTGGGGAAATGGGGTGGTTGTGTGGTTAGTTTGGTTAGGATAGATTAGGTGTTGGGTATGAATTAGGAGGTGGTAAATTGGTAGGGGTATAGTTAGATGGCGAGAGTAGATCGAGGTGGTTGGTAGGGCTAATGGATAGAGAGAGTTAAGGTAGTGGTTATTGTAAAGGTTGGGCTGATGAAGTTGGTTATTTTTACAGGCATGTCAATAGCTTATGATGCGGGATCGGATGCCCCCGCTATTGAGACGGATGCGGCCACATGTGTCCGCAACACATTGGGCCATTATGCGCGAGGTGGGACTCGGCGGAGTCCAGTGGTATAGGGCTGTGGATAGGGACCACAGCCTTATGGTTTCCCTCATCGAGAGATGGGATCCAACGACCAATGTTTTCCATCTCCCTACTGGAGAGATGACTATTACCCTAGAGGATGTGTATCACATCCTGAGACTACCAATCGTAGGGGAGGCAGTGTTCCAGGTAGATGCGAGAGATGGCGATGGACAGCATCCTGCATGTATTTGGGGATGCAGCCACATTATTGACCTATCACAGTGCGAGCATTGCCTATGGTGATATGTATCGTGCACACCGACAGGAGACATGGCTTTCCATGTTGATGATGATAGGCATCACATGCTTCACCCTCCCGGACTCAGAGGGAGGCTGCTTCCCACGGGATTTGATGGGGGTGCTGCACGAGATGGTAGAGGAGCATACGTGCTATGCCTGGGCACCAGTATATCTAGTGCAGCTATACAGAGAGCTGTGGGGTTATCGCCGGATGAGGTGATTTGGGATTTTCTCGACATTTTTGTTACACTGCTGGGCGTATGAGCACATCATATGTATATGACCAGTAGGGCTGCCCAGCAGCCAGGGCCATAGATTGTATACTAGATATGGCTTTCAGAGGTGGTTGGGGGTCATGGGCCAGCCACGAGTGGTGCTCGCAGGATGGGATGTGGCCTACTATAGTCATATGCTAGAGGGTTTGACCACACTAGACATTATATGGAGGCCCTACAGAGGCCATCAGCCCCGAGGAGGAGCCCGAGCATAGATGTGCTGGATCCAGTATACTTTCTAGATAGCTAGATGGAGGCCTAGAGAGCATGAGTGGATACCCCTAGAGAGGGTACGATGACAGTTGGGGCTACGACAGGATGAGCCACCTCCCTTCCCACAGTACCAGAGGGATGATGTAGAGGCACCACTGCCTGCACCACAGCCCGTTGACCCAGATTGGGTAGCAGAGAGGCCGATAGATGATACAGTGGACGATGCCGGTTGCATAGGTTCATTTTTGGTGTGGTGGGTAGGGGAGAGAGCAGCTAGGAGAGCACTGCCCACACAGCCAGATTTAGTGGCTGTTATAGCAGAGAGGGACCGGCTCTTAAGAGCAGTACAATTGTTACGAGGGTAGCTTACTCCCTGCATAGGCCAGATCGAGTGGTACTATAGGGGCGTTAGCCGAGCACGAGTGCAGAGCATAGAGTACAGCCACGAGCACCACCACGAGCACCACCACGGCCACGTGCAGCCTTGCCCGGCCCCACCGCAGAGCACGAGCACCGCCACGAGTACAAGCACAGGGTGTACCGGCAGGACAGGGGCCACTATTATTAGGAGTCGGGGGACCAGCCCCAGTAGCCATGGTGGCACGGGCCCATTATATGGAGGTGAGAGCGGAGGCCCGGTATTATCAGGATGTCCTTGATGGTACCGGGGCTGACTATCAGCCATATGCGGTGCACAGAGCCGAGACCTCTCGGAGCCAGAGATCCCGGGGGGTGCAGCCACAGCCGGTGGGTCGGTGACAGGGAGGAGGCGAGAGCCAGCACAGGGACCAGCAGGGAGAGGGGCTGAGGGTGGTGGGGAGAGCTGAGACATCCCTAGAGCGGAGATGGGTTTTGTTTGGATATTGGATATAGACACCGGTCTGTGAACCGGTTATGTATATAGAGGCCTGCGTGCCCACATATGATTCATTTATTCATTCTTGTTGTATATATCAGCCTGCGAGCCCATTTTATTCATTCTTGTTGTATATACCGGCTTACGAGCCGAGTACAGGTTGTATAGTTGATACCGGCCTACGAGCCGAGTATATGAGAGACCGGCCTGCAAGCCGAGTTGAGATTTTGATAGTGATAGTGGCCTGCGTGCCGGCTTTGTATTATTTTGAGATCACAGAGGCCCCCATGCAGGGCAAGTTGTATATTTTAAACATTGATATATATAGAGATGATGATTTTGATCCACATGGTGTGTAGAAAATGTTTTATGTGTGTTGTCGATGGTTTTTGAAATTTAATGTGTATAGATGATGAGTTTGATCCAAATGGTGTATATACTGATGGGTTTGATGTATCTATTGAAATGTCGTACGTATTTTGTTGATGGTTGTTTTGTTGTAGCTAGATGATGTTGATGAAATTGTGATGATATATTGATGTGATTATGATGACAAATATTGGTGTCATTATGCGGGAAAAGGAGGTGGGCGCCACAAAAATTTGTAAAAAATAAAGAAAAGGCCCAGGTTTAAGCAAAAGGACACATGTGACCGATATCGGTTATCTAACCGACATTGGTAAATCCAGGACCGATATCAGTTAGGTAACCAATACTAGTTATTCCAAAACGATCTTTTCTAAAAATAGAAAAGCTTGGGTGGCAACTTAAGTTCTTATTTTTAGAGTCATGCAATAAGTTAAATACGTGAATGCAATGTTGTTTGACGACTGATACATGTAATTGCATGAGAGAATTGAGTGATAAGAAGGAAAGAGACAGGGAAAGTGAGTGTGGGATAAGATTAAGAAGGCAGAAAGGAAAGTTATATTGAAGAGGGTGGTGAACATGGCTGAACAAGGAGAAGCATCCAGCGGGTAGAGACGAGAGGGAAGATAGGTTCCACCTCAAGCTACTGCATCCCAAGAGGTAAATTGTTTGGTTGTAATTTAATTCTCACATGATTATGAATAGAATGAGAGAAGGTAAGTGGATAGAGATGAGAAAGAAAAGGTGATAGGCAAGGGTTTGGGATGGGGTGAGTGTTATGGGGTAGGTAAGCAGGGGTTTCGCGTATGTTTGTAGGTACAGAGAGGGGTAAATGAGCAAATAATTATCGTAGGTGGTGTTTTTAAGCAGGCTGTATAGGATTGACAGTGACCGATATCGTTTAGAGATAACCTTGAGTATCGGTTAATAAACCAAGATATCGATTATCTATAACCGATACCGGTTACTGTAGGAATTTCCAGAATGTGAGAAAAAACACTTGGGGATTTGATTTATTGAATGGTTGTGTGTCGTTTTGATGTATGCAGGCAGAGGCAGGGTTGAGGATGAATGATAGTGTGTCAGCTTTGTTATCACGAATCTGAGCGGATGTAACACTAGCTGAATGGGCATTGATAAACCATGTGGGGTTAAGTGGAATCCGCTATTATTCATGAATCACATGCAATCATGCTATGTTGCAGGCGTTGATTGAGAGATGGAATCCAGAAAAGAATACCTTCTATCTACCAACAGGGGAGATGACAGTGATGTTAGAAGATGTGTTTAGGATCTTGAGGCTCCCAATTATAGGAAGACCAGTGTATCAGGCAGGGCCGAGTGTGGCGCGGGGAGCAATAACAGTAGTATTTGGTCCAGCTGCACGAGATTTGACACAACAAGGTTTGACATTCACTTATGGTATAATGTATGTAGCACACCCTGAGGCAACAAGGTTGGCAGTAGTATTAATGATAGTGGTGGGGTATTATGCATTACCGAGGGTGGATGGGGGAAGATTTCCAAAAGCATTGATGTGTATTATTTGGGAAATGATAGAAAGGAGTGTGACTTTTGCATGGGCACCCGCATATCTGGCGGAGCTATACAGGGGTTTATGGGCTTGCAGGTGAAATCACAGGATGACACTGGATTGTTCATACTTATTACATTGTTGGGCCTATGAGCACATTGTTTGTGTGTGACCGATAGGCCAACCCGTCCAGTCGGGAGAGATAGGAGTGTAGAGGTTGGGATTCAGATGATGGGTCCAGACAAAACAAGAGGCAAGATCCTAGGCCATGACAGATGACATCAAGTATTATAGGCAGGTGTGGGAGATGGTGACGATTACGGATATCCGTTGGAGGCCTTATGGGAACTATATGGTGACGGAGAACATAGCTGAGGATTTGAGGGGTGTAGAGTGATTGAGGTGGATCACGGGGCACAGGCCAGGTGAGTACGAGAGGATTCCTCTAGATCATGTGTGGTGAAAATTTGGATTTGTTTAGGATATACCCATGGCTTATAGACCATACATGAGGATTGACGCCGAGGCATCATTCTCACCTCCCGGTGACACCTCCAGAAGGACCAGAAGAGATAGCAGCTGATCGCAGGGTAATGGATGCAAGAGCAAAAAGGCTTATAGATTATGGTGGGTAGCAGAGCTATGAGGTTCACGTGAGAGGGCCAATCATCTTGACATAGCTGTGATTACAGCAGAGAGAGATCGTCTATAGGGTTTAGTTCATCAGCTCCAAACGCGGGTGAATGAGACCACGGGATTGTTAGCAGGTTGCAGAGTCACGAGTGGAGAGACTAGAGGTGAGATTTCTCAATGAGAGAGGGCATATTCATATGTTACAGGAGAGGTTGGTAGATCAGTGTGAGGAACCAGTAGAAGTGGCACCTTTGAGGATAGAGAGGTCGGGCGAGCGGCATCGACGATCACGATCATCATCCGGTTTGAGATGAGGTGCCGTGGTCTAAGTGGATTTCAAAGAGGTATAAGAATAAATAAGGATGTCGAGCTACGCATTGATGATAGAGAAGATGTATTTGTTTAACATATAAATAAAAATGAATATGTATGTTGATTTGAGTTATGATAATAATAAGAATGGTTGTTTTTGAACATTTTATTTTGAAAAAGGATAAAGATGAATGTGAGAAAATAGAAATACACAAAAAGATCTATATTTACCACACATGATAGGTTATGGTAGGGGATGGTCAAGCTAACCTTGGGAGACCCCATGTCTCCTAAGTGCTACCTACATAGCCCTTTGTACAAAGCAAGGAGGGGCCACATATCGATGTAGTTCTCCTTAGGACCGAGGGGAGAGGTGAATTCAGGTAATTTGGTTATAGTTAGGCAATTTGTGGGCTGGTAAAAATATTGATATTGGTAGGGTAAAGTTGTTGGTGTTGGTAAGGGACTGGCAATGTTGGTGTAGGTATAGGTGAAATGAAAGTTAGCTTACCCAAGTAGTAGGGAATCATGTCCTGATTAAGGTCAACACACAATCCTAGATTCGAGTAAAAGAGGCAAAAGTGTCCCGTAGTTGAGAAGAGCTAAACAAACCACTTATTAACGTAGGATGAGCTTGAATCCCTAGGTGCCTTGCATAGGTGAGAAGTCGATAGGTGAAAAGAGTCGTATAATCACAATATATCAGATATACGTCACGTCCCTTGAGTTTTGTTGTTTTGAAAAATGGTGAAGTGAGGTGGCTGGTAGAGCTAGGGCACAGAGAACTTGTTATAAGGTGATTATGCTGACTAAAGAGAACCAAACCTAAATAGACAAGTCCATGACTCAAAAGTGCTTTTGAATACTACTTTTTACTTTTCTGGATATAGACTGATCGATGCGGGAAGTCCATAGGGGATATGCATTTTGTTGTTCTTGAGCTCTTCACGAAGCTGATCAATGCGAGAAGCTTCTGATAAAGGCTGACTTTGTATAGCTGTCCTTCAAGGGAGCAGTCTATTTATAGTAGCAGATGTGGTTTTTGTGTATAGTTGTCCTTCGGGGGAGCAGTCTATTTATAATAGTAGAAGTGGCTTTGCACATAGCTGTCCTTCGAGGGAGCAGTCTATGTATAACTTTAGAGGTCTAGATGTCCGTTTGGCATGAAGCATCTAGTTTTGTAGGAAGTTTGACTCAAGAATATCCCATAAGCATATAATTGAGAACATGTTATTTTGATACTTTTAAGTCATGGACTAGACTAAAAAGGGGAAGGCATCTTTAAGGGGAGGTGATGACCAAACCATGTGAGCTTGATTCTATTTTGAGATGCATGAAACAAAGTGTATGAGGTGGTAAATGAGCTCAAGGGACGAGCGCAAGGTAGATAAGAAGTGATATAACACTAAATTCAATAGTAGAATGGTCGGAGATGCAAGGCATTAAGGGGTTTAGGCTCAGGTTTACCATTAAGCAAAGCTAAACGATAAGTGCTTGATCCATAAGTGTGAGTGATAATGTAAGGCCCAATCCAATTTGGAGCAAATTTTCCACGTTTTCTCTTTTCTAGTTTGGTTACATGTTGATTCTCTTTGAGGACAAGATCACCAACCTTAAAGGTACGCTCATGAATTCACTTATCATAAGCACGCTTGATGCGCTTTTGATAGATTTGAAGGTGGTCAAGAGCTGTAAGATGACGCTCGTCAAGAAGCTCCAATTGGGCTAACCACTCTTGGCGGAAATCATCATTGGTGAGAATATCCTGAAGAGATATTCTTAGTGAGGGTATTTGTACTTTGAGAGGAAAGACAGCCTCGAGTACCATATACCAAAGAAAAGGGGTGGCATTAGTGGAGGTATGAATGCTAGTCCGATAAGCCCAAAGGGAAAAGGGGATGTGATCAGGCCAATTTTTCCCAGAATCATTAACGAATTTCATGAGAATTTTGGTCAGGGTTTTGTTAGAAGATTCAGCTTGACCATTTGCTTGTGGATAGTAAGGTGATGAGAAGCTAAGTTTGATACCAAAGTTGTCACAAAGGTCTTGTAACAACTTATTTTTGAAAGATTTTCCATTATCTATTATCAGGCGATGAGGAACACCAAAATGACAGATAATGTGATGGTTAATGAATTCTACGATTTTTTCTTTTTTGGTTGAAATGAGTGGAATGGCCTCCACCCATTTAGTGTAATATTCGTTTCGTTGTGATTATCCAATGGTGACGTTGCGAAGAGGGTGGGTGAATTTCACCAATAAGGTCTAAACCCCATTGTGAGAAAGGCCAAAGATCTCATGTGACCTGTAGTGGATGGCTAGGAGTATGTTGAAGATTGGAATGTTGTTGACACATAACAAAACACTTAACATATTCATAGCATTCGTTATTAAGAGTAGGCCAATAATAGCCTAGGTGAAGGATTCGTTTAGCCACGGTAAGGCCACTAAAATGTCCACCACAAATACCATCATGGACTTGTTGGATAGTATAGGTGACCTCCGCACCGGTCGGACATCGAAGGAGGATGCCATCAAAGCCATGTTTAAAGAGGAGTCCCCCATGATGACATAACGAGAAACAATTTTAAGAAAAGCACGTTTGCGTTACTAGTAAGGTCGGTGGGAGAAGCAGATGTTGTAAGGTAGTCATAAAATTGGTGATACCAGGTATCCTACAAATTAGCAGACACATTATTTATCATACAAACATCTGGGGTAGAGTAATATGGGGAAAAGAGTTGTTGGACCAAGATGAATATGTCAGAGTCAGTTGGTGAGGTAGGAATTTGTGAGGCTAAGCAAGCCATAGTATCCATAAATTTGTTAGTGGATCGGGGAATGGTTTGGATAGAATAATGAGTAAATAAGGTAAAAATTGAATCCACGTAATGTTTGTACTTTTGAAGTTCCTCATTTTTACATTGGTAGATGCCCATAACTTGATTGACTACCAATTGAGAGTTACCGAAAATATTAATAGATTTGACACCTAAGTGTAATGCCACCTGGAGACCCAAAACAAGGGCCTCATATTCTACTATATTATTAGTGCAGGGAAATTGATTTGGAAAGAAAGAGGCATGGTCTCAACATCAAGAGGAATGAGAAAAACACCGGCCCATTCTCAAGTGCTTTGGCATTTAGTAATAGGTACGATGTTAGAGATCCATTGAGGATAGTCAATAGGTAAGATGAAGGAAATAGAAAGGAGTCATTGAAGCTCTTCTTTGACCAAGAGGGCAATACATGGATGCATTTTTCTCGATTCTTTGTTTAACTGGTTTGGCCTCGGGTTTTAGGGTAATGTTATGGATAGTAATGTTAGGTTCAATTCTGGCATGTCAAGCATATGACCAAGCGAAAGCTTGGTTGCGAGCACCTGAAGGAAGGTAGTGAAGGTAGTTTGTTCGATGTGGTAAGATATTGTAAGATCTTCACAATCTAAGGATCATCCTCGGTGTGGATGTTGATTTCTATAGTTGACTCATTCAACATGGTTTGAGTGTCAGATGGTAAGGCATGTTGAATATAAGATTCGTCTGCACCAAGGTAAGTGAGGATGGAGTCGTCATCCTGGCACTCAACAACATTAATTAAAGGTGAGTCTTCTTCGACCATGTGCGGATACGAAGGGGAAGATAAGATGGGTCTTCATTATCATGTTGATAAGTGAGAGGACCCAGGAAGATAGCATTTATGAAAAAAAAGTTAGGAGGGATAGATTCAGGGTCTATCGACTCTATGGGTGACGATGGAAAAATGGGTGATGATGGTTCAGAAGGGGTGACTTTGTCATCTTCCTGGATACAACGAATATGTGGTTTTTCGGTGTAGGTGGTTTAGAGAATCCAAGACCACGACGATCTTTGTGTTTGCGTGTAGTAATGGGAATGATCGTATGTCGGCCTTGTTCATAAAGACCGAAACCGAAGCCCTTCCAAGCACAGTGCGTCAGGAAGGTGAGAGTGAAACGACGATTAGTTAGATATTGAAAATCAGATTGGAAGGGAACCACACCAAGGGGAGGTTCAGGGGTGACAGAGGATGTATCGACACCCCCATACGTTAGGTTGGTGCGGCAATTAGGTGGTCCGTAGGAGATTACTTCCCCCACACGACGGTCATAGGTAGGATGCGCATGTAACTGTCCATACTCCTGTGGAGTATGGAAAGTGCTAACGTTATATAGGTGATACTCCCCCAGCGTAAGGTGTTGAAAAACATCAACTAAGGGATCTGAGGTCGGGATGTTGTCCGTGGGAAAGGAAGTGGAATTGGCGGAGGTGGTTTCATTGGTTGAAGGTGTAGGTGTGGTTGAGATGGATGGTTGAGGTGTGATTGAAGTAGATGGTTGGGTTGGATGAATGGGTGTCTTGACTGGTACAAGTACATCATTAGGGTGATATAACATATTGCAGGTTTTGAAGGGGGGAGCGTCAGCTTTTACGGTGTAGGATTTCCCCTCATACTCAAATTTTATGCATCTATGTAAGGTGGAGGGAATGCATCCCATAGCCCGGATCCAAGGGCGGCCTAACAAAATGTTGTATTAGAATTCTCCCTCAAGGACATAGAAGAGCTTGGGTAAGGTACGTGGCCCTACATGAATGTTAAGGATCACGGTGCCTAAGGTAGAAGTAATAGCATCGTTGAATGAACATAACATGGTGGGGTTGGCTCACATGCAACTATAAGGGATATTCATTTGTTGGAAGGATTTTGAAGATATGATGTTTAGGATAGCACCCCAGTCAATCATAACATGACATACATGGATGTCCCGAATGTAGGCTGAGATGAAAAGAGCAAGGTCAGGATCTTCTACACCAAATTCAATGATTTCATCTTCGGAGAAACTGACAGCATGGTGGTTTTTGTCAGATAGAGGGATGGAAGTGGTAGATTATTTGGTGAGAGAAGTAACGTGGTTGGGTGTTAAGATGGAGGTAATGGGCAAGGTTTCGTTAGGTAAGACCTCTATCCCTTGAAGGATTTCAACAAGAGCTTGGTGATGAGATTCAGAAGTTTGAACGAGATCATATAGCATCATTTTTACAGGTGATTGGTGAAGCTGTTTGATCATGGTTCGGTGGGAAACTCCATCAGAGACGGGGTAGGCAAGTCCATGAATAACCACTTTAGGTGGTGGTGCGATTGGGATGGTGGATGAAAGAGAGGCCGTAGGTGTGCTTTCTTTAGCTTTCCCATTGTTTTTCTGCCCTCGAGTAGCAACACTAATCATGTTGATCTCATGAACATGAGAGGAGGAAGACGGTAGGGATAAGTCATGGTCTTCGAGAGGTGGGGTTGTAATAATGATAGATCTTGGTGAGGTGGGGACAAGTGGTATAGGAGAGGGGATTGAAGCTAAAGGTTTCTCCCTTCATAAGTTGTCTTTCTTAACCTTTCTATCTGAGAGAGGTGACTGACGAAGTATGGCTTTCAAAGCTTTGCATCCCTCTACATCATGTCCTGGTGTGCGGTGGTAAGCGCAGATTTTAGACTCATCATAACCTATAGGTCGAGGTTTAGATGGATCATAGGGTCTAAGTGGGGGTAGGGAAATGGTTGCATTCTCCACCAACATATCAAGGATCTTGGCATAAGATCCTTTGAGTGGGTCAAAGTTAGAGGAAGATGAGGCTATTGATTGGGTGGGTTTTGGTAATGTTTGGGTATGGTTGGTTCGTATGGGTGGTGGTTTAGACAAGGGGTTTTGATAATTGGATTTAACTAAATGTGGCTTCTTCAGTGCAGAAGTTATGTTTAGCTGGTTAGATGATGAGGCCACAGATGATATGGTATTAGGAAATAACCACGGAGAAATAGGAGTGATAGAAAACAAATCCTTTGATGATAGAGTTTGTTTAGGGTTGATAGGTGGATAGGATCTCTGTATGGATGTAGAAGGTGTAGGTCATTTTAAAGAAAATGTAGGAGGTACGATGTATTGAGGCAAGGTGGAGGGGTGAGGTCCCAATATAGAAGGTAGGTGTGATGGCGAGGGTTTTAGTTGTGACAGAGGCATATATTGGACTTGAGGAGATAGGGTTTGTTTCTAGGTGGATGGACGGATTTATTTTGGATAAATCTAACCGTTTAGGTGGGTGTGTTAGGATAGGTATTAGTGAAGTCCCAAACATAGGGGGAGGTTTGGTTAGGTTAATAGAGGTGGATGAGGTATTCGGTAGAGACGAGGGGGGTGAAGGTGAGGACATAGGCATTTTGAGTTTTTGTAAACACCGTGGGTATATGGTAGAGGTGTCTAGATCGGTCATCTGCATTTGAGTAGAGCATGGTGTACTCAAATGCTCCCATAGACTCATCTATCTTCTAAGGGATGACAATCTTCAGGTGTGAATAGGAATTTTTGTATGGAAGAGAGGTGGGTTTTAATTCCAGTCCACTGTGGGTGTGATACATGGGGTAAATGAGTCTCTGTATCAATGGGTGTTAAGAGGTCAATCGGTCGCTGAAAAGATTTAGGTGATGAAGAACTAATAGGTAGAAGGGCATGTTGGAGGGGATCCATCATGATTAAAGAATGTGGTGATGTTGGTTTGAGGGGTTTCTCTTCTAAGGATGATAGAAATAGTGGCGAGCCTTCCTCTTTTATAGCAAGAGTGATGGAAGGAGATATTTTGGAAATAGATAAGCTATATAACATCTGCTCACAATCTTGCAGGGATGTGGTGTAAGAAGACTCATTTGTGGGAAGAGAATTCTGGGTAGTTAATTCCTTTATGGGTAAAGGAATGGCAAGGATTTCATCTTGTCTTGATGGTGGTGAAGGGGGTTCGGGTCCCTGCGTTAGTGAAGAGGCTTGATTCAGAATTTTCTCGATAGAAGTGTTTGGTTGGGAGTCGAAGACCACATGGATTTCATGGACACTCTCCTCAACTAAGATATCTTGGTTTATGTTACTATTAGATGAGCGGTTGGGAATGGTTTGTTGAAGATTTTCAAATTTCGATTAACGGGGCATTAGGATTATCGAGGGTTATATCCCTGCATCAACCATTTCTGCACTATATTTTTCAACATCTTACGAGTTTTCGTGGATTGTGTCCCTTCACGTGGTGGAAATTACTGAAGTCATTTCCTTTGTACCAAGAAGGTATTGCGGGTGGAATCAAACCTGGAGTGAGGTTTAACAGAGGCAAGATGATAGCTCTGTTTTGAGAAATTTGTCCAAAATCACACCATAAGTTTCTCCTAAGGGAGTGTAGTTGATGGGCTCAGCTTTATACTTATAGGTGGTTTTTGGTGGGGTACTAGAAAGTGCTTGGCATTTGACCATCACCGTGTGTATAGCTCCTTTTGATTTCGAAGAAGTCGATGCATGGGAATTAGTGGTGTTGGGTTTATTGGTGGAGTCTTGGGTTTGGAAATTAGGGTTTTTGTTGCGCAACCACAATTTCTCTTCCTCTAAGGCTTGAATTTCTAGTTTTCGAGCCATAGTAAATGCCTCATCCAAGGTACAAAAAGTTTGAATTTGGAGGGTAGGAGAAATGTGCTTAGCGCAAGGCCGCGTAAAGAGTTCGATGAGTTCAGCCTAAGGTAAGGCATAAGTAAGTTGGTTGATGAGGCCTCGCCATCGTCCAACAAAATCTGCGATAGATTCATCTTTAAATTGTTAGACGGCATAGAGGTCAGTGATAGATACTTTCTTAGCAATATTAATGGAGAAATGATCTAAGAAAGATTGGGCTAATTGGTTAAAAGAGAAGATTGAGTGCTGGGTTAAAGCATTGTACCACTCCAAGGTGGGTCCTGATAAGGACATGGGAAAGGTGCAGAGTAGTAAGGCATCATCATGAGCAATCAGATAGCAGGCATGTCTAAATGATCGCAAGTGTTGTTGAGGATCCTCCTTACTATTAAAACGAGTGAATTTTGGTAATTCCCATTAAGGAGGATATGAATGAAGGGGGACAGAAGGATGAATAGGCTCTCGACAAACTTGCTCGTATGTCAGGGTGCTACGGCTTCCTGAAATAGAAGCCTCCAGATTTTACATCTTGTCCATCATTTGTTTGATGAAATCAGTGGTTGGATGAGATGATGGTGCGGTTGTTGTAAAAGGTGGAGGATTGGGCCAAGGGCCTCCACTAGACAATGGTGGGGTTAAATGTTGATAAGGTATTGAGGATGAATATGTTGAGGTGGCTGAATAGGGATGTCCTATATAAGGTGTTGAAGCCACCGGATAAGTGTGTGGAAATGAAAAGGTGGGCGGAGCTTGAGAAGGAAAGCTCGTGTGGATAGGTGGCAGAGAGAAAGTTATGAAAGGGGTAGTCTACGAGAGAGACGGGGTAGGAGCAGTTAGTGGTAATGATATGTGGGGCCCAGTTAACCAAAGGAAAGCCAATCTGTGCCGTATGAACCTCTGAAGCCACTGAGTTGGGAGATGGGGCTAAGGATGAAGAAGGTAAGGCGGAGTTATTAGGTGGAGAAGGAGCTAAATGAGCAGCTATACTAATAGGCATACCAACAAGGAGCTGACCATCGGGTGTATGGTCAGGGGTATGAGACAAATAGTACTTTACAGGCATTAGGATTAGCATCTAAAAATTTCACAAATTCCTTATCTCCTACAGGGATTTTGGGAACCTCACTGGTGTCCATAGGATTCCCTATAGAATGTGAAGGGGGTGATTCAGGAAAAGGCACGGAACAGGAATGTGAAACCATGGACAAGAGTACACAGCAGGGATTTGATTAATCCGGAGCAGAAACAACACAAAATGTTGGAATTGGTAGGCTACTGGTTTATGGGAAGCTGTGAAAGACGATGTCGATATCGGTCGATAAGCGATGTTGGTGGACTTTAGCGGCATCGGTCAATTAAGCGATGTCGGTAGAATAATACCAATGTAAGAAGCTATAAGAAGCTACTGATTTGGAGTTAACAATGCTTAGTATACCTACCAAATTGTTCTGAAGTGATCACTGAAACAGTGTATGATAGAGAAACAGAACTAAAAACAAGCAAGATGCACATGCAAATCAAGAGACTAACCCTAGGATTATTTTTAATTATTGTGGGCTTATGCCTTAGAAGCAAGATGATGTCAATCCTAAACAAAATACTTAGGGAAATGTCAAGTTTGTTTTGGCTTATAAGGTTATCTCAATCGGGTGGAGGAATACCATAGAAAGGGGGATGTTTGAGTGTTGTGTTGATTATGACGTGATTCGGTATGTGTTGTGCGGTGAAAGTAAGATTAATTTCTTATTAATACCATGGATATCACCCCACGTGTATGACCTATTACTTAATCTATGTTCTTTGGAATTGAAAACACAAGCAAGAATGTGATGCATGTGTTTTAAACCCAAATCGAAAATGATATTCGATGAAGCAAAGGAGATGACTTTCACTAATGGAAAGATGTGAAAGCAAGAAAGATTTTTTTTACCAAAATAAAATAATATCTTGTGAATATTTAGAAGAAGAGAATAAAAAGTATGCTCCCTATATGAAAGCAAGCAAGAAAGACAAAAACCCAAAATGGGTCCCACCGGGTGTGCCAAAATGTTTCGCACAGAATGTTTCCATTCTTGGAATAGAGTTGCTTCTATCCTTTCATTCTCTTGAGAAACAAATAAGGGTTAGGGCTAGGAGGAATACCTATTGAATGCTGGGAGGGTGTGCACATACCATAGAGAGAGATCAGATTGATTGTGAAGAACTCCTTTTTGTCTGGGAAGGACTACCTATGAATAAGAATGCAAGACCACCAGATTATAGTTAGACAATAAATGAGGGAACTGCCTTGGGCCCAGGAAATATTAAACTTCCTTTCGAAGGTGGTCAGTTCCCCTGCTAATATGAATTAACACAAATTATTGCAAAATTACAATTTAATTACCTCGTTAAAACAATAGAGGAAAGGCTGGTTTTGGTTTTGAGTCACAGTGACCGATGCGATCACTATCACCGGTACCGGTTGCTGATAACCGATATCGGTAGGGGCAGTGGTTTAGGGGCTTTTAGTGAAGGTTGGCTATAAGGTGGCTATGGTGTTTATAAGGCTGGTAAATGATTGGGGTTAGGGAACGGGGTGATGGAGAAGACTTAGAGAATATGGGGGTTGTTCTTGGGGCAATTTACGGGTAGAGGAATGACAGTTAGATGTAGGGTGTTACCGGGTAGTAGATCTAGGAATAGACTTATAATTTATGTGATTCAGAAGTTCAAGAAATGTTATTAAAAGAACATACTAGATACTACTTACTAGTTCTGATGAAGATACGAGCCCAAGGACTGTGATGACAAAGGCAGGACTCAGGTAGGATGATCTGACAATCAAAGATGAGCTATCTTCTCTCCCAATGCTTGGATGAGTGTCACCGGGCTCTAGTTACTCAGTTGTAATCTTGGGCTTGATGTCCTTCTCTGCAAACTCTTCTCTTTCCTTCACTTGTCTCTGCTAAGCCAAGTGAATTCCTGATCTTTCCAATGAATTTCCAGATCCTTTGTTTTTGGTTGGGGGAGGTCATTTACAGGGAATCGATGGCGGTTACGTAACCAACGGCGGTCGAGTAGGAACCGATATCAGTTAAGTCAAAGTGGGCTATTTTTAGTAAAATAGCCAACTTTCCCTCCTTTTCTCCGGCGATTAGTTGTGAGTTGGGTCAAGTCATTATGAGGTTGGTTTTGGTGTGGGTGAGGAGTAATTAGTCATGGGTGTGGATGTAGACCAAGTTATAGGTCTTTATTAGGTTAGTTTACGGTTAGGACTAGGTCATGATGAGGTGGAAAAATGAGGTGGTAGGTTTGGAGATGTGGATTTATTAATTATAAGGTAATTAATAAATAATTGTGCAAGGTTTAGGTGGTGAGACTAGGTTACGAAATGAGATGCGGGGCACAGGGTGTCGTAAGACACAAATTTGGTGTCTACAAAGTAAGCTCACCTTAAATATTACCAACAAGCTTACCTTTGAGCTCTCCTGGTAGCTCATTGAGTAGCTCACCTAGGAGCTCAGCTAGGAGCTTGGCAAGTAGCTCACCTAGAAGTTCATCAAGAAGCTCAACTTAAGCTTTCCCATAAACTCATCTAGGAGCTCACCCGAGAGCTCGGCTTGCCATCTTGCCTTCATCTCACCCAAGAGCTCACTGAAAGCAGCTCGACTTGAGCTTACCCAAGAGCTCATCAATTAGGTTGCTAGAAAACTCACATGGGATCTCACCTTACTGACTCACCTTGCCAACTCACATGGGTTCTCACCAATCATCTTACCTTGTCAATTCTCCTTGTAATCACTGAGGAACTCACCTTGCCTACTCACCTTGAGCTCGTCTGGTACTTCACCTCAGAGTTCATTGTGTAGCTCACGTAATAGCTCACCTGGGAGCTCACCAAGTTTCTCACTGGGGACCTCACTTGGGAGCTTGTAACGTATCTTTCTTGGGAACTCACCTAGTAGCTTTCTGGGAGCTCACCAAGTAGCTCACCTAGGAGCTTGCCTGGGAGCTCACTTGAGAGCTCTCTAAGTAGGTTAACTTGAGCTCACTTCTGAGCTTGCCAAGTAGCTCGTCAAGGACCTCAACTGGGAGCTCACCAAGTAGCTCAATTATGAGCTTTCCTAACACCTCACCTGGGAGCTTACCGAATGGCTCACCAAGTAGCTCGCCTGACAGCTCTTCCGGGAGCTTGCCAATCAACTTGAATTGAGCTCACCTAGGAGCTCATCGAGTAACTAGTCTGAGATCTTACCTGGCAGCTCACCTTTCAAACTCACCTTGAGCTTGCCTTGCCAACTTATCTTGAGCTCACCTTGCTAACTCACCTTGAGCTCATCTGGGAGCTCACCCAAAGCAATTCACCTAGGAGCTTGGTGGGAGCTCGAGAAAGCAAGCTCACCCGGGAGCTCGTCAAGTAGCTTGACTTGAGCTTACCCAAAATATTTCCTAGGAGCTCTCTAATGAGCTTGAATTGCCCGTTCACCTTGATCTCACCCAAGAGCTCGAGAAACTTGACTTGAGCTTTCTCGGGAGCTCGTAAAGCAACTCACCAGGAAAATTTCATGGGATCTTGCATTACAAACTCACATGGGAGCTCACCTATCGCTCGCCTTGCTTTCTTGGCTTGAGCTCACTAAGGAGCTCACCTTACCAACTCACTTTCAGCTCTTCTGGTAGCTCACCTCAGAGTTCATCGAGTAGCTCACCAAGTAGCTTTCCTAGGAGCTCCCCTAACACCTCATCTAAGAGCTCACTTAGTAGCTTGGTGAGTATGTTGACTTGAGCTCATTGGTGAGCTCGAGCAGCTTACCGGAGACCTCGAATGGGAGCGCGCCAATTAGCTCACCTAGGAGCTCACCTAGCAGCTCAGCTAGGAGCTACCCGAATAGCTCACTAATTATCTCACCTGGGAGCTCTTCTAAGAGCTTTTGGATCAAATTTAGTTGAGCTTGCTTTACAGCTCGTTGAGTAACTCAGCGATCTCGAAAGCGTGATGTGTATTTTTTTCACTTTTATAAGTTTCCAAAGATCGTGATTTTTTTAACCAATTTTAAGTATTCTTGAATCCACAATTGATTAAATTATGATTATTTTGCATCCATAGAAGTGCAGAAAACTTGTGTAGCAAATAAATAATCAGAAAACTGAAAAGACTCAGATAACAAAAGAGATTGTTTACGGGGTTCGGAATTCCTACGTCCCCAAGTTCAGATTGAACCGATCCATTAATAATATTGAAATGCAAGTACAATAACTCTTACAAACAACCAATAATGAATCAAAACCTGTAAAATGAGCTGATCAATGTCCCAAGAACTCTGAAAAATAGCAGAAACTGTCCCAAGAACAATCCGTGGCTCCTACAGTGTTTTCACAATGTGATCTCCTGCACGCAATTTGTGTTAGAAAAACACCTACAAATGGAGATTTAAAAACAATATATGAAAAAAAATCATATTTCTGAGATCAGATATGAATTCTTAACACTTTTCATGTTTACACCAAGTCACAATTCGGACTATAAGTGCATTGAAATCCGTGTTTCCAAGTAGGTGTCTTGAAGATCCCTGTTAAAATCTACATTCAAAGCTTCCAAAAATAAATTAAAAGTCATAAAAAAGATCAAATCTTATATCGTTGGAATCTTCTCAGAATTCTCTACATTTCATATTTTTACTCCAAGTGCCCAATCTGAGTGTACGGCCTTCAAAAATGGAGTTCTCTGCAAACTGGTCCTTAAGCTCTTTACACAGACCTGTACCTTCCCTATTCAAATACAATATAGCTCCTTTTATATTGTTTCTCAACAAGTGGCGTGGCGGTCAAAACCCTTATCTTTTTTGCATGGAGGTCACGGTTCAAATCCCCCCCATATCTCCACTTCCTTCTCCTTAGGCGGATTTCCAAAGGTTTATCCCACATTGTGGGGGCGTGAAAAATGGAATGCATTTAAAAATGCATGGAGGCGGTTGTACATTGGCTAAGGAGCCATCTATATGCTTGTGTGGAGGGCGCATTACTTGGGGACAGTGCATTTCATGGCATGTTTTTTTTAGGCGCCCAAATCCCTAAAAAGGTGGCTAGTTCAAAATAAGGCGTGGGAAGTGGATATGGTTTTTATATGCAATAAGTGGCATTTGGAAATAATGCGTAGAATATGAAAAGTGGACTTATCAACATAATATAATTTCGACCCAATTAATATAATGACATTCCACTTGTCGTCTCCGATAGGAAAATCGATCGAAAACCAACAAACAACTTCCTTTTGCCTTTTCGCCACGTGTCGCAGTGCGATTGGTCCATTATTGACTAGTTGACTAGAGTTGACTTTCCGTTGACCGAACTTTGACCGGACATAACTAGAGCTCCCGATGTCCGTTTGTCACGTTCTCACAGTCGTTGGAAAGCTCTCGAGATGATCTTCTGCACTGACACCATTTAGGGATGTTTAGGGAACTTTCAAAAATGATCCCCTGATCACACCTCCCCACTGAGAAAGGCTTTTTGTCCACAAAAAGTTGTGTATCAACCCACAAAAACATGCTATCTCTTCCTGCATTGCACAAACACATACAAGAACCCAAAATAACATTATAGGTTAAATAATTGCAAATAGTTGATTAGCTAGTCACATAACCGATCAGATAATAACACCCAATTAAGCTAGTGTTCAACTAAAACGCATGACCCTATCAACTCTACGCACAACTGTGAACTGTCATACCCCACTGTAATGCCATCACAAATAACTGACCAGATAATAACACCCATTCTATTACGGAAAGCTAGTGTTCAACTGTCACTTTGTGATACGGCTGATTACCAAAAATTACAATTCCATAACACAGATCAGTATACAAGACATCTAAACTGCCCACAATTAGGCTAGTGCCCACTGCCCATCTGAAACTGTAACAACTGCAAGTATTCACTATCAGAATATAATAGACTATCAACGCCCAAAAATAGCTATAGTCAACAACTGAATCAACATGAATATGCCAAAACACTGTATCGCCATCACAAATAATAAGTCAGATAATAACACCCATCTATAACAGAAGCTAGTGTTCAACTAACACTTTGTGATTATGCTGATTACTACTGCAAGTTTCAAATTTAGACATGCTACTGATGCCTATCCCTGCATAGTGTTTTCAACAATGGAACTACCAACCAATCTGAGAAAACAAAACATGAGTATGATGAACCTATCACTCAAATCTTCTCTTCAGTTGTTTCCATTCATTTTCAAAGCTTAAATATCAACTTAGGAACAAATCCTCTTCTAAGGAATAAAATTTATCTCTCAAGAAGGAGTTTTCTTCTTGGAGTTGGTGGTTTATGGCTTCAAGCTCATCTAGTTGCTCTTGTTTGGATGACTTGCCCATGATTCCCTGTTCCTGCAAACACAACCTGTACTTCCAAAACTGCACACTGCAAAAGAAGATTAACAAGCCCCAAAATGTCTGCACACTGAAAACTGAAATCAATACTGAAACTGAAGCCAAACACAATTAGAAGCTAATCCGGCAATCTAACTGCTCTGATACCAAACTTGATCTGAAAACGTGATGTGTATTTTTTCACTTTTATAAGTTTCCAAAGATCGTGATTTTTTAACCAATTTTAAGTATTCTTGAATCCACAATTGATTAAATTCTGATTATTTTTCATCCATAGAAGTGTGGAAAACTTGTGTAGCAAAGAAATAATCAGAAAAACGAAAAGACTCAGATAACAAAAGAGATTGTTTACGGGGTTCGGAATTCCTACGTCCCCGGGTTCAGATTGAACCGATCCATTAATAATATTGAAATGCAAGTACAATAACTCTTACAAACAACCAATAATGAATCAAAACCTATAAAATGAGCTGATCAATGTCCCAAGAACTCTGAAAAATAGTAGAAACTATCCCAAGAACGATCCGTGGCTCCTACAGTGTTTTCACAATGTGATCTCCCTACAACTGTGTTAGAAAAACACCTACAAATGGAGATTTAAAAACATTCTATGAAAAAAATCATATTTCTGAGATCATATCTGAATTCTGAACACTTTTCATGTTTACACCAAGTCACAATTCGGACTAGAAGTGCATTGAAATTCGTGTTTTCCAACTAGTTGTCTTGTAGATCCTTGTTAAAATCTACATTCAAAGCTTCCAACATCAGGTTAAAAATCATCAAAAAAGATCAAACCTTACATCGTTGGAATCGTTTGAGAATTCTCTACATTTCATATTCGTACTCCAAGTGCCCATTCTGAGTGTACGGCCTTCAAAAATGGAGTTCTCTGCAAGCTGGTCCTTAAGCTCTTTACACAGACCTGTACCTTCCCTATTCAAATAGAATATTACCCCTTTTATATTGTTTCTCAACAAGTGGCGTGGCGGTCAAAACCCTTATCCTTTTGCATGGAGGTCACGGTTCATATCCCCCCCATATCTCCACTTCCTTCTCCTTAGGCGGATTTCCAAAGGTTTATCCCACATTGTGGGGGCGTGAAAAATGGAATGCATTTAAAAATGCATGGAGGGCGGTTGTACATTGGCTAAGGAGCCATCTATATGCTTGTGTGGAGGGAACATTACTTGGGGACAGCGCATTTCATGGCATGTTTTTTTTAGGCGCCCAAATCCCTAAAAAGGTGGACAGGTTCAAAATAAGGCGTGGGAAGTGGATATGGTTTTTATATGCAATAAGTGGCATTTGGAAATAATGCGTAGAATATGAAAAGTGGACTTATCAACATAATATAATTTCAACCCAATTAATATAATGACATTCCACTTGTCGTCTCCTGATAGGAAAATCGATCGAAAACCAACAAACAACTTCCTTTTGCCTTTTCGCCACGTGTCGCAGTGCGATTAGTCCATTATTGACCAATTGACTAGAGTTGACTTTCCCATTGACCAAACTTGACCGGACATAACTAGAGCTCCCGATGTCCATTTGTCGCGTTCTCATAGTCGTTGGAAAGCTCTCAAGATGATCTTCTACACTGACACCATTTAGGGATGTTTAGGGAACTTTAAAAAATGATCCCCTTATCACTCACCTAGGAACTCACTTGGGAGCTTGCTTGTGACTCACCTTTTAACTCACCTTGAGCTCACATGTAAACTCACCTCGAGATATTTCCAAAAGCTCACCTTTGAGCTCACACGGGAGCTCACCGGGTAGGTCACCTAGGAGATCAGGCTGGGAGCTCGTCAACTAGCTCACCCGGGATCTTGTTGAGTAACTCGACTTGAGATTTCTGAAAACTCACATGGGAAGTCACTTGAGAGCTCACCTTTCCATCTCACCTTGATCTCACTTAGGAGATCACCTAGCAGCTCGAATTGAGCTCACCCAAGAGCTTGTAGAGCAATTCACCTAAAAACTAACATGGGAGCTCACCTAATGGCTCACCTTACAAACTCACATTGGAGCTTGCCTATCGGCTCACCTTGTCGGCTGCCTTGAGCTTGAGGAGCTCACCTTGCCAGCTTGCCTTGAGGTTGTTAAGGAGCTCACCTTGCCAACTCACCTTGAGCTCATCTTGTAGCTCACCTCAGAGTTCATTGAGTAGATTGCTAAGTAGCTCGTTTAGGATCTCATCTAGCAGCTTGCATGGTAGCTCACCAAATAGCTCAAGTTGAGCATCTCAGTGAGCTCCTAGGTGAGCTAAGGGTGATCTAACAAGGTGAGCTATTAGGTGAGCTCGAGGTGAGTTTTCATGAAAGTTCAAGTCAAGCTACTTGATGAGCTCCTGGGTGAGCTGCTTGCTGAGCTCCCAGCCGAGCTCCTAGGTGAGGTACTTGGTGAGCTCCTAGGCACGTTCAAAGGTGAGCTTGTCAGCAATCTTTTAGTTAAGCTTACATGTGGTGACCAGATGAGCTCAAGGTGAGTTGGCAAGGCAATCTTAAGGTGAGTTAGGAAGGTGAGATCAAGGTGAGTTGGTAAGGTAAGATGTTAAGTGAGCTCCTAGGTGAGTTCCCAAATGAGTTAATCAACGAGCTCCCAGGTGAGCTCAACTCGAGTTAATCTGCAAGCTCCCATAAGAGCTACTTGGTGAGTTATTCAAAGCAAGCTCCCGGGTGAGCTGGGGAGCTCCCAAGTGAGCTACTTGGCAAGCTCCCGGTGAGGTCCTTGACGAGGTACTCGGTGAGCTCACAAGCTATCTCAAGTCAACCTACTAGGCACGCTACTCTGTGATCTCCCGGGTGAGGTCTTAGGTGAAATCCTAGGTGAGCTACTTGGTGAGTTACTTGAAAAACTCTGGGACAATCTACCATATGAGCCCAAGGTGAGTTGGCAAGGTGAGCTCCTTAGAGAACTCAAGGTGAGCTGACAAGGTGACCTTATAGGTGAGATCCCATAAAATTCAATATGTCAGGTGAGCTCCCATGTGAGTTTTAGGTGAGCTACTTGACAAGCTCCCGGGTGAGCTCAAGTCGAGCTGCTCAGTGAGCTCCTAGGGGAGCTCAAGTTCGATTTGGTAAGGTAAGCTCAAGGTGAGTTGGCAAGGTGAGCTGTCAGTGAGCTCCCAGGAAATTTCCTAAGTGAGTTACTCAATGAGCTCTTGGGTGAGCTCAACTCGAGCTGATTGGCTAGCTCCAGAGTGAGCTACTTTGCAAGCTATTCGGTGAGCTCCCAGGTAAGCTGCTAGGTGAGCTCCTAAGTGAGCTACTTGGTGAGCTCCCAGGTGAGGTCCTCGATGAGCTACTTGGAAAGATAACAAGTGAGCTCACAAGTGACCTCAAGTTAACCTACTCTATGAGTTGCTCGGTGAGCTCCCAGTGAGGTGTTACAAGAGCTCCCAGGAAAGCTACTTAGGAGATGCTCGATGAACTGCGAGGTGAGCTACTGACGAGGCTCAAGGCTAGTTGGCAAGGTGAGCTCCTCGGTGAAGCTTAAGGTGAGCTGAAAAGGCAAGTTGATAGGTGATTACCCATGCGAGTTGGCAAGGAAAGCTATCGAGTGAGCTCTTATGTGAGTTTTCGGTGAGGCGCTTGACAAGCTCCCAGGTGAGCTCAAGTTGAGCTATTTAGCAAGCTCTGGCGACCTCAAGGTGAGTGGTAAGGTGAGATATTAGGTGAGCTCCCGGGTGAGTTCTAGGTAACCTCAAGTCAAGCTACTTGATGTGCTCATAGGAAATCTACTTGTTAAGCTCCTAGCCGAGCTCCTAGGTGAGAAATACAGTGAGCTCCTAGGTGAGCTCAATGGCAATCTTATCGGTAATCTCTGAGGTGAGCTTACATGCAAGCTACCAGATGAGCTCAAGGTGAGTTTACAAAGCAAGATCAAGGAAATTTGGTAAGGTGAGCTATCAGGTGATCTCCCAGGTGAGTTCCTAGGTGAGTTACTCGATGAGCTCTCGGGTGAGCTCAACTCGAGGCTGATCAATGAGCTCCCGTAGGAAGAGATCCCAGGTGAACTACTTGGCGAGGCTGTTTAGTGAGCTCCCAATCGAGCTACTAGGAAAGCTCCCAAAAGAGCTACTTGTTGACTTCCTAGGAAAGGTCCTTAGCAAGCTACTCGGTGATCTCACAAGCCTAGGTCATAAGCGAGCTCAAGTCAACCTATTAAGTGAGCTACTTGGTGAGGTCCTAGGTGAGCCTTTAGGTGAGCTTCAAGGTGAGATACTTGGCGAGCTGCTCGAAAAAAATTTGAGATGAGCTACTAGATGAGATCAAGGTGAGTTGGAAAAGTGTTCTCCTCAGCGAGCTCAAGGCAAGCTAGCAAGGTGAGTTGATAGGCAAGCTCCCATGTAAGTTTCTTGGTAAGCTATCAAGTAAGATCCCATGTAAGTTTTCAAGTGAGCTACTTGACGAGCTCCCGGAGTGAGCTCAATTTGAGTTACTCGGTGAGCTCCTAAGTGAGCTTGAGGTAAGCAGGTAAGGTGATCTCCCAAATTAGTTTCCAAGAAAGCTAAATTCGAGCTACTCGATGAGCTCTTAGGTGAGCTACTTATCAAGTTCCCATCCGAGCTCCTAGGTGAGATACTTAGTGAGATCCTAGTCGAGCTCAAAGGAAATCTTGTTAGAAATATCTTAGGTGAGCTTATATGTGAGCTACCAGATGAGCTCAAGATGAGCTCAAGATGAGTTGGCAAGGTGAGCTCAAGGCGATTTGGTAAGGTGAGCTCCAAGGAAAGTTCCCAGGTGAGTTACTCAATGAGCTCTTGGTTGAGTTCAACTCGAGCTGATCTGAAAGCTCTAAGAAGAGCTCCCAAGTGAGCTACTTAGTGAGCTATTTGGTGAGCTCCTAGATGAGGTCCCCG
The DNA here is from genome assembly GCA_018340775.1 of Taxus wallichiana var. yunnanensis. Taxonomy (NCBI): domain Eukaryota; kingdom Viridiplantae; phylum Streptophyta; class Pinopsida; order Cupressales; family Taxaceae; genus Taxus; species Taxus wallichiana. The sequence continues at coordinate 27,078,291 of CM031237.1, read as the reverse complement.
AGTGAGCTCACAAGTGAGCTCAAGTCAACCTACTTAGTGAGCTACTTGGTGAGCAGCTTGATGAAATCTAAGGTGAACTCCTTAACAAGCTCAAGGTGAGCTCAAGGTGAGTGGCAAGGTGAGTGATAGGTGAGTTCCTACGTGATTTGGCAAGGTGAGCTATCGGGTGAGCTCCCATCTATATTTTTGGGTGATCTACTTGATGAGTTCTGGGTTACCTCAAGTCGAGGTGCTTTGTGATCTCTAAGTGAGCTCAAGGTGAGCTAGCAAGGTGAGCTATTAGGTGAGTTTTTGGGAAAGCTCAAGCTAAGTTGCTCGATGAGCTCCTAGGTGAGCTACTTCCTGAGCTCCTAATCGAGCTCCTAGGTGAGCTACTTAGTGAGCTCCCAAGCGAGCTCAAAGGTGAGCTTATCGGTTAGCAAGGTGAGTTAGCAAGGAAAGCTATCAAGTGAGCTCCTAAGTGAGTTCCTAGGTAAGTTACTTGATGAGCTCCTGGGTGAGCTCAACTCAAGCTGATCGAAAAGCTCCCAGAAGAGATCCTAGGTGAGCTACTTGGTGAGCTATTTAGTGACCTCCTAGGTGAGTTGCTAGGTGAGCTCCAAAGTGAACTACTTGGTGAGATCCCAATCGAGGTCCCCATCAAGCTACTCAGTAAGATCATAAGTGAGGTAATAAGTGAGCTCAAGTCAACCTACTCGGTGAGCTACTTGGTGAGCTCCCAGGTGAGTTGTTCGGCAAGCTCCAAGGCAAGTTACTTGGTGAGCTACTTGACGAGATCCGAGGTGAGCTACGAGGATGAGCTCAAGGAGAGTTGGCAAGGTGAGCTCCTTAGTGAGGTAAAGGTGAGCTAGTAAGGTGAGTGATAGGTGAGATCCCATGCAAGTTGGCAAGGTGAGCGGTCAGACAAGCTCCCATGTTAGTTTTTAGGTGAGCTACTCAGTGAGCTCCTCGGTTAGCTAAAGGAGAGGCAAGTGAGCTATCAAGCGAGCTCCTAGGTGAGTTTATGGGAAAGCTCAACTCGAGCTGCTCAACGAGCTCTGGTTGAGCCGCTTTACAAGCTCCGATTGATCTTCTTTCGAAATCCTAGGTGAACTACTTGGTGAGGTCCCAGGTAAGCTCAAAGGTGAGCTTGTTAGTAATCTCTGAGGTGAGATTATATTCAAGCTATAATATACGCTCAAGATGAGTTGGCAAGGTGAGTTAGCAAGGCAAGCTCAAGGTGAGTTGGCAAGGCAAGCTGTCAAGCGAGCTCCCAGTGAGTTCCTGTGTGAGTTACTTGATGAGCTCTTGGGTGAGCTTAACTTGAGCTAATATGTGATCTCCCAAAATAGCTCTAAGGTGAGCTACTTGGTGAGCTATTCGATGAGCTCCCGGGTGAGTTGCTAGGCAAGCTCCCAAGAGAACTACTTTGAGAGCTCCCATGTAAGGTCCCGGCAAGCTTCAGTCAATGAGATCACAAGTGAGCTCAAGTCAACCTACTCAAAGAAGATACTCAATGAACTCCGAGGTGAGCTATCGGATGAGATCAAGGTGAGTTAGAAAGGTGAGCTCCTTGAGCTCAAGGTGAGCTGGTAACTCACTGGGAGATCACCTTAACATCTCACGGGAGCTCACCGATAGCTCACTCGGGATCTCGTCAAGTAACTCACCGGGGAACTCACATGACATCTCATTTTTAATAACTCACCTTGAGTTTAACTTTCCAACTCACGTTGAGCTCACCTTGCCAACTCACCTTGAGCTCATATGGTATCTTGCATGTAACCTCACTTGAGAGATTGTCAATAAGCTCACCTTTGAGCTCACACCAGGAGCTCACCGAGAAGCTCACCTAGGAGCTTGGCTAAGAGAATGGAAAGTATCTTTCCCGGGAGCTTGTTAAGCAACTTGACTTGAGCTTTCTGGAAACTCACCTAGGAGCTCACATGATAGCTTGCATTGCAAGCTCACCCTAATCTCACCCGGGAGCTCATTGACCAGCTCAACTTGAGCTCACTTGGGATCTCGTCAAGCAGTTTTCCTAAAAACTTACATGGGAGCTCGCCTATTGGCTCACTTTGAGCTTTTAATGAGCTCACATTGCCAACTCATCTTGAGCTCAAGCTGGTATCTCACCTTGGAGTTCATCAAGTAGATCACCAAGTAGCTTGCTTTGGAGCTTACCTTACAACTCACGGGAGCTCACCGAATATCTTAATGAGTAGGTTTACTTGAGCTCACTTATGAGCTCACCGATTAGCTCACCGGGGACCTCACTTGGGAGCCCGCCAAGTAGCTCACTTGGGAGCTTGCCTATCAGCTCACCTAAGATCTCAAAGAACAACTTGCCAAGTAGCTCACTTGGGAGCTCCTCTAGGAGATTTCTAATTAGCTCGAGTTGAGCTCACTCAAGAGCTCGTCATGTAACTCACCTGAGAACTCAACTAGGAGCTTGCATGACAGCTCACCTTGCCAACTCACCTTGAGCTTGCCTTGCTTACTCACCTTGAGCTCATATGGTAGCTCACATGTAAGATCACCTCAAAGATTACTTGACAAGCTCACCTTTGAGCTTTCCTGGAAGCTAACCAAGTAGATCACCTAGGAGCTTGGTTAGGATCTCGACAAGTAGCTTGGTAAGGAGCTCATCGAGCAACTCAATTTGAGCTTGCCTAGAAACTTACCTGGGAGCTTGCCTAACTGTGACTCACCTTGATAGCTCACCTTGAGCTCACCCGTAATCTCACCGAGTAGTTTGAATTAAGTTCACACAAGAGATTGTGTAGCATCTCACCGAAAAACTCACATGGGAGCTCACCTTGCCAGCTCACCATGAGCTCACTAAGGAGCTCACCTTACTAACTCACCTTGAGCATGTCTAGTATCTCACCTCAAATTTCATCAAGGATATCACCACGTAGCTATCCTTGGAGCTCACCTAACAAATCACCTAATAGCTCACATGGGAGCTCACCGAGTAGGTTGACTTGATCTCACCGAGCAAATCACTGGGGACCTCACTTGGGAGCTTGCCAAGAAGCTCAATTGGGAGCTCACCTAGCAGCTCACCTAGGATCTCACTGAATAGCTCACCAAGTAGGTCACCTAGGATCTCTTCTCGGAGCTCACTAATTAGTCAAGTTGAGCTTACCTAGGAGCTCATCGAGTAACTCACTTGGGAACTCACCTGGGAGCTCGCCTAATAGCTCACCTTGCTAAGTCACCTTGAGCTCATCTGGTAGCTCACATGTAAGCTCACCTCTGATATTACTGATAAACTCACCTTTGAGGTCACCTAGGAGCTCATCGATCAGCTCACCTAGGTGCTCATCTCGAGCTCGGCAAGCAGCGTGCCTAGGAGCTCGTTGAGCGGCCTAGACTTGAGCTTGGCTAGAAAATTACATGGGAGATTTCGACACTTCGGCTTGAGCTCACCCGGGAGTTCAGCGAGCAGCTCGACTTGAGTTCACTTGAGATCTCATCAAGTAGCTCACCTAAAAACTCACATTAGAGCTCTCCTAATAGCTCACCTTTCCAACTCACATGGGAACTCACCTATCATCTTGCCTTGTCATCTCACCTTGAGCTTGATTAGGAGCTCACCTTGCCAACACTTCTAAACCTCATCTGGTAGTTTTCCTTGGAGTTCATTGAGTAGCTCACCAACTAACTTACCATGGAGCTCACCCGGGAGCTCACCGAGTAGCTTATCGAGTAGGTTGACTTTATCTCACTTGGGAGCTCACCAGTAGCTCACCTAAGAACTCAACTAATAACTAACCTTACCAACTCACCAGGAGCTCACTGACGGCTCACATGGGAGCTCACCTAACATCTCACCTTACCGGCTCACCGGGAGCTCACCAAGTACCTCACTTGGGAGCTCACCAAGTAGCTCATTTTGGAGCTCACATAGAAGATCACCTAACAACTTTCCCGGGAGCTCACCAAGTAGCTCACTAAGTAGGTTGACTTCAGCTCACTTATGAGCTCGTCGGTGACCTCACCGGGAGCTCACCAAGTAACTTACTTCAAAGCTCACCTAGTAGCTCACCCGGGAGCTCGATGAATGTTTACCAAGTAGCTCACTAGGGAGCTCTTCTAGAACTCACCGATCAGCTCGAGTTGAGCTTTCCTTAGAGCTCGTTGAGTACCTCACCTAAAAACTCACCAGGAGCTCACCTGACTGACTCACCTTGCCAACTAACCTTGTTAATTCACCTTGAGCTTGCCTTACCAACCTGACCTTAAGCTCTCCTTACCAACTCACCTTGTGCTCATCGGTAGCTCACATGTAAGCTCACCTCAAATATTTCGAAAAGCTCACCTTTGAGCTCCCTAGAAGCTCACCGAGTATCTCTCCTAGGAGCTTGGATGGGAGCTCGGTAAGTAGCTTACCCGGGGAGTTTTCAAGCGAGATCAACTTGAGCGACCCAAAACTCACCTAGGAGCTCACCTGATAGCTCACCTTACTAGTTCACCTTGAGCTCTCCCAGGAGCTCACTGAGCATCTCGACATGAGTTGACCCGAGAGCTAGTCAAGGAGCTCACCTAAAAACGTGCATGTGAGCTCGCTGTTAGCTCACCCAGAAACTCACACGGGAGATCACTTATCACTCACCTTGCCACCTCACCTTGAGCTCAATGACGAACTCACCTTGCCAACTCCCTTGAGTTCCTCTAGTAGATCACCTTGGAGTTCATAAAGTAGCTAGAAAAGTAGCTCACTTGGGAGCTCACCTAATAGCTTAGCATGGAGCTTACCGAGTAGTTCACTAAGTAGGTTGACTTGAGCTTGCTTGTGAGCTCACTTGTGACCTTGGCTTGAGCAGCTCGGTGGGGACCTCACGGGAGGTTACCAAGTAGCTCACTTGGGAGCTCACCTGGCAGCTCACCCGGGAGCTCACTAAATAGCTCTCCAAGTAGCTCACCTGGGATCTCTTCTGGGATCTCACCGATCAGCTTGAGTTGAGCTCACCCAGGAGCTTGTCGAGTAACTTGCTTGGGAACTCACCTAGGAGCTAGCTTAACAGTTCACCTTACCAACTTACCTTGATCTCATCTGGTAGCTAGCATTTAAGCTCACCTCAAAGAATGCTGATAAGCTCACCTTTGAGTTCACCTGGTGTAACATCCCCGTTTTAAGACACTAGAACAAGGGAATTTTTTTTTTATATACAATGTTCCCTGTTATGAATTATATAATTCAAACACACGTTCAAGTTTTAATAATTGTTCTCTATCCAAATAATGCAGTTTGGATCACACAATTTCCTTTTAAAACTAATGTTCTCTATTCACATATTTGCAATATGGAACACACATTCAATGCCATTCAATCATATAACAGATTCCATATGTTGTTGTAAATGACTCAAAGAACTACCGATCTCCCATTTATGGCTCAGAGTTTCAGTGATCTCTCATTTCATGACTCGGTGACTTACCGATCCTTCATGTTAATTCATGCATAGTATAATGTATATACAAGGTTCTCTTACTGTTTCTAGTTATCGAAGTGATCCATTTAAGAAGCCTATCTAAATATCTGTTACTGATATTCATCTGACATCCTGCATCTTAAACTAGGTGATTAGGACAACGCAACCAGCACTTGCGATACTTTGGCCAAAGATTTTCACATGCTTTACATGATCATATTCTAGGATGTGATACACACCAATGGAATACGTCCTTCACCTCACTTCATCTGTTATCTAGAATGGTCTTTCTTGGTCTCTACCAGTCCTTCCAATTAAGGTCAAACTCTAACCCCAACTAGCAATATGAACAAGTATAGGAAGTTACTCATGGTAACTAAAGATACGACGACATACGGTGTCATATCTAGATGACTCCATGTGTCTAGTTACCTTTAGTCCTCCGAGTCACTCCGTATATGTGATCACATTCCTATCCCCAGCCAAGAACTTAGTATCCAGCTTATGTAATCTTGATGATTTAATTTGGGAGGGCATTGTAATATGTCAGCTATAACATTGTGTCATCATGAAGGCCCCACCTTCATGAAGACACCATGTTGTAGCTGGCATATGTCAATGTCCTATGGAATCCTCCCATCGAGAGTACACATCTAGCTCAAGTGTGATTTGGTTATGATCTTAATATTTAAGATCAACTTTCAGCAGCCAAGCTGATCCTTTATCCTCGTTCTTGTTACAGTTGTATGTAGCTAAGAGAGACTTAATCCATCTTCTAGCTTACTACACATCTCCTCCTTCGTACCGAAGGGTTGCATTTTCTCTACTTGGTTCTTTTCTTAATCCTTGGACTAAGCAGCCCATTACCGATAAACTTAATAAGTTTAACCTATTAAACTTAACCAAGTTTTTCCACAACTGTAAACAAATTCAGAATTCCATCTTATTAGACGTCATTTAAATGAGGTCTAATTCTAAATGAATTTATTCATTTATCCTTCTTAACCTTACATAGTTAAGGTCTGTTAACCATGGATATGTTTTTCCCATATCCTTATTTTCTAAATTTAACATTCGAGGCTATTAACGGAGTCCGAATACAAGGTTTGGCTGCTCCTAAGTTATTTGATATTCCTTAGCTTTCAGGCTAATCCCGAATACCTTTCAATTAAGAGATCATGTTCTTCCTAAATCCTTTTTAATGTCAATTAAAAATTCATCTTAACCCAAGTATGAACTAATTGCACATTTCAACGTAAAAGTTGCATTTAGGTAAGAATAGATGTCATTTCCTTTTAAATCCATCCATGAACATTTGAATAATTCCAAATCAAGGAATAATGTTATATTCCCAACTTATTCAACAATATCAAACTGATACAGTCATTAAAATATCACACTTGTATTTGTATTCATCCATCTGTTTTATAATCTATACATTTGCAGTCCAAATGACTGGACTTTGTTTATATTAAACAACATTACAA
>CM031237.1:26922645-27071284 GCA_018340775.1 Taxus wallichiana var. yunnanensis | reverse complement strand
TTCACCTTGAGCTTGCCTTACCAACTGACCTTAAGCTCTCCTTACCAACTCACCTTGTGCTCATCTGGTAGCTCACATGTAAGCTCACCTCAAATATTTCGAAAAGCTCACCTTTGAGCTCCCCTAGAAGCTCACCGAGTATCTCTCCTGGAGCTTGGATGGGAGCTCGCAAGTAAGCTTACCCAGGAGTTTTTCAAGCGAGATCAACTTGGTGACCCAAAACTCACCTAGGAGCTCACCGATAGCTCACCTTACTAGTTCACCTTGAGCTCTCCCAGAGCTCACCGAGCATCTCGACATGAGTTGACCCGAGAGCTAGTCAAGGAGCTCACCTAAAACGTGCATGTGAGCTCGCCTGTTAGCTCACCCAGAAACTCACCGGAGATCACTTATCGCCTCACCTTGCCACCTCACCTTGAGCTCAATGACGAACTCACCTTGCCAACTCCCCCTTGAGTTCCTCTAGTAGATCACCTTGGAGTTCATAAAGTAGCTAGAAAGTAGCTCACTTGGGAGCTCACCTAATAGCTTAGCATGGAGCTTACCGAGTAGTTCACTAAGTAGGTTGACTTGAGCTTGCTTGTGAGCTCACTTGTGACCTTGTTGAGCAGCTCGGTGGGGACCTCACCTCGGGAGGTTACCAAGTAGCTCACTTGGGAGCTCACCTAGCAGCTCACCCGGGAGCTCACTAAATAGCTCTCCAAGTAGCTCACACCGGGATCTCTTCTGGGATCTCACCGATCAGCTTGAGTTGAGCTCACCGAGGAGCTTGTCGAGTAACTTGCTTGGGAACTCACCTAGGAGCTAGCTTAACGGTTCACCTTACCAACTTACCTTGATCTCATCTGGTAGCTAGCATTTAAGCTCACCTCAAAGAATGCTGATAAGCTCACCTTTGAGTTCACCTGGTGTAACATCCCCGTTTTAAGACACTAGAACAAGGGAATTTTTTTTTTATATACAATGTTCCCTGTTATGAATTATATAATTCAAACACACGTTCAAGTTTTAATAATTGTTCTCTATCCAAATAATGCAGTTTGGATCACACAATTTCCTTTTAAAACTAATGTTCTCTATTCACATATTTGCAATATGGAACACACATTCAGTGCCATTCAATCATATAACAGATTCCATATGCTGTTGTAAATGACTCAAAGAACTACCGATCTCCCATTTATGGCTCAGAGTTTCAGCGATCTCTCATTTCATGACTCGGTGACTTACCGATCCTTCATGTTAATTCATGCATAGTATAATGTATATACAAGGTTCTCTTACCGTTCCTAGTTATCGAAGTGATCCATTTAAGAAGCCTATCTAAATATCTGTTACTGATATTCATCTGACATTCTGCATCTTAAACTAGGTGATTAGGACAACGCAACCAAAGCACTTGCGATACTTTGGCTAAAGATTTTCACATGCTTTACATGATCATATTCTAGGATGTGATACACACCAATGGAATACGTCCTTCACCTCACTTCATCTGTTATCTAGAATGGTCTTTCTTGGTCTCTACCAGTCCTTCCAGTTAAGGTCAAACTCTAACCCCAACTAGCAATATGAACAAGTATAGGAAGTTACTCATGGTAACTAAAGATACGACGACATACGGTGTCATATCTAGATGACTCCATGTGTCTAGTTACCTTTAGTCCTCCAGAGTCACTCCGTATATGTGATCACATTCCTATCCCCAGCCAAGAACTTAGTATCCAGCTTATGTAATCTTGATGATTTAATTTGGGAGGGCATTGTAATATGTCAGCTATAACATTGTGCCATCATGAAGGCCCCACCTTCATGAAGACACCATGTTTTAGCTGGCATATGTCAATGTCCTATGGAATCCTCCCATCGAGAGTACACATCTAGCTCAAGTGTGATTTGGTTATGATCTTAATATTTAAGATCAACTTTTAGCAGCCAAGCTGATCCTTTATCCTCGTTCTTGTTACAATTGTATGTAGCTAAGAGAGACTTAATCCATCTTCTAGCTTACTACACATCTCCTCCTTTGTACCAAAGGGTTGCATTTTCTCTACTTGGTTCTTTTCTTAATCCTTGGACTAAGCAGCCCATTACCGATAAACTTAATAAGTTTAACCTATTAAACTTAACCAAGTTTTTCCACAACTATACACAAATTCAGAATTCCATCTTATTAGACATCATTTAAATGAGGTCTAATTCTAAATGAATTTATTCATTTATCCTTCTTAACCTTACATAGTTAATGTCTCATAACCATGGATATGTTTTTCCCATATCCTTGTTTTCTAAATTTAACATTCGAGGCTATTAACTGAGTCTCAATACAAGAATTGGATTCTCCTAAGTTATTTGATATTCCTTAGATTTTAGGCTAATCACGAATACCTTTTAATTAAGAGATCATGTTCTTCCTAAATCCTTTTTAATGTCAATTAAAATTCATCTTAACTCAAGTATGAACTAATTGCACATTTCATCATAAAAGTCGCATTTAGATAAGAATAGATGTCATTTCCTTTTAAATCCATCCATGAACATTTGAATAATTCCAAATCAAGGAATAATGTTATATTCCCAACTTATTCAACAATATCAAACTGATACAGTCATTAAAATATCACACTTGTATTTGTATTCATCCATCTGTTTTATAATCTATACATTTGCCAGTCCAAATGACTGGACTTTGTTTATATTAAACAACATTACAACACATAAGATAGAAGAATGTAATTTCTTCTTTTCTCAATTCCTCGTAGAGGAGTAATAGCTATCAATTACAATCCATCTTCAGTCAATCAAAAGAAGTATCAGAAAACAACCATGTCTTCGTTTAAACTCAAGTTCCATCTGTAAAATTACTTGCATGGGTCAGTTCATTGAACTGAGCATATTAAGCACTTGTCATTAAAATGAGGTGCTTTTAATTAACTGTCTCAATAAAAGAACCCTACTTTTATGAAACGTTACTATGAACATCATTCAAGAATTAAGTATCAAAAAGAATGAACAACATAACAACTGAATCATCTAATTACCATCCCAATCAGTCAAAGGACTACTGCCCTCTTTCCCAAATAATCATTACAAGAAGTAATTTCCTTCAAACAGTTCCAGATTACAACATCTGTAAAAACTAGGAACACAAGTATGCATACTATTGTTCTAACATAACTGCTATCAATTCCATTCCCTTACATTAGTAATAATTTCAAAGGATAAAATTTGACTGAAAATATAAACCAAATTACTTTCCTTTCAGTTCATGCAACTCATTTGATTTCAAGCAATCAAATACTGATGAGAAAAGTAAACAACAATAAAATATAGATGCTTAAACCAAAGCAATACAAAATTTGTTCCTTAATGATTATAGATTTCCAACTATATGAGAGAAGAAATGATTGTTATTCCAAGTTACCCATTCACACTCCTTTTCCTTTCCTCATGACTGTACTGAAAATTTAATCCAAACGAGACACCAATCAAAGATAACAGTTCAGAGTGAAACTTAAGAAATCAATAACCGAATACAAGGAAGATGGCTCATATTACCTCTTCTCATTGAGACAACCAAATATCTGCTTATTTAGCACAGGCATGATCCAACATTATGATTCATTCCGCATAATATAATTCCCTTTTTAAATAATTCATTCAACAGACATTTACGTCTTTACAACTTATAGAGTGTACAACGCAACCACAACAAGTCACATTTTCATCCTAATAATAAGAGAATTCACTTTTCAACAGCAAGGAATAAATCCATATCAAAACTTCCTTTCAATCAGGCACATACGAATACCAAAACATGTAGGTAAAACATCGTATCCATCATAGAGCAAACAATGTAAGGATGCATACTATGCTCTTACTGTACTAGAAGAATTCATACTTCTTGCACTGTATTATAACCAATGAACAGTTATACAGCCGCTTTGTCAAATATTTACACGGCTTTCTATACCCATGAACGCACACAGTTCATAAATAACAATTTACACTTTGTTGTTACCTACAGCAAGTCCAACCCGTAATGTACAGTGAAGCTCTATTGTTACTATTTCCAGAATTCAAACAGCAGAAGAGAAAAATTCATTCCTTTAATTATTTCAATAAGAAAACACCCATTTTCTTCAAACACAACAAGAATTACTCAAGTCGAGTTCTTTTTAGAATGACAGCGCAAAATCAGAGATCACACGAATCATTTCATCCTTCCGTTTGTACAAAAAAACACAAGGCACTCGAAAAAACAATCTAAATACCACTATCACTTCCATCAAACCAAACCCATAATTCTTAATGAAACCCAATTACCATTTCTTTCGTAATTTAAAATAGCAGAAAGAAGAAGAACTTGTTTCCTTAATAATTTCAAAAAAGAAACAATCATTTTCTTCAAAATGTAACAATAACACCCAATTTGTGTTTATTTTATAATGACAACTCAAACTAGAGGTCATATCGAACCCTTTTATCCTTTCATTTTTACAAGAATGTACAAAGGTCGAAAACAACACTCACATCGTTGGTACATTCACCAACTAAAATCCATATAGGTAATGAAACAATACACAATACTATCAATGCAGACTCATACAACAAGAATAGATCCATTTCATTTACCCATTTTACAAGAAATACCCAAGTCACATACAGCAGAGAGAAAATGACTCAACCCAAAATCTCTTCAACATAACAAGAAGATCGAATAAACAAAACCCCCATCGAAGAGCGGGGTTTTTTAATGAGACGATTAAGCAAAAGCAAACAGTTTAAGGAGAAGGGCTTAACATGCCTAAAGTTTTTTCCTTGAAGCTCGAAGAAAACCACACCTACTGGAGTTGTTTCCTTCCACGGCAACTTAGATAGTAAAGCTTCCCCAAATAGTCACCTACCTCTACAAAGCTCAAAAATATCCTTAGATTTTCCAAAGAAAATAGAGATAATAATCAAACACAAATTGGTTCGAAACGAACCGTGAAGAAACCAAATGCGAGAGAAACTTCAAAAACCTAAAAGAACACAATGACCAACAAAATTTCCTATATCATCTTTCCAAGGTGGGTTGGTTGTAAAGATCAAGACAATTAATGCATTGAATGCATTCTTTTTTTTTTTCATTTTTCCTCATGCCACCGCCGACTCAAGTTGGTGAATTTCCAAATTTCAAATTTTGCATGAAATAAAAGTTTACTCTCATGGCTAACTAGATGCCTCTAACTTTTCCCCTGTTCCCACCAAACTTGGTGCTGTCCAAGCAAGGACCTCATTTACTGTCCATTAAATTCTCACCTTCCCTCCTTATCCTTTCCATCCACATGGGTCTGTGCGTCCCCTTCCTTAGGTTAGGATTAGTTTAGGATTTTTAATAGTGTCCATATCTAGGTCATTCGCCTAGTTCATAGGTTAATAGGATTTAGATCTATTTTCACCCTTATAAAATTTAAAAATCCATATAGGATAGTAGTTAGGGTATAAGGTAGAACTTAGGGGTAGGTTAGGGTCTTAGTCCCCTAATACTTAATTAATCAATTTCCATATCAAATCTTTCTACCTGACAGTTATATTAACATTAAGCAGGACATTTCGTCCCACGTTCCACATACCTGAGCCACCCGCATCCAGGCCTTTATCACCTTACGTGGTCTAGCGTTACAATAGTGTATGGTTCGAGAATCAAACCTTTTCCATTGGCATCTACGTGCCAGATATTCATACCTGAAATCAGGTGCTGCAACATTTATATCAACCTTCAGTCTGGTTTAAAAGTAAATCGACAAAGCGATTACAAGAAGGCCACAACATACCTTGGATCAATGGAATTGATTCAAGGTGTGCTGTCAATCAGCGAATAGAGTTCATCAAGCATACGACAAATCTGTTGTCACATCAGCAACATACAAGCAATAATAACTGCTGTCCCAAGTAAACAAATTACAGCATACAAGGGTCCTGATTAGCAACACATTCCTTTAAGATCAAAAATATATCTTAACATGTTTGTCTTCATTTCAGCAGTTACAACATTATGAAAAGTAATCACCATGATAACTTACAAAAATCAAGGCATTACACTGGATCTCATCAAGTAGCTCACCTAGGTGCTTGGTGGGAGCTCGGAAAGAAGCTCATACATGAGATCATCGAGCAACTCGACTTGAACTTTAAAGTAAACTCACCGACAGCTCACCTTGCCACTCACCTTGAACTCACCCGGGAGCTCACTAAGCGGCTTAACTTGAGCTAGCCTAAGAGCTCATCAAGTAGCTCCCAGAAAACTCACATGGGAGCTTTCCTTACATACTCACCTTACTAACTCACATGGGAGCTCACCTATCACTCACCTTACCAGCTCACCTAAAGCTCACCGAGGATCTCACCTTGCCAAATAACCTTGAGCTTGTCTCGTAGCTCACCTCGGAGTTCATCAAGTAGCTCACCAAGTAGCTTTCCCGGGAGCTCACCTAACAACTCGAATGACACCTCACCAAGTATCTCGCCATGTAGGTTTACTTGAGCTCACTTGGGAGCTCATTGAGTAGGTCACCTAGGAGCTCACATGGGAGCTCACCTTGCCAGCTCACCTTAAGCTAGGAGCTCACCGAGCAACTTGACTTGAGCTCACCCAAGAGCTCGTTAAGTAGGTCGCTAAAAACTTGCATGGGAGCTTGCCTAATAGCTCACCCAGAACTAACATGGGAGCTCACCCGACAGCTCGCCTTACTAGCTTGCCTTAAGCTCACTAAGGATCTCACCTCAGAGTTCCTCAAGCGCTTCGCTAAGTAGCTCACTTGGGAGCTCACCTAATAGCTCACCTAGAGCTCATCGAGCAGCTCACCAAGTAGGTTAACATGAGATCACTTGTGAGCTTGCCAAAAGCTTGCCAGTACCTCACCCGGGATCTTGCCAAGTAGCTCGGATGGGAGCTTGCTAAGCAACTCACCTAGGATCTCACCGAATAGCTCTCCAAGTAGATCACCTGGGAGCTCTTCCGTGAGATTGGCGATCATCTCGAGTTGAGCTCACCTCGGGAGCTCATTGAGTAACTCACCCGGGAACTCACCGGGAGCTCACATGAAGGCTTTCCTTACCAAATCACCTTAAGCTTGCCTTACAACCTCACCTTGAGCTTGCTTTGCCAACTCACCTTGAGCTCATATGGTAGGTCACATGTAAGCTAACCTTAGAGATTACCAACAAGCTCAACTTTGAGATTTCCTAGAGCTCATTGAGTAGCTCACCTAGGAGCTTAGGCCGGGAGCTCAGAAAGTAGCTCACCCCGGATCTCGCCAAGTAGCTCAATTGAGTTTGCCTAGAAGCTCACCTAGGAGCTTGCCTAATGGCCCACTTTGCTAGCTTGTATTGAGCTCACCGAGGATCTCACCTAGGAGCTTAGCTGGGAGCTTGACAAGTAGCTCATCCTAGAACTCATTAAGGAGCTCGAATGGAGCTTGCCTCGAAACTCACCGAGGAGATTTCCCGACACTCACCTTACCAAATTTGCCTTGAACTCACCCAGGAGATCACTGAGTAACTCGACTTGAGTTCACCCAAGAGCTCATTAAGTATATCACCCAAAAATCACATGAGAGATCGCTCGACATCTTGCCTTGCCAAATTGCATGGGAGCACACCTATCAGTCACCTTGTCAACTCACCTTGAGCTCACTGAGGACCTCACCTTGCCAACTCACCTTAAGCTCATCTGGTAGATCACCTCGCAGTTTTTCGAGGAGCTCACAAATTATCTCACCTGGGAGCTCACCTAATAGCTTTCATGTGAGTTCACTAAGAAGCTCGTCAGTGACCTCATTTGGGAGCTCACCAAGTAGCTCACTTGGGAGTTCTTCTCGAGAGATCGCTGATCAACTCAAGTTGAGATCACCTAGTAGATCATCGAGTAACTTACCTAGGAACTCACCCGAGAGCTTGCTTGACATTGCATCTTGCTAACTCACCTTGAGCATAGCTTGCCAACTCACATTGAGCTCATCTCGTAGCTCACATTTAAGCTCACCTTAGAGATTGCCAACAAGCTCACCTTTGAGCTTACCTAGAGCTCACCAAGTAGCTCACCTAGGAGCTTAGCTTAGAGATTGGTAAGTAGCTTTCCCAAGAGCTCATCGAGTAGCTCAACTTTAGCTTACCCGAAAAATTACATGGGAGCTCACCTGGGAGTTCTTCAAGCAACTCGTCCAGAAACTCACATGGGAGCTCGCCTATCGCCTTGCCTTACAAGGTCACCTTGAGCTCGTTGAGGAGCTCACCTTGCCAGCTCACCTTGAGCTTTTCTGGTAGCTCACCTTGGATTTCATCAAGTAGCTCTCCATATAGCTTGCTTAGGAGCTCACCTAACAACTCACCTGGGAGCTCACCAAGCAGCTCACTGAGTAGGTTGACTACAGCTCACTATTGAGCTCACTTGTGAGCTCACCGAGTAGCTCACCGGGGACCTTGTCTGGGAGCTTGCCAAGTAGCTCACATGGGAACTCACCTTGCAGCTCACCTGGGATCTCACTGAATAGCTTACCAAGTAGCTTGCCTAGGAGCTCTTCTGGGAACTTATCAATCAGCTCAAGTTGAGCTTGCCTGGAGCTCATCAAGTAACTTTCCCTGGGAACTAATGTGGGACCTCACATGACAAATAGCCTTGCAAACTCACCTTGAGCTTTCCTTGCTAACTAACCTTGAGCTCACCTTGCCAACTCACCTTGAGCTCATATTGTAGTTCTCATGTAAGCTCACGCCGCATGATTACCGAAAAGCTTGCCTTTGGGCTCATCTGGAAGCTCACCGAGAAACTCACCTAGGGGCTCAATTGGGAGCTCGATAAGAAACTTGCCAAGGAGCTCATTAAATAGCTCGACTAGAGCTTGCCCGAAACTCACCTAGGAGCTCACTCGATAGCTCACCTTACCAGCTTACCTTGAGCGCACCTAGGAGCTCACCGAGTTGTGTGACTTGAGTTCACACGGGAGCTCTTCAAGTAGCTCACCTTAAAACTCACATGGGAGCTCGCCTGATAGCTCACCCTACCAACTCACATGGGAGCATACCTATCACCAACTTGCTAGCTCACCTTAAGCTCACCGAGGATCTCAACTTATTAACTCACCTTGAGCTCATTTGATAGCTCACCTCGTAGTTTATCAAGGAGGTCACCAAGTAGCTCACCTAACATCTTTCCCGAGAGCTTAATGAGTATCTTGTTGAGTAGGTTAACTTGAACTCACCTGTGAGCTCATCGAGTAGCTAACCAACAATCTCACCTGGGACATCACCAAGTAGCTCGCTGAGCTCACCTAGTAGCTCACTTGGGAGCTCTCCGAATAACTCGCCAAGTAGCTCACCTAGTATGTTTTCTTGGAGCTCTCCGAGTAGTTCGAGTTGAGCTCACCCGAGAGCTAGTCAAGTAAATCACCTAGGAAATCACATGGGAGCTCGCCTGATAGGTCACCTTGCTAACTCACCTCAAATATTAATGATAATCTTATCTTTGAGCTCACTTGGGAGTTCACCTAGTAGCTCACCTAGGAGCTTGGATGGGAGTTTTCCTTGTCACTCACCTTGATCTCACCCAGAGCTCGCCGAGTAGCTCGAATTGATCTTTCCAGGGGATTGTCAAGTAATTCGGGCTGAAAACACACATGGGAGCTCCTTGACAGCTCACCTTTCTAACTCGTATGCGAGCTCACCTATTAGCTTGCTTGCTTGCTAGCTCACCTTGAGCTTGTTGAGGAGCTCACCTTACCAACTCACCTTGAGCTCGCCTCGTATTTCACCTCATATTTTGTCGATTATCTTGACAAGTAGCTCACCTAGGAGCTCACCTAATAGCTCATTGAGCAGCTCATCGAGTAGGTTGACTTGAACTCACTTGTGAGCTCACCGAGTAGCTCGTCGTGACCTCACCTTAGACCTCACCAAGTAGCTCACTTGGGAGCTCACCTCATAGCTTACCTAGGAGCTCGCCGATAATCTCGCCAAGTCAGGCCACTTTTAATATCTTCTTGATCTCACTGATCGGGATCAACTTGAGCTCACCCCCGAGCTCATCGAGTAAGTCACCTAGAAACTCACCGGGAGCTCACCGATAACTCACCTTGCTAACTCGCCTTGAGCTCATCATGCTAACTCACCTTGAGCTCTTCTCGTAGCTCACATGTAAGATCACCTCGAGAGATTACCGACAAGCTCACCTTTGAGCTCGCCTTGAGCTCACCGAGCATCTCACCTAGGAGCTCGGTTGGGAGCTTAGCAAGTAGCTCACCCAGAGCTCGTTAAGTATCTTGACTTGAGCTTCCCAAAACTCAACTGGGAGCTCACCTGATAACTCACCTTTCTAGCTAGCTTTAAGCTCACTAAAAATATTTCCAAGCAGCTCCACTTAAGCTCGCATGGCAGATCTTCAAGTAGCTCACCTAAAAACTCACATGGGATCTCACCGACACCTCACCTTACCGTATCACATGGGATCTTACCTATTAGCTCACCTTCACTTGTATAGGTGCTCACCTTTCCAACTCACATTAAGCTCATCCGATACCTCACCTTGAAGTTTGTTGAGTAGCTCACTAAGTAGCTCGCTTGGGAGCTCACCTAATAGCTCACCTAGGAGCTTGCCTACCATCTCGTCAAGGAGATCACTGAGTAACTCACTGAGTAGGTTGACTTGAGCTTTATTATGAGCTCACCAAGTAGCTCACTAGGGACCTTTCCGGGATCTCACCAAGTATCTCACTTGGGAGCTCACCTAGTAGATCACCAAACAACTTGCCAAGTAGCTCACCTAGGAGCTCTTCTAGGAGCTCACTAACTAGCTTGAGTTAAGGTCACCCCAAGCTTATTGAGTAACTCACCGGGATCTCACCTTATCAAATCACCTTACCAACTAACCTTGAGCTCATCTCGGTAGCTTGTATATAAGCTCACCTAAGAAATAGTAGAAAACTAACCTTTGAGCTCACCCGGGAGCTCACTCAATAGCTCACCTAGGAACTTGACTGGGACCTTGACAAAGAGCTCCCCAGGAGCTTATTAAGTAGCTCAACTTGATCTTAACTAGAAACTCAATTAGGAGCTCACTTGACAGCTCACCTTTCATGCTCACCTTGAGCTCACCCAGGAGCTCGCCAAGCAGCTTGATTTGAGCTCACCTTGGAGCTCGTCAAGTAGCTCACCTAAAACTCGCAAAGGAGCTCACCTAAGAGCTTACCTTGCCAACTCACCTTGAGCTCGCTAAGGAGCTCACCTTTCCAACTCACCTTGACCTCATCTGGTAGCTCACCTTAGAGTTTGTTGAAAAGGTTCCTAAGCGGCTCACTGAGTAGGTTTACTTGAGCTCACTTGTGAGCTCACTGGGTAGCTTAAAAGAGACCTCACTTGGGAGCTCACTTAGTATCTCACTTGGGAGCTCACATAGCATCTCACCTAGGAGCTTGCTGAATAGCTCACCAAGTAGCTCACCTAGGAGTTCTTCTGGCAGCTCATCGATTAGCTCCAGTTGAGCTCACTTGGAGATTGTTAAGTAACTCACCTGACAACTCACCTGGGAGCTCTCCTAAAATCTCGCCTTGCTAACTCACCTTGAGCTCACCTTGCCAACTTGCCTTGAGCCCTCCTTGCCATCTCACCTTGAGCTCATCTAGTAGCTCGCATTTAAGCTCACCTCGTAGATTGCCGACAAAGCTTGCTTGGGAGCTCACCGAGTAGCTCATCTAGGAGTTCATCTTGGAGCTCAAAAAGTAGCTTACCCAAGAATTCCTTGAGAAGCTCAAGTTGATCTTACCATGAAACTCACCAAGGAAATTTCCTAATAGCTCACCTTGCCACTCACCTTGAGCTCACCGAGGAGATTTCGAGTAGCTCAACTTGAGCTTAGATAGGAGAACATCAAAAAAATCACCTGAAAACTCACATGGGAGCTCACCTGATAGCTGACCTTGCCAACTCACATGGGAGCTCACCTATTAGTTCACCTTACTAGCTCACCTTGAGCTCGATGAGGAGCTCACCTTGCCAACTCGCCTTGACCTCACCTGCTAGCTCGCCTTGGAGTTCTTTGAGTAGATCACCGAGTAGTTCACCTTTGAGCTCGCTGAGTAGGTTGACTTGAGCTTGCTTATGAGCTTGCTGAGTAGTTCACCGCAGACCTCCACCTAGGAGCTCACCAAGTAGCTCACTTGGGAGCTCACCTAGTAGCTCACCAAGGAGCCGGCCATATAGCTCACTAAGTAGCTGACCTAGGATCTCTTCTAGGAGCTCTCTGATCAGCTCACTTAACAACTCACCTTGCCAACTCACCTTTAGCTCACCTTACCAACTCACCTTGAGCTCATCTCGGTAGCTCACATGTAAGCTTACCTCGTAGATTACTGATAAGCTCACCTTGAGCTCACTCGAGAGCTCACCGAGTAGCTCACCTAGGAGCTCAGCTAGAGCTCGGCAAGTAGCTCGACTTGAGCTTACGTAGAAACTCACTTGGGAACTCGCCTAACCACTCACCTTGCCAACTTGCTTTGAACTCACCTGAGAGCTCACTGACAATATCAACTTGTGCTTACTTGTGAGCTCGTCAAGAAGCTCACCTAAAAACTCATATGGGAAATTTCTTGATACCTCACCTTGCCAAATCGCATAGGAGCTCACCTATGAGCTAGCCTTTCTAGCTCACCTTGAGCTTGCTAAGGAGCTCACCTTGCCAACTCACCTTAACCTTGTCTGGTAGCTCACCTCATAGTTTTTTTAGTATCTTACCAAGTAGCTCACCTAGGATCTCACCTAATAGTTCACTCCGAGAGCTTGCCTAACAACTCACCCGGGAGCTCACTAATTAGCTCACCAAGTAGGTTGACTCCGAGCTCACCGAGTAGCTCACCGGGACCTCTCTGCTAGAGCTCACCAAGTAGCTCACTTGGGAGCTCACCTAGCAGCTCACCAAGTAACTCACCTAGGAGCTCTTCCGGGAGCTCACCGATCAGCTTGAGTTGACCTCACCCATAAGGTCATCAAGTAACCTTTGTAAATATCTCCCCCTAGGTAGATATAGATAAGAAAAAGAATATGGAAATCAAAGAAACTTAGAGACCAATATTTATTACGTCACCAACATCCTAAGGAATATGTCAAAGAGTGTCGACATGAACATGGATGTGCCCTAGTGCAGGTAGAAAAGTGTTGACAAAAATTTCGTGCCAAGGCGCATGTAGAAGGTGCACATCAAAGAGTGTTGACATGAACATGGATGCGCCCTAGTGTAGGTAGAAAAGTTTCAACATGAAAAATTTCATGCCAAGGTGTAGGTAGAAGGCACATGTCAAAGAGTGTCGACATGAACATGGATGCACCCTGGCATAGGTAGAAAAGTGTCGACACGAAAAATTTCACACCAAGGCACAGGTAGAAGGTGCACGTCAAAGAGTGTCGACATGAACATGGATGTGCCTATGACACACTTAATAGTACGATGACACACAAATGGGTGCGCCAAGGCGGACCTTAAGGAGGCGTAACATTTTAAGCACTGACAGGAAGTAAACCTTGACCCAGATATTCAGATGGCCATAACTTTTCAAAGGGAGCTCAGATTCACGCAAGGTTGGACATTTTTGAAAGCTTACAAAGTTGAGATTGCCTAGGAGATCATCAAGTAACTTGCCTAGAACTTGCCTCGAGAGCTTGCTTGATAGCTCATCTTGCCAACTCACCTCAGAGACAGCTTTTCAACTCACATTGAGATCATCTCGGTAGCTCACATTTAAGCTCACCTTAGAGATTGCAAACAATCTCACCTTTAAGCTTACCTAAGAGCTCACCAAGTAGCTCACCTAGGAGCTCACCAAGTAGCTCACCTAGGATTTCATCTTGGAGCTTGGTAAGTAGCTTGCCCAGAGCTTGTCGA
Organism: Taxus wallichiana var. yunnanensis; assembly: GCA_018340775.1. Classification (NCBI taxonomy): domain Eukaryota; kingdom Viridiplantae; phylum Streptophyta; class Pinopsida; order Cupressales; family Taxaceae; genus Taxus; species Taxus wallichiana. The sequence goes on along the minus strand of CM031237.1, from coordinate 27,057,372 downwards.
GTAGCTCAACTTGAGCTCACCTAAAACTTACTTGGGAGCTCACATGGGAGTTCTTCAAGTATCTCGTTTAGAAACTCACATGGGAGCTTTCCTATCATCTCACCTTACTAGGTCACCTTGAGCTCATTGAGGATCTCACCTTGCCAACTCACCTTGAGCTTGTCTCGGTAGCTCACCTTGGAGTTTGTCGAGTAGCTCCCCATATAGCTTGCCTAGGAGCTCCCCTAACAACTCACCTAGGAACTCACCAAGCAGCTCACTAAGTAGGTTAACTAGAGTTCACTATTGAGCTCACTTGTGAGCTAGACAAGTAGCTCACCGGGGACCTTGTCTAGGAGCTTTCCAAGTAGCTCACATGGGAGCTCACCTTGTAGCTCACCCGGGATCTCACCGAACAACTTACCAAGTAACTTCCTAGGAGATCTTCCTCGGGAGCTTATCGATCAGTCCAAGTCAAGTTGAGCTTGCCTGGGAGCTCATTAAGTAACTTTCTTGAGAACTAATTTGGGACCTCACATGACAGCTCACCTTGCCAACTCACCTTGAGCTTACCTTGCTAACTCACCTTGAGCTCACCTTACCAACTCACCTTGAGTTCATATTGAAGTTCTCGTGTAAGCTCACCTCACTAATTACTTGACAAGCTTACCTTTGAGCTCATCTCGGAAGCTCACCGAGTAACTCACCTAGGATCTCAACTAGGAGCTTTATAAGCAACTCGCCAAGGAGCTCATCAAATAGCTCAACTAGAGCTTGCCCAAAACTCACTCGGGAGCTCACCTGACAGTGTCACCTTACCAGCTTGCCTTTAGCACACCCAGGGAGCTCACCGATTTGTGTGACTTGAGTTCACCCGGATCTCGTCAAGTAGCTCACCATAAAACTCACATGGGACCTCACTTGATAGCTCACCTGCTAACTCACATGGGAGTATGCCTATCGACTCACCTTACTAGCTTGCCTTGAGCTCGCTGAGGATCTCAACTTGCTAACTCATCTTGAGCTCAACCGGTAGCTCACCTCGGAGTTTATGAAGGAGGTCACCAAGTAGCTTGCCTAAGAGCTCACCTAACAACTTTCCTAAAAGCTTGATGATTATCTCGTCGAGTAGGTTAACTTTAACTCACTTGTGAGCTCACGAGTAGCTCACCAGGACCTCAACTGGGACATCACCAAGTAGCTTGCTTGGGAGCTCACCTAGTAGCTCACTTGGGAGCTCGCCAAACAACTTGCCAAGTAGCTCACCTAGTATCTTTTCTTGGAGCTTGCCGAGTAGCTCAAGTTGAGCTCACTCGAGAGCTAGTCAATCAAATCACTTGGGAAATCACCTTGGAGCTCACTCCGAGAGGTTACCTTGCTAACTCACCTTAGATATTACGATAATATTATCTTTGAGTTTACTCCGGGAGTTCACCTAATAGCTCGGTGGGAGTTCACCTTTCCACTCACCTTGAACTCACCCCGGATCTTGCGGAGTAGCTTGACTTGAGCTTTCCCTAGGGCTCATCAAGTAACTCACCAAATCTCACATGGGAGCTCCCCTAATAGCTCACCTTTGTAACTCACATGGAATCTCACCTATTAGCTTGCCTTACTATCTTGCCTTGAGCTTGTTGAGGAGCTCACCTGCAACCTCACCTTGAGCTCATCTCGGTATTTCACCTCGAGTTTGTCCGAGTATCTTTCCAAGTAGCTCACCCGGGAGCTCACCTAATAGCTCACCGAGTAGCTCATCGAGTAGGTTGACTTGAGCTCACTTGTGAGATCACCGATTAGCTCATCGGGACCTTACCTTAGAGCTCACCAAGTACCTCACTTGGGAGCTCACCTGCAACTTACACGGGAGCTCTCCAAACAACTCTCCAAGTTGGTCACTTGTAAGATCTTCCGGGATCTCACCGATCAGATCAACTTGAGCTCACCCTAGAGCTTGTCAAGTAACTCACCTAGGAACTCACCGGATCTTTCTTGATAACTCGTCTTACTAATTCACCTTGAGCTCAACATGCTATCTCACCTTGACCTCATTTGGTAGCTCACATGTAAGCTCACCTCAAAGATTACAGACAAATTCACCTTTGGGATCACCTTGAGCTCACCGAGTATCTCACCTAGGAGCTCAGTTAAGAGCTTAACAAGTAGCTCACCTATGAGCTCGTCAAGTATCTTTACTTGAGCTTCCTCAGAAACTCAACTGGGAGGTCACCTGATAACTCACCTTGCCAGCTAGCTTTGAGGTCACCCAAGAGCTTTCCAAGCAGCCCCACTTAAGCTCGCATGAGAGCTCTTCATGCAGCTCACATGAAAACTCACATGGGACCTCACCAAACACCTCACCTTACAAGATCACATGGGATCTTACCTCTCATCTCTCCTTCAGCTCATATAGGTGCTCACCTTGCCAACTCACATTGAGCTCATCCGATACCTCATCTCGAAGTTCGTCAAGTAGCTCACTAAGTATCTCACCTGGGAGGTCACATAATAGCTCACCTAGGAGCTTGCCTACCATCTCGTCATGGAGATCACTAAGTAACTCACCGAGTAGGTTGAATTGAGCTTTATTATGAGCTCACCAAGTAGCTCTCCGTGGACCTTTCCCGGGATCTCACCAAGTAGCTCGCTTGGGAGCTCACCTAGCGATCACCGAACAACTTGCCAAGTAGCTCACCTAGGAGATCTTCTAGGAGCTCACTAACCAGCTCAAGTTGAGCTCACCCCGGAGCTTGTAGAGTAACTCACCCGAGAGCTCACCTTGTCAACTCACCTTGCCAACTCACCTTGAGCTCATCTCGTAGCTTGCATATAAGCTCACCTCGAAATAGTAGACAAGCTCACCTTTGAGCTCACCTGGGAGCTCAATGAGTAGCTCACCTAGGAGCTTGAATGGGACCTTGACATGGAGTTCCTCCAAGAGCTCGTCAAGTAACTCAAATTGAGCTTACTGGAAACCTCACCTGGGAGCTCACTTGACACTCACCTTGCACGCTCACCTTGAGCTCACCCGGAGATCTCGCCAAGCATCTTGACTTGAGCTCACCCGGGAGCTCATTAAGTAGCTCACCTCGAAAACTTGCAAAGGAGCTCACCCGAGAGCTTTCTTTGCCAACTCACCTTGAGCTCGCTAAGGATCTCACCTTACCAACTCACCTTGAGCTCATCTGTAGCTCACCTCGTAGTTTGTCGAGAAGGTTTATAAGCAGCTCACTGAGTAGGTTTACTTGAGCTCACTTTTGAGCTCACTAAGTATCTTGCAAGATACCTCACTTGGGATCTCACTTAGTAGTTCACTTAGGAGCTCACTTAGTAGCTCACCTAGAAGCTCGCTAACTAGCTCACCAAGTAGCTCACCTAGGAGCTCTTTTGGGAACTCACCGATTAGCTCCAATAACTCACCCGATAACTCACCCGGGATCTCTCCTAACATCTCACCATGCTAACTCACCTTGAGCTCACCTTGCCAACTTTCCTTGAGCCCTCCTTGCCATCTCACCTTGAGCTAATCTGGTAGCTCGCATGTAATCTCACCTTAGAGATTGCTTGACAAGCTCACTTGGGAGCTCACCGAGTAGCTCATCTAGGAGTTCATCCGGGAGCTCGAGAAAGTAGCTTGCCCAAGAATTCCTTGAGAAGCTCAAGTTGATCTTACCATGAAACTCACCGGTAGCTTACCTAATAGCTCACCTTGCCACTCACCTTGAGCTCCTTGAGGAGCTTGCCGAGTAGCTCAACTTGAGCTCACGAGGAGGAGCACGTAAAACTCACTTGAAAACTCACATGAGAGCTCTCCTAACAGCTCACGTTGCCAAATCACATGGGAGCTCACCTATCAGCTCACCTTGAGATCGATGAGGATCTCACCTTTCTAACTCACCTTGATCTCACCGCTAGCTCACCTTAGAGTTCTTTGAGTAGCTCACCAAGTAGTTCACCTTTGAGCTCACCGAGTAGGTTGACTTGAGCTTGCTTGTGAGCTCACCGAGCAGCTTCACCGAGACCTCCACCGGGAGCTCACCAAGTAGCTCACTTGGGAGCTCGCCAAGTAGCTCACCAAGGAGCTGGCCATATAGCTCGCTAAGTAGCTCACCCGGGAGCTTTTCTAGGATCTCTCCGATCATCTCACTTGACATCTCACCCTTACACTCACCTTTAGCTCACCTTACCAACTCACCTTGAACTCATCTCGTAGCTTGCATGTAAGCTCACCTCGTAGATTACTTGATAAGCTCACCTTTGAGCTCACCTTGGGAGCTCACCGAGTAGCTCACCTTGGATCTCACCGAGTAGCTCACCTAGGAGCTCGACTGGGAGCTCGAAATAAGCTCAACTTGAGCTTACCGGAAACTCACTTAGGAACTCACCAAAATCTCACCTTCCTAACTTGCTTTAAACTCACCTGAAGCTCACTAATAATATCAACTTGTGCTCGCTCATGAGCTCGTCAAGTAGCTCACCTGAAAAATCACATGGGAGCTTTCTTGATAGCTCGCCTTACCAAATCACATGTGAGATCACCTATCAGCTATCCTTTCCAGGCTCGCCTTGAGCTCGGAGGAGCTCAACTTTCCAACTCACCTTAAGCTTGTCTAGTAGCTCACCTCATAGTTTTTGAGTAGTTTTCTAAGTAGCTCACCTGGGAGCTCACTTAATAGTTCACCTAAGAGCTCACCTAACAACTCACCCGGAGCTCACCGATTAGCTCACCAAGTAGGTTAAATTGGGCTCACTTGTGAGCTCATCGAGTAGCTCACTGGGACCTCTCTGAACTCACCAAGTAGCTCACTTGGGAGCTCACCTAGCAGCTCACAAAGTAACTCACCTAGGAGCTCTTCTCGGAGTTCACCGATCATCTCGAGTTGAATTCATGCATAAGGTCATCAAGTAATTGTTGTAAATATCTCCCCCTAGGTAGATATAGACAAGAAGAATAATATGGAAATCAAAGAAACTTAGAGCCCGATATTTATTACGTCACCAATGACCTAAGGCTCATGTCAAAGAGTGTTGACATGAACATGGATGCACCCCGATGTAGGTAGAAAAGTGTTCACACAAAAACGTTCGTACCAAGGCACGTAGTAAAGGCGCACATCAAAGAGTGTCGACATGAACATGGATGTGCCTTGGCATAGGTAGATAAGTGTTGACATGAAAAGGTTCATGCCAAGGTACTGGTAGAAGGCACACGTCAAAGAGTGTCGACATGAACATGGATGTTCCCCGCACGAGTGTAGAAAAGTTTTGACATGAAAAAGTTCATGCCAAGGTGTAGGTAGAAGGCGCACGTCAAAGAGTGTCGACATGAACATGGGTGAACCCTAGAGCAGGTAGAAAAGTGTCGAAATGAAAAAGTTTACGCTAAGGCACGGTGTAGAAGGTGCACGTCAAAGAGTGTCAACATGAACATGGATGTGCCTATGGTACACTTAAGAGTATGATGACACACAAATGGATGCACCAAGGCATGCCTTCGGGAGGCACAACATTTTGAGTCCGACAGGAATTAAACCACGACCCAAATATTCGGATGGCCATAAATTTTCACGGGAGCTCAGATTCATGAAAGGTTGGACTTTTTGGAAAGCTTACAAAGTTGAGATATCCTATGAGATCATCAAGTAACTTTCCTAGGAACTCACCTAAGAGCTTTCTTGATAGCTCATCTTTCCAACTCACCTTGAGCACATCTTGCTAACTCACATTGAGCTCATCTGTAGCTCACATTTAAGCGCACCTTAGAGATTGCCAACAAGATCACCTTTGAGCTTACCTAGGATCTCACCAAGTAGCTCACCTAGGAGCTCATCTTAGAGCTTGGTAAGTAACTTGCCCAAGACTTCATTGAGTAGCTCAACTTGAGCTTACCTAAAACCTTACTTGGGAGCTCACTTGGGAGTTCTTGCCAGCGACTCATCTAGAAACTCACATGGGAGCTCACCTATCATCTCGCCTTACTAGGTCACCTTCACTCATTGAGGAGCTCACCTTGCCAACTCACCTTGAGCTTTTCCGTAGCTCACCTTGTAGTTCATCGAGTAGCTTGCCATATAGCTTTCCTAGGAGCTCACCTAATAACTCACCGGGAGCTCACCAAGCATCTCACCGAGTAGGTTGACTAGAGTTCACTATTGAGCTCACTTGTGAACTAGCCAAGTAGCTCACCGGGGACCTTGTCTAGGAGCTTTCCAAGTAGCTCACATGGGAGATCGCCTTCTGCTCACTTGGGATCTCACTTTGAATAGATTACCAAGTAGCTTTCCTAGGAGCTCTTCGAGAGCTTATCAATCGCTCAAGTTGAGCTTGCGTGGGAGCTCATCAGTAACTCTCTGGGAACTAATGTGGGACCTCACATGACAGCTCGCCTTGCCAACTCACCTTGATCTTGCCTTGCTAACTCACCCTGAGCTCACCTTGCAAACTCACCTTGAGCTCATATTGTAGTTCTCATGTAATCTCACCTTAGTAATTACTGACAAGATTTCCATTGAGCTCATCTCGGAAGCTCACCAAGCAACTCACCTAGGATCTCAACTAGGATCTCGATAAGTAACTCACCAAGGAGCTCATCAAACAGCCGACTGGAGCTTGCCCGTAAACTCACTTAGGAGCTCACCTGACACTCACCTTACCAGCTTGCCTTGAGCGCACCTAGGAGCTCACCGAGTTGTGTGACTTGAGTTCACCCGGAGCTCGTCAAGTAGCTCACCTTAAAATCACATGGGATCTCACTTGACAGGTTTGCCTGCTAACTCACATGGGAGCATGCCTATCACTCACCTTGAGCTCGCCGAGGATCTCAACTTGTCAACTCATCTTGAGCTCATTTGGTAGCTCACCTTGGAGTTTATGAAGGAGGTCACCAAGTAGCTCACCTAAGAGCTAGCCCAAGAACTTTCCTAGGAGCTTAATGAGTATCTCATCAAGTAGGTTAACTTGAACTTGCTTATGAGCTCACCGAGTAGCTCACTAGGGACCTCACCGGGACATCACCAAGTAGCTCGCTTGGGAGCTCACCTAGTAGCTCACTTGGGAGCTCTCCGAACAACTCGCCAAGTAGTTCACCTCATATCTTTTCTTGGAGCTCTCCGAGTAGCTCGAGTTGAGCTCACCCGAGAGCTAATCAAGTAAATCACCTGGGAAATCACCTGGGAGCTCATCTAATAATTCACCTTGCTAAATCACCTATGATATTGTTGAAAATCTTATCTTTGGGCTCACCTGGGAGTTCACCTAGTAGCTCACCTAGGAGCTCGGTGGGATTTTTCCTTGTCACTCACCTTGTGCTCACCCTGAGCTCACCGAGCAGCTCAACTTGAGCTTTCCTGGGGGCTCGTCAAGTAACTTTCCCAAAAACTCAAATGGGAGCTCGCCTGACAGCTCACCTTTCCAACTTGCATGGGAGCTCACCTATTAGGTTGCCTTACTAGCTCACCTTGAGCTTGTTGAGGAGATCACCTTGCCAACTCACCTTGAGCTTGTCTGGTATTTCACCTTAGATTTTGTCAAGTATCTTGCCAAGTAGCTCACCCGGGAGCTCACCTAATAGCTCACCGAGTAGCTCATCGAGTAGGTTGACTTGAGCTCACTTGTGAGCTCACCGAGTAGCTCATCAGGGACCTCACCTTAGAGCTCACCATGTAGCTCACTTGGGAGCTCACCTAGCAGCTTACCTAGGAGCTCACCAAATAGCTCACCAAGTTGGTCACTTGTAAGATCTTCTAGGAGCTCACCGATCAGCTCAACTTGAGCTCACCTGGAGCTTATCGAGTAACTCACCTAGGAACTCACCGGGAGCTTACTCCGACAACTTGCCTTACTAACTCACCTTGAGCTCACCATACTAACTCACCTTGACATCATCTGGTAGCCTACATGTAAGCTCACCTCGATATTACTGACAAACTCACCTTTGGGATCATTTTGGAGCTCACCTAGGAGCTCGGTTAAGAGCTTAACAAGTAGCTCACCCGGGAGCTCATCAAGTATCTTGACTTGAGCTTCCCCATAAATTCAACTGGCATCTCACCTGATAACTCACCTTTCTAGCTAGCTTTGAGCTCACCCAAGAGCTTTCCAAGTAGCTCCACTTAAGCTCGCATGGGAGCTCTTCAAGCAGCCTCACTCACTGAAAATTAATATGGGAGCTAACCTAACACCTTGCCTTACAAGATCACATGGGATCTTTCCTATTAGCTCACCTTCAGCTCATATAGGTGCTCATCTTGCCAACTCACATTGATCTCATCTCGATACGTCAGCTCTAAGTTCATCGAGTAGCTTGCTAAGTAGCTCACCTTGGAGCTCACCTAACAGACTCACACACTGGGAGCTTGCCTACCATCTCATCAAGGAGATCACCGAGCAACTCACCGAGTAGGTTGACTTGAGCTTTATTATGAGCTCACCAAGTTTCTCACCAAGGACCTTTCCTGGGATCTCACCAAGTAGCTCACCTAGAAGATCACCAAATAGCTTGCCAAGTAGCTCACCGACTAGCTCAAGTTCAGCTCACCCCGAAGCTTTTTGAGTAACTCACACAGGAGCTCACCTTTTCAACTCACCTTACCAACTCACCTTGAGCTCATCTCGTAGCTTGCATATAAGTTCACCTCGAAATAGTAGACAAGCTCACCTTTGAGCTCACTTGGGAGCTCACCGAGTAGCACCGCTTAGGATCTTGACTGGAACTTGAATAGGAACTCCCCGTGGAGCTCATCAAGTAGCTTGACTTGAGCTTACCTAGAAACTCACATGGGAGATCACTTAATAGCTCACCTTGCACACTCACCTTGAGCTCACCCAAGAGCTCGCCAAGCAGCTTGACTTGAGCTCACCGGGAGCTCGTCAAGTAGCTCACCCGAAAACTCACAAAGGAGATCACCGAGAGCTTGCCTTGCCAATCGGCCTTGAGCTTGCTAAGGAGCTCACCTTGCTAACTCATGTTGAGCTCATCACGTAGCTCACCTCAGATTTCATCGAGAATGTCACTAAGTAGCTCACTAAGTAGGTTTCTTGGAGCTGACTTGTGAGCTCACTAAGTAGCTTACAAGAGACCTCGCTTGGGAACTTGCTTAGTAGTTGGCTTGGGAGCTCACTTTGCAGCTCACCTAGGAGCTCGCCAACATCTCACCAAGTAGATCACTTGGGAGCTCTTCTCTCGGAGCTCATCGATTAGCTCCAGTTGAGCTCACCGGAGCTTTTCAAGTAACTCACTGAAAATAACTTGGGAGCTCTCCTAATAGCTCTCCTTGCTAACTCACCTTAAGCTCACCTTGATAACTTGCCTTGAGCCCTCCTTGCCATCTTGCCTTGAGCTCATCTAGTAGCTCACATGTAAGATCACCTCGAGAGATTTTAGACAAGCTCACATGGGGGCTCATTAAGTAGATAATCTAGGAGCTCATCTTAGAGCTCAGAAAGTAGCTTTCCTAGGAGCTCCTCGAGCGGTTCAAGTTGATCTTACCATAAAAATCACACAGGAACTCACCTAATAGATCACCTTGCCATCTCACCTTGAGCTCATCTCGGTAGCTCACATGTAATCTCACCTTAGAGATTTCCGACAAGCTCACTTGGGAGTTCACCGAATATCTCATCTAGGAGTTCATCTTGGAGCTCAGAAAGTAGCTTGCCCAAGAATTCCTCTAGAATCTCAAGTTGATCTTACCATGAAACTCACCTGGGAGCTTACCTAATAGCTCACCTTGCCAGCTCACCTTGAGCTCATTGAGGAGCTTGCCGAGTAGCTCAACTTGAGCTCACAGAGGAGCATGTCAAAAAAATCACCTAAAAACTCACATGGGAGCTCTCCTAACAGCTCACCTTGCCAACTCACATGGGAGCTCACCTTCCCACTCACCTTGAGATCGATGAGGATCTCACCTTTCTAACTCACCTTGACCTCACCTACTAGCTCACCTTGGAGTTCTTTGAGTAGCTCACCAAGTAGTTCACCTTTGAGCTCGGCCGAGTAGGTTGACTTGAGCTTGCTTGTGAGCTCACCGAGCGGTTCACCGGAGACCTCCACCTAGGAGCTCACCAAGTAGCTCACTTGGGAGCTCGCCAAGTAGCTCACCAAGGAGCTGGCCATATAGCTCGCTAAGTAGCTCACTTGGGAGCTCTTCTAGAGCTCTCCGATCAGCTCAATTGACATCTCACCTTGACAACTCACCTTTAGCTTGCCTTACTAACTCACCTTGAACACATCTGGTAGCTTTCATGTAAGCTCACCTCGAGAGATTACCGATAAGCTCACCTTTGAGCTCACCTTTGGAGCTCACCGAGTACCTCACCTTGGAGCTCACCGAGTAGCTCACCTAGGAGCTCAACCGGGAGCTCAAATCAGCTCGACATGAGCTTACCCGGAAACTCACTTAGGAACTCACCAAGAAGCTCACCTTGCTAACTTACTTTAAACTCACCCAATAGCTCTCTCATAATATCAACTTGTGCTCACTCGTGAGCTCATCAAGTAGCTCACCAAAAACTTTCATGGGAGCTTTCTGATAGCTCGCCTTGCCAAATCACATGGGAGCTCACCTATCAGCCTATCCTTTCTAGCTCACCTTGAGCTCATTTGAGGAGCTCACCTTTCCAACTCACCTTAAGCTTGTCTAGTAGCTCACCTCATTTTTTTAGTAGCTTGCCAAGTAGCTCACCTAGGAGCTCACCTAATAGTTCACTGAGAGCTCACCTAACAACTCACCTAGGAGCTCACTGAGTAGCTCACCAAGTAGGTTAGCTTGAGCTCACTTGTGAGCTCACTGGGTACCTCTCCTAGGAGCTCACCAAGTAGCTCGATTCGGAGCTCACCTAGTAGCTCGCCAAGTAACTCACCTAGGAGCTCTTCTAGGAGTTCACTGATTAGCTCGAGTTGACCTCACGCATAAGGTCATCAAGTAACTGTTGTAAATATCTCCCCCTAGGTAGATATAGACAAGCAGAAGAATATGGAAATCAAAGAAACTTAGGGCCCGATATTTATTACGTCACCAAAAGCCTAAGGCACATGTTAAAGAGTGTTGACATGAACATGGATGCACCTTGGTGTAGGTAGAAAAGTGTCAACATGAAAAGTTCGTGCCAAGGCATAGGTAGAAGGCGCACATCAAAGAGTGTCGACATGAACATGGATGCGCCTTGGCATAGGTAGAAAAGTGTCGACATGAAAAAGTTCATGCGCAAGGTGCAGGTAGAAGGCACACATCAAAGAGTGTCGACATGAACATGGATGTGCCTTGGCACAGGTAGAAAAGTGTTGACATGAAAAAGTTCACGCCAAGGTGTAGGTAGAAGGCACATGTCAAAGAGTGTCGACATGAACATGGATGCACCCTAGAGCAGGTAGAAAAGTGTCAAAATGAAAAAGTTCGTGCCAAGGCACAGGTAGAAGGTGCACGTCAAAGAGTGTCGACACGAACATGGATGTGCCTATGGTGCACTTAAGAGTATGATGACATGCAAATGGATGCACCAAGGCACGCCTTCAGGAAGTGCAACATTTTGAGTGCTGATAGGAAGCAAACCCTGACCCAAATATTCAAATGGCCATAAATTTTCACAGGAGCTCAGATTCACGCAAGGTTGGAATTTTTGGAAAGCTTACAAAATTGAGATATCCTAGGAGATCATCGAGTAACTTTCCTAGGAACTCACCTGAGAGCTTGCTTGATAGCTCATCTTTCCAACTCACCTTGCGAACATCTTGCCAACTCACATTGAGCTCATCTGGTAGCTCACATTTAAGCACACCTTAGAGATTGCCAACAAGCTCACCTTTGAGATTACCTAGGATCTCACCAAGTAGCTCACCTAGGAGCTCATCTTAGAGCTTGGTAAGTAGGCTGCCCAAGAGTTCATCAAGTAGCTCAACTTGAGCTTACCTAAAACCTTACTTGGGAGCTCACCTGGGAGTTCTTCAAGTAGCTTTTCTCGAAACTCACATGGGAGCTCACCTATCGGCTTGCCTTACTAGGTCACCTTGAGCTCATTGAGGAGCTCACCTTTCCAACTCACCTTGAGCTCGTCAGTAGCTCACCTTGGAGTTCATCGAGTAGCTCACCATATAGCTTGCCTAGGAGCTTACCTAATAAATCACCTCGATCTCACCTAATAACTCACCGGGAGCTCACCAAGCATCTCACCGAGTAGGTTGACTAGAGTTCACTATTGAGCTCACTTGTGAACTAGCCAAGTAGATCACTTTGGGGACCTTGTCTAGGAGCTTTCCAAGTAGCTCACATGAGAGCTCACGTTATAGCTCACTTGGGATCTCACCGAATAGCTTACCAAGTAGCTTTCTAGGAGCTCTTCTGCGGGAGCTTATCGATCAGCTCAAGTTGAGCTTGCGTGGGAGCTCATCAAGTAACTTTCACAGGGAACTAATGTGGGACCTCACATGACAGCTCACCTTGCCAACTCACCTTGATCTTGCCTTGCTAACTCACCCTGAGCTCACCTTGCAAACTCACCTTGAGCTCATATTGTAGTTCTCATGTAATCTCACCTTAGTAATTACTGACAAGATTTCTTTTGAGCTCGTCTGGAAGCTCACCGAGCAACTCACCTAGGATCTCAACTAGGAGCTCGATAAGTAACTCGCCAAGGAGCTCATCAAATAGCTTGACTGGAGCTTTCCCAGAAATTCACCTGGGAGCTCACCTAATATCTCACCTTATCAGCTTGCCTTGAGTGCACCTAGGAGCTCACCGAGTTGTGTGAATTGAGTTCACCTGGAGCTCATCAAGTAGCTCATGTTAAAACTCACATGGGATCTCACCTGATAGCTTGCCATGCTAGCTCACATGGGAGCATGCCTATCAGCTTACCTTGAGCTCATTGAGGATCTCAACTTGCCAACTCATCTTGAGATCTTTTGGTAGCTCACCTTGGAGTTTATAAAGGAGGTCACCAAGTAGCTCACCTAAGAGCTCACCTAACATATTTCTGGGAGCTTAATGAGTATCTCATCGAGTAGGTTAACTTGAACTTGCTTATGAGCTCACCGAGTAGCTCGCTAGGGACCTCACCGGGACATCACCAAGTAGCTCGCTTGGGAGCTCACCTAGTAGCTCACTTGGGAGCTCACCAAACAACTCGCCAATTAGCTCACCTAGTATCTTTTCTTCGAGCTTGCTTTGAGTAGCTCGAGTTGAGCTCACCGAGATCTAATCAAGTAAATCACCAGGGAAATCACACAGGAGCTCACCTACCAAGTCACCTTGGTAACTCACCTATGATATTGCCAAAAATCTTATCTTTGGGCTCACTTGGGAGTTTTCCTTGTCGGCTCACCTAGGAGATCGGGTGGGAGTTTTCCTTGTCGGCTCACCTTGAGCTCACCTAGGAGCTCATTGAGCAGCTCAACTTGAGCTTTCCGGGGCTTGTCAAGTAACTTTCCCAAAATCTCAAATGGGAGCTCCCCGACAGTTCACCTTTCCAACTTGCATGGGAGCTAACCTATTAGCTTGATTTACTAGCTCACCTTGAGCTTGTTGAGGAGATCACCTTTCCAACTCACCTTAAGCTTGTCTAGTATTTCACCTTAGATTTTGTCGAGTATTTTGCCAAGTAGCTCACCTGGGAGCTCACCCAACACTCACCGAGTAGCTCATCGAGTAGGTTGACTTGAGCTCACCGAGCAGCTCATCGGGACCTCACCTTAGAGCTCAGCAAGTAGCTCACTTGGGAGCTCACCTAGCAGCTTAACTAGGAGCTCACCAAATAGCTCACCAATTTGGTCACTTGTAAGATCTTCCGGGAGCTCGCCGATCAGCTCAACTTGAGCTCACCACCAGAAGGTTATCGAGTAACTCACCTAGGAACTCACCTAGGAGCTTGCTTGACAACTTGCCTTACTAACTCACCTTGAGCTCACCATACTAACTCACCTTGACATCATCTCGGTAGCTCACATCTAAGCTCACCTCAAAGATTACTTGAAAAACTCACCTTTGGGCTCATTTTGGAGCTCACTTTGAGTAGCTCACCTAGGAGCTCGGTTAAGATCTTAGCAAGTAGCTCACCCGGAGCTCATCAAGTATCTTGACTTGAGCTTCCCCGAGAAAATCAACCGGGATCTCACTGACAACTCACCTTTCCAATGGCTTTGAGCTCACCCAAGAGCTTTCCAAGCAGCTCCACTTAAGCTCGCATGGGAGCTCTTGGGCAAAGCGACACCGAAAACTCACATGGGAACTAACCTAACACCTTGCCTTACAAGATCACATGGGAGATTTCCTATTAGCTCACCTTCAGCTCATATAGGTGCTCATCTTTCCAACTCACATTGAGCTCATCCGATACCTCACCTCTAAGTTCATCGAGTAGCTCACTAAGTACCTCACCAGAGCTCACCTAACAGCTCACCTAGGAGCTTGCCTACCATCTCATCAAGGAGATCACTGAGCAACTCACCGAGTAGGTTTACTTGAGCTTTATTATGAGCTCACCAAGTAGCTCACCAAGTACCTTTCCTAGGATCTCACCAAGTAGCTCACTTGGGATCTCACCTAGCAGATCACCGAACAGCTTGCCCAGTAGCTCATCTAGGAGCTCTTTTGGGATCTCACCAACTAGCTCGAGTTGAGCTCACCACGGAGATTTTTGAGTAACTCACTGTGAGCTCACCTTATCAACTCACCTTGATCTCATCTGGTAGCTTGCATATAATCTCACCTCAGAAATAGTAGACAAGCTCACCTTTGAGCTCACTTGGGAGCTCACTGAGTAGCACCGCTAGGAGCTTAACACTGGAACTTGAATAGGAACTCCCTCGGGAGCTCATCAAGTAGCTTAACTTGAGCTTACCTAGAAACTCACACGGGAGCTCATTTAACACTCATCTTGCACGGTCACCTTGAGCTCACCTAGGAGCTCACCAAGCAGCTTGACTTGAGCTCACCGGGAGCTCATCAAGTAGCTCACCAAAACTTCGTAAAGGAGATCACCCGAGAACTTGCCTTGCCAACTTGCCTTGAGCTCGCTAAGGAGCTCACCTTGCCAACTCACGTTGAGCTCATCTGGTAGCTCACCTTAGAGTTTTTCGAGAATGTCACTAAGTAGCTCACTAAGTAGGTTTACTAGAGCTCACTTGTGAGCTCACTAAGTAGCTTACAAAGACCTCACTTGGGAACTCGCTTAGTAGCTCGCTTGGGAGCTCACTTAGTAGCTCACCTAGGAGCTCGCTGAATAGCTCACCAAGTAGCTCATTTGGGAGCTATTCAGGGAGCTCATCGATTAGCTCCGCTTGAGCTCACCGGGAGCTTTTCAAATAACTCACCTAGAAAATCACTTGGGATCTCTCCTAATAGCTTGCCATGCTAACTCACCTTGAGCTCACCTTGCCAACTTACCTTGAGCCCTCCTTACCATCTTACCTTGAGCTCATCTGGTAGCTCACATGTAAGATCACTTGAGAGATTTTAGACAAGATCACTTGGGAGCTCTCGAGTAGCTCATCTAGGAGCTCAGAAAGTAGCTTTCCTAGGAGCTCCTTGAGCAGCTCAAGTTGATCTTACCATGAAACTCACATGGGAGCTCACCTAAGAGCTCACCTTGCCAGCTCACCTTGAGCTCACCGAGGAGCTTTCTGAGTAGCTAAACTTGATCTCACAAAGGAGCGCATCAAACAACTCACTGAAAACTCACAATGGAGCTCACCTGATAGCTCACCTTGCCAACTCACATGAGAGCTCACCTATCACTCACCTTGCCCGGCTCACCTTGAGCTCAATGAGGAGCTCACCTTGCCAAT
Source organism: Taxus wallichiana var. yunnanensis (assembly GCA_018340775.1). Classification (NCBI taxonomy): domain Eukaryota; kingdom Viridiplantae; phylum Streptophyta; class Pinopsida; order Cupressales; family Taxaceae; genus Taxus; species Taxus wallichiana. The sequence goes on along the minus strand of CM031237.1, from coordinate 27,041,618 downwards.
TTGCCTTGACCTCACCTACTAGCTCACCTTGGAGTTCTTTTAGTAGATCACCAATTAGTTCACCTTTGAGCTCACCAAGTAGGTTGACTTGAGCTTGCTTGTGAGCTCACCGAGTAGTTCACTGGAGACCTCCACCTAGGAGCTCACCAAGTAGCTCACTTGGGATCTCACCTAGTAGCTCACCTAGGAGTTGGCCATATAGCTCACTAAGTAGCTCACCCGGGAGCTCTTCCGGGAGCTCTCCAATCACCTCACTTGACAATTTGCCTTGCCAAACCACCTTACCAACTCACCTTGAGCTCATCATCGGTAGCTCGCATGTAAGCTCACCTCAGAGATTACCGATAAGCTCACCTTTGAGCTCACTTGGGAGATCACCGAGTAGCTCACCTAGGAGCTTGGCTGCGAGCTCGATGGCGGCTCAACTTGAGCTTACCTAGAAACTCACTTAGGAGCTCACCGATAGCTCACCTTGCCAACTTGGTTTGAACTCACCCGGGAGCTCATTGAAAATATCATCTTGTGCTCACTCGTGAGCTCATCAATTAGCTCACCGAAAATCACATGGGAGCTTTCTTGATAGTTCACCTTGCCAAATCACATGGAAGCTCACCTATCAGCTAGCCTTTCTAGCTCACCTTGAGGTCATTGAGGAACTCACCTTGCCAACTCACCTTAATCTTTTTGGTAGCTCACCTCATAGTTTTTCGAGTATATTACCAAGTAGCTCACCCGGGAGCTCACCTAATAGTTCACTTGGGAGCTCACCTAAAAACTCACTGGAGCTCACCGAGTAGCTCACCAAGTAGGTTGACTTTAGCTCACTTGTGAGATCACCAAGTAGCTCACTGGGGACCTCTCCTAGGATCTCACCAAGTAGCGTACTTGGGAGTTCACCTAGCAGCTCGCCAAGTAACTCACGTAGGATCTCTTTTGGGAGCTCATCAATCAGCTTGAGTTGACCTCACCCATAAGGTCATCAAGTAATCATGTAAATATCTCCCCCCAGGTAGATATAGACAAGCATAAGAATATGGAAATCAAAGAAACTTAGAGCCCGATATTTATTACATCACCAACAGCCAAAGGCACACATCAAAGAGTGTCAACATGAACATGGATGTGCCCTGGCATAGGTAGAAAAGTATCGACATGAAAAATTTCATGCCAAGGTGCAGGTAGAAGGCACACATCAAAGAGTGTCAACATGAACATGGATACGCCTTGGCGCAGGTAGAAAAGTGTCGACATGAAAATTTCATTCCAAGGTGCAAGTAGAAGGTGAACGTCCAAAGAGTGTCAAAATGAACATGCATGCACCCTGGCGTAGGTAGAAAAGTTTCGACATGAAAAATTTCATGCCAAGGTGCGCAGGTAGAAGGTACACGTCAAAGAGTGTCGACATGAACATGGATGCACCCTAGTGCAGGTAGAAAAGTGTCGACATGAAAATTTCACGCCAAGGCACAAGTAGAAGGCACATGTCAAAGAGTGTCGACATGAACATGGATGCACCCTGGCGCAGGTAGAAAAGTGTCGACATGAAAAAGTTCACGCCAAGGTGCAGGTAGAAGGCACATGTCAAAGAGTGTCAACATGAACATGGATGCACCTATGGCGCACTTAAGAGTATGACGACATGCAAATGGATGTGCCAAGGTGCACCTTCAGGAGGTGCAACATTTTGAGTACTGACAGGAAGCAAACCCTGACCCAGATATTCAGATGGCCATAAATTTTCATATGGAGCTCAAATTCACACAAGGTTGGTGTTTAATTAGGTGGGAAAAAATTCTTAAAAATGCAAAATATAGTTCGCCACTTTTGGGTTTGCTAGGGTTCTCACCTACCACCATAATGAGATGAATTAAATGTAACCTATAGGTGGTTGGGGTAGTTTTTTTATTTCCTCTCTCTTTTCTCTCTCATTGTTCCTATAAATTGTAAGGAGAGGCTTCTTTCTAAAGGTTGGAAATTCTTCTTTTGCCCCTCCCTTCTTCACTTTGGAAGGTGAGTTTGTGGAGTTCAAACCTCCCATTTAAGACTGTAATGAAACTTTGTCTCTTGGCATTTTTGGTGTATTGTATCAATCTTTGGAGTAGATAATGCATGTCTGTGGATGATTCTCAACCCTCTCTATGTTTATTTTCATCCTCCTGATCTTTCACTATAATTTTGGTTATCTCGTGCATGATCTTACATTTCATTTTAATGGTTTGTGTTTATTGGCAAGACAGGGTGTTCTTCATTCCTCGGTGCATCACCTTTGTTAGTTTAGATTTATTCTTATGCATCTTCTTACCCCGTCTCCTTGGCAAGTTAGATTAGGTTTTTGAGTAAACTCTCTACATTTTTATGTGTGCATCTCAATAGAGGAATAGGAATCGGCCTTCATCTACAAAGCTTTCCCAATTCACAAGGTCCCACACTTAGGAAAAGCTCCATGTTATGAAATCACACTAAGAGTCTCAACCCATCAAGTTACAGATATTCAGGGGTGTTGTGATTCACCATCAATGGTAACTCACCTACAAACTTGTTTGGGAGCTCACCTGACAGCTCGCCTTACCAACTCACCTTGAGCTCACCTTTCTAACTCATCTTGATCTCATCTCGGTACCTCGTATGTAAGCTCATTTCGAGATTGCCAACAAGCTCACCTAGGAGCTCACCGAGTAGGTCATCTAGGAGCTCAACTGGGAGATCGGCAAGTAGCTCAACCAGGAGCTCATCGAGCAACTTGACTTGAGCTTACCAGGAAACTCACCTGGGAGCTCCACTGATAGTTCACCTTGCCAACTCACCTTGAGCGCATCTAGGAGCTTTTTTAGTAGCTCAACTTGAGCTTACCATGGAGCTTATCAAGCAGCTCACCCCAAAAACTCACATAGGAGCTAACCTGACGCATGGGGCTCACCTTGCCAAATCGCACCTTGAGAGATCACTGAGTAGCTCACCTTACCAACTCACCTTAAGCTCGTCTGGTAGCTCACCTTAGAGTTCATTAAGAAAATTTCCAAGTAGCTCTCCCGGGAGCTTTCCTAACAGCCTTACCTAGGACCTTACCTAACACTCACCTGGGAGCTCACTAAGTAGCTCACAGAGTAGGTTAACATGAGTTCACTTGTGAGCTCATCGGGGTCCTCACCTGGGAGATCACCTAGAAAATTTCTTGGGAGCTCACCAAATAGCTCACCAAGTAGCTCCCCTATGAGCTCATTTGCGATGTCATCAATTAACTCGAGTTGAACTCACCCAAGAGCTCATCAAGTAACTCACACTGGAACTCGCCAGGGACCTCACTTGACAGCCTTGTCTTACTAACTCACCTTGTGCTCACCTTATTAACTCACGTTGATCTCTCCTTTCCAACTCACCTTGAGCTCATTTGGTAGTTCACATGTAAGCTCACCTAAGAGATTACCGATAAGCTCACCTTTGAGCTCACTGGGAGCTCACCGAGAAGCTCACTGAGAGCTCGGGCTACTGGGAGCTCGACAAGCGCTTTACCTAAAATTTCGTCAAGTAGCTCGACTTGAGATTTCCTGAAAACTCATCTATGAGCTAGCTTGATAGCTTGCTTTTGCCAACTCACCTTGAACTCACCAAGGAGCTTGTCAAGTAGCTTGACTTGAGTTCACCCGAGAGCTTATCAAGAAGCTAGCTCAAAAATTTTCATGGGAGCTCACTTGACAGCTCACCTAGAGACTCGCATGGGAGCTCACCTATCAGCTCAAATTACCAGGTCACCTTGAGCTCACTAAGGAGCTCACTTATCAGCACACCTTCCCATCTCACCTTGAGCTTTCCTAAGATTTCATCGAGTATATCACTAAGTAGCTCACCCAGGACCTCACTTAATAGCTCACCTAGGAGCTCACCGAGTAGCTTTACGAGTTGGTTGACTTGAGCTCACCGAGTAGCTCACCGGAGACCTCACTGAGAGCTTTCCAAGTAGCTTTCACGGGAGCTCATCTAACACTCACCTAGGACCTCGCTAAACAACTCATAAAGTAGCCCACCTAGGAGCTCTTCTAGGATATGACTTATCAGCTCGAGTTGAGATTACCTAGGATCTCATCGAGTAAATCACTTGGGAACTCACCTTGAGCTCGGTGGGAAGCTCACCTCGCCAACTCACCTTGAGATCGCTCCTCAGCTCACCTTGGAGTTCGTCGAGTAGCTTGCCAAGTAGCTCACCTGAGAGCTCACCTAAAAACTCACATGGGAGCTCTCCTACCAGTTCATGTTAGAGCTCACTAATCAGCTCACGAGTAGGTTGAATTGAGATTATTTGTGAGCTCATTGAATAGTTCACTTGTGGACTTCTCCTAGGAGCTCGTTAACTAGCTCACTAGGGAGCTCACCTAGTAGCTCACCTTGGAGCTCATTGAATAGATTACCAAGTAGCTCACCTGGGAGCTCTTCTGGGAGCTCACCGATCAACTCCAGTTTAGCTCACCTAGGATCTCATCAAGTAACTCACTTGAGAGTTCACTGACACTCACCTTGCTAACTCACCTTGAGCTCATCTCATAGCTTGCATGTAAGCTCACCTTATAGATTGCTAAAAATATTTCCTTTGGGCTCACCTAGTAGCTCCCCAGAGTAGCTCATGTAGGAGCTCAACCGGGAGCTCAAAAGGTAACTTCTTTGAGGAGCTTGTCGATCGGCTCGACTTGAGCTTACCCGTATGCTCACCGGGAGCTCACCTGAGAGCTTCCATTGCCAGCTCACCTTGAGCTCACCCGGAACTTGTTGAGTAGCTAGACTTGAGCTAACCTGGGACCTTGTCAAGGAGCTCACTTGAAAACACACATGGGAGCTCACCTGACAGCTTGCCTTGCCAACTCACGTGGGAGCTCACCTTGTAAGATCACCTTGTAAGGAGCTCACCTTACCAACTCACCTTGAGGTTGTCTCGTAGCTTACCTTGGAGTTCATCAAGTACCATGCCAAGTAGCTCACCTAGAAGCTTGCCTAATATCTCACTGGGAGCTCATCGAGTAGGTTATTTTGAGCTTGTCGAGTAACTCACCTAGGAATTCACCTACAAGCTCTCTTAACAACTCACCTTACCAAATCACCATGAGCTTGCCTTCCCAACTCACCTTGAGCTCATTTGGTAGCTCGTATGTAAGAAAACCTTACAGATTGTGGATAAGCTTGCCTTTGAGCTCACTGGGAGCTCACCAAATAGCTCACCTAGGAGCTCGGATGGGAGATCGGTAAGGAGCTCAACTTGAGCTTGCCGAAAACTCAAGCGTGAGCTCACTGACAGCTTCACCTTTCCATCTTACCTTGAGCTCACCCGGAGCTCCCGAGTATCTCGACTTGAGTTTACATAGGATCTCATAAAGTAACACACCTAAAAATCACATGGGAGCTCACCTGATAACTCACCTTGCCAAATCAAATGGGCTCTCACCTATCAGCTTGCCTTAAACTCACCGAGGATCTCACCTAGCCAACTCACCTTGAGCTCATATGGTAGCTCACCTCGAGTTCGTCAAGTAGCTTGCTAAGTAGCTCATCCGGGAGCTCACCTAATAGTTTTCTTGGGAGCTCACCTAATAACTCACCTAGGAGCTCACCAAGTATGTTGACTTGACCTCACTTGTTAGCTCACCAAACAGATCATGGGGGACATCTCCTTAGAGCTCACCAAGTACCTCACCTTAGACCTTGCTTAGCAGCTCACTAAAATACTCGCCAAGTAATTCACCTGGGAGCTCTTCTGGGAGCTCACTGATCAGCTCAACTTGAGGTCACCCTAGATCTTGTCAAGTAACTCACCTAGGAACTCACCTAGGAGTTCACTGACACTCACCTTGCCAACTCGCCTTCAGCTCGACTTTCCAACTCACCTTAAGCTCATCTATTAGCTCACATGTAAGTTCACCTCGGAGATTCTTGAAAAGCTCACTGGGAGCTCACTGAAAGCTGCCCTCATCTAGGAGCTCAGTGGGAGCTCAGTAAGAAGCTCAACTTAAGCTTGCTCGAAAACTCACACTGGAGCTCATTTGGGAGCTCATTTCATAGCTCATTGTTTAGCAGCTCAACTTGATCTCACCTTGGATCTCATCAAGCAACTCACTTGAAAAATCACATGGGAGCTCACCTCAAAACTTGCCTTGCCAACTTGCATGGGATCTCGCCTATCGGTTCACCTTGCTAGCTTGCCTTGAGCTCCCTGAGGAGCTCACCTTACCAACTCACCTTGAGCTCATTTGGTAGCTCACCTCAGATTTCATCGAGTAGCTCGCCAAGTAGCTCACCTTGGCACTTTCCTAATAGCTCGCCAGGGACCTTACCTAAAAGTTAGCCTGGTAGCTCACCGAGTAGCTCACAGAGTAGGTTGACTTGAGCTCACTTGTGAGCTCACCAAACATCTCATCAGGGACCTCACCTGGGAGCTGACCAAATAGCTCACTTGGGATCTCACCTAGCATCTCGCCTAGGAGCTCCCCGAACATCTCACCAAGTAGCTCCCCTGGGAGGTCTTCTTTGAGCTCTCTGATTAGCTTGAGTTGAGCTCACCCAGGAGCTCCTCAAGTAACTCACCTAGGAGCTCATCAAGTAGGTTATCTTGAGCTCATTGAGTAACTCACCTAGCAGTTCACCTACGATCTCTCTTAACAACTCACCTTATTAACTCGCCATGAGCTTGTTTTTTAACTCACCTTGATCTCATTTGGTAGATCGTATGTAAGAACACCTTATAGATTGTGGATAAGCTTGCCTTTGAGCTCACCTGGGAGCTCACCAAACAGCTCACTGGGAGCTTAGACAGGAGATCGTGGGATCTTAACTTGAGCTTGCCAAAAATCAACCGGGAGCTCACTTGTAAGCTCACCTTTCCACTCACCTTGAGCTCACCGGATCTTGCTTTGAGTAGCTTGATTTGAGTTCACACAAGAGCTCGTAAATCAGCTCACCTAAAAATTCACATGGGAGCTCACGTGAAAACTCACCTTACCAAATCACATGGGAGCTCACTTATTAGCTCACCTTGAGCTCAATAAGAAGCTCACCTTACCAACTCACCTTGAGCTCATATGGTAGCTCACCTCAGAGTTCATCAAGTAGTTCGCCAAGTAGCTCACCTGGGAGCTCACATAATAGTTTTCTTGGGAGCTCACCTAATAACTCACTTGGGAGCTCACAGAGTATGTTGACTTGACCTCACTTGTGAGCTCGCCAAACACCTCACCGAGGACCTCTCCATAGAGCTTGCCAAGTACCTCACCTTAGACCTTGACTAGCATCTCACTAAAATACTCACCAAGTAATTCACCGGGAGCTCTTACGGGAGCTCACCGATCAGCTCAACTTGAGCTCACCTGGATCTTGTCGAGTAACTCACCTAGGAACTCACTCGGGAGTTCACTGACGATGACTCACCTTGCCAACTTGCCTTTAGCTTAACTTATCATATCACATTGAGCTCACCTTGCCAACTCACCTTGAGCTCATCTAGTAGCTAACATGTAAGTTCACCTCAGAGATTACTGACAATCTCTCCTAGGAGCTCACCGAGCAGCTCATCTAGGAGCTCGACAAGCGGCTCGACTTGAGCTTTCCCAGAAACTCACCTGGGAGCTCATTTGATAGATCACCTTGCCATCTCACCCTAAGGTCACTCAAGAGCTCCCGAGTAGCTCAACTTGACCTCATCCAGGAGCTCATCAAGTAAATCACTTGAAAAATCACATGGGAGCTCACCGACAACTCACCTTGTAAACTTGCATGGGAGCTTGCCTGTCAGTTCACCTTGCCAATTTGCGTTGAGCTTGCTGAGGAGCTCACCTTACCAACTCACCTTGAGCTCATTTGGTAGCTCACCTCGGAGTTCGTCAAGTAGCTCACCAAGTATCTCACCTTGGTGCTTTCCTAAAAGCTTTCCAGGGGACCTTACCTAAAAGTTAGCTTGTAGCTCATCGAGTGGCTCATAGAGTAGGTTGACTTGAGCTTACTTGTGAGCTCACCGAGCATCTCATCAAGGACCTCACTTGGGAGCTCACCAAATAGCTCACTTGGGAGCTCACCTAGCATCTCACCTAGGAGCTCCTCACTGAATAGCTCACCCGGTAGCTCCCAGGAGCTCTTCTTTGAGCTCACCGATCAACTTGAGTTGAGCTCACCCAGGAGCTCATTGAGTAACTCACCTAGGAACTCACCTGGGAGCTCGCCTGACATCTCACCTTACCAACTCTCCTTGTGCTCACCTTACCAACTCACCTTGAGCTCACCATGTCAACTCACCTTGAGAAAATCTGGTAGTTTACATGTAAGCTCACCTCAGAGATTACAAAAAAACTTACCTTTGAGCTCACCGAGCACCTCACCTAGGAGCTCAGTAAGTAGCTCGACTTGCGCTTTCTCAGAAACTCACTTGGGAGCTCACCTTACAGCTCACCTTTCTAGGTCACCTTGAGCTCACATAGGACCTCACCAAACAACTCGACTTGAGCTCACCTGGGAGCTCGTCAAGTAGCTCACTTGAGAACTCACATGGGAGCTTGCACTCGGGAGCTTACCTAATAGCTTACCTTTCCACCTCACCTTGATCTCACCTTGCCAACTTACCTTGAGCTCACCTTGGTAACTCACCTTATGCTCATCTTGTAGCTCACATGTGAGCTCACCTCATAGATTTCTAACCAAGCTTGCCTTTGATCTCTCCTAGGAGATCACCAAGAAGCTCACCTAGGAGCTCGGTTGGGAGATCGGTAAGTTGTAGCTCACCGAGGAGCTCGTATAGTAGCTTTCCTTAAGCTTGATTGAAAAATCACTGGTAGATCACTGATAGCTCACCTTGCCAGGCTAACCTTGAGCTCACCCGGGATCTCATGGAGTAGCTCAAGCGTAGCTCACCCAAGAGCTCGTTCGCGAGCTCACACGAAAACTCACATGGGAGCTCACCTTACTAACTTACATGGCAACTCACCTATCATCTCACCTTTCCAGCTCACCTTGAGATCACTGAGTAGCTCACATTACCAACTCACCTGGGAGATCAACTTGCCAGCTTTCCTTGAGCTCATATGGTATCAAGAAGTAAGCTCACCTCGTAGATTACCGAAGGCTCACCTTTGAGCTCACCTACGAGCTCATCGAGTAGCTCACCTAGGAGCTCGGATGGGATCTCATTAAGCATCTTGCATAGGAGCTCGCGAGTAGATCGACTTGAGCTTGCCCGAGAAACTCACTGGGAGCTCGCTTAGAGCTCACCTTGCCATCGCACCTTGAGCTTGTCTAGGATCTCTCCGAGTAGCTTGGCTTAAGCTTACCTAGGAGCTCATCAAGTAGCTCACCCAAAACTTGCATGGGAGCTCACCCGATAGCTCACCCCGCCAACCACATGGGAGCTCACCTATCAGCTCACCTTGAGCTCATTGAGGAACTCACCTTGCCAACTCACCTTGAGGTCATCTTATAGCTCACCTCGAAGTTCATTGAGTAACTCACCAAGTAGCTCACTGAGAGCTCACCTAAAATCTCACCATAGATCTCACCAAGTAACTCAATGAGTAGGTTGAATTGAGTTTACTTGTGAGCTCATTGAGTAGCTCACCGAATAGCTTTCCTTGGAGATCGCTGAATAGCTCACCAAGTAGCTCATCTGGGAGCTCTTCTTGGAGCTCACCCGAGAGATCATCGAGTAACTCACCTAGGAACTCTCTTGGGAGCTCACCGATAGTTCGCCTTGCCAACTCACCTTGAGCTCGCCTTCCCAACTCACTTTGAGCTCATCTGGTAGCTTACATGTAAGCTCACCTCGGATTGCTAACAAGCTCACCTTTGAACTCACTCGGGAGCTCATCAAGAAGCTCATCTAGGATCTTAGCTACGAGCTTGGTAAGTAGATTTCCCGGAGCTCATCAAGCAACTCAACTTGAGCTTTCTCGGGAGCTTTCCTTGCCAACTCACATTGAGCTCACACAGAGATTTTGAGTAGCTCGACTTAAGCTCACCCGAGAGATCATCAAGTAACTCACCTAAAACTCACATGGGAGCTCGCATGATAGATCACCTTCCCAACTCAAAGGGGAGCTCACCTATAAACTCACCTTGCCAACTCACCTTGCCAACTTGACTTGAGCTCATCTCGGTAGCTCACCTTAGAGTTTTTCAAGGAGCTCGCCAAATAGCTTACCCGGGAGCTCATGTAATATCTCTCCTAAGACCTCATTGAGTAGATAACCAATTAGGTTGACTCAAGCTCACCGAGTAGCTCACCGGGAACTCACCTAGGAGGTAACCAAGTAACTCACTTGGGATCTCACCTAAAAGCTCGTTGAATAGCTTGCTAATTAGCTCATTTAGGAGCTCTTACGGGAGCTCACTGATTAGCTCGAGTTGAGCTCACTCGAGATCATCGAGAAACTCACCTAGGAACTTACCTCGAGAACTTACAGGGAGCTCACCCGACTCACCTTTCTAACTTGCATTGATCTTACCTTACCATCTCACCTTGAGCTCATCTCGTAGCTCACATGTAAGCTCATAAGATATTTCCAAAAATATTACCTTTGAGCTCACTGTGGAGCTCACCCGGCAGCTCACCTAGGATCTCGATTGGATCTCAACAAGCGGCTCACCCAGAGCTCATCAAGCAGCTTGACTAGAGCTTTCCCTGAAACTCACCTAGGAGCTTGCCTGATAGCTCACCTTGCTAGCTCACCTTGAGCTCATCAAGGAGCTCACTGAGCAACTTGACTTGAGCTCACCTAAAATATCATCAAGTAGGTCACCCAAAGACTCACATGCGAGCTCATCGATGCTCACCTTGATAACTAGCATGGGAGCTCACCTATCAGCTTGCCTTGCCAACTCACTTTGATCTTGCTAAGGAGCTCACCTTGCCAACACACCTTGATCTTTTCGGTAGTTCACCTCAAAGTTCATCGTGTAGCTCACCAAGTAGCTCACCTAGGAGGTTACCTAACAGCTCACCTACGAGCTCACCGAGTAGTTCATTGAGTAGGTTAACTTGAGCTCCCTTGTGAGCTCACTTTGAGCAGCTCACTTGGGACCTCTCCTAGGAGCTCACGAAGTAGCTCACTTGAGCTCACCCGGGAGCTCCTCAAACAGCTCACTTGAGAACTCACATGGGAGCTCTCCCGATAGCTCACCTGCTAACTCACATGGGAGCATGCCTATTAGCTCACCTTGTTATCTCACCTTGAGCTCGGCGAGGAGCTCACCTTGCCAAGTCACCTCGAGCTCATCTAGTAGCTTACCTCGAGTTCATCGAGCAACTCACCAAGTAGCTCACCTAGGAGCTCACCTAATAGCTCACCCGGGAGCTCACCTAATAGCTCACCTAGAAGCTCATCAAGCACTCACCGAGTAGGTTAAATTGAGCTCACTTATGAGCTTACTGAGTAGCTCACTAGAGACCTTGCTTGGGAGCTCACCAAGCAGCTCACTTAAGATTTCACCTAGCAACTCACCCGGGAGCTCACCAAATAGCTTGCCGTAGCTCACCTAGGAACTCTTCTACAAGCTCACCAATCACTTAAGTTGAGCTCACCCGAGAGCTTGTTAAGTAACTCACCTGTAACTCATCTAGGAGCTCGCATGATAGCTCACCTTGCTAACTCTCCTTGAGCTCACCTTGCCAACTCACCTTGCAAACTTTTCTTGAGCTCATTTGGTAGCTCACATGTAAGCTCACCTCGAAATTACCGTAAGCTCACCTTTGAGCTCGACAAGTAGCTCGCCAAAAGCTCATTGAGTAGCTCGAGTTGAGCTAACCTTGAAATGCACCTAGGATCTTCTCGTGATGACTCACCTTGAGCTCAACCAAGAGCTCAGTGAGTAGCTCGACTTGAGCTCACCGGAGAGCTCTTCAAGTAGCTCACCAAAAATTACATAGGAGCTCACATAACAGCTTGCCTTGTTAACTCACATGGGAGCTCACCTATCAGCTCACCTTGCCAGCTCACCTTGGGCTCGCTGAGGAACTCACCTTGCCAACTCACCTTGAGCTCATCTTTTACCTCACCTCGAATTTGTCAGCAGCTCACTTTGAGTAGCTCACCTAAGAGCTCACCTAATAGCTCACATGGGAGCTTGCCTAACAGCTTACCTATGAGCTCACTGAGTAGCTCACCAAGTACGTTGACTTGAGTTCACTTGTGAGCTCACCGGGGACCTCACCTAAGATCTCACATAGTAGCTCGCTTGGGAGCTCACCTAGCAGCTTGCATGGGAACTCACCAGATAACTCACCAAATAGATCACATGGGAGCTCTTCTGGGAGTTCATCGATCAGCTTTAGTTGAGCTCACATGGGAGATTGTTAAGTAACTCACATGGAAACTCAAATGGGAGCTCACCTTGCCAACTCACCTAGTAGCTCACTTGGGAGCTCACCTAGAAACTTTCCCGAGAGCTCGTTTAATAGCTCACCAAGTAGCTCATATGGGAGCTCTTCTAGGAGCTCATCGATTAGCTCGAGCTGAGATCACCTAGGAGATTGTCGAGTAACTAACCTGAGAAGTCACCTAGGAGCTCGCTTGATATCTCACCTTGCCAACTCACCTTGAGCTTTCCTTGCCAACTTTCCTTGAGCTCATCTTGAAAACTTGCCTTGAGCTAATCGGTAGCTTGCATGTAAGCTCACCTCGATATTGTTGATAAGCTCACCTTTGATCTCACCTGGGAGGCCACCGAGTACTTCACCTATGAGATTAGCTCGGAGCTCGGAAGTAGCTCACCTAGGATCTCATCGAGTAGCTCAACTTGAGCTTACCTAGAAACTCACTGGGAGGTCACCTTGCCGGCAACTCACCTTTAGCTCCCCAGGATCTTGCCAAGTAGCTTGACTTGAGCTCACTCGGGAGCTCATCAAGCAACTCACCTAAAAATATCAACGTGCCTTGAGCTCACCGAGGAGATCACCTTACCAACTTTCCCTAAGCTCATATAGTAGCTTTCCTCAAATTTTGTCGAGTATCCCTTCTTGTAGCTTGCCTAACAGCTCGCCTAGGAGCTCACTGATTAGCTAACTGAGTAGGTGGACTTGAGCTTGCTTGTGAGCTCACCGAGTAGCACACTAAGGACCTCACATGGGAGCTCACCTAGCAACTCACCTGGGAGGTCACCGAATAGCTTGCCAAGTAGCTCACCTAGGTGCTCTTCTGGGAGCTCACCGATCAGCTTGAGTTGAGCTCGCCTAGGAGATCATTAGGTAACTCACTTGGGAGCTCGCTTTGATAGCTCATCTTGCCAATTCACCTTGAGTTCACCTTGCCAACTCACCTTGAGCTCATCTGGTAGCTCACATGTAAGCTCACATTAGAGATTACTAACAAGCTCACCTTTGAGATCACCTAGAGCTCATCGAGCAGCTCACCTAGGAGCTCGACCGGGAGCTCATCAAGTAGCTCACCTGTGATCTTCTCGAGTAGCTCACCTGATAGCTCACCTTGCCAACTAACCTTGAGCTCTCCCAAGAGCTTGTCAAGCAACTCAACTTTAGCTCACCTGGGAGTTTGTGAAGTAGCTTGCCTAAAAAACTCACATGGGAGCTCACCTCACAGCTCACCCAAAATCTACATGGGAGATCACCTATAAGGTCACCTTGCTAGCTCACCTTGATCTCACTGAGGGGTTCACCTTACCAACTCACCTTGAGGTCATTTGGTAGCTCACCTCATATTTCATCAAGTAGCTCGCCAAGTAGCTCACTCCGGGATGTCACTTAACAACTCACATGGGAGATCATTGAATAGCTCACCGAGTAGGTTGACTTGATCTCACTTGTGAGCTCACCGAGTAGCTCACTTTGGGGACCTCACCTACAAGATCACTTAGGAGATCACCTAGTAGCTTACCGGGATCTCACCAAATAGCTTGCTAAGTAGCTCACCTAGAAGCTCTTCTAGGATCTTTCTGATTAGCTTGAGTTGAGTTCACTCGGGAGCTCATCAAGTAACTCACCTAGGAGCTAGCATTACAACTCATATTTCCAAATCACCTTAAGCTTGCCTTGATATCTCACGTTGAGCTCACCTTTCCAACTCACCTTGAGCTCATATGGTAGCTTTCATGTAAGCACACCTTAGATATTATTGACAAGCTCACCTTTGAGCTCACACAGGGAGCTCACCGAGCATCTCACCTAGGAGCATAGCTAGGAACTCACTGGGAGATCACCTTGCCGAGCTTGCCTTGAGCTCACCCGGGATCTCACCGAGAAACTTGACTTGAGTTCACCCTAGAGCTCATCAAGTAGCTCACCCAAAACTCACATGGGAGCTCACCTGACATCTCGTCTTACCAACTTACATGGGAGCTTACCTATTAGCTCTCCTTGAGCTCACGAGGAGCTCACCTTACGAAGTCACCTTAAGCTCATCTAGTAGCTTTCCTCGAGTTCATCGAGTAGCTCACCAAGTATCTAACTTGGGAGCTCACCTAACATCTCACCTAGAATCTCACCGAGTAGCTCACTAAGTAGGTTGAATTGAGCTCACTTATGAGCTTGCTAAGTAGCTCACCGAAGACCTTGCCTGGGATCTCACCAAGTAGCTCACTTGCGAGCTCACCTACCAACCTACTTGGGATCTCACCAAATATCTCACCAGGTAGCTCACCTGGGAACTCTTCTACAAGCTCATTGATCAAATTTAGGTGAGCTCACCCAAGAGCTTGTTAAGTAACTCACCTAGGAATTCCCCTAGGAGCTCGAATGATAGCTCGCCTTACCAACTCACCTTAATCTCACCTTGCCAGCTTGCCTTGCCAACTTGTCTTGAGCTCATTTGTTAGCTCACATGTAAGCTCACCTCAGAGATTGTTAGAAATCTCACCTTTGAGCTCGGTAAGTAGCTCACCCAGGGAGCTCATTGTTGTGATAGCTTGCCTTGAGCTCAACTAATATCTCGGTGAGTAGCTCAACTTGAGCTCACCCAAGAGCTCGTCAAGCAGCTCACCCATAAACTTACATGGGAGCTTACATAACAGCTTGCCTTGCCAACTCACATGGGAGCTCACCTATCAGCTCACCTTTCCAGCTCACCTTTAGCTCATTTGAGGAGCTCACCTTGCTAACTCACCTTGAGCTCGTCTTGTACCTCACCTTAGAGTTCATTGAGCAACTTACCAATTATCTCACCTGGGAGCTCACCTAATAGCTCACCTAGAGCTCGCCTAACAACTTACCTATGAGCTCACCGAGTATGTTGACTTGAGTTCACTTGTGAGCTCACCGGGGACCTCACCTAAGATCTCACCTATTAGCTCACTTGGGAGTTCACCTAGTAGCTTGCATGGGATCTCAACAAATAGTTCACCAAATAGATGGAATGGGATCTCTTTTTGGAGCTCATTGCTTAGCTCGAGTTGAGCTCACATGGAATATTATCAAGTAACTCAGTTAGAAACTCAAATGGGAGCTCACCTTTCCAGCTCACCTAGTAGCTCGCTTGGGAGCTCACGTAGTAGCTTTCCTGAGAGCTCATTAAATAGCTCACCAAGTAGCTCGTATGGAATCTCTTCTAGGAGCTCATCAATCAGTTTGAGTTGAGCTCACCTAGGAGCTCATCAAGTAACTCACCCAGGAAGTCACCTAGGAGCTCGTCGACATCTCACATTGCCAACACACCTTGAGCTTACCTTACCAACTTAACTTGAGCTCACCTTGCCAACTTTTCTTGAGCTAATCTCGGTAGCTCGCATGTAATCTCACCTCGTAGATTATCGATAAGCTCACCTGGGAGGTCACCAAGTAGCTCACCTAGGAGATCAGCTTAGATCTCTAGAAAGTAACTCACCTAGGAGTTCATCGAGTAGCTAAACTTTAGCTTACCTAGAAAATCACCTGGGAGCTCGCCTTAAACTCCCCTAAGAGCTTACCGAGAAGCTCGACTTGAGCTCATCCGGGAGCTCATCAAGCAAATCTCTTGAAAACTATCAACTTGCCTTGAGCTCACTGAGGAGATCACCTTACTAACATGCCCTAATCTCATTTAGTAGCTCACCAGGCTAACCTTGAGCTCATATGGTAGCTCACATGTAAGCACACCTTAGATATTATCGACAATCTCACCTTTGAGCTCACTCCGGGAGCTCATCAGCATCTCACCTAGGATCTTAGCTAGGACTTCACTTGGGAGCTCACCTTGCCGGCTCACCTTGAGCTCACCTAGGAGCTCGCTGAGAAGCTTGACTTGAGATCACCTGAGAGCTCATCAAGCAGCTCACCCAAAAACTCACATGGGAGCTCACCTGACAGCTCACCTTGCCAACTTTCATGGGAGCTTACCTATCAGATCACCTTGTTAACTCACTTTGAGCCCGCTAGGGAGCTCACCTTACCAAATCACCTTTAGCTTGTCTAGCAGTTTTCCTTGGAGTTTGTCATGTAGCTCACCAAGTAGCTCACCTGAGATCTCACCTAACAGCTCACTTGGTATCTCACTAAGCAACTCATGGAGTAGGTTGACTTAAGCTCATTGTGAGCTCGCTGAGTAGCTCATTACGGACCTTTCGTGGGAGCTCACAAAGTAGTTCACTTTGTAGCTTGTCTAGCATCTTACCCGAGATATTGCCTAATAGCTTGCACCGGGAGCTAGCTAAGTAGATCTTTGATTAGGTTAACTTGAGATTACTTATTTGCTTGCCGAGCAGCTCACCGGGGACCTCAACTAGGAGCTCGCTAAGTATCTCGATTATGAGCTCGCCTAGCAACTCACCTGGGAGCTCAGAAAATGGCTCGCCAAGTAGCTCGCATGGGAGCTCTACTGAGATCTCATCGATCAGCTTAACTTGAGCTCACCCAGGAGCTCGTCAAGTAATTTACTTGCGAGCTCACCTAACAACTCACGTTTCCAACTCACCTTGAGCTCACCTTGATAAATTTCCTTGAGCTTGCCTTGCCAACTCACCTTGTGCTCATCTCGTAGCTCGCATGTAAGCTCACTTAAGAAATTACCACCAAGCTCACCTAGAAGCTTACAGGCAGCTCACCTGTGAGCTCATCTAAGAGCTTGGCAAGTAGCTCACCCAGGAGCTTGTTGAGCAAATCGACTTGAGCTTGCATGAAAACTCACCTGGGAGCTCACCTAATAGCTCACCTTGCTAGCTCACCTTGATCTCGACTTGGGCTCACCTAGGAGCTCATCAAGATGCTGACTCAAAAACTTGCATGGGAGCTCACCTTACAAGCTTACATGGTAGCTCACCTATCAGCTCACCTTTTTAGATCACCTTGAGCTCACCTTGCAAACTTGCATGGGAGCTCACCTTACCAAATTGACTTGAGCTCATTTAGTAACTCACATGTAAGCTCACCGCATAGATTTCGATAAGGTCACTGGGAGATAACCAAGTAGCTCAACTAGGAGCTCACTGGGAGTTCATCAAGCGGCTCACCAAGGATCTCATCGAGCGGCTTTACTTGAGCTTGCCTGAAACTCAACTGGGAGCTCACCGAGAGCTTGCCTTACCATCTCACTTTCGGTCACCCAGATCTCACCGAGTAGCTTGACTTGAGCTCATCCAGGCTCGTCAAGTAGCTCACTGAAGACTTGCATGGGAGCTCACCTTACATGCTCGTCTACCAACTCACATGGGATCTCACCTATTAGCTTGCCTTACTAGCTTACCTTGAGCTCAATGAGGAGCTCACCTTTCCAACTCGTCTTGAGATCATCTTATAGGTCACCTCGCAGTTCATCGAGTAGCTCAAAAATAGCTCACTGGGAGCTCACCTAACACTCACCTAGGAGCTCACCGAGTAGCTCAGTAGTAGGTTGACTTGAGTTTACTTGTGAGATCACCGAGCAGCTCATCGGGACCTCTCCTAGAGCTCACCAAGTAGCTCACTTGGGACTCACCTAGCAACTTTCTACGAATAGCTCACCCAAGTAGCTCATCTGGGAGCTCTTATGGGATCTCACCGATCTGCTGGAGTTGAGATCACCTAGGAGCTCGTCAAGTAACTCACCTGAAACTCACTTGGGAGTTCACCGACGCTCACCTTGACAAATCACCTTGAGCTCACCTCGCCAACTCACCTTGAGCTCACCTTGCTAAATCACCTTGATCTCATCTAGTAGCTCTCATGTAAGCTCACCTCGGAGATTACCAACAAGCTCACATTTGACCTCACCTATGAGCTCACTGGGAGCTCGGCAAGTAGCTTGCTTAGGAGCTCGTCGAGTAGCTTAACTTGAGCTTGCATTAAAACTCACCTAGGAGCTCACCTTGCTAGTTCACCTTGAGCTTGCCCAGGAGCTTACCGAGCAACTTGAATTAAGCTCAAATGGGAGCTCGTCAAGTAACTCACCTGAAAACTTATATGGGAGCTCATCTAATAGCTCACTTTACCAACTCTCATGGGAGCTCACCTATCAGCTTGCCTTGAGCTTGCTAAGGAGCTCACCTTTCAAACTCACATTAAGCTCATTTGGTAGCTCACCTCAAAGTTTGTTGAGTAGCTCAATGAGCAACTCATTGAGTAGGTTAACTTGAGCTTTCTTAGCAGCTCACCTAGGAGCTTGGTGAATAGATCACCAATTAGATCACCTGGGAGCTCTTTCGGGAGCTCACCGATCAGCTTGAGTTGAGCTCACCCGAGAGATCATTGAGTAACTTACTGGGAACTTGCTTGGGAGCTCACCTGAAATCTCATCTTACTAACTCACCTTGAGCTCACCTTGCCAAGTCACCTTGAGCTCATCCGATAGCTCACATGTAAGATCACCTAAGAGATTTCTCGACAAGCTCACCTGGGAGCTCACCAAGAAGCTCACCTAGGAGCTCAATTGGTATCTCGATAAGTAGCTCACCTAGGATCTCATCAAGTAATTCAAATTGAGCTTTCCTAGAAACTCACCTAGGATTTTCTTCACGGCTCTCACCTTACCAAATCACCTTGACCTCACCATAGAGGTTGCAAAGTAGTTTAACTTGAGCTCTCATGTGAGCTTGTCAAGTAGCTCACCTAAAAATTCACATGGTAACTCACATTTCCAACTCTCCTTGAGCTCACCTTAGCAACTCACCCATAGCTCATCTTGTAGCTCGCATGTAAGCTCACCTCAAAGATTACCAACAAGCTCACCTTTGAGCTCACCTAGGAGCTCACCGACCAACTCACCTAGGAGCTTGGTTGGGAGCTCGATCAGCGAGTCACCCATTAGCTACACTTGAGCTAGCCCAGGAGCTTTCCAAGTATCTTAACTTGAGCTCACCTGGGAGGTCATCTAATAGCTCACCCGAAAACTCACATGAGAGCTCACTTGACAGCTCACTTTTCCAACTCTCATGGGTGCTCACCTATCAACTTACCTTGAGCTCTCTAAGGAGCTCACCTTACCAACTAACCTTTATCTTGTTTGGTAGCTAGCCTCAAAGTTCGTCGAGTAGCTCGCCAAGTAGCTTGGATGGGAGCTCACCGAGCATCTCACCGAGTAGTTTGACTTGAGCTCGCTCATGAGCTTTTCGAGCACTTGCTAGGGACCTCACCTAGGAGCTCACCAAGTAGCTCACTTAGGATCTTTCCTAGCAGCTTTCCCGAGCTCACCAAATAGCTCACCAAGTAGCTCACTTGGGAGCTCTTCTAGAGCTCACCCATCAGCTCGAGTTGAGCTCGCGTAAGAGATCTTTGAGTAATTCACCTGGGAACTCATCAAATAGTTCACCTAGGAGGTCAACTGGGAGCTCAGTAAGTAACTCACCCAGGATCTCCCATGGGAGCTCACCTGACATCTCACCTTTCCAGCTCACCTTGAGCTCACCCGGAAGCTTTCCGAGTAGCTTTACTTGAGCTCACCCGGGACCTTGTCAACTAGCTCACCCAAAAATTTGCATTGGAACTCACCTGACAGCTCACCTAGAAACCCACCTGGGAGCTCACATTACAGCTCACCTTTCCAACTCACCTTGAGCTCATATGGTAGCTTGCAAGTAAGCTCACCTGAGATATTACTCATAAGCTCACCTTTGAGCTCTCCTGGGACCTCACAAAGTAGGTCAATCAAGAGCTCAGCTAGGAGCTCAACAAGTAGCTTGCCCAAGAGCTCGTTGAGTAGCTCAACTTGAGCTTACCTAAAAATCACCTGGGA
Organism: Taxus wallichiana var. yunnanensis; assembly: GCA_018340775.1. NCBI lineage: Eukaryota > Viridiplantae > Streptophyta > Pinopsida > Cupressales > Taxaceae > Taxus > Taxus wallichiana. The sequence continues at coordinate 27,021,534 of CM031237.1, read as the reverse complement.
GCTTTCTTGACACTCACCTTTCTAGCTCACCTTGAGCTCACCCAAGAACTTACCAAGCATCTCAACTTGAGTTCACCCAAGAGCTCGTCAAGCAACTCGCTAGAAAATTTTCATGGGAGCTCACCTTACAACTCGCCTTGCCAACTCACTGGGAGCTCACCTATTAGCTCACCTCTAGATCGCTAAGGAGCTCACCTTGCCAACTCACCTTCATCTCATCTAGTAGCTTGCCTTGGATTTCTTTGAGGAGCTTGCCAAGAAGCTCACCTAGAAGCTTACCTAACAACATACAGGGAGGTCACCGAGCATCGCCGAGTAGGTTGAATTGAGCTCAACGAGTAGCTCACCAAGGACCTCACACGGGAGGTTACCAAGTAGCTCACTTAGGAGCTCTCCTAGAATCTCACTGGGATTATGCTGAATAGCTCGCCAAGTAGCTTGCTTGGGACATCTTCTAGGAGCTCACTAATCAGTTCAAGTTGAGCTCGCTTGGGAGCTCATCGAGCAACTCACCTAGGAGATCATGTGGGAGGTCACTGATAGCTCACCTTACCAACTCGCCTTGATCTCACCTTACCAACTCACCTTGAGCTCATCTGGTAGCTTGCATGTAATCTCACCTTAGATATTATTGATAAGCTTACTTTGAGCTCACTGGTAGCTCACCGAGTAGTTCACCTAGGAGCTCAACTAGGAGCTCAACAAGCAGCTCACCTAGAAGTTTGTCAAGTAGCTCGACTTGTGCTTACCTAGAAACTCACCTAGGAGCTCACTGATAGCTCACCTTGCCAACTTAGCTTGAGCTCACCTAGGAGCTCACTGAGTAGCTCGACTTGAGCTTACCAAAGAGCTTGTCAAGTATCTTGCAAGAAAACTCACATGGGAGATCACTAGATAGCTTGCCTAACAAACTCACATGGGTGCTCACCAATCAACTTACCTTGTTAGCTTGCCTTGAGTTCACTGAGGATTTCACCTTGCCAACTCACCTTGAGCTTATCTAGTAGTTCACCTCGGAGTTTGTCATGTATCTCACCTAACAGCTCATCTAGCAACTTGTCTAGTAGGTTGACTTGAGCTCACTTATGAGTTCACTAAGCATCTCACTGGTACCTCACTAGGAAGCTCAAAAAGTATCTCACTTGGGAGCTTGCCTATACGCTTCCTTGGGAGCTTGCCAAGTAACTTGTGTAGGAGCTTACCTGGAAGCTCACCTAACAACTCACTTGGGAGCTCACCAAGCAGCTCTCTGAGTAGGTTGACTTGAGCTCGCTTGTGAGCTTGTTGATTCCGAGCTTACCTAGTAGCTCAACCGGGAGCTCACTAAGTAGCTCGATTCTGAGCTTGCCTAATAGCTCACCTAGGAGTTCATCAAATAGCTTGAAAAGTATCTCACCTGGGAGCTTGCTAATCAACTCGAGTTAAGCTCACTCGGGAGCTCATCGAGTAACTCACCTAAGAGCTCACCTTTCCAACTCACCTTGAGCTCACCTTGCCAACTTACCTTGAGCTCACCTTGCCAACTCACCTTGTGCTCATCTAGTAGCTCACATGTAAGCTTACCTCAAGGATTAACTATAAGCCCACCTTTGAGCTCACCTGGGAGCTCACCGAGTAGCTCACCTAGGAGGTCGGATGGGAGATCGGAGAGCAGCTCACCAAGGATCTTGTCAAGTACCTCGACTTGAGATTTCTCGAATATCACCTGGAAGCTCACCCAAAGCTCACCTTGCTAGCTCACCTTGAGCTCACCCGAGATCTCACCGAAGCAACTTGAATTGAGCTTAGCATGGAGCTCGTCAAGTATCTCACCTAAAATATCACATGGGAGATTGCTTTACCAACTCACATGGGAGTTCACCTATTAGCTCACCTTGCCACCTCGACTTGAGCTCACCGACAAGCTCACCTTGCCAACTCACCTTGAGCTAATCTCGTAGCTCATCTCGAGTTCATCGAGTATCTCACCAAGTAGCTCACCCGGGAGCTCCCTTACAGCTTGCCTAGAAGCTCACCGAGTAGCTCGTTGAGTAGGTTGACTTAAGCTCACCGGTGAGCTCGATCGATCAGCAACGCACCGGAGACCTCTCTTGGGAGCTCGCCAAGTAGCTTGCCTAGGAACTCACCTAACACTCACCTGGGAGCTCACCAAATAGCTCACCAAGCAGCTCACCTCCGGAGATCTTCTAGGAGCTCGCCGATCAGGCTTTAGTTGAGCTCACTGGGAGCTCATCGAGTAACTCACTTGGGAAGTCACTTGATAGCTCACCTTGCCAACTTTCCTTGAGCTCATATGTAACCTCACCTCAAAGATTACCAACAAGCTCACCTTTGAGCTCACCTAGGAGATCAGCCGGGAGCTCATCAAGTAGCTTTCTTAGGAGCTCGTCAAGTAGCTTTACTTGAACTTTCCCAAAACTCACTGGGAGCTCACCTAAGAGCTCACCTTGCCATATCACCTTAAGCTTTCCCGGAGATCATTGAGCATCTCAACTTGAGCTCACCCGGGAGCTCATCAAGAAGATCACCTGAAAACTTTCATGGTAACTTGCGTGACAGCTCACCTTACCAACTCACCTTAATCTCATCTTGTAGCTCACCTCGAGTTCATCAAGAAAATCGCTAGTAGCTCACCTAGGAGCTCATCTAACAGCTCACCTAGGAGCTCATGAGTAGCTCACTAAGTAGGTTAACTTGAGTTTTCTCTTACCTAGGAGCTCGGTGAGCTTACTTAGGCCTAGTAGCTTTCAGGGAGCTAGGTTAACTTGAGTTTTCTTGTGAGCTTAGTAGCTCACCGAGGACGTCACCTAGGAGCTCACCAAGTAGCTTACTTAGGAGCTCGTCTAGTAGCTTACAGGAGCTAGTTGAATAGCTCAGTAATTAGCTCACCTAGGAGATCTTACGGGAGCTCACCAATTAGCTTAAGTTGAGGGTACCTAGGAGCTCATCAAGTAACTCGACTAGGAACTCACACCGGGAGCTCACCGACAACTCACCTTGCTAACTCACCTTGAGCTCACTTTGCCAACTCACCTTGAACTCACATTGCAAACTCACCTTGAGCTCATTTGGTAGCTCATATGTAAGCTCACCTATAAGATTACCGACAAGCTCACCTTTTAGCTCACACCGGGAGCTCACCTAGGAGCTCGATTGGGAGTTGGGAAAGTGTAACATCCTCCTCATTTTATACATTAGAACAAGTAATTTTTTTTTTTTTTTATAAATGCTTCCTGGTTCTAAATACATAATTTAGAACTCATAAATCAAAACAACCATTCTCATAATAGATAACCATATGCAGCTGTAATGACTCGGAGTACCTCCGATCTATTCATTCCATGACTCGGTAATCTACCGATCTATTCATGTGTATTAAGAGTTGGAATTTTTTTATTTAACACATCACTCTTGCGGTTCTCTTCCCTAATCTAGGATTCAAAATGCTCTGTCTAAGGAACCTATCTAAATAATTGTTACCATTATTCATCGGCATCTCATCCCTTAGACTAGGTGACTTAGGACAACGCAATCAGCAGCTTGCGATACTTTGGCCAAAGATTTGAAACATAATGCTTATGTCTCATATTCCTTGACGGCATACTCATCAATCTGGAATACATCCTTCACCCCATTCCTATGTTATGTAGAATGTCTTATACTGACTTCTATCATTCTCTCCTATCCCAAGTTATTCACTCATGAATGGATTAGTAAGATGACAACGTTATATGGATGCTCCCGAGGACTAGGGATACGGCCGACATCTTGGGTCAAACCTAATTAAACAAGTGTGTCAAGATACCCCGAGTCTCCTAGGGCAGCCTTATAACGTGACCACTTTCCTAATCGGTCCCGAGTAACTTGTTCGAGTTTAAGGTGTAAATCTTAACGATCAATGTAAAGGGTGTCATCATAAGTCACTGCATTGTTGTATCTTCGAGAAGATCCTAATCTTCTCGAAGGTACAACCTATGTAGTTGACTTGTTCCGTCAACCTTTAAATCCACCTCGAAAAGATCTACTTATTGATAAGTGTTACATACGTTGAGTTAAAATTATACCATAAGACTCTCCCTCAAGGGTAATCTTTCCCAATTCCTAGGTTCCTCACCTTAGAATTACCTTTCTTAGTAAAACCCATTACACAAGAGAAGTTATAAGACTAGAGGTCCCTTCATGGAGTTCATAGAATATACATAATTCTAAATCAACGTAATTGGACAATAACCCTCAATCTTCACATGAGATTGCTAACCAAACCATTTTTAGGTTTATATCAGTTCTCATAATTGAATTTATATCTTACTTATTAGTATCAAGATATAGTGATTAAGAATCTAATTAAACATTGTCTTGACTTAGATTAAGACTAGGAAGTAATAATTTATTCAGCTTGTTTAGCTTCTGTTTAGGTTATTTTAACCCTAGCTTCCCGAAAAGACAGGTGATCTAAATTCCAATTTAGCTTTAGATAGAACATACTAGAACTACTAAACAATCATAAGTATTCGAGTCACATATTCCTACAAACTTACATTGATAATCACAAAAGTCTCCAAATTATATAATAATAACAATGATCTCTCAGATCATTTGAACAAGAAGGTCAAACTTATCAAAATACAAATACTAACATATAAGTAAAAATATCTCTTTTCATTCCTCTCAAGCTAATCAAATACATTTTATGCATTTAGCATATTTGATACAATACTCATCGAAAAAGAACATCTTTCTTCAAGTAGTACATTTAGAGAATCAAGCTGTAATTCATCATAAAACCAAATTAAACAATCTGAACATCCTATCAGATCTGCATACTTTTACCACTTACGGCAACCATCTGCAAAAATTTTCAACATGGGTCAGTTCGATGAACTGAGCATGATAAGTACTAACTCTTAAAACAATTGCAATCCACCAATTGTTTTCATTAAACAACTTGTTTAAATGAAATCATTTCACCAAACATGTAAACATATTTCAGACTATGCTTTCTTGTAATACAATAAGACTATAAACGCGTAACTCATATTTTAGATACTAAATAGTCCTGGATACTTTCCAGGTATTTCATCATAAACATTAGTGACCAAGAAGAACAAATGCATCTAAAACAACTATTCATCTGAATCCCAAGGACAACAAACATCAGACAGACCATTATATTCAACATAATAAAATGAATATCATAACAATTCATGATTCCATCAGTATGTTAAAACAATTCCAACAGTTAGATAAAAATATATCAACATATACTTTACAATAGAAGAGAAAGAAAACGAGTCATTCAGATTTCCCTTCAAATCAAGCTCATGACTGTACCGTCTCCTCAAGAGTAAGCATTCACCTTATACGCATGCGAATAAGTCAGACGAGACCACAACAGGAAACCATAGTTTTGTTAAAATTTAAATATAACATTTTCCTTCTGTAGCTTACTAGCATACAAGGTAGCTCTCGCGCCAAGAAGTGATGAATAATCCATCAAATAGACTCCATATAACCTTCCATACAATCAACAAATGAGAAAATATCCAACGCCATCACTTGTCAAGGTACATTTACTGCTCTTTAGTTCGGTCAAGCTCACGACTAGATATTCATGCTAACAGAAGACGTAATCATGCTCAAACACAAGAACAATCCCACTAATTCGAAACTCACATCAACATTCGATTCAATTTAATCCCTACTAAAACACAAAGCGAGGACAAAAATCAAGAATCGAGCCAACATACAACATAACATGGGCTCCACGATGTCAAATTTAACCAATACTTATATTAAAGGTTTCAATTGAAGTTGAATTCATATGACAACAATCAAGAATGCTAAAATTACACACAAAATCATGAACTCCTACAGATGTTACAACATAAATTAATTTTCGAGTGACTCCACCGAAGTTGATAACATTTAGTATTCATAATAACAACAACATTCATAACCCAACTTTGAATGAAATTAAAAATACTAGACACCTTTCAAGGACTCTCACTGAGTCAATATCGACTGAAATCATAACAGGGCTTACACAGAAGTAGAAACACCAGTCACATATCAAGGATTCCAATTGATTCCATAGCAACAGTATCCACAACTGAGATTATTCAGAAAGGAAAACATAATATATGCCTCCGGGATTAAAAAGGAGTCTTACCCATGTGGTATTCTTCAAATTAACTTCTAAAGAAGTAGAAGGATACAAGATACATATCAAATTCAAGAAATTTCAACCACAACAATAACATTCCGTATTCACATCTGAACTCCTTCAGAAGTAGAAACGTATGGCATTCACGACTAACTTCAACATAAGCCAAAACACATGATATATATATATTAAGGATTCCTGCCTATAAATAATAATAATTATTCACAATCGAAAATCATTATACGAAGTAGAATCTTTGGTTTCATAACAAGGACTCCAACTAAGTCCATACAACCATATTCTCTCTAAGCTTATCTGACAGAAGAGGAAAACATAATATACGCATCAATAGTTCAAAAAGAGTCGAACCCAAGTAATATTCTCAATCAAAAACTCCTTCAGAAGTCAAAATACTATCAACTCAAGGATTCCAACGGGATTCAATAACATAATGTATTCACGACTGTACTTCTTCAGAAACCAAGACATAATTTCATTTCAAGAAGTTCAACAACATCAATAACATATATTACTCACGACATAACTTATACAGAAGTTGAAATATCATGTACATTCAAGAATTCCAACAGTATCCTTTTCAACAAGTGAAAACAGCAAGGTATCGACTGTCTAAACTAAACAAGGAAATGATTCATGGACTCCCCGAGAACCAATTTCGTGTATTTTCCTTGCAAGCATTTCCACAAAATCTAACCGAAATGCAAATCACAGCAAGATAGTAGCTGCAACATTCGAAACAAAATACACACCCATCAGGGTTTATTTGAAAAATCGAGCCGATAAGAAGATACGACAACTAAATCACACAAGCTACCATAAAAACCAACTGAACCCAAAAATCATCTAAACAGAGTTGTTCTAATGAAATCATTTGAAAGAAAGCAATATTTTTAAAGGTTAGGGCCTAACATGCACAGTAATATTGCTTAAAAATCAAGAAGACCACTTTGAAAGAGCTCGAGCCTTCTCCTCTTTTTCCACGTTAGATTCAACAACAAAAATTTGTTATTTCCATGCCTTATAAACTTTCCTTGACAGAGAAAAGAGCTAGTTACTCTCATTTTTCCATGCAACACCAAGTAGGCCAGTGCGAAGAACCAGTGATTAAATAGAGAAAACCGGAGAGCGCATGAAAAACCAAACAAACTACCAGTTTTCCATTTTGCATGTCTTCCCGAGAAACCCGAGCTCGAAGACCGAGTTCATTAATTGCATTAACTCCAAAATTCCCACTCAATCTCCATTGCCACCGACCGCCATAGTTGGCGATGGACAAAAACAAATCAAAGACCATTTCTAACTTTGGCGACTCTGCCACGTCGGCTTTTACTAGCCGTTTGAAACTTCCACTAAATCCCTATCCTTCATGCTTATCCATCCCATTTAATGCCATAGAAACTACCGCCCATGGCTCGCACCCCTTCATAGGTCCCCTTTCTTCCTTGTTCATTAGTTAGGTTAGAAACATAGGTTAGGATTTAAGATGCTACTTAGTCTAACCTCCTTAGCGCTAGGTTACTAACTTTAGAACATTTAGCTTATAGCTTAGGCCTAGGTTAGATTAACACTAATCTAACCCATAGGTTATAGTTTAGTTTTAGGTTATTAACCTTAATAAATCTAGTTTAGGTCTAACATTTAAAATGTTCGAATAAGAACCTACTGAGATATACATTCACAAAAGGATTCACTCCAAGCCTTGCGATAAGGCTAGTTGAATAAATGTATACTGAATTTATTACGGCCCACGATCAAGACCTTCCTATATTACGATATCGGGAACCAATTCATTTAACACGATCGGCTGAGTTAGACTCAGGAATAGCTTATTCAACGCATTCGGACCTTGCTGACTGCGTAAGGTCTATAATTTTTGTTCATCCCGAATAAACTTAAAGCATCTCTTGGATCAATGCCACTTTGATCCCAGGTGGGGTCTTATAGATGGATAAATCCATAATTCATTAGAGATCGAGATTAAACTCGGGTGTAAAAATGAAAGAAATAAAAGAGTCCAATCATATTCGACTCAGTCAAAGATCTTCAATTGCAAATAAGATACAGTACATATCAAGCATGACTTCACAATCAAAGGAACACATCCTTTTACAGAAGAAATCATATATCAACACTTGAATGCTTAGGAGGAAGTAACAATAGTTCAGAGTGTTACATGCTTCCCTCCTAAAAGATTCATCATCTCGATGATTACATATTCGATTAACCTTGAGTCACCAATTTATTAGTTCACAAAACAATGTGACTATTTCCAACTTGAATAGTTCAGAAATCAATGTCATGACACATTTTATTCAACTTTGAATAATGTTTGCCTCCATCGGCTTTCATATAAACTTGAAAAAGATAAGTTCATAAAAGAAATGTTTTGTCAATGATTTCATTCTGTTGAAAAAGAAAAGGAAAAGCAATTTTCATCTCTTCCAGATTTTCCCAAGTTGCACTTTCTTCGTTAAACTGGTCCCATTTGGACCTTACATTGTTGTATTTCATGATTTCTCAAATGCAATTGGTGAGTTTCAGGCACTCGTGTGGGTTTAACCACGATTATTCTGGGTCTTGGACCTGCAATGAATTCAATTTAAAACATGTGACAGATCTGAAACATATTTCTTAAGCAAAGAAATATGGAAAACATCATGCATGCGAGATAAAGCAGGTGGTAATGCTAATCGATAAGCTACAGGATTGATTATTTCGACAATTTTGAAAGGTCCCATGAATCGAGGTGACAACTTGGCAGCCTTGCCAAAAGTTATAGAACTCTTTCTAGGTTTAACATGAAGAAAAACCTTCTCACCAAGCTCAAACCTTCGATCAACCCGCTTAAGGTCAGCATAGCTCTTATGCCTATCCGCTGCTTCCTTTAATCATTCACGAATCAGCTTAACTTGCTGTTCCATTTCAGTGAGAATCTCTGGTCCAATTACCACTCTATCCTCACACTATCCCAACTAACAGGGGTTCTGCACTTTCTTCCATAAAGTGCTTCAAATGGTGCCATTTTAAGAGATGAGTGATAAGTGTTGTTGTATGCAAATTCAACTAATGGAAGATACTCTTCCCATTTATATTGTTGATCCATGCAATACATTCGCAACATGTCTTCCAACACTTGATTTACCCTCTCAGTTTGTCCATCCGTTTCCGGATGATATGCAGAACTGAAGTTTAGTTTTGTTCCAAGAGCTGTATTAAGCGTTTGCCAAAATATTGACGTCATTCTAGGATCCTGTCAGATATAATCAATTCTGGTACACCATGCAATCTGAAAATTTTGTGTACAAATCTTTTGGCTAGCACTTTGGTGAATCATCCTTTAGATTTCCGGTGATGAAATGAGCTACCTTAGTTAGTTTATCTCAACTACGGGGATAACATCATGTTTATTCTGGACATGGGTAACCCTTGTACAAAGTCCATGGTTATTACTTGCCATTTGTCTTTGCGGTATGCTTTATGAGGATATAATAGTCCAGCGGGGTGCATATGTTACGCCCTAACCCATTAACCCGTGACATTCCAAACAATGAGTCACAAAATCAATGACATCCTTTTTCATACCTTTCCAAAAGTATTGTTGTTTCGATCAGCAAGCATTTTTGTGATACCGGTGTCAGAGAAAGGTGAATTATGAAATTCAACTAACAACTTCTTTCTCAAATCATTCAGCATAGGTACGTATACCCTGTTTTCATAACGCAAGATTCCTTCATTATCAAAATGAAAACCTTTATACCTTTCATCATTAGGTTCTGCAGCAAGCTTGCTTTTACTTCTTTGAAAGTATGTATCGATTACGAGGCACTTTTACCTCATCCTTAAACTGAGTTCTTAATGTTATAAGAGTAGAAATGTGCCTCCTACGACTTAGAGCATCTGCTACTCTATTCTCCTTCCCTTTGATGTAGCTAATATCAAAATCATATTGTGATAAAAATTCTAACCACCTTCTCTGTCTGGCATTTAGATTAGGTTGAGTAAAAATATATTTCAGTCCTAAGTGATCGAGTTTTCAACTCAAAAGGTTTCCCAAGTAAATAGTGTCTCCAGGACTTGAAGTGCATGAACAATGGCGTGCAAGCTCCAAATCATGAGGAGCATAATTCAGCTCATGTAACTTAAGTTTTCTACTTTCATATGCTATGACTTGATCATTTTGTAACAAAACACCTCCAAGGCCTTCCCCAGAAGCATCCGTTACAATAGTAAAGCTCCCATTAGGGTCTGGTACAGCTAATATAGGTGCGGAAGTCAACTGGCTTTTCAGACTTTTGAAAGCCACTTCGCACTTATCATTCCAAATAAATTTCTTATCCTTCTTCTGTAATGAAGTTATTGGTGCAACCACTTTAGAAAAATCCTTAACAAATTTTCTATAGTAACCAGCAAGACCCATGAAGCTTCTTACTTCATGCACATTCTTTGGTGTAGGCCACTCAGTTATTGCCACTATTTTTGAAGGATCTACAGCAATTCCTTCTTTACTTATGACATGACCCAAATAGTGAACTTCTGAATCAAAGAAAGAACATTTGGATAACTTACCATACAACTTTCTTTTTCTCAAAATTCCCAAAACTATCTTCAAATGCTCATTGTGCTCTTCAACACTTTTAGAATAAATGAGAATATCATCCAGAATACAAGTACAAACTTGTCCAAATATTCTTGAAAGATATTATTCATTAAGTTCATAAAAAGTTGTTGTGGGTGCATTAGTTAATCAAAGGGTAGAACCATGAATTCATAATGTCATACCTTGTTCGGAAAGCTGTTTTATGAATATCTTCTTCTTTAATCCTTAACGATGATAACCGGATCGAAGATCTATCTTAGAATAAACCGCTGCCCCACATCGATCAAATAGATCATCGATCCTTGGAAGTGGATATCTATTCTTGATTGTTGCTTTGTTCAACATCGATAATCAATACACAGCCTAAGTGTTCCATCCTTCTTTTTCACAAATATTACGAGGCACTCCCCAGGTGAAACACTTGGTCTAATCAAACCTTTAGACAAAATTCTTGCAATTGTGCCTTAAGCTCGAAATAACTCTGTAGTAGTCATCCGATAAGGTGCTTTGGAAATAGGTTCTGTTCCTTGTTTGATTTCGATGGTGAAGTCAAATTCCCTCTTGGGTGGTAACCCTGGTAATTCCTCTGGAAAAACATCCCTGAAACTTTGTAGCAGAGGAAATCGTTTCATGGAATCACCATCTTCTTCTAAAAATTCAGATATCTTTACTACATAAAGGGTACATCCTTTGTTTTTAGCCTTTTTAAGCTGCATAGCTGACAGTTTTCTAACTGAAATTTCCCGTTTCACACCTTGAATCTCTGTTGTTTCTAGCTGATCATCTAAACATTTTATGTTCTTTTCATAGCAGTCTACTTTTGCTTTATGGTTAGCTAACCAATTGACACCGATGACAATGTCATACGATCCCAAAGGTGTAACATAGAGGTCAACTTCCGTGGAAAAGTTAGGTAAGTCAAGGACTGCCCCCCAAAAGACACATACTCACTATATGAATAGTTATTACCATCTTATAGTCAAGATTTATCCATTTTCCATCTTTTCTTTTAAGTTTAGAAGCAAGTTTATTAGAAATAAAACATTCGGTAGCTCTGTATCAAAAAGAATAGTGAGCAGTATGCCAAATAACTTACAGGAACTTCTATAGGTGTCACTTGCTTTACTTGCTTGCTGCTCTTTGCAACATGTATCTTATCTTTGCGATTACGATCATCCTTCTTGAAAGGGCACTTGATTTGCGTAGTGGTCTTTGCCACAATTTGTAGCACCCTCCTACGGGTCCCTTTTTAGGCTCAAAATTGCCTCCATCCTTGTAATTATCACGTTGTCCTCCATAGGGCTTACGCCCATTGTTATAATTTTTGGCAAAATTATCCCTTACATTTCAGTGAGCTTATTTGCTACTCTTTGCTTTCTTATTATTATCCCTGAAACTTACTTTTGTTTCCAAACTTTTCCATGGTCCCTTTTTGGGTGCAAGAGGTTGAAGAAGGGTTTGCGATCTTCTTACGCACTTCCTCTTTATGAGCGAGAAATAGCCTTTAATTTCTATTCTTGTCTTATGGCCTTTTCAACAACTCCTTCCATAGTGGTTGGACTGTGAACATCGACCTCTCCCCCTATCACGGGATTCAATCCCATGATGAATTTCCGTATTCTGAACTTCTCGTCAGTTTGATACTGCGGTACATACTTGAGGAGTTTTGTAAACCACTCCCAGTATTCAGTTACCGTTAGCTTCCCTTGAGCTAAGTTCTAGAATTCTGTCATTTTCTAATCATAGAAAAGTTGTGGCAGCCAACGTTGCCTAAAATAGCCTTTAAATTGATCCCAAGTAATATTGGTCTCATCAATATTTAGCTCTACTTTACGGCTATCCCACCACGAAGATGCTTCGTGGGAAAGCTGATAGGCTCCCCAAATAGCTTTGGTTTCCTCTGAGAAGTTTCTTATTGCAAAGTACTTCTCCATTTCACTGAGCTAGTTCTCAGCTCCATCTCCTAATGTGGTGCCATCATACTTAGGTGGGCTTATCCTTTTTATATCATTAGTGAGTTCTGCTGCCAACTTGGCCTTTTTGTTTTTGTTGGACAGGTGCATTTCCAGCATTAATATCAACACCCATATCGGGGTTGTCCTCAGGAGGTTGCTGATTGTTATTACCAGATTCATCAACCTCCTCATTTCCCATCACCTACTGTTCAAGTACAACTAAATGATCTCTTGTGTCCAACAGGGCAGCAAGGATCTCATCAAGTTTTTGGGTTGTTGCTGCCCCTCCTTTAGGTGGAGCATTATTCGCAACGTTCCCCCTTGTTCTAACCATTTTATGTTACAAGAAAATTCAGGTTTTTATCAGACTATGGACACAATAGGCCCAAGAGTTGCAACCTTCATCTCTGATACCAAGATGTAACATCCTCATTTTTATACATTAGAACAAGTAATTTTTTTTTTTATAAATGCTTCCTGGTTCTAAATACATAATTTAGAACTCACAAATCAAAACAACCATTCTCATAACAGATAACCATATGCAGCTGTAATGACTCGGAGTACCTCCGATCTATTCATTCCATGACTCGGTAATCTACCGATCTATTCATGTGTATTAAGAGTTGGCATTTTTATTTAACACATCACTCTTGCGGTTCTCTTCCCTAATCTGGGATTTAGAATGCTCTGTCTAAGGAACCTATCTGAATAATTGTTACCATTATTCATCGGCATCTCATCCCTTAGACTAGGTGACTTAGGACAACGCAATCAGCAACTTGCGATACTTTGGCCAAAGATTTGAAACATAATGCTTATGTCTCGTATTCCTTGACGGCATACTCGTCAATCTGGAATACGTCCTTCACCCCATTCCTATGTTATGTAGAATGTCTTATACTGACTTCTGTCAGTCTCTCCTATCCCAAGTTATTCACTCGGGAACGGATTAGTAAGATGACAACGTTATATGGATGCTCCCGAGGACTAGGGATACGTTGACATCTTGGGTCAACCCTAGTTAAACCGGTGTGTCAAGATACCCCAGTCTCCTAGGGCAGCCTTATAACGTGACCACATTCCTAATCAGTCCCGAGTAACTTGTTCGAGTTTAAGGTGTAAATCTTAACGATCGATGCAAAGGGTGTCATCATAAGTCACTGCATTTGTTGTATCTTCGAAGATCCTAATCTTCTCGAAGGTACAACCTGTAGATTGACTTGTGCCGTCGACCTTAAATCCACCTCGAAAAGATCTACTTATTAATAAGTGTTACATACGTTGAGTTAAAATTATACCATAAGACGCTCCCTTAAGGGTAGTCTTTCCCAATCCTAGGTTCCTCACCTTAGAATTACCTTTCTTAGTAAAACCCATTACACAAGAGAAGTTATTAGACTAGAGGTCCTTCAGGAGTTCATAGAATATACATAATTCTAAATCAACGAAATTGGACAATAACCCTCAATCTTCACATGAGATTGCTAACCAAACCCTTTTTAGGTTTATATCGGTTCTCATAATTGAATTTATATCTTACTTATTAGTATCGAGATATAGTGATTAAGAATCCAATTAAACATTGTCTTGACTTAGATCAAGACTAGGAAGTAATAATTTATTTAGCTTGTTTAGCTTCTGCTCGGGTTTTTTAACCCTAGCTTCGAGAAAGATAGTGATCTAAATTCCAATTTAGCTTTAGATAGAACATACTAGAACTACTAAACAATCATAAGTATTCAGTCACATATTCTTACAAACTTACATTGATAATCACAAAAGTCTCCAAATTATACAATAATAACAATGCTCTCAAGATCATTTGAACCGAAGAAGGTCAAACTTATCAAGATATGAATACAAACATATAAGTAACAAATATCTCTTTTCATTCCTCTCAAGCTAATCAAATACATTTTATGCATTCAGCATATTTGATACAATACTCAACAGAAAAAGAACATCTTTCTTCAAATAGTACATTTAGAAATCAAGTTGTAATTCATCATAAAACCAAATTAAACAATCGAACATCCTATCGAGATCTGCGTGCTTTTACCACTTACGGCAACCATCTGCAAAAATTGTCAACATGGGTCAGTTCGATGAACTGAGCATGATAAGCACTAACTCTTAAAACAATTGCAATCCACCAATTGTTTTCATTAAACAACCTGTTTAAATGAAATCATTTCACCAAACATGTAAACATATTTCAGATTATGCTTTTGTAATACAATAAGACTATACACGCGTAACTCATATTTTAGTTACTAAATAGTCCTAGATACCTTCCCGATATTTCATCAAAAATATTAGAGATCAAGAAGAACAAAAGTATCCAAAACAACTATCCATCAATCCCAGGACAACAAACATCGAGACAGACCATTACATTCAACATAAAAATGAATATCATAACCATTCATGATTCCATCGATGTAGTTAAAACAATTCCAAGAGTTAGATAAAAATATATCAACATATACTTTACAATGAAGAAGAAAGAAAAACGCGAGTCATTCATATTTCCCTTCAAATCAAGCTCATGGTATACCGTCTCCTCGAGAGTAAAGCATTCACCTTATACGCATGTGAATAAGTCAAGACGAGACCACAAGAAGAACCACTATTTTGTTAAAATTTAAATATAACAACTTTCTGTAGCTTACTTAGCGATACAGGTAGCTCTCGCGCCAAGGCGTGATGAATAATCTATCAAATAGACTCCACATAACCTTCCATACTAATCAACAAATGAAGAAAATATCCAACCATCACTTGTCAGGTACATTTATCACTCTTTAGTTCGAGTCAAGCTCACGACTAGATATTCATGCTAACGAAAGACGTAATCATGCTCAAACACAAGAACAATCCCACTTTGATTCAAAACTCACATCAACATTCGATTCAATTTAATCCCTACTAAAACATAGCAAGGACAAAAATCAGAATCGAGCCAACATACAACATAACATGGGCTCCCACGAGTGTCAAATTCAACCAATACTTATATTAAAGGTTTCAATTGAAGTTGAATTCATATGACAACAAATCAAGAATACTAAAAGTACTCACAGCATGAAGAACTCCTACATATGTTATAACATAAATTACTTTTCGGTGACTCCACCGTTGATAACATTTAGTATTCATAATAACAACAACATTCATAACCCATCTTTGAATGAAATTAAAAATACTAGACACCTTTCAAGGACTCTCACTGAGTCAGTATCGACCGAAATCATAACAGGGCTTACACAGAAGTAGAAACACCAGTCATATATCAAGGATTCCAACTGATTCCATAGCAACAGTATCCACAACTGAGATTATTCAGAAAGGAAAACATAATATACGCCTCTGGGATTAAAAGGAGTCTTACCCATGTGGTATTCTTCAAATAAACTTCTACAGAAGTAGAAAGATACAAGTTTCATATCAAATTCAAGAATTCTAACTATACAATAACATTCCGTATTCACATTGAACTTCTTCAAAGTAGAAATGCATATTACCTTTCCAGGGACTCAAAAGAATCGAACCCGTATAGTATTCTCAATTAAACCTCTGCACACATGATAAAATCTATCTATTCAAGGATTCCAACCATATCCAAAATATATATTCACGATATTCACAATCGAAGATAAATATATATATTATAAAGAATAAAATATTCAGTTTCATAACAAGGAAGCAAAATACTAGTTTAAATATACAGACCATATTCACTCTAAGCTATTCACTCTAAGAATACGAGAGAAAACATAATATACGCATCAATCAGTTCAAAAGAGTCAACCCAAGTAATATTCTCAATCAAAAACTCCTTGAAAGTCAAATTATAATATCAACTCAAATTCCAACGGGAGAACTTCTAACATAATGTATTCACATTGTAATACTTCTTGTAAACCAAGACATAATTTCATTTCAAAAACTTCAATTATAGCAAAACAATAAACATATATATACCCATGACATAACTTATAAAAAGTCGAAATATCATGTACATTCAAAAAAAATCCAACGGTATCCTTTTCAACAAGTTTAAAAAACCGCAAGGTATCAATGCAGCTCTAAACCAAACAAGAAAATGATTCATGGACTCCCATAGAACCGAATTCATGTATTTTCCTTGCAAGCATTTCCACAAAATCTAACCAAAATGCAAATCACAGCAAGATAGTGCAACAGTTCGAAACACAATACACACCCATCAAGGGTTTATTTGAAAAATCAAGCCAGTAAGAAGATACAACAACTAAATCACACAAGCTACCATAAAAACCAACTAAACCCAAAAATCATCTAAACAGAGTTGTTCTAATGAAATCATTTGAAAGAAAGCAATATTTTTAAAGGTTAGGGCCTAACATGCCTTGTAATATTGCTTAAAAATCTGAAGAAGACCACTGAAAGAGCTCGAGCCTTCTCCTCTTTTTCCACGTTAGATTCAACAACAATAATTTGTTATTTCCATGCCTTATAAACTTTCCTTGATAGAGAAAAGAGCTAGTTACTCTCATTTTTGCCATGCAACACCGAGTAGACTAGTGCGAAGAACCAGTGATCAAAAAAGAAAAAACGGAGCGCATGAAAAACCAAACAAACTACCGAGTTTTCCATTTTGCATGTCTTCTGAAACTGAGCTCGAAGACCGAGTTCATTAATTACATTAACTCCAAAATTCCCACTCAATCTCCATTGCCACCGACCGCCATAGTTGGCGATGGATAAAAACAATTCAAAGACCATTTCTAACTTTGGCGACTCTGCCACGTCGGCTTTTACTAGCCATTTGAAACTTCCACCATATCCCTGTCCTTCATGCTTATCCATCCCATTTAATGCCATAGAAAATACCTCCCATGGCTCATACCCCTTCATAGGTCCCCTTTCTTCCTTGTTCATTAGTTAGGTTAGAACATAGGTTAGGATTTAAGATAATACTTAGTCTAACCTCCTTAGCACTAGGTTACTAACTTTAGAACATTTAGCTTATAGCTTAGGCCTAGGTTAGATTAACACTAATCTAACCCATAGATTATAGTTTAGTTTTAGGTTATTAACCTTAATAAATCTAGTTTAGGTCTAACATTTAAAATGTTCGAGAATAAGAACCTACAAACATACATTCACGAAAAGGATTCACTCCAAAGACTGCCATAGGCTAGTTGAATAAATGTATCTTAATTTATTACAGGCCCATGATCAAGACCTTCACGATATTACGATATCGGGAACCAATTCATTTAACACGATCGGCTGAGTTAGACTCGAATAGCTTATTCAACGCGCATTCGGACCTTGCTGACTGCGTAAGGTCTATAATTTTTGTTCATCCCAATAAACTTAAAGCATCTCTTGGATCAATACCACTTTGATCTAAGGTGGGTCTTATAGATGGATAAATCCACAATTCATTCCAAGATCAGATTAAACTCACTCGGGTGCAAAATCTTCAATGAAAGAAATAAAATCAAGCATGACTCCAATCATCCTTTTATTCATATATCAACACTTGAATGCTCGGAGATCTTCAAGTTTACAGAAAGTACCTCACCTAGAGCTCATATAGAGATCAACTTAAGCTTACCCAAAAACTCACTTGGGAGCTACCTCAAGCATGACTTCACTCGACTTGAGATCACCAGGAGCTCATCAAGAAACTTTTATATGGAAGAAATCATATATCTATCTCATTGAGTAGCCCAACTTGAGATTGCTTGGATACTCGCATAAGAGCTCACCGCTCACATAGCTCACCTTTCTAACTAACCTAGAGATCACCATGGAACTCATCGAGCAGCTCATTGACTTGAGCTCACCCAAAACTCATTGAACCTAGAGATCACCCAAAACTTGCATGGGAGCTCACCTAAAAACTCACTCACCCCAAATGGGAGCTCACATGAGAGCTCACCTATATGGTCACCTTTCCAACTCACGTTGTGAGCTTGCTTTGATTTCACTGAAGAGCTCACCTTGATAACTCACCTTGAGCTCGTTTGGTAGCTCACCTAAGAGTTTATTGAGTATCTCACTAAGTATCTCTCCCGGAGCCCGCCTTATAGCTAGCCTAGGAGCTCACCGAGTAGGTTGACTTGATCTTTCTTGTGAGCTTACAAGGGACCTTTCCTGGGAGCTCACCAAGTATCTCACTTGGCAGCTTACCTAGTAGCTCACCTGGGATCTCACCAAATAGCTCGCCAAGTAGCTCACCTTGGAGCTCTTCTGAATCTTTCTCGATCAGCTTGAGTTGATTTTTCCCAGGGAGCTCATTGAGTAACTCACCTAGGAACTCACCGGGAGCTTGCATGATAGCTCACCTTTCCAACTCACCTTGAGTTTTCCTTGCCAACTTACCTTGAGCTCACCTTGCCAACTCACCTTGAGCTCATATGGTAGCTCACATCTAAGCTCACCTCAAAGATTACAGACATATATCTCCTTTGATCTCACCTTTGATCTCACCGAGAATCTCACCTAGGAGCTCAGCTAAGAGCTCAGAAAGTAGCTCACCTAGGAGCTCATCAAGTAGTTTGACTTGAGCTTACCCAAAAACTCACCTGGGAGCTTTCCTGATAGCTCACCTTACTAACTCACCCGGATGCTCATCGAGCAGCTTGACTTGAGTTGAGTTCACCCGGAGCTCGTGAAGTAGCTCACTGAAAACTCACATGGGAGCTCTCCTAACATCTCACCTTGCGAACTCACATGGGAGCTCACCTATCAGCTCACCTTGAGCTTGCTTGAGGAGCCCACCTTGATAACTCACCTTGAGCTCATCCGGTAGCTCACCTTGGAGTTCATTGAGGAGCTCACCAAGTAGCTCGCTTAGGAACTCACCTAACACTCACGTGGGAGATCATTGAGCAGCTCGTCGAGTAGGTTGACTTGAGCTTACAATGGACCTCACCTCAGGAGGTCATCAAGTAGCTCACTTGGGAGCTCACCTAGTATCTTTTCAAACAACTAGCCAAGTATCTCACATGAGAGCTCTTCTTCGGAGCTCGCTTAATTAGCTAGAGTTGAGTTCGCTAGGGACCTTATCGAGTAAATCACTCGAACTCACCTAAGAGCTCACTTGACAGCTCACCTTTCAACCTCACATTGAGTTCAGCTTACCAACTCACCTTGAGCTCATCTGGTAGCTTGCATGTAAACTCACCTCGATATTACCAACGAGCTTGCCTTGGACCTCACCTAGGAGTTTACCAAGTAGCTCACCTAGGAGCTCGACTGGGATCTTAGCAAGCATCTCACCTTGAAACTCACCCGGAATCTCTCCTAATAGCTCACCTTGAGCTCACCTAGAAGCTCACTGAGTAACTCAACTTGAGCTCTCCCAGAGCTCATCAAGTAGCTCACCTATTAGTTTCCCTTGCCACCTTGCTTTGAGCTCACCAAGGAGCTCACCTTACCAACTCACCTTGAGCTCTTCTAGTATTTCACCTTAGAGTTCATCATGTAGGTCACCAAGTAGATCACTGGTATCTCACCTAACAGTCGCCTAGGAGCTCACCGAGTAGCTCGTCCAAAGTGGTTGACGTGAGCTCACTTGTGATCTCACCGAGCAGCCACCGGGACCTCTCTTGGGAGTTCACCAAGTAGCTCACTTAGAAGCTCACCTAGTAGCTCACCTAACGGCTCGCCAAGTAGCTAACCTAGGAGCTCACCGATAAGCTCAAGTTCAGCTGACCTGGGAGCTCGTCGAGTAACATGCCTAGGAACTCACCCGATAGCTCACCTTACCAACTCACCTTCAGCTCACCTTGCCAACTTGCCTTGAGCTCACCTTACCAACTCACCTTGAGCTCATCTTGTAGTTCACATGTAAGCTCACATCGTAGATTACTTGATAAGCTCACCTTAGAGCTCACCTAGGAGCTCACTGACCAACTCACCTAGGAGCTTGGGAAGTAGGTCACCCATGAGCTCATCGAGCAACTCAAATTAAGCTTGCCTAAAACCTTGGCCGGAGCTCACCCGATAGTTCTACTTGCCATCTCGCTTACCACTTTCCTTGAGCTCACTTAGGATCTTACTTTGAGCTCACCCAAGAGCTTACCGAGTGGTTTGACTTGAGCTCACCTAGGAGCTTGTCAAGAAGCTCATTCAAAACTCACATAAGAGCTTACCTGACTCACTTTTCTAACTCTCATGGGAGCTCACCTATTAGCTCACCTTGAGTTCATTGCAGAGATCTCACCTTGCCAACTCTCTTTAAGCTCACCAAGGAGCTAGCCGATAGCTCACCTCACCAACATGCCTTGAGCTCACCTTACCAACTCACCTTGAGCTCATCTAGTAGCTCACATGTAAGCTCACCTTAGAGATTGCTGACAAGATCACTTAGGAACTCACCGAGCAACCAACCTAAGAGCTCGACCGGGAGCTCGATAAGTAGCTTTCCTAGAGCTCATCGAGTAGCTCAACTTGAGATTACCTAGAAACTAACCTAGGAGCTCACCAAATAACTCACCTTGCAAGCTCACCTTGAGTTCACCTAGGAGCTCTCTAAGTAGCTCGACTTGAGCTCACCATGGAGCTTCTCAAGTAGCTCACCTGAAAACTCACATGGGAGCTCACCTGACACCTCACCCAAAAACTCACATGAGAGCACACCTATCAGCTCACCTTGATCTCACTAAGTAGCTCACCTTGCCAACTCACCTTGAGCTCATCTGGTAGCTCACCTTAGATTTTTTCAAGCTACTCACCTGGGAGCTCACCTAACAACTCACCTGGGAGCTCACCGAGTAGCTCACTGAGTAGGTTGACTTGAGCTTAGTTTTGAGCTCCCTGAGGAGCTCACCTAGGAGCTTTCCAAATAGCTCACCTGGGAGCTCCTCTGGGAGCTCATTGATCAGCTCGAGTTGAGTTCACCTGGGAGCTCATCGAGTAACTTGCCTGGAACTCACCCGAGCTCACCTGTTAGCTTGCCTTACCAACTCCCGTTGAGCTCACCTTTCCAACTCACCTTGAGCTCACCTTGATAAATCACATTGAGGTCATCTAGTAGCTCACATGTAAGCTCACCTCGAGATTACCAACAATCTTGCCTTTGAGCTCACTCTAGGAACTCACAAAGTAGCACATCAAGCAGCCTTTCAACTTGAGCTTTCCCGAAAACTCTCGTGGGAGCTTGCCTCGATAGCTTGCCTTGCTAGCTTTCCGTAGCTCACCCAAAATCTTGCCAAGCAACTCAACTTGAGCTCACCTAGGAGCTTTTCATTCAGCTCACCTAAAAAGTAGCATGGGAGCTCACCTTTCCAACTCACCTTGAGTTCATTGAGGAGCTCACCTTGCCAAATCACCTTGAGCTTGTTTGGTAGCTCACCTCGAGTTCATTGAGTAGCTCACTAAGTAGGTCACCTAGAAGCTCACCTAACAGCTTACCTTGGAGATCATTGAGAAGATTTCCTTGGAGCTCACCGAGTAGCTCTTGAGTAGGTTAACTTGAGCTTGATTGTGAGCTCACTGAGTAGATCACTAGGGACCTCACCTGGGAGTTCACCAAGTAGCTCACTTAGAAGATCACCTAGCAGCTCACCTAGAAGCTCGCCAAATAGCTTGCCAAGTAGCTCACCTAGGAGCTCTTCTAGGACCTCACCCGAGAGCTTTTCAAGTAGCTCACTCGAGAACTCACGCGAGCTCACCTCGATAGATCACCCTGAAACTCACATGAGAGCTTACCTATTAGCTCACTCGTAGCTCATCTTAGAGTTTTTTGAGTAACTCACCAAGTATCTCACTTGAGAGCTCACCTAACAACTCACCTGGAAGCTCATAGAGTAGTTTTCTGAGTAGGTTGAATTGAGCTCACTTGTGAGCTCACTTGTGAGCTTGCTGAGCAGCTCATCAGAGACCTCACCTAGGAGCTTGAAAAGTAGCTTGCCTTTGAGCTCACCTAGCAACTCACCTAGGATCTCACCGAATATCTCACCAAGTAGGTCACTTGGGAACTCTTCTAGTAGCTCACCGATCAGCTTGATTTGATCCCACCCAGGAGCTTGTTAAGTAACTCACTTGGGATCTCACGTGATAGCTTACCTTTCCAACTTGCCTTGAGCTCACCTTGCTAACTCACCTTGAGCTCACCTTGCCAACTTGTCTTGAGGTCATTTGGTAGATCACATGTAAACTCAACTCAGATATTTCCAATAAGCTCACCTTTGAGCTTGGTAATCAGCTCACCCAGGAGCTCGTCAAGCGGCTTGAGTTGAGCTTACACGAAACTCACCTAGTAGCTTGTGTGACAGCTCACCTTGCCAACTCACCTTGAGCTCACCAAGGAGCTCGGTGAGTAACTTGACTTGAGCTCACCTGGGAGCTTGTCAAGTAGCTCACCTAAAAACTAGCATGGGAGCTTGCTTGACAGCTCACCTTGCCAACTCACATGAGAAGCTCACCTATCAGCTCACCTTACCATCTCACCTTGAGCTCTCTCAGGAGCTCACCTTACAAACTTGCCTTGAGCTTTTCTTGTAGCTCACCTCGAAGTTCATTAAATAGCTCACTAAGTAGGTCACCTAGGAGCTCACCTTAGAGCTCACCTAACAGCTTACCTGGGAGCTCACTTAGTAGCTCACTGAGTAGGTTGACTTGACTTCACTTGTGAGCTCACCGGGGACCTTGCTTGGGAGCTCACCCGGTAGCTTACATGGGAGCTCACCTAGTAGCTTACACCGGGAGCTCACCGAATAGCTTGCCAAATATCTTGTTTGGGAGCTCTTCTGGGAGCTCATCGATCAGCTCGAGTTGAGCTCACATGGGATCTCATCGAGTAACTCACCTAGGAACTCCCCTGGGAGCTCACTTGATAGCTCACCTTGCCAACTCACCTTGTGCTTGCCTTACTAACTCACCTTAAGCTCACCTTACCAACTCACCTTGAGCTCATCTAGTAGCTCGCATGTAAACTCACCTAAGATATTATCAAAAATCTTACCTTTGAGCTCACCTGGGAGCTCACCTAGCACCTCACCTAGTAGTTTGGTTGGGAGCTTAAAAGTAGCTTACCCAGGAGCTCATTAAGTAGCTTAACTTGAGCTTGCTTAGAAACTTAACTAGGAGATCTCCCGACAACTCACCTTGTCGGGTGACCTTGAGCTCACCTAGGAGCTCACCAAGCAGCTTGACTTGAGCTCACCCGAGAGCTCATCAAGCAGCTCTCTTAAAAACTTACATGGGAGCTCACCTGACAGCTCACCTAGAAACTTGCATGGGAGCTCGTGTATCAGCTCACCTAGTAGCTCACTTGGGAACTCACCTAGCAGCTTTCCTAGGAGCTCACCAAATATCTCACCAAGTAGCTCACATGGGATCTATTCTGGGAGCTCATCGATTAGCTTGAGTTGAGCTCACCCAGGAGCTCGTTAAGTAACTCACCTAGGAAATCTCTTAGGAGATCACCTAATATCTCACCTTGCCAACTCACTTTGAGCTTTCCTTACCAACTCAACTTGAGTGAATCTGGTAGCTTACATGTAAGCTCACCTTAGAGACTGTTGACAAGCTCACCTTTGAGCTCACCTGAGACCTCACTGAGTAGCTCACCTAGGAGCTTAGTTGGGAGCTCAGCAAGTAGCTCACCCAGGAGCTCATCGAGCAGATCAACTTGAGCTTACCTAGAAACTAACTTGGGAGCTCACCTTACCAGCTCACCTTGAGATCCTCTAGGATCTTACTGAGTAGCTCAACTTGAGCTCACTCAGGAGCTCAACAAGTAACTCACCTAAAAACTCGCATGGGAGCACACCTGATAGCTTTCTTTGAAAACTCTCATGGGAGCTCGACTATCAGCTTACCTTCAGCTCGCGGAGGAGCTCACCTTGCCAACTTACCCTAAGCTCATCTATTAGCTCACCTCAGAGTTTTTCGAGTAGCTCACCTTGTAGCTTTCCTGGGAGCTCACCGAGTAGCTTGCCGAATAGGTTGACTTGAGCTTGCTTGTGATCTCACCGAGAAACTCACCAGGGGCCTCACATGGGAGCTCACCAAGTAGCTTTCTTAGGAGCTTACCTAGTAACTCACTTAGGATCTCACTAAGTATCTTGCCAAGTAGTTCACTGAGCGCTCTTCTAGAGCTCACCGATAAGCTTGAGTTGAGCTCACCCAAGAGATTATCAAGTAACTCACCCGTGATTCACCTAGGAGCTCACCTGACAGCTCATCTTACCAACTCACCTTGAGTTCACCTTACCAACTCACCTTGAGCTCATCTGGTAGCATAAATGTAAGCTCACCTGAGAGATTACCGATAAGCTCACCTTTGAGCTCACCTAGGAGCTCACCGAGTAGCTCACCTAGGAGCTTGACTGGGAGCTCGGTAAGCAGCTCACCCAGGATCTCGTCGAGTAGCTTGACTCTAGCTTACTTGGAAACTAACATGGGAGATCACCCGACAGCTCACCTTACCACTTACCTTTATCTCACCTAGGAGCTTACCTAGTAGCTTGACTTGAGCTTTCCTGGGAGCTTGTCAAGTAGCTCACTCAAAAACTCACATGGGAGCTCATCTAATAGCTCACCCAGAAACTCACATGGGAGCTTACCTATCAGCTCACCTTGCTAGCTTTCCTTGATCTTACTGAGGATTTCACCTTGCTAACTCCCCTTGAGCTCATCTGGTAGCTCACCTCAGAGTTCATCTAGTAGCTCACCAAGTAGCTCACTTAACAGCTCACTGGAAGCTCACCGAATAGCGCTTGAGTAGGCTGACTTGAGATCACTTATGAGCTCACTAAGTATCTTACAGGGACCTCACCTAGGAGCTTGCTTGGGATCTCACCTAGTAGCTCTCCTAGGATCTCACTGAACAACTCACAAAGTAGCTCACCTGGGAGCTCTTCTGGGATCTTGCCGATTAGCTTGCATTGAGTTCACAAGGTAGCTCATCACGTAACTCACTTGGGAACTTTGTTGGGAGCTCACATAATAGCTCATCTTACCAACTTGCCTTAAGCTCACCTTGCTAACTCACCTTGAGATCACCTTGCCAACTCACCTTGATCTCATATGGGAGCTTGCATTTAAGCTCACCTCAAAGATTACTTGACAAGCTCACCTTTGAGATCACTTGGGAGCTCATAAAGTAGCTCAACTAAGAGCTCACTTGGAGCTTTGTAAGCAGCTCTCCTAGGAGCTCATCAAGCAGCTTGACTTGAGCTTTCCCGAAACTCACTTAGGAGCTCACCGATAGCTCTCACCTTGCCAATTCACCTTGAGCTCACTAAGAAACTCGACTTGCGTTCACCCAAGAGATCTTCAAGAAATTCACCAAAAAAATCTCATGGGAGCTCACCAAAGCTCACCTTTCTAACTCGCATGGGAGCTAACCTATCAACTCACCTTACCAGGCTCACCTTGAGCTCGCTGAGGAGCTCACCTTGCTAACTCACCTTGAGCTTGTATGGTAGCTCATTGAGTAGGTTGACTTGAGCTCACCGAGTAGGTTGACTTGAGCTCATCGAGCATCTCGGTAAGGACCTCACCTGGGAGGTTACAAAGTAGATCACTTAGAAGCTATCCTAACAACTCACCAAGTAACTCAATTGGGAGCTCTTCTAGGAGCTCACCGATCAGCTCAAATTGAGCTCACTTGGGAGCTCATCGAGTAACTCACCTTACCAACTTGCCTTGATCCCACCTTACCAACTTACCTTGAGATCATCTGGTAGCTCGCATGTAAGCTCACCTCAGAGATTACCACCAAGCTTACCTTTGAGCTTGTCTGGTAGCTCACGAAGTAGCTCACCTAGGAGCTCACCTGGGAGCTTGGCAAGTAGCTTAGCCAGGAGTTTGTTGAGTATCTCGACTTGAGCTTACCTGAAAAATCACCTAGGATCTCACCTGATAGCTCACCTAGCCATCTTGCCTTGAACTCACCTAGGAATTCACTAAGCAGCTTGACTTGAGATCACCTAGGAGCTCATTAAGCGACTCACCGAAAACTCACATGGGAGCTCACCTGATAGCTCACCTTACCACCTCGCACAGTGCTCACCTATCATCTCACTCGCCAATTCACCTTGAGATCATCGGTAGTTTGCCTCGAGTTTCTCGTGTAGCTCACCAAGTTTCTCACCTAGGATCTCTCCTAACAGCTCACCTAGGATCTCACCGAGCAACTCGTCGAGTAGGTTAACTTGAGCTCGCTTGTGAGCTCACCAGTAGCTCTCCAAGGACCTCGCTTGGGAGCTCACAAATTAGCTCACTTGGGACTTTCCTAGTAGCTTACCTAAGAGCTCACTTAACAGCTCACCTGGGAGCTCACCGAGCACCTCTCTGAGTAGGTTGACTTGAGCTTACTTGTGAGCTTATTGAGTAGCTTATCGGGCACCTCAACCGGGAGTTCATGAAGTATCTTGATTCC
The DNA here is from genome assembly GCA_018340775.1 of Taxus wallichiana var. yunnanensis. Lineage (NCBI taxonomy): Eukaryota > Viridiplantae > Streptophyta > Pinopsida > Cupressales > Taxaceae > Taxus > Taxus wallichiana. The sequence goes on along the minus strand of CM031237.1, from coordinate 26,994,403 downwards.
GAGCTCACCTAACAGCTCACCTTGGAGCTCATCAAATGGCTCGCCAAGTAGCTTTCCTGGGAGTTCACTGATCAACTCAAGTTGAGCTTCCCCTGGAGCTCATCGAATAACTCACCTGGTAGCTTACCTAATAGCTCGCCTTTCTAACTCACCTTGAGCTCACCTTGCCAACTTTCGTTGAGCTCACCTTTCCAACTCACCTTGTGCTCATCTGGTAGCTCACATGTAATGTCACCTCAAAGATTTCCAACAAGCTCACCTTTGAACTCACCTAGGAGCTCACCAAGCAGCTCACCTAAGAGCTTGGTTGGGGGCTTGGTAAGTAGCTCACCCAGGAGCTTGTTGAGCAGCTCAAATTGAGCTTACATGGAAACTGACCTAGGATCTCACTTGATAGCTCACCTTACCAGCTCACCTTGAGCTCACCTAGGAGCTCACCAAGTAGCTCAACTTGAGCTCACCTAGGAGCTCATCAAGCGAGTTGACTCAAAAATCACATGGGATCTCACCTTACTAACTCACATGGTAGTTCATCTATCACTCAACTTTTCAGTCACCTTGAGCTCACTAAAGAGCTCACCTTGCCAACTCACCCTGGAGTTCACCTTGCCGATTACCTTGAGCTCATCTAGTAGCTCGCATGTAATCTCACCTCGAGATTGTCGACAACCTAACCTTTGAGATCACCTCGGGAGCTCATTGAGTAGCTCACCTAGGAGCTCGGCTAGGAGTGCATCAAGCAAGTCACCTAAGATCTCATCAAGCAGCTTGACTTGAGCTTGCTTGGAAACTCACCTGGGAGCTCACTTTCCCATCTTGCCTTGAGCTTACCCAAGAGCTCACCAAGTAACTCGACTTGAGATCACCCGAGAGCTCGTTAAGCATCTCACCTAAAAACTTACATGGGAGCTCGCTTGACAGCTCACCCTACCAACTCACATGGGAGCTCACCTATTAGCTCACCTTGAGATCGGTGAGGAGCTCACCCTGCAAACTCATCTTGAGCTTGTCTTATAGCTCACCTCAGAGTTCATTGAGTAGCTTGCTAAGTAGCTCACCTATAAGCTCACCCGGGAGCTCACCGAGCAGCTTGGTGAGTAGGATGACTTAAGTTTACTTGTGAGCTCACTGAGAAGCTCACCGGGACCTTGTCTAGGAGTTCACCAAGTATCTTTCTTGGGATCTCACCTAGCAGCTTGCCTGGGAGCTCGCCGAATAGATTGCTAAGTAGCTCACCCGGGATCTCTTCTAGGAGCTCACCAATCAACTTGAGTTGAGCTTGCTTGAGAGCTAATTGAGTAACTCACCCTGGAACTCACCCGAGAGCTCACTTGATAGCTCACCTTGCCAACTCACCTTGAACTCACCTTACCAACCGACCTTGAGCTCATCTCGGTAGCTCGCATGTAATCTCACCTCAAAGATTCTTGACAAACTCACATTTGACCTTTCCTAGGAGCTCACCGAGAAGCTCACCTAGGAGCTTGGCTAGGAGCTCAGCAAGTAGCTTTCCCGAGCACTCATCGAGTAGCTCAACTTTAGCTTTCCTAGAAACTCACCTGGGAGCTCACCTTGTCAGCTCACCTTGAGCTCACCCAGGAGCTTGCCGAGTAGCTCAACTTGAGCTTGCCTAGGAGCTCATCAAGCAACTCACCTGAAAACTTATATGGGAGCTCACCTAATAGCTCACTTTTCCAACTCTCATGAGAGCTCACCTATCAGCTTACCTTGAGCTCACTAAGGAGCTCACCTTGCTAACTCACCTTAAGCTCATCTGGTAGCTCACCTCGGATTTTGTCAATTTTCTCACCGAGTAGCTCACTTGAATAGGTTGACTTGAGATCACTTGTGAGCTCACCGAGTAGCTCACCGGGACCTCACTTAGGATGTTGCCAAGTATCTCACTGGGTGCTTGCCTAGGAACTCACTGGGAGCTCGATGAATAGATCACCAAGTAGCTCACTTAGGAGCTCTTCTGCTAGCTCACTGATCAGCTCAAGTTGAGCTCACCTAGGAGATCATTGAGTAACTTACTTGGGAACTCACCGGGAGCTTACTCCGACAACTCATCTTTCCAACTCACCTTGAGCTCACCTTGCAAATTCACCTTGAGATCATCTAGTAGCTCTCATGTAAGCTTAACTCGAGATTACCGATAAGATTTCCTTTGAGCTCACCTCCGAGATCTCACCGAGAAGTTCACCTAAGAGCTCAATTGGGAGCTTGTCAAGTAGCTCGACTTGAGCTTACCCAAAAATCACAGGGATCTCACTGACAGATCACCTTGCCGGCTTGCCTTGAGCTCACCCAGGAGCTCACAAAGTAGCTCAACTTGAGCTTTCTTGGGAGCTTGTCAAGTAGCTCACCTGAAAACTCACATAGGATCTTGCTTGACAGCTCACATTGCCAACTCACATGGGAGCTTACCTTGAGCTTGCTGAGGAGCTCAACTTGCCAACTCAGCTTGAGATTGTCTGATAGCTCACCTCAGATTTCGTCGAGCATCTTTCCAAGTACCTCAACTAGGAGCTCACCTAATAACTCACCTGGGAGATCTCTTAATAGTTCACCTTAGAGCTCTCCAGGAAGCTCACCGAGTAGGTTTACTTAAGCTTACTCGTGAGCTCGCCAAGCAGTTCACTGCGGAACTCACTGAGCTCACTAAGTAACTCACTAGGGAGCTCACCTAACAACTCACCTTGGAGCTCACTAAATATCTCACTAAGTATCTCACCTAGGAGCTCTTCTGTTAGCTCACTAATCAGCTCGAGTTGAGCTCACCTGGGAACTCATTGACTAACTCACCTAGGAGCTCGCCTGATAGCTCAACTTGCTAACTCACCTTGAAATCACCTTAAAAACTCACCATGAGCTCATCTCGTAGCTCACATGTAAGCTCACCTCAAAGATTTCTAAAATTTTTTCCTTTGAGCTCACCTAGGAGCTCATCGAGTAGCTCACGTAGGAGCTCAACTTGGAGCTTGGCAAGCAGATCACCGAGGAGCTCGTCGAGTAGCTCGACTTGAGATTACTCGTAAACTCACTTGGAAGCTCACCTAATAGCTTTCCTTACCAACTCACCTTGAGATCTCCCAGGAGCTTGTTGACAAGCTCAACCTGAGCTCACCTTGGAGTTTGTCAAGGATCTCACTTGAAAAACTCACATGGGAGCTTTCCTAATAGCTCACCTTGCCAACTCACATAAGAGCTCACCTTGAGCTCACCTTGAGCTCCTTGAGGATCTCACCTTCCCAAATCACCTTGAGCTCCTCTGGTAGCTTTCCTTAGAGTTCATTGAGTAGCTCATCGAGTAGGTTATCTTGATCTCATCAAGTAACTCACCTAGGAACTCACTTGTGAGATCTCTTTACATATCACCTTGAGCTCACCTTGCCAACTCACCTTGAGCTCATCTGGTATCTCACATGTAAGCACACCTCAGAGATTTACAACAAGCTCACCTTTTTGTTCACCTAGGAGATAACCAAACAGCTCACCTAGGAGCTCAGCAAGTACCTCAACTTGAGCTTGCCAAAAACTCACCTAGGAGCTCATCGATATCTCACCTTGCCACTCACCTTGAGATCACCTAGGAGCTCACCGAGCAGCTTGACTTGAGATCACACAGAGCTCGTAAAGTAGCTCCCTTAAAAACTCACATGGGAGCTCAACCGATAGCTCATCTTGCCAAATTACAGCAGAGCTTACCTATTAGCTCATCTTGCTAAGTCACCCCGAGCTCATCTCGGTAGCTCACCTCAGATTTTTCAAGTAGCTCACCAAGTAGCTCACCCGGGAGCTCACATAACAGTTCACTAGTGAGCTCACCTAATAACTCACACGGGAGCTCACCGAGCAGCTCACTGAGTAGGCTGACTTGACCTCACTTGTGAGCTCACCGAATAGCTCACCAAGGACCTCTCCTTGGAGCTCACCAAATTACCTCACTGGGGAGCTCACCTAGCAGATCACTAAACAACTCACCAAGTAACTTTCTTGGGAGCTCTTACGGGATCTCGCTAATCGGCTTGAGTTGAGCTCACCACTGGAGCTCATCAAGTAACTCACCTAGGAACTCACCTAGGATTTCACCTAATAGCTCGCCTTACCAACTCACCTTCAACTCACCTTACCAGCTCACCTTGCCAACTGACCTTGAGCTCACCTTGCAAACACGCCTTGAGCTCATCTGGTAGCTCACATATAATCTCACCTAGGAGATTGCCAACAAGATCACTTAGGATCTCATTGAGTAGCTGATCTAGGAGCTCAACTAGGAGCTTGGCAAGTAGCTCGCCTAGAAACTCATTGAGAATCTTAACTTGACCATGCCCGAAACTCACCAGGGAGCTCGCTTGATAGCTCACCTTGCCATCTCGCATTGAGCTCACCCAAGAGCTCCCGAGCAGCTCAACTTGAGCTCACCTAGGATCTCATCAAGTATCTCACCTAAAAACTTACATGGGAGCTCTTCTAATAGCTCACCTTACCAACTCGCATGGGAGCTTTCCTATCAGCTCACTTTTCTAGCTCACCTTCAGCTTCCTAAGGAGCTCACCTTACCAACTCACATTGAGCTCATCTAGTAGCTCACCTCTGAGTTTGTCGAGTAGCTTGCTAAGTAGCTCACCTGGGAGCTCACCTAATTGCTCACCTAGGACCTCACCTAAAAGATAGCCTAGAAGCTCACCGAGTAGCTCACCAAGTAGGTTGACTTGAGCTCACTTGTGAGCTTGCTTTTGAGCTCACCGAGAAGCTTGCTAGGAACCTCGTCGGGAGCTCACTAAGTAGCTCGCTTAGGAGATTGCCTAGCGATTCAGCCAGGAGATCCCCAAATAACTTGCCAAGTAGATCCCCAGGGAGCTCTTCTTTGAGATCACTAATTAAATCAAGTTGAGCTTGCTTGGGATCTCATTGAGTAACTCAACTGAAACTCACCCGGGAGCTCACCTAATAGCTCACCTTGCCAACTCACCTTTTTCTCACCTTACTAATTCACCTTGAGCTCACCTTGCCAACACACCTTGAGATCATCTAGTAGCTCACATGTAAGCTCACCTCGAGATTGCCAAAAGCTTACCTTTGAGCTCACCCGGTGCTCATCAAATGCCTCACCTAGGAGCTCAGTTAGGAGCTCAACAAGCAGCTCACCCAGGATCTCGTCAAGTAGTTCGACTTGAGGTTACCTAAAAACTCACATGGGATCTTTCTTGACAACTCACCTTGTCAGGTCACCTTCAGCTCACCTAAGAGCTCACCAAGCAGCTCGACTTGAGCTCACCTGGGAGCTCATCAAGCAACTCACTTGAGAACTTACATGGGAGCTTACTTGATAGCTCATCAAGAAACTCACATGGGAGCTCACCTATCAGCTCAAATTGAGCTCGTTGAGGAGAAAACCTTGCCAATGCCCCTTGAGCTCATCACGGTAGTTCACCTTAGAGTTCATCGAGTAGCTCACCTAGGAGCTCATGTGGAAGCTCACTGAGTAGCTCGCCAAGTAGGTTGAATTGAGCTAATTGAGTAGCTCATCGAAGACCTTTCCTAGGAGCTCACCAAGTAGCTTGCCTACGAGATGACCTAGCAACTCACCTGGGTGGTCACCGAATAGCTCACCGATTAGTTTGACTTGAGCTCACCCGGGAGCTCATTGAGTAACTCACACGGAGCTCATCGATAGCTCACCTTGCTAACTCACCTTGAGCTCACCTTGCCAACTCACCATGAGCTCACCTTGCCAACTCGTCTTGAGCTCATATGGTAGTGTTATCTCATTTTTTTGTTTACACCAAAAAATTTAGTGATAACCCTAGGAAATTTTTGAGTTGGTTTCCTAAGAATGCCCTTTTAGAGAGATAATCGGGTTTTCAGGTTTCCATAGCAAGATAACATGAGTTTTGGATGCTTCATGTTGTATGTTCCCAAAACCTGAAACCCACATCAAGTAATTCTTTCAGGTTTTCAGGTCTATAGAGCATTGGAACATGCCTTCATCAAAACATGCTTCATGTCGCATGTCTTCTGATTCCCAAAGCCTGATTTACTCCTTCATTTTGGGTTTTTAGGTCTACAGAGCATCGGAACATGCCTTCGTCAAAACATGTTTTATGTCACATGTCTTCCGATTCCAAAACCTGATTCACTCCTTTGTATCAAGTTTTTGGAACCATCAAGCATCATGCTTCATGTAGCTTGTTTCCCACAACCTGAAACTTGAATTAATACAAAATATTTTGTGTCGATTTTGGATATCCCAAGCATGCTGACATGGCATTAATACCGAGTTGTCAGGTCATTGACACACATGTCAAATGAAGTGTATTAAATGTGAAATTTATTATAAATACTCATATTTCCATGTCATTTTTACCAGATGTACTTTTTTACCTCATGGATTTTCATGCATGCATCTTTGACCCCGAAACCCGACTCGCCTTCATGCTCGATTGCGTTGCTCATTTTTTATCATTTTTCGATCTGATTGAAGGTATTTCCCTTTTTTCTTTGTTTGTGAAGTTTGTGGAAGGATTGTGTGATAATCTTCCTAAAATCCCTCTTTATTTTGTTAGGGTTTTTGGTTTTTGTTTACTTATTACTTTTTAAGGTTGTTTTCCAATCACGTTTGTGTTTTAGGGTTCCCCCTTGAAAATATTAGTTTTATTCCTTGGAATATGCCTTTGTTATGATAATCGAATAATGTATCAAATATTCATAACAATGGAGAGGAATTTGCATGTTTTAACCTAACAACTTGATTCCTGTGTTTTGTTTTACAATTTCCAAAACCCATAATGTTTTAGGAAATCTAAGGTGTCAGACATCCCAACATTTCTAGCATCCTCTAAGGTTTCAAACACTTCAAACATGTTAGAATTCTCCAAATATAGTGGGATTTCTGATCTTCCCGGCATCTAACAAAAGTACAGTTTTTCGAACCTTCGACATCTTTAGTATTGCGGGCTTTCCAGTGGTCTACATCTCATACCTTCGACAGTTCAACTAATTGTCAAGAATTTCCAAGTGTTTGACACCCACTGATCTCTAATACTCTCTGTAGTGTTTTAAGCCTCTGAGATTAGTAAGTAGGTCCTCAAACCTAAGGTTTCTAAAAATCAGAAGCAATCAGTTCATTCCTCCTTTGAAATTCCTCATGTCGGATCCTGGTTCATCACAAGATAAGACAAAAAAATCAAGAAGGATGAAGTACAAATTTAGGAAGGTGGAGTCTCCTTCCTACATTGATTGTAATTATGACATCTGGGATATAGAACTCGAAACATAGATATGGAAGATTTTTGGAATAGAGTCAAGAGTTCTTCCCAAACCCCATGGATGAAATCAATAGTTGGCAGTGGTCTACCTCTTGTAGCAGGTTTCCCCATGTCTTCTTAGTGCCCTGAGTTCATCTTATCTTGTGCTTCAAATTATGACTCTACTTCTCATTCTGTGAAAAATTAGGTAGGAGAGGTCATAATCAAGTTAGACAGAGGTTACTTCGATGACCTTCTCAAGCTGCCTAACTTTGAGGAGTATGGAGACATAGATCTCAAGTCAGCCCAAAAATCTTGGGACAATGATCAGGAGGATTGTATCAAACACGTGAATAAGAATTTCCTAATCAAAGCCAAGCTGACTGTTTCTAGGTTCCCAAGACTTGTTCCTAGAAGTGATTTCATTCAGGAAATCAATGATATCATTACTCTGTTGAGTCAAGTTTTTGGTTTCCCCAAATCAAATGTTTTCCAAGGATGGATGTACCAATTCATGATCATCATTAAGAAGAATCAAAAGGGGATTGATTGTAGTACCATTATCAGTAACAAGATAGATTCTTAGTTAACAACAGTCTTGTCCATTGGGAAGTTTTATATGTCCTCGTATGTCACCTATACAGCGGCTGGCATGAGGAATTATCTTAGATTGGACACAAAGGGGAACAAGATAGTGTAACATATTTATATGTATTTTCCTTAATTAAAAGGAAAAGGGTCCAAAGACCAATTTAGAAGGGTAAATGATGCCTTCTTTTATGAGAACATCTGCAAGTTAAACCCTGAACTGAGGAAAACAAGAGTCTCTAATGATGCATGGGCTGAAGTTTCAAAATGGGATTGTGTCTTCTTATAATTCAAGAAGTTCACATACCTTCAAGTGGTCATGTACAGGTGATCCTTTTCATTTTCCTAGATATCCAGGAGACAAAATAATCTTGATGGAGTTGGTTAGACAATTGTTGGATTTTCACAAATTCCAACAGAGTAAACACAAGGCTGCTGTATCCTTCCCAATTTCTATTGGAAGGTATACATGTTCAATGGTGGTTAAATCCAAGAACGTTGTACATGAGCTTCAATATAATTTGAAAAAGCACATGAAGCCCAGATATGGGTTTGGCTTTCAAGGAGTCCTTAAGTCATATGGAACTCTGCACCCGCACGTACCAAGCATAGAAGACATCTGGATTGATTTATGTGATTAAGTTGTTGTCTAAAGCAAATATCATAGTAGGTTGACACTTTTAGAGATTCAAAACTCGATCTCACCGACATAACAGAGGGGGTACTGGAAATAATGAAAGTATTTTGGATCCTTCCTATGATGGATTGAATGAATATCAATATTTTTCCCACCTATTGATTGGTCTATCGGTGAAAAATCCTCTATTACGAGATATATCGGCCCCGATTCTCACATGCACCAAGGCATGGATAACCTCTTGGGGATGAGTTTCAAAGAAGATAGTTTTTAAAGTTGGTTGTTGTAGAGGTAGGGCCCTCCAGAAAGGAAAATGACAAAAGCTCTTCCAAGGGACCTATAAAGGTTAAATTTGTCAAGAAGAGAAGAGAAGAAGAAACCCCTTCAACTGCTACTCTAGTCAAAATGGTGAACATTCTAGAATCACTAACACCACTAGAAATAGGAGAAATTTCTTTGGAAGGAGAGGTGAGTCAGCCCCTAATTTCACCATTTGCTAGACTACCCAATAGAAGTAACTTTATCTCTCGCATCCCAGGCTTTGGCGTCAGGATCTACGCTTCCTACTTCACAACCACTTCTACCTCCTCTTTCCCCATCCACTTCATCAGTCATGGCCAGAATTTTCTCCAGACTCTCACCCCTCTCTACTAGGACCAAAGTAACTACAGATATGCCCCCTCCTAGTCCTCTTTTCACTTAATCTACTACCACACTGATAACTATTCCCACTCCACTAGTGAATCCCACTCCACCTGAAAGTATGATACCAACTTCTACAATGGTGACTACTCCTTTTGGTACACCTCAATGGATACTTGAGAAAAATACAAGGAAAAGGAAGGTGGTTGTACCCATACCAACCTTTTATTTTAGTGCACTCAAGGCTCAAACTGCTAAGTCATCCAAAAATGCAAAAACAGTTTCAAGATTTTTAATGGATGCTTCAGGACATAAGTTTGTAGAGATATCCACTCCCATGATGGACAAGACCAAAGAGGACATAGTGGCCTCTGATTATTAGATAACTAGGGTTGCTCTAGGAGAGGTGATGGTAGAAGGAGCACAACAAGATGCATGAGATGCTATGAATGTGCTATGTCAGAAATTGAAGGAAAAAAAGGACAACATGGATGAGCTTAAAGAAAAGGTGGAGCAATTGACAGAAGTATTACTTAAGCTCACAAAACCCCTTGAATCTGTACCATCTTCCTCTATTCCTGTCAATTTCGATTTCTCATCGGTACCCATAATTAAGAAGATTAATGAAAAAGGGAGAGTGGTCGATGAATGGGCCCAAATGCTGCTCCTACAAGGGAAAGAAGTAATCCAAGACACTGTAGAAGTCTATCAATCTTTGGAGAATATACAAAGTGATGGGGAAAATATGGATGATGATTTATCTCAAGAGATCAGACACTTGGAGTTAACTTTCAAATATCTCTAGGTGCTGAAGAAAATCCCATCATGCATCTTGGTCAAAGAGGGCGTCATCCCACATGTGGATAAGCATTTCCAGCTGACCAAGGCCATCAGATTCAGAATAAAGATTCTCAACGAAGATTGTAGAAAATTGAGATAATCAAGAGATTAGTTGATTGATGGCAAGAGTGACCTGGAAGAAGAATTGATGAAAATCTATGCAAAAGTGTTGAGTGGAGATTCGGGTATCCTACCAATTGATGATCTTTTCAAACAAATCCAAGAATCAATTCAGCATGAACCAACTCATGGATTTGGCATGGAAATCAATGATAGGTTTGTAAATATTGAACAAACTTTGGAGGCCCTAAGAAAACTTACTAAAAGGTTTAGAAAGCTCCCCAAAGAATGCCAAATGACACTCATGAAACATGTGAAGTCTTGAGTGATCATTCCACCATGCCCGATAAGAATGAGATACAGGTATAATCTAGAAATTCTAAGAATTTCAGAACAAATAGGCTTTGTTGGAAGGAGAGAAAGATGAAGAAGAGGAAGATGATGATTCAGACTAATTCATGATGCAACATGTCATTTCAATCTTGAAATTGACATGTCTTTTTCATTTTTGTTTCATCACATAGGAAGTAAATTTTGACTTGATCTCCTGCGTGAGAGTCAAGTGAAATAGGACTCTAGTTAAAAGACTATTTTCTAGGATTTATCCTATTTTATCTCTATTCTTTTTATTATAAATAAGGGATGCTTATGCATTCTAAAGGGTTGAGATTTTTAGAATTTTGAGAACCTTTTGTGCAGAAGAAGAACTTTGTATTTTCTTTCAATCATTCAAAGAACAGAAATCAATGTCATTTTTGTAAACTTTGTGTTGTGAGATTCATCTCTCTTAAGATATTGCTCTTATGTTCAAGATCTTAAGTTGTTCTTGGTTTAGTGTTCTCAATAATTTTAAATTGTTTCAAACATTACATTGCATCTGTTATCTAGAACTCGTATGATTATTTCGTGATCTGTGTTTGCTCGAAAGAAAGTATGTTCCTATTATTTCCTTTTCATGATGTGTCCTTTCTAATCCATTTTACTTCCAAAGTAGCATGTTTTTTATTATTGTGGATGTGGCTTTTGGATTCTCGTCCCACCCCAATGGTTAGAATAGTGTGAATATTATACGCATTATTTATATTGTGTTTTAGATTAATAATAAATAGGTAACCTCACCTGTATTTGAGGAGGGATTCAATCCCATGTACTATGGTTGAACCTCATATTTTTTCTTGACAAAATATCCAACCAACATTTTTGGTGACTCCACTTGGAAATATGAATTAATAGTATAAATCTTATCCTCTTGGTGTCCGTGACTCTGTATTTGCCTTATTTTCAACAAGATATCTTTTCGAGTTCAAGCTGGCCAGAAATATCTTCACTCGGTCCCATCGAGCCCAGGGTGAAATTGATCCACTCTTTGATTTTTTGCAACAACATAATTTCAGTCTTTCCCCCAACAACATTATTTCTAACCATTGAACCAGTTCTTTTCAAGCTCTCGGAGAAATGGGATCCCTATAGAATGAGAGTGTCTACAACTTGTCATGCGTTATTCTTGTCTGACACTTAGATCCCTATACACACTCTTTTTAGAAGGATGGCAACATAACCTATTCCCTGATCGGGTAACAACCATTGGTCCTCTTTCTTTAAATCCACCATTAGACAAGTGACCACATGGATCACATAAGAACATTCCCAAGTTCAATGGCGATGGGAAGTTGCATCCTGATGAACACATTACATATTTATTTGTAGCATGTGGTGTCCTTGGAGTATCTCATGAATATGTATCCATTTGACTCTTCATTGAAACATTGCACGATGCAGCAGCCGAGTGGTTTTACCACCTTCTAAACACATGCATCACAAACTAGGCTACCATGAGGACCAGATTCAAAGCATGATTCAAACCAACTAAATATTCTCATGCCTTGTTATCACAACTTACCCATATGAAGAAGGAATCTCATGAACCCATGCGGGACTTCATGGCAAAGTTCAACAAGCTGATCAGAAATATTTTAGAACTAGTTGTACCTACTCTAGAAAATCAGAAATTCTTCTTCATTAATGCTCATCCCCCTGATGTGAGCTTCCTATTAAGATGGTCAGCTATCCCTAATTTAGTTTTCACTCAGTGAACAAATATTGAAATAGAGGATGATCTCACTTTGGTAGGGAGAATTAGGAAAGATGCACCTTACTAAAATCAAGGTTCCTCTTAAGGTAACACTCGACCCTATGATTCAAAAATATTGTTGATGATTTGATTGCTTTGAAAAATTATATGTCCCAATAGGTGATAAATGTTAGATCGAGATATCCCTAGACAAAATTTCCATAACACCAATGGTGTGCCTGCAAGAGACAGGCCACGGTTAACTCTCTGTCGAATGAGGCTAGCGATCAAAGCCCCCATTAACGTAGTATTAGAGATAGTTGAAGAAGAGGAAGAACCAGAAGAACAAGATTCCTCTTGAAGCTTTTAAAGCTTTCAGATACAGATTAGTCTTATGATGGTTCACTGGTGACTCCATGATTGGGTATTTGGAATACACGGAAGATGAATGTGCACCAAATGGTCAGTCATTTGCTATCTTCACTCAATCCCAATCTCAAAATCCAAGAAGACCTCTTGAAAGCCCCAAGGAGAAGAACAAGGAAGCTCCCATAGCCATAGTTCAAGAGAAGAGAATTACCCTATCTCTGCACAAACAGAAAGAGAAGTCACCAAAAAGGTAACAACTTCCCCTCATTCTCTTTCTCCCAAGGTTAGTACCTCAGCTCAAGCTCATGTGATTAGAACAAAACCCACCACTTTCACTCCTTATATTGCTTTTGACATGATCGACCATGTAAAAAGAACCAAGATCTAAATGTCAGAAGTAGAATACCTTCAGTCAAATCCTGAGAACAGTTTGAAAAATTTTCCAAATTCATTAGAAGAAAAGATACTATTCCCCCACCTTCAAAAGGTCTTTTGCAAAATTCTACTCAATCCCCACCTTAGAAAAATCTGACCTCTACTTCTTCTTCAGGAAAGATTGAACCATTTTATTTGTCTTTGCTTATAAATGGGTTTAAACTCAACAATTACATCATTGACTCAGGAGCCTCCGACAATGTTATTCTGAAAAAGTATCCCATGCCCTTGGGCTTACTTTGACTAAGTCATATGGATGGTGTTACTCCATGGAAACCAAGCAAGTTCCCTTGATTGGTCAAATCAAAGATGCATAGTTTGCATTCATTTCCTTCCCAAAGAAGAGAGTTAAAATGACCATTCTAGTTACCGACATTCTTGTGGCTTACGGTATCCTCTTGGGTAGAGGTTTTCTGTAAAGACATCGAGGAGAGATTAATTTGGATTGGACTAGGAAAAATTCCAGATCAATGGGGATTATCGTGTTCTCCATCCCGAGCCTTAGACAAAGTATTTGGTAACTAAATCAGATGACCCTAAGGCTCAAATCCTTTTTGAAAAACATTAGTTTTGGAAATTACTTTATGACATTAGAGGCACCAGATGTAGATGTCAAGTAAGAATATTCTAATGCCATTTTGACCCTTGAATTTGATGGTAGTTGTTCAACCACCATCGGTACAAGACAGTTCTTATATCTCCCGATTTTGAGATCTTTCCCTCAACTTCAAGTTACAATTTGATAATACTAATAACACATGGACATCTAGACTGAATATGAAGCTTTGTTATTAACATTAGAAATGGCTAGAAAAAGGGAATTCAAAACTTCAAAGTTAAAGGAGATGTAGAGCTGATTTTCAACTAGGTCAAAGGGATCTATCAAGTGAAAAATGATCACTGAGACATTAGAGGAACAAATTTTGGGATAATATAGAATGCTTTGATGCATTCTCCATCAAAGTAGTTTTGAGAGATTATAACGAAAAGGATGATTCTTTAAATTGTGTCTAATCTGAAAATAATCAGATTATTACTACCTGATCTCGGACCCTTGTAGGCTTTAATAATTTTTTGATAATTTACTCCTTTTAAGTAATCAATTTAAAATAAAATGCAAGACATTAAAGACAATTACACAAAGATTGATTACGGAGTTCGGCAATTGCCTACATCTCCGGGTTCGTGGTCGAACCATTCCACTAGTCAAAACTTGTAAGTTACAATAGTACTTTCACAAGAAAACCTAATGGAAACTATTTAAACTTGCTTAGAAGAATAACCAGACCTTCGGATGACAAGGGTGAAAAATAGCACCCGACTTCCACCTTCCTGGCATATTCGACAAGATTGATGGCTCTAGTTCCACTATTCGAAAACCTCTAATTCTTGATCGACCTTCCAGACTAATACAATGCCCTATGGCTCTCCGGTTGATATACCAAGCTTCACAATAATTTACTGTGGCGCTATGGGCCGACTAGGTAGTTTGAATAACTCCTAGCCACAAATATTTAATTTATTATTGCCTAACAAATAATAGGTCAATAATAATCAAAATAATAATGCCTAAATAATTTAGGTCTTCACACAACAACAATTTCTCATTCGCCTTCCAAGCTCTGAGCTTGTCTTCATATTTTGTGTGTGTCGTTCCCACAATAAGCTTAACAAATAATAAGCTTAGGTTGTGTGTCCATTACAATGAACTAGGTACCCTATTTATACAATTTTAGGGCCCTTGAAAATATGGAATATAATTTATCTTAAGGCTATTATAAGCCTCATCCCGTAAAATGAATGGGATCAAATATTCCAAAAAATCTGGTTTGCATGTTTAATGGGATTAAATCCCAAATGGAGCCGCATTTGGATAAGGTCCCATATTTTGGCGGTGGGGGATAATGTCTTAGGCTTTATTAAGCCTTTCTCCATGCAAGGATAGTGGTCAAAGGACCATGTGAGCTTATCCGCCCCCCTATCACCGCTTCACCTCCTTCTCCACGTGGAAGCTTCCACGTATGGCATTTGCCTCCCACAACACCGCTTCACCTCCCTCTCCTCACGTGGAATCTTCCACGCATGACATTGCATGCCTTTACCATGTGGACATAACCTAGCATGTTGGTTGTTATGTGTGGTCGGTTGGTTTATGTGGGTAAGTGAAGTTTTAATACTAATGTATAAACATTAATATATAGTGGTTTGGCATTTGGAATGGTGTGTAAGTGGACTTACCAAATAAATAAAATTTCGACCCATACCATGGGGTATCGAAATTAATTAACTCGGTCATCATGTAGTCCACTTTTCATCTCCCGATAGGAAAATCAAGTGAATTCGATGAGTGGTGGCAAGCCACGTGTCACAGTGCGATTGGTCCAATATTGACCAGTTGACTAGAGTTGACTTTCCCGCTTATCTGAACTTTGACCAAACATATCTAGAGCTCCCGATGTCATTTGTCACGTTCTCACAGTCATTGGAAAGCTCTCGAGATGATCTTCTACACTGACACCATTTAGGGATGTTTAGGGAACTTTTAAAAATGATCCCCTGATCACACCTCCCCACTAAGAAAGGATTTTTGTCCCAAAAAGCTTCCATATTGTCCTGAATCTGAAAAAACTCTGCTGCCACCTCGGAAGTGCTGCTATGTAGTAGACCCTTGGGTCTTCTCCTCCAACCTTCTCACTTCAACAACTCTGCTCCGATCCTAGGACCTATGGGTTATGGGCCCACGATGCTTCCACTGCGCCACTCTGATATCCGAAGAAGACCTCCACGCCTCCGCTTTATGGTGCTAAGTTTCTGAATGAAACCTCAATGCTCCTTTTATGTGGTGCTAAGCTTCTTGATATCTAACAACAAGGATCTTCTTTTACTCTATAACACAACTCCTGGCTCCGAGTTGATTCCGTAGAATCCAAACTGGTTTGAAGGAACTCCATGTTATGTAGAGCTTTGATTGATCCGATGTCAATGATGGACAATGCCTTGTCCCTTTACAGACCTCAACACCTCCAATGCATGATGCTAAGCCTCTTTCAAGACCTCGAGCCTCCGATGCATGATGCTAAGTCTCTATAGACCTCAACACCTCCGATGCATGATGCTAAGCCTCTTTCAAGACCTCAAGCCTCCAATGCATGATGCTAAGTCTCTATAGACCTCAACACCTCCGATGCATGATGCTAAGCCTCTTTCAAGACCTCAAGCCTCCAATGCACAATGCTAAGTCTCTATAGACCTCAATGCCTCTAATGCATGATGCTAAGCCTCTTTTAAGACCTCGAGCCTCCAATGCATGATGCTAAGTTTGTTGATCAGCTACCATTCGTATGTGTGGTCGCAATGCCTTGACACCGAATGATGTTCCGAGCTAATCCTTTTAGAGCTCCTCTTGTTGACATACTAATATCAGGTACCATTCTATTACATGGTCGTAATGCCTCTACATAGAATGAAGTTCTGACCTGACGTCAATGCCAATGGTGATTCAGCTACCATTCTGCTTGCACGGTCACAATGCCTCTACACAGAATGAAGTTCCGAGCTGATCTCTATGAACTCTATTGTCTGCACAAATGGTAGATCAATCTCCAAGCTTTATATGAGTTAATTCCTATCCAAGCTATAACAGGTACTCACAAGCTTATTAGGAGATATGTTTGGAGCATTAATCAAATTTTCTAAGTAAGAAAATCCACTGAGTATTGTAAACCTTTCTCTCAGCATTTTCTCACAAAATCTGATCTCCAAACTTAATACTGCATACTATTCATCAATCTGAATTATGCAATATATAATTGAAAAATTGTTGACTTACCCATTTTAAAGGACTTTCACTTTCAGGTATTACCTAGTCCTGGGTTGAATTGTCAACTGGTGGTGGAGTAGAAACTCCTTTTCCTTTACAATAGGCCTCCATTCCATCTTTGGCTTGCCATTACTCTGATGGCGAGATGGATGCAGTTTCAAAAATTTTCCACCCGATGCCCATTCCTCTAGAAATGAGCACAAAAATTCCTCTTAATCTCCTTCTTCTGGGATGAGGAACTCTTTCTGCCATTTCTCGACTCTGCATGATGAGATTGGTCTTTTGATTTTCCTTGTTCCTGATGAATGACATCAACTTCTTCATCGTGTCCTTCTCTTCCAACATCTGGCCACTGAATGATTATGCAATCCACAAAAATACATGGAAAAGAATTCCACATCTTCTAAAAATCATAACCATACTTCTTAAGTTGAAAAAGTGGATCAAAAGTTTTACTTGTGCTTATGATTATGGTAAGAAACTAGAGGTGGAATCTCATTACCTCTTTGCTGATTTCTCTTACCACATCTTGCCTATGATGACGAAGCACAACTTTCTTTCTCAGAATCTTCTTGCAGGACTAGTGGGGTATTCACTTTGCTTTTGGAAGCTTGTCTCCCATCAGTGTTCTTGAGCATTCTCCAATTTCCATTCCCACACTAGGATAACCCAAACCTACAAAATGAGGATGATCCTCGACTTGTATTGGGTTAGCAATACCTTGGCCATTTTTACCAAGGCCTCTTCCATCAAATCCCATTTTATCTAGTAACTTGGATCCAATGCCTCTAGTATGCTTTTCAAACAAACCAAAGACTTCATTACCTAAATCCAAAACTGAATGGGAGGAAGAAGAAGATTCCAGTGGTGAACAACTTACAGTGTAATCATCTACCATGGCCTCTGCATCTGAAGTTGAAGGTATTTCCTTCCTCTAATCACCACATTGCAACCTTGCCAAGAGCTCATCCTTGGTTTGCAGTTCTATTTCAAATGAGCATTCTCCTCTTCCAAGGAGTAATACATTGATCATAGAGAGAGTTCTCTTCCTGGATCTGGTGATTATAAGCTTCAATTTCCTCGAGCTTTTCACCTATTTAGACATCTTTCCCATAGTGCACTTGTACCCTGTTCACACAAACTGAACCAACTACACCAACTTGAAGCAATCACTTTGTTAATCAGATTTACTGAAAAACAAATATGGAGCTAAACCAGCTCTGATACCAAACATGATCTGAAAATAATCAGATTATTACTACCTGATCTCGGACCCTTGTAGGCTTTAATTATTTTCCAATAATTTACTCCTTTTAAGTAATCAATTTAAAATAAAATGCAAGACATTAAAGATAATTACACAAATATTGATTACGGAGTTCGGCAATTGCCTACGTCTCCGGGTTCGTGGTCGAACCATTCCACTAGTCAAAACTTGTAAGTTACAATAGTACTTTCACAAGAAAACCTAATGGAAACTATTTAAACTTGCTTAGAAGAATAACCAGACCTTCGGACGACAAGGGTGAAAAATAGCACCCGACTTCCACCTTCCTGGCATATTCGACAAGCTTGATGGCTCCAATTCCACTATTCGAAACCTTCGGTTCTCGATCGGCCTTCCAGACACTAATACAATGCCCTATGGCTCTCCGGTCGATATACCAGGCTTCACAATAATTTACTGGTGTTATGGGCCGACTAGGTAGTTTGAATAACTCCTAGCCACAAATATTTAATTTATTATTGCCTAACAAATAATAGGTCAATAATAATCAAAATAATAATGCCTAAATAATTTAGGTCTTCACACAACAACAATTTCTCATTCGCCTTCCAAGCTCTGAGCTTGTCTTCGTATTTTGTGTGTGTGTTCCCACAATAAGCTTAACAAATAATAAGCTTAGGTTGTGTGTCCATTACAATGAACTAGGTACCCTATTTATACAATTTTAGGGCCCTTGAAAATATGGAATATAATTTATCTTAAGGCTATTATAAGCCTCATCCCGTAAAATGAATGGGATCAAATATTCCAAAAAATCCGGTTTGCATGTTTAATGGGATTAAATCCCAAATGGAGCGGCATAACATTTTAATGGATAAAATCCCAAATTTCTGGTTTGGGGATAATGTCTTAGGCTTTATTAAGCCTTTCTCCATGCAAGGATAGTGGTCAAAGGACCATGTGAGCTTATCCACCCCCTATCACCGCTTCACCTCCTTCTCCATGTGGAAGCTTCCACGTATGGCATTTTCCTCCCACAACACCGCTTCACCTCCCTCTCCTCACGTGAATCTTCCATGCATGACATTACATGCCCTTTACCATGTGGACATAACCTAGCATGTTGGCTGTTTATGTGTGGTCGGTTGGTTTATGTGGGTAAGTGAAGTTTTAATACTAATGTATAAACATTAATATATAGTGGTTTGGCATTTGGAATGGTATGTAAGTGGACTTACCAAATAAATAAAATTTTGACCCATACCATGGGGTATTGAAATTAATTAACTCGGTCATCATGTAGTCCACTTTTCATCTCCCGATAGGAAAATCAAGCAAAGTTGACGAGTGGTGGCAAGCCACGTGTCATAATGCGGCTCACTGGAAAGTGTTCAACGATGATCAACAGGTGTTGTATTTTATATAAAAAAATGACAATTTTAGTGAGTTATACTTTGAAGGTTCGAATCAACTTTCTGTGAATCTATTTCAGATCCATATCAAGAGGTTGATGGTGTGTTTATTTAGCTTAAAGGCAACAATATTCTTAAAGGGTTGGTTTCTCTGGAAGGTTTGTTTGAAAAGAATTACCATTTCATTCAAACCAAGATATAAATGGAAGGAGCTTCTTCCTCAAAACTTGATCAAGTCAATATAGGTTCATCCTCGATCAACCTCGGATGGTGAATATTGGGAAATGTTATTCCCTTGAGGAGAAAACAAAATCAATTTCACTCTGAGGAGATACATGGATATCTTAGCCTGGTCCTATGAAAATTTAAAATCCTTCAATCCCAAAGATGTACAACACAAGTATTCCTTTAAATCCCGATATAAAATCCTACAGAAGAAGCAAAGACATTACAATCCCAAGATCTCGTGGGACTATCCATGTGGAAATTTAGAAAATGTTAGATGCCATAACTATTTTTCCAATCCATCATTCCACACGGGTTGCTAGCATCATCCCTATCAAGAAGAAGAATGGAAAAATCTAGATTTGTGTTGATTTCCGAACCAATCGAGTCTTCGTTAAAAGACAACTATCCCTTTCCTATCATAGATCGGTGTTATAGAATGTTCTTGGATTAGAAATGCTATCCATGCTCGACATATTTTCAACATATAACCAAGTAAATGTAGCTATAGAGGATCAACAAAAGACATCCTTCACAACCCCGTGGGGACCTTTTCTTACAGGAGGATGCTTTTCAGCTTGATCAACGCCGGAGCCACCTTTCAAAGAGCTACCGATGAGCTCAAGGTAAGTTGGCAAGCTGAGCTCAATGTGAGTTAGAAAGATGAGCTGTGTCAGCGAGCTCCTGTGTGAGTTACTTAATGATCTCCTTGGTGAGATTTAACTCAAGCTGATCGGTGAGCTCCCGAAGTGCTCCCGTGCCAGCCTACTAGGTGAGTTGTTTAGCGAGCTCCCGGGTGAGCTACTAGGTGAGTTCCCAAGTGAGCTACTTGGTGAGGTCCTTGGAAAGCTCACAAGTGAGATCAAATAAACCTACTCAGTGAGCTACTCAAATAATTTTGAGGTGAGCTACTAGATGAGCTTAAGGTGAGTTGGCAAGGTGAGTTCCTCGGTGAGCTCAAGGCAAGCCGATAAACAAGCTCCCATGAGAGTTGGCAAAGTGAGCTGTCACGTGAGATGCCATACAATTTTTGGGTGAGTTACTTGATTATCTCCCGGTGAGCTCAATTAGAGATGCTCTGTAAGCTCTTGGGTGAGCTCAAGGTGACCTGGAAAGGCAAGCTCCATATTGAGTTTCGGGCAAGCTCAAGTTGATCTGCTCGATGAGCTCTTGGGTAAGCTACTTACCGAGCTCCTAGGTGAGCTACTTGGTGAGATCCCAAGTAAGCTAAAATGTGAGCTTGTCGGTAATATCTTAGGTGAGCTTACATACGAGCTATCGAGATGAGTTCAAGGCGAGTTGGGAAGGTGAGCTCAAAGTGAGTTAGCAAGGTGAGCTCAAGGTGAGTTGGTAAGGCAAGCTGTTATGCAAGCTCCTAGGTAAGTTCCTAGGTGTATTACTTGACGAGCTCCTAGGTGATCTCAAGTCAAGCTGATTGGTGAGCTCCCGAGAAGAGCTCCCGGTGAGCTACATGGCGAGCTACATAGTGAGCTCCCGGAAAGTTTATAGGTGAGCTATAGGTGAGCTCCCATGTGATTTTTCGTGAGCTCAGGTTGAGCTGCTCGGAAATCTTCAGGCGAGCTCAAGGTGAGATGGCAAGGTGAACTCTCAAGTGAGCTCCTAGGTGAGTTTTGGGCATGCTCAAGTTAAGCTACTCAATGAGCTCCCGGGAGAGCTACTTGATGAGTTCCCATCCGAGCTCCTAGGTGAGCTACTCATTGATCTCCTAGGTGAGCTTGTCGGTAATCAATGAGGAGAGCTTACATGTGAGCTCAAGGTGAGTTGGTAAGGTGAGTTATCGGTGAGCTCCCAGAAAGTTCCCAGGTGAGTTACTCGATAAGATCTAGGTGAGCTCAACTAAACTCGATTGGCGAGCTCCTCGAAGAGCTCAAGTGAGCTACTTATTGAGTTGTTCGGTGACCTCCTAGGAAAACTACTTGGTTACCTCCCAGGTGAGGTCTCTTGTAAGATACTTATCAAGCTCACCAATGAGCTCAGGTTAACCTACTCGGTGAGCTACTTGGTGAGCTCCTAGGTGAGCTGTTACGGGAGCTCCCAGGTGAGCTACTTGGTGATCTACTCGATAAACTATGAGGTGACCTTGCAAAAGAGCTCAAGGTTAGTTAGCAATGTGAGCTCCTCAGTGAGCTCAAGATGAGCTGGCAAGGTGAGTTGATAGGTAAAATCCCATGCAAGTTGGCAAGGTGAGCTCCCATGTGAGTTTTTAGGTGAGCTTCTTGATGAGCTCCTAGGTGAGATCAAGTCAAGTTTCTTAGCGAGCTCTCTGGTGAGCTCAAGGTGAGCATTTGCAGTGAGCTCCCGTGATATTCTTGGCAAGCTTAATTTGAGCTGTTTGACGAGATCCTAGGCAAGCTACTTTTTGAGCTCCCATTTGAGCTCCTAAGTGAGCTACTTAGTGAGCTCAAAGGTGATCTTATCAGCAATCTCTGAGGTGAGCTTACTTGTGAGCTACCAGATGAGCACAAGGTGAGTTGGCAAGGTGAGCTCAAGTCAAGTTGGAAAAGTAAGCTCAAGGTGAGTTAGAAAGGCAACCTATCGGAAAGCTCCCGGGTGATTTACTCGACAAGATCCCAAGCGAGCTCAACTCGAGTTGATTGGTGAGCTCTAGAAGAGCTCCCGGAAAGATACTTGGCGAGCCATTCGATGAGCTCCCATGTGAGCTACTAGGGGAGCTCATAATCAAGCTACTTGGTTAGCTCCTAGTTAGGGTCCCGATGAGCTTGCTCGGCAAGCTCACAAGTGAGCTTAAGTCAACCTACTCGAGAGTTGCTTTGTGAGTTCCCAGTGAGCTTTTAGGCAAGCTCCTAGGTAAGCTCCCAAGTGAGATACTTATTAAACCCCGGAAAGCTACTTAGTGAGCCTAAGGGAAAGTTTCTATGTGAGCTCCCAAGTGATATACTTTGCGAGCTCCAAGGTGAGGTCCCCGGTGAGCTACTTAGTGAGCTCACAAGAGAGCTCAAGTCAACTTTGCTCGACAAGATGCTTGGTGAGCTCCCAGTGAGTTGTTAGGTGAGCTACACAACAAACTTTGAGGTGAACTACCGGATGAGCTCAAGGTGAGTTAGTAAGGTGAGCTCCTCAGTGAGCTCAATGTGAGCTAGAAAGGTAAGCTAATAAGTGAGAACCCATTCGAGTTCACAAGGCAAGCTATTAGGTGAGCTCCTATGTGAGTTTTAAGGTGAGTGGCTTGAAAAGCTCCCGGGTGAGCTCAAGTTGAGCTGCGTGAGCAAGATCCTAGGTGAGCTCAAGGTGAGTTGGCAAGGTGAGCTATCGGTGAGCTCCTAGGAAAGTTTCTCGGTAAGCTCAAGTTGAGCTACTTGACAAAATTTTGGCTGAGCTACTTGCCAAGCTCCTAGGTGAGCTGCCAAGCGAGCTCAAAGGTAAGCTTATAGTTAATATCGAGGTGAGCTTACATGTGAGCTACCGGATGAGCTCAAGGAGAGTTGGTAAGGTGAGGTCAAGGTGACTTGGCAAGGTGAGCTATCAAGTAACCTCCCGGTGAGTTACTCCAAAATCTCCCAAGTTATTTCAACTCGACCTAATCGGTAAGCTCCCAAAAGAGCTTCTAGGTGAGCTACTTGGTGATTTATTCAGCCGGTTCCTAGGTGAGCTACTATGAGATCTCCTAAGCAAGCTATTTGGTGACCTCCCAGTGAGGTCCCCGGTTAGCTACTCGGTGAGATCAAGTCAACCTACTTGGTGAGCTACTTAGTGAGCTCCCAGGAAAGCTTTGAGGTGAGCTCCTGGTGAGCTACTTAGAAATCTCCTAAACGAACTCGAGGTGAGCTACCGGATGAGATCAAGGTGATTTGGCAAGGTGATCTCCTCACGATCTCGGTGTAAGCTAACAAGGTGAGATGATAGGTGAACTCCCATGTGAGTTGGCAAGGTGAGTTATAAGGTGAGATCCCATGTGATTTTTCGTGTGATCTACTTGAAGAGCTCCCAGGGTGAACTAAATTTGACCTACTCGGTGAGCTCGTAGGTGAGCTCAAGGAAAGATAGCAAGGTGAGATGTCGGTGAGCTCACGGGTGAGTTTACGGGCAAGCTCAAGTCAAGTTACTCAATGAGCTCCTAGGTGACCTACTTACCGAGCTCCCAACCGAGCTCCTAGGTGAGCTACTTGATGAGATCCTAGGTGAGCTCAAAGGAGAGCTTGTCATTAATCTCGAGGTGAGCTTACTTGTGAGCAACCATATGAGCTCAGAGGTGACTTCACAAGGTAAGCTCTAGGGTGAGCTTATATGTGAGCTACTGAGATTATCTCAAGGTGAGTTAGTAAGCCGAGCTCAAGGTGAGTTGGAAAATAAAGCTCAAGGTGAGTTGGTAAGGTGAGATGTCGGGCGAGCTCCCAAGTGAGTTCCCGGGTGAGTTACTCAACAAGCTCCCGGGTGAGCTCAACTCAAGCTGATCAATGAGCTCCTAGAAGAGCTCCCATGTGAGCTACGTGGCGAGCTATTCAGTGAGCTCCCAGAAAGCTTCTAGGTGAGCTCCCATGCAAGTTTCGGGTGAGCTATAATGTAAGATCCCATGTGCATTTTTGAGCGAGATACTTGACTTGCTCCCGGGTGAACTCAAGTGGAGCTACTCGGTGAGCTCCTAGGTGAGCTCAATGTGACCTAACAAGGTGACCTTAGGTGAGCTCCCGTGAGTTTCTGGTAAGCTCAAGTTGAGCCGCTTGATAAGCTCTGGGTGAGCTACTTACCAAGGTCCCAGCTAAAATCCTAGGTGAAATGCTCGGTGACCTTGCAGGTGAGCTCAAAGGTAAGATTTTAAGAAATCTTTGAGGTGAGCTTACATGTAGGCTACTAGATGAGCTCAATTTGAGTTGGCAAGGCAACCTCAAGGTGAGTTGGTAAGGTGAGCACAAGGTGAGCTATCAAGTGAGCTCCTAGGTGAGTTTTCAGGTGAGTTACTCGATGAGATCCCATGTGAGCTCAACTCGAGCTGATCATTGAGCTCCCAAAAGAGCTCCCAGGTGAGCTACTTGGCAAGCTATTCAGTGTTCACCCAGGCAAGCTACTACGCGAGCTCCTAAGCAAGCTACTAGGTGAGCTCCAAGGTGAGGTCCCCAGTGAGCTCACAAGTGAACTCAAGTCAACCTACTCGTCAAGATACTTGGTGAGCTCCTAGGTAAGTTGTTAGATAAGATCCCGGGTGACCTGTTAGGTGAGTCATTGTTAGGTGAGCTATTAGGTGAGCAAGGAGAGCTATCGTGAGCTCTCATGTAATTTTCTCAGGCGATCTACTTGACAATCTCCTAGGTGAGCTCAATTTGAGCTACTCTCCAAGCTCCTACATGAGCTCAAGGAAAGGCTGCAAGGTGAGCTATCGTGGTGAGCTCATAGGTGAGTTTCCAACCTAAGCTCCTAGGTGAGCTTGTCGGTGAGCTACCAAGTGAGCTAAAAGGTGAGCTTGTCTCGTAATCTTTGAGGTGAGCTTACATGTGAGCTACCATGAACTCAAAATAAGTTGGCAAGGTGAGCTCAAAGTGATTTTACAATGCGAGCTCAAGGTGAGTTAGAAAGGTGAGGTATCGGGTGAGCTTCCGGGTGAGTTACTTGATGAGCTCCCGGTGAGCTCAACTCAAGCTGATTGGAAAGATCCTAGAAGAGTTCCCGGGTGAGATACCTAGTGAGCTATTTGGTGAGCTCCCGGGTGAGTTGCTAGGTGAGCTCGTAGGTATTCGATAAGCTACTCAACAAGCTCACAAGTGAGCTAACAAGAGAGCTCAAGTTAACCTACTTGGTGAGCTACTCAGTGAGCTTCCATGTGAGTTGGTAGGTGAGCTCCTAGGTGAGCTACTTTGTGAGCTACTCAATGAACTATGAGGTGAGCTATTAGATGAGCTCAAGGTGAGTTGGCAAGGTGAGCTTCTCGGTGAGCTCAAGGTGAGTTTGGCAAGGTGAGCTGATAGGCAATCTCCCATGCAAGTTTTTGGGAAAGTTGTCATGCGAGCTCCCATGTGAGATCTTGAGTGAGATGCTTGATGAACTTTTGGATGATCTCAAGTTGATCTAATCGGTGAGCTCCTAGAAGAGCTCCCAGGTAAGCTACTTAGCGAGCTATTTGGTGAGGTTTTAAGTGAGATACGAGGTGATCTCCCAAGTGAGCTACTTTGTGAGCTCTCAAGAGAGGTCCCTAGTGATCTACTCGGTGAGCTCACAATCAAGCTCAATTCAACCTACTTAGCGAGTTTCTCGGTGAGCTCTAAGGCAAGTTGTTAGGTGAGCTCCTAGGTAAGCTACTTAGTCAGATACTCAACAAACTCCAAGGTGAGCTACTAGATGAGCTCAAGTTGAGTTGGCAAGGTGAGATCCTCAATGAAATCAAGGTGAGCTGGAAAAGTGAGCTCCCATGTGAGTTTTCATGTGATATGATTGATGAGCTCCTGGGTGAGCTCAAGTCAAGTTGCTCGGTGAGCTCCTGGATGAGCTATAGGTGAGCTAGCAAGGTAAGCTATCAGGAAATCTCCCAGGTGAGTTTCTAGGAAAGCTCAAGTTGAGCTACTCAATGAGCTCTGGGTGAGCTCAACTCAAGCCGATCAGGTGAGTCACCAAAAGAGTTCCTAGGAAAGTTGGCAAGGTGAGATCTTAGGCAAGTTCCTAGGTGAGTTACTTGACGAGCTCCCGGAAATCTCAACTCAAGCTAATTGGTGAGCTCCCGGTGAGCTACTTGATGAGCTACTCAATGAACTCGAGGTGACTACCAGATGAGCTCAAGGTGAGTTGGCAAGGTGAGCCCCTCGAAGCTCAAGGTGAGCTCCAATACGAGTTGGTAAGGTAAGTTGCCGGGTGATCTCTTGTGTGATTTTTAGGTGAGTTTCTTGATGAGATCCCGGATGAGCTCAAGTTGAGCTGCACGGTGAGCTCCCAGGTAAAACTAAAGGTGAGCTATCATGTGAGCTCCCGGTGAGTTTCTAGGTAAGCTCTAGTCAAGTCATTGATGAGCTCCTAGGTGAGCTACTTGTCATGCTCCCATCCGAACTCCCGGGAAAGCTCAAAGGTGAGAATGTCGGTAATCTCCGAGGTGAGCTTACAGTTTAGCTACTAGATGAGCTTAAGACAAGTTGGTAAGGTGAGCTCAAGGTGAGTTGGCAAGCCGAGCTCAAGGTGAGTTGGTAATTTGAGCTATGAGGTGAGCTCCTAGGTGAGTTAATCGATAGGCTCTCGGGTGAGCTCAGCACTTGAGCTGATCGGTAAGATCCTAAAAGATCTCCCGTGAGCTACTTGGAAAGCTGTTTAGTGAGCTCCCGGTGATCTACTAGGTGAGCTCCCAGAAAGCTACTTGGTGAGCTCCCACGTGAGTTCTCCGGTGAGCTACTTAGTGAACTCAAGTCAACCTACTTGGTGTGCTACTCGGTGAGTTTCCATGTGAGTATTAGGTGAGCTCCCGGGTGAGCTACTTGATGAGCTACTCAATGAACTCCAAGAAAGCTACCAGATGAGCTCAAGGTGAGTTGGTAAGGTGAGCTCTTTAGTGATCTCAAGGTAAGCTGGCAAGGGGAGCTGATAGGTGAGCTCCTATGTGAGTTGGTAAAGTGAGCTATCGGAGAGCTCCCATGAGAGTTTTCAGTGAGCTACTTCACATGCAAGCTACCGAGATGAGTTTAAGGAGAGTTCGTAAGGTGACCTCAATGTGAGTTGGAAAGGTGAGCTGTCGGGTGAGCTCCTAGGTGAGTTACTCAATGATCTCCCAAGCAAGCTCAACTTGAGCTGATCAAAAATCTCCTAGAAGAGATCCCGGATGAGCTACTTTGCTAGATGTTTAGTGAGCTACTAGGTGAGCTACTTGGAGACCTCCCGTGAGGTCCCCAGGTGAGTTGATCGATTAGCTATAGTCAACGAGCTCCCATGTAAGTTGGTAGGTGAGCTGCCAAGTGACCTCCCATGTCGAGTTTTAGGAGAGCTACTTCATGAGCTCCCGGTGAACTCAAGTTGAGCTACTCGGAAATATCCCGAGTGAGCTCAAGCCGAGATGGCAAGGTGAGCTATCGGGAGAGCTCCTAGGTGAGTTTTTGGGCAAGCTCAAGTTAAACTACTTGATGAGCTCCTAGGCAGCTTTGCCGAGCTCTTAACGAGCTCCTAGGTGAGCCGCTTAGTGAGCTCTAAGCAAGCTCAAAGGTGAGCTTGTTGGTAATCTCTAAGGTGAGCTTAGATGTGAGCTACCATATGAGCTCAAGGTGATTTGGAAAGGTGAGCTCAAGGTAAGTTGACAAGGCAAACTTAAGGTGAGTTGGCAAAGTGACCTATCATGCGAGCTCCCAGAAAGTTCCTGTGTTAGTTACTCGGTGATCTCCCGGTGATATCAACTCAAGAAGATTGGAAAGCTCCAAGAAGAGCTCCTAGGTGAGCTACTGGCAAGCTATTCAGGTGATATCTTAGGTGAGCTGCTAGGTTAGCTCCCAAGCGAGCTACTTGGTGAGTTCCTAAGTGAGGTCCCAAGTGAGCTCACAAGTGAGCTCAATTCAACCTACTCGGTGAGCTCCTAGGTGAGTCAGTAAGGTGGGATCTCGAGATGAGATACTTGGAAAGCTACTCGACAAACTCCAAGGAGAGCTACCGATGAGCTCGGGGTGATTTTCAAGGTGATATCCTCAGCAAGATCAAGGTGAGCTAGCAAGGTGAGTGTCAGTGAGCTCCCATGTTAGTTTTTAGGTAAGTTACTTCACGAGCTCCTAGGTGAGATCAATTCAAGCTACTCGGTGAGTTCTGGGTGAGCTCAAGGTGAGGTGATAAGGTGAGATATCAGGTGAACTCCCAAGTGAGTATCCAGGTAATCTTGAGTCGAGATACTCGACTTGTGCTTACCAAGATCTAGCTGATCTCCTAGGTGAGATGCTCGGTGAGCTCCCATGAAAGCTCAAAGTCGTGGTTTTCAGCAATCTCTAAGGTGAGCTTACATGTAAGGTACCGAGATGAGCTCAAGGTGAGTTGGCAAGGTGAGCTCAAAGTGAGTTAGTTAGATGAGTGTCAGTGAGCCCCCAATTCAGCTCCTAGGTGAGTTACTTGATGATCTCCTTAGCGAGCTTCAACTCAAGCTGATGGCGAGCTCTAGAAGAGCTCCCAGGTGAGCTACTATGTGAGCTATTCAATGAGATCCCAGGCAAGTTGCTAGGCTATCTCCCAAGTGAGCTACTTGGTGAGGTACCTAGTGAGCTCATAAGTGAGCTCAAGTCAACCTACTTGGTGAGCTACTCGATGAACTCGAGGGGACCTACCGACAAGGTTAAGGTGAGTTAGCAAGGTGAGTTGGCAAGGTGAGTTGTCATGTGACCTCCCGTGAGTTCTCGGGCATGTTACTCAATGAGCTCTTGGGTGAGCTCAAGTTAATCTGATTGGTAAGCTCCCGAGAAGAGCTCCTAGGTGAGTTACATGGCAAGCTATTTGGCGAGCTCCCGGAGTAAGTTACTAGATGAGCTATCGGTGAGTTCCCATGTGATTTTTAGGTGAGCTACTTGACAAGCTCCTAGGTGAGCCTATGTAGAGTTTCCGACAATATCCTAGGCTAGCTGAAGGTGAGATGGTAAGGTGAGCTCCTAGGTGAGTTTCTAGGAAAGCTCAAGTTCAGCTACTCAACGAGCTCCCGGATGAGCTGCTTAATGAGCTCCTAGCCAAGATCCTAGGTAAGATGCTCAAGTGACCTCCTAGGAAAGCTTGTCGGCAATATTTGAGGTGAGCTTACATGTAAGCTCAAGGTGAGTTAACAAGGTGAGCTGTTAGGTGAGCTCCCGCAAGTAAGTTCCCAAGTGAGTTACTTGACGAGCTCCTAGGTGAGCTCAACTAAAGCTGATTGGTGACATCCTAGAAGAGCTCCCGGGTGAGCTACTTATTGATTTATTCGGCGAGCTCCTAAGCGAGCTACTTGGTGAGATCCTAGGAGAGGTCTCTTGTGAGATGCTCATTGAGCTCACTAACAAGCTCAAGTCAACCTACTCGGTGAGTTGCTTGGTGAGCTCCTAGGCGAGCTATTAGGGAGCTCACAGTGAGCTACTTGGTGAGCTTCTTGATGAACTCGAGGCAAGATTCCGAGATGAGGTCAAGATGAGCTAGCAAGGTGAGCTGATAGGTGAGCTCCTATGTGATTTGGTAAGGTGAGCTCCCATGTGAGTTTTCAGTGAGCCGTAAGGTGAGTCTGTCAGTGAGCTCCCGTGAGATTGATGTTCAGGGCAAGCTAAATTTGAGTTACTTGATTAGCTCCTAAGAGAGCTACATTCTAAGCTCCTAGCCGAGCTCCTAGGTGAGATACTTGGTGAGCTCCCAGTGAGCTCAAAGGTGAGCTTGATAGAAATCTCTAGGGTGAGCTTACAAGTGAACTACCAAACGAGCACAAGGTGAGTTGGCAAGGTGAACTCAAGTTAAATTAGCAAGGTGAGCTCAAGGTGAGTTAGAAAGGTGACTTTTTAGGCAAGCTCCCGGTGAGTTACTAGACGAGATCTCGGTGAGCTCAACTCAAAGTTGATTGGTAAGCTCTTAGAAGAGCTCCTAGGCGAGCTACTTGGCAAGCCATTTGGTGAAATCCCATATGAGCTACTAGGGAGCTCGGAATCAAGCTACTTGGTGAGATCCTGTGTTATGTCCCCAACGAGCTACTCGACAATCTCACAAGTGAGCTCAAGTCAATCTACTCGGAGAGGTACTGAGTGAGTTCCCAAGAAAGATGCTAGGTGAGCTACTTAGTGAGCCCCAGGTAAGCTACTAGGTGAGCTCCCAATTAAGCTACTTTGTGAGCTCTAAGGCAAGGTCCCTAATGAGCTTACTCGGCAAGCTCACAAGTGAGCTCAAGTCAACCCACTTGATGAGCTACTCTATGAGCTCCCATGTGACCTATTAGGTGAGCTACACAATGAACTCGAGGTGAACTATCAGATGATCTCAAGTTGAGTTGGTAAGGTGAGCTCTAAGTGAGCTCAAGGTGAGCCGACAAGGTAAGCTCGATAAGTGAAAACCCATGCAAGTTAGAGTTAGCAAGGCAAGCTATTGGGTGAGCTCCCATGTGAGTTTTAAGGAGAGTAGCTTGACAATCTCCTAGGTGAGCTCAAGTTGAGCTGCTCAACAAGCTCTTGGGTGAGCTCAAGGTGAACTGACAAGGTGAGCTATCATGTGAGCTCTAGGTGATTTTTTGGGCAAGCTCAAGTTGAGCTACTTGATGAACTTTTGGTTAAGGTACTTGCCGAGCTCCAAGCCGAGCTCCTAGGTGAGTAGCCAGCAAGCTCAAAGGTAAGCTTGTTGGTAATCTCTAAGGTGAGCTTACATGACAGCTACCGATGAGCTCAAGGAGAGTTAGTAAGGGAGCTCAAGGTGAGTTAGTAAGGTGAGCTATCAAGCGACCTCCCAGTGAGTTCCTAGTTGTGTTACATCACGAGCTCTCGAGTGAGCTCAACTCGAGCTGATTGGTGAGCTTCTCGGTGAGCTCAAGTCAACCTACTCGGTGAGCTACTCGGTGGGATACCGGTGAGTGTTAGGTGAGCTCCCGGTGAGCTACTTTGTGACCTCCTCTATAAACTCCAATGCAATCTACCAAACAAGCTCAAGGTGAGTTGGAAAGGTGAACTCCTCGAGTGACCTCAAGGTGAGGTGTAAGGTGAGCTCCCATGTGAGTTGGCAAGGTGAGCTCAGTCAGTGAGTTCTCATGTGAGTTTTTAGATGAGCTGCTTTATGAGCTCCTGTGTGAACTCAAGTTGAGCTACTCGTTGAGCTCATGGGTGAGCTCTAATGAGCTGAAAGGTGAGCTATCAAGAGAGCTCCTATGTGAGTTACTCGATGAGCTCCCAAGTGAGGTCAAAGGTGAGATTGTTGGTAATCTTAGAGGTGAGCTTAGATTTGAGCTACCATATGAGCTCAAGGTGAGTTAGCAAGGTGAGCTCAAGGGAAGTTGGCAAGGCAAACTCAAGGTGAGTTGGTAAGGTGAGCTATCATGCGAGCTCCGAGGAGAATTCCCAGGTGAGTTACTTGATGAGCTCCTAAGTGATATCAATTCAAGCTGATTGGCGAGCTCCCAGAAGAGCTCTTAAGTGAGCTACTTAGCAAGCTATTCGGTGAGATCCCGGAGTGAGCTACTAGGCGAGCTCCCAAGTGAGCTACTTGGAAATCTCCCGTGCAGGTCCCCGATGAGCTCACAAGCGAGCTCAAGTCAAGCTACTCGGTGAGCTCCTAGTGAGCAAGCGGCTGTAAGGCAGCTCCTAAACAAGCTACTTGGCGGGCTGCTTGATGAATTCCAAGGAGAGATACTAGACGAGCTCAAGGTGAGTTGTCAAGGTGAGCTCCTCATGGAGATCAAGGTGATCTAGCAAGGTGAGCCGACAGGGTGACCATATAGGTGAGATCCCATGTGAGTTTCTAGGTGAGCTATAAGGTGACCTTCCATGAGAATTTTTAGGTGAGCTACTTGACAAGCTCGTGAGAAAGCTAAAGTGAAGCTACTCGATGAGTTCCTAGGTGAGATCAAGGTGAGGTTATAAGGTGAGCTATCGGTGAGCTCCCAGTGAGTATCTCGGGCAAGCTCAAGTCAAGATGCTTGATGCACCGCTTTCTCGAGCTCCTAGGCAATCTCCTAGGTGAGATGCTCTATGAGCTTCCAGAAAGCTCAAAGCGAGCTTATCGGTAATCTCATAAGTGAGCTTATATGCAAGCTACCACATGAGCTTAAGGTGAGCTCAAGGTAACTTGGAAAGATGAGGTATTAGGTGAGCTCCCGGTGAGTTACTTAAAGATCTCCTAGGTGATCTTCAACTCAAGCTAATCGGTGAGCTCCCGTAAGAGCTCCTAGGTGAGCTACTATGTGAGCTATTTAGTGAGCTCCCGTGAGTTGCTAGGTGAGCTCCCAAGTGAGCTACTTAGCGAGGTCCCCAAGTAAGCTCAAGTCAACCTACTTGCTAAGCTACTTGAAAAACTCTGAGGTGAGCTACCAGATGAGCTTAAGGTGAGTTGGTAAGGTGAGCTCCTTAGTGAGCTCAAGGCAAGCTGATAGGCAAGATCCCATGAGAGTTAGAAAGTTGAGCTATTAGGTGAGCTTCCATACAAGTTTTCAAGTGAGCTACTTGACAAGCTCTTGGGCGAACTCAATTCGAGCTTCTCCGCAAGCTCCTAGGTCACCTAGCAAGGTGACCTCCCAAGCAAGTTTCTAGGCAAGTTCAAGTTGACCTACTTGATGAGCTCGTGGGCAAGCTACTCATAAAACTCCCAGCTGAGCTCCTAGGTGAGCTATTGGTGAGCTCCCAGGCAAGCTCAAAGGTGAGCTTATTGGTAATATCTGAGGTGAGCTTACATACGAGCTATCGATGAGCTCAAGGTGAGTTGGCAAGTTGAGATCAAGGTGAGTTGGCAAGGTGAGCTCAAGTTGAGTTGGCAAGGTGAGCTTTCATGTGAGCTCCCGTGAGTTCCTAGGTGTGTTACTTGACAAGCTCCTAGGTGAGCTCAAGTCAAGCTAATTGGTAATCTCCCAGAAGAGCTCCTAGGTGAGCTACATGGCAAGCTATTCGGCAAGCTCTCGTGGTAAGTTGCTTATGTGAGCTCCCAAGTGACCTACTTGGTAAGCTCCTAGGTGAGGTCCCCAGTGAAACTTCTTAGCAAGCTCACAAGAAAACTCAATTCAACCTACTCGATGAGCTCCCGGTGAGTCATTAGGTGAGCACCTAGGAGAGATACCTTGTGATATACTTGATGAACTCTAAGGTGAGCTATAAGAAAAGCTCAAGGTGAGCTCCTCAAAAGCTCAAGGTGAGCTAGCAAGGTGATCTGATAGGGGAGCTCCTATGTGAGTTGGTAGGGCAAGCCGTCATGCGAGCTCCCATGTAAGTTTTCAGTGAGCTACTTGACGAGCTCTAAGATGAGCTCAATTCAAGCTGCTTGGTGATCTCCTAGGCAAGATCAAGGTGAGATGACAATGTGAGCTCTCAAGTGAGCTCCCGGGTGAGTTTCTAGGTAAGGTCATCTTGAGCTACTCGATGAGCTCCCGGTGAGCTACTTGACAAGCTCCCATCGAAGCTCCTAGTTGAGCTACTCGGTGACCTCCCAAGTGAGCTCAAAGGTGAGCTTGTGGGCAATCTTTGAGGTGAGCTTACATGCGAGCTCAAGGTGAGTTGTCAAGGTGAGCTATTAAGCTAGCTCCCAGGTAAGTTCTCAGGTGAGTTACTCGAAAAGCTCCCAGGTGAGCTCAACTAAAGATGATCAGCGAGCTCCTAGGTGAGCTACTTGGAAAGTTGTTTGGTGAGCTCCAAGGTGAGGTCTCTTGCAAGCTACTCATCGAGATCACTAGAGAGATCATGTTAACCTACTTGGTGAGCTACTTGGTGAGCTCCTCGATGAAATCCAAGGTGAGCTACAAGACGAGCTCAAGTGAGTTGGCAATGTGAGCTCCTCAATGAGCTCAAGCTGAGATGAAAAGGGGATCTCATAGGTGAACACCCATACGAGTTAGTAAGGTGAGCTCCCATGCATGTTTTTGGGTGAGCTTCTTGACAAGCTCCTGGGTGAGCTCAAGTTGAGTTGCTCAATGAGCTCTGGGTGAGCTCAAGGTGAGCCGGTAAGGCGAGTTGTCGTGGTGAGCTCCCGGTGATATTTTGGACAAGCTCAATTTGAGGTGCTTGACAAGCTCCTAGGTGAGCTACTTTCTGAGCTCCTAGCCGAGCTCCTAGGTGAGCTGCTTAGTGAGCTCCCAGGTGAGCTTATTGGAAATCTCTGAGGTGAGCTTACATGTGAGCTACCAAATGAGCACAAGGTGAGTTGGCAAGGTGAGCTCAAGGAAAGTTGGCAAGGCGAGTTCAAGGTGAGTTGGAAAGGTGATATGTTAGGTGAGTTAGTTGAGAAGCTCTCGGTGAGCTCAACTCGAGTTAATTGGTGAGCTCCTAGAAGAGCTCCCAGAAAGCTACTTAGGAAGCCATTCGGTGAGATCCCGGGTGAGCTACTAGGTGAGCTTTGAATCAAGCTACTTAGTGAGCTCCTAGTTGATGTCCCCAATGAGCTACTCAACAAGCTCAAAAGTGAGCTCAAGTCAATGTACTTAGAGAGCTACTCGGTGACTTCCCAGGTGAGTTGTTAGGCAAGCTCCCAAGTAAGCTCCCCGGTGAGCTACTTAGTGAGCTCCCGGTAAGCTACTAGGTGAGCTCCTAAGTGAGCTACTTTGCGAGCTCTAAGGTGAGGTCCCTAGTGAGCTACTCAGTGAGCTCACAAGCAAGCTCAAGTCAACCTACTCAACGAGCTACTCGGTGAGATCCCAGTGTGAGCTGTTAGGAAAGCTACACAATGAACTCCAAGGAAAACTACTAGACGAGCTCAAGGTGAGTTGGCAAGGTGAGCTCCTCAAATGAGCTCAAGGTGAGCTAGCAAGGTAAGTCGATAAGCAAGCACCCATGCAAGTTAGAAAGGTGAGGCTGTCGGTGAGCTCCCATGTGAGATTTAAGGCAAGTTACTTGGAGATCCTAGTGAGCTCAAGTCGAGCTGCTCTGATCTCCCGGTGAGCTCAAGGTTAGCTGGCAAGCCGAGCTCATTTGTGAGTTTCTGGACAAGCTCAAGTCGAGATGCTTGATGAACTTCTAGTTGGGATGCTTGTTAAGCTCCCACTTAACTCCTAGGTGAGCTCCCAGGTGAGCTCAAAGGTAAGCTTATCGATAATATCTAAAGTGAGCTTACATGTAAGCTACTAGATAAGCTCAAGGAGAGTTAGTAAGGAAAGATCAAGGTGAGTTGACAAGGTGAGCTATCAAGTGACCTCCGAGGTGAGTTCCCAGGTGAGTTACTCGACTAGCTCCTAAGAAATCTTGACTCGAGCATATCGATGAGCTCTCGAAGAGC
This sequence comes from Taxus wallichiana var. yunnanensis, assembly GCA_018340775.1. Lineage (NCBI taxonomy): Eukaryota > Viridiplantae > Streptophyta > Pinopsida > Cupressales > Taxaceae > Taxus > Taxus wallichiana. The sequence goes on along the minus strand of CM031237.1, from coordinate 26,959,013 downwards.
TCCTAGGTGAGCTACCTAGTGAGTTGTTTGGCAAGCTCCTAGGTGAGCTACTAAAATAGCTCCCAAGCGAGCTACTTGGTGACCTCCCGGTGAGGTCCCTGTTAAGCTGCTCGGTGAGTTCAAGTCAACCTACTCGGTGAGTTACTCGGTGAGCTCCTAGACAAGCTTTAAGGTGAGATGTTAGGTGAGATACTTTACGAGATCCTTGAAAAAATCTAGGTGAGCTACCGATGAGCTCAAGGCGAGTTGGCAAGGTGAGCTCCTCAAAGCCAATCTCAAGGCGAGTTGACAAGGTGAATCGATAGGTGAACTCCCATGTGAGTTGGTAAGGTGAGTTGTAAGGTGAGCTCCCATGCAAGTTTTTGGGTGAGGTGCTTGATGAGCTCCCATGTGAACTCAAGTTGAGCTGATCGATGAGCTCCTGGGGTGTGCTCAAATTGAGCTAGCAAGGTGAGTATCGTGGAGTGAGCTCCTAGGTGAGTTTTTGGAAATCTCAAGTTGAGCTACTTAACGAGCTCTTACATAAGATGCTTTTGAGTTCCCAACGAGCTCGTAGGTGAGCTACTCAATGAGCTTGCAAGTGAACTCAAATGAAATATTTTCAAATCTCCGAGGTGAGCTTATTTTGAGCTACCATATGAGCTCAAGGTGAGTTTGCAAGGTGAGCTCAAGGTGAGTTGGTAAGGTGAGCTCAAGGTGACTTAGCAAGGTGAGCTAAAGGCAAGTTGGCAAGGTGTGATGTAATGTGAGCTCCCGGTCGGTTCCCAGTGAGTTACTCAACAAGCTCAAGGTGAGCTATCGGTGGGCACCTAGGTGAGTTTTTGGGTAAGCTCAAGTGAGATGCTTGATGAAATTCTAGCCGAGCTACTTGTCAATCTCCCAAATGAGCTCCTAGGTGAGCTACTAGGTGTTCAAAGGTAAGCTTGTCATTAATCTCTTAGGTGAGCTTACATGTGAGCTACTAGATGAGCTAAAGGAGAGTTGGTAAGGGGAGCTCAAGGTGAGTTGGCAAGGTGACTCATCGGTGACCTCCCGTGAGTTCCCAGGTGAGTTACTCGATGAGCTCCCGAGTGAGCTTAACTCGAGCTGATCGGTGAGATCCCGAAAGAGCTCCTAGGTGAGCTACTTGGCGAGCTCTTCAGGTGAGCTCTCGGGTGAGCTACTTAGGAGAGCTCCCAAGTGACCTACTTGGTGATCTCCTAGATGAGGTCCTTGTGAGTTGTTTGGTGAAGTCAAGTTAACCTACTCGGTGAGCTGCTCGGTGAGCTCCTAGGTAAGCTTTGAGGTGAGCTACGTAGCGAGCTCCTCAAAAACTCCGAGGTGAGCTACCGATGAGCTCAAGGTGAGTATGCAAGGTGAGCTCCTCGCGATCTCAAGGTGAGCTGATAGGAGAACTTCCATGTGAGTCGGCAAGGCAAGGCAAGTAAGGTGAGTTCCCATTTGAGTTTTTAGGTGAGCTACTTTGTAAAGCTCCCAGGGTGAACTCAATTCAAGCTGCTTGTGAGCTCCTAGGTGAGCTCAAAGTGAGATTGCAAGGTGAGTCATTAGGTGAACTCCTAGGTGATTTATAGGCAAGCTCAAGTCGAGGTACTGATGAGATCTTGGATGAGATGCTTGCTGAGCTCCTCAGCCATGCTACTAAGTGAGCTACTCAATTATCTCCTAGGTGAGCTCAAAGGTAAGCTTGTCGATAATCTCTCGAGGTGAAATTACTTGTGAGCTACCATATGAGCTCAAGGTCGAGTTGCAAGGAAAGCTGAAGGTAAGTTAGGAAGGTGAGCTCAAGGAGAGTTGGCAAGGTGTACTTTGTAATGTGAGATCCTAGTTGCTTCCTAGGTGAGTTACTCAATGAGCTTCTAGGTGAACTCAACTCAATCGATCAGCAAGATCCAAAAAGAGCTCGTAGGTGAGCTACTTGTTGAGTTATTTGGTGAGATCTAAGGTGAGTTGTTAGGTGAGCTCCCAAGTGAGGTCCCCGACAAGCTTCTCGATGAGCTCACAAGTGAAGTCAAGTCAACCTACTCAAAGTGAGTTGTTCGGTGAGATCCTAGGTGAGCTTTACGGTGAGCTCTCGGGAGATCTACTTGGCGAGGCAGTCGAATGAACTCGAGGTGAGCTACCGAGATGAGATCAAGGTGAGTTGGAAAGGTTAGCTCCTTAGCGAGATCAAGGCAAGTGGGGCAAGGAAAGGCTGATAGGTGAGCTCCCATGCGAGTTTCGGGAAAGCTGTTAGGTGAGCTCCCATGTGAGTTTTGGGTGATCTCATTTCTAGCTACTCGATGAGATCCTAGGTAAGCTAGTTGGTGAGCTTAACTTGAGCTAATCGGTGAGCTCCCAAAATAGATCCTAGGTAAGCTACTTAGCAAGCTATTCGGTGAGGTCCCGTGAGTCGATGCTAGGTGAGCTCCCAAGTGAGGTACTTGGAAAGATCCTAGGTGAGGTCCCTAGTGAGCTACTTGGCAAGTTCACAAGAAAGATGATAAGTGAGCTCCAATACGAGTTAGCAAGGTGAATTGTCGGCTGAGCTCTTGTGTGAGTTTTTAGGTGAGCTCAGCAAAGCACGTAGGTTAGCTCAAGTCGAGCTACTCGGTGAGCTCTGGTGAGCTAAAGGTGAGTTGTCAGTGACTGCCCAGTGAGTTTCCGTAAGCTCAAGTCAAGCTACTTAACAAGCTCCTTGGAGAGCTGCTTTCCAAGCTCCACACTAAGCTCCTAGGTGAGCTTGCTCGGTGAGCTCCCAAGTGAGCTCAAAGGTAATCATGTCAAGCAATATCGAGGTGAGCTTACATGCAAGCTACCAGATGAGCTTAAGACAAGTTAGTAAGGAGAGATCAAGTGAGTTAGCAAGGCAAGCTCAAGGTGAGTTGGTAATACGAGATTTCGGGAAAGGAGTTCCTAGGTGAGTTACTCGACAAGTTCCCAGGTGATCTCAACTCGAGCTAATTAGCGAGCTCCTTAAAGAGCTCCCAATTGTGCTACTTGGTGAGCTATTTGGTGAGTTCCCAGTGATTTACTAGGTGACCTCCCTAGTGAGCTACTTGGTGAGCTCCTAGGTGAGGTCTCTAGTTAGCTTCTTAGTGAGCTCAAGTCAACCTACTCGGTGAGCTACTCATTAAGTTCCCGTGTGAGTTGTTATTTGAGCTCCCAAGCAAGTTACTTGTTACTTAGCAAGATGCTTGATGAACTTTGAGGTGAGCTACTAGATGAGTTTAAGGTGAATTTGCAAGGTGATCTCCTCAATGAGCTCAAGGCGAGCTAGAAAGGGGAGATGATAGGTGAGCTCCCGTGTCTAGTTGGTAAGGCAAGCTATTAGGTGAGCCCCATGTAAGTTTTCAGCTGAGGTGCTTGATGAGATCCCGAGAGAATTCAAGTCAAGCTACTCAACGAGCTCCCGGGTGAGCTCAAGTTGAGCTGGTAAGGTGAGATGTCAGGTGAGCTCCTGGTGAGTTTTGGGAAAGCTCAAGTTGAGTTACTCGATGAGCTCTGAGAAAGCTACTTGCCGAGCTCCCACCGAGCTCCTAGATGAGCTGCTCGGTGAGCTCCCAAGAGAGATCAAAGGTGAGCTTGTTGGCAATCTCTAAGGAGATTTTACATGTCAGCTACTAGATGATCATAAGGTGAGTTGGCAAGGTGAACTCAATTCAAGTTGGCAAGGTTAGTTGTCAAGTGAACTCCCACATGAGTTCCAAGGCAAGTTACTCAATGAGCTCCCGAGTGAGCTCAACTTTTGCTTATCAGTGAGCTCCCAGAAGAGATCCCAGGTGAGCTACTTGGTGAGCCATTCAACGATCTGCTATGTGAGTTCTAAAGTGAGCTCCTAAGAGACGTTCTCATTATGTTGCTCGGTGAGCTCATAAGTGAGCTCAAGTCAACCTACTCGGCGAGCTACTTGGTGAGCTTCCAAGTGCGAGTTGTTAGGTGAACTCCCGTGTGAGCTATTTTGTAAGATACATGACGAACTCTAAGGTGAAATACTAGACGAGATCAAGGTGAGTTGGCAAGGTGAGATCCTCAAAGCTAGCAAGGCAAGTTGATAGGCAAGCTCCCATACAAGTTATTAAGGAGAGATGTCAGGCGAGCTCCCATGTGAGTTTTTTTGGTGAGTTTCTTGATGAGCTTTTGGGCGAGCTCAATTGAGCTACTCAACAAGCTCCTAGGTGAGCTAAAGGTGAGCTCGTAAGGCAAGTCTATCGTGTGAGCTCACAGTGAGTTTCAAGGCAAGCTAAAGTTAAGCTACCAATAAGCTCCCGGGAAAGTTGGTTGCCAAGATTCCAATCGAGCTCCTAGGTGAGCTACTTGGTGAGCTCTCGGTGAGGTGAAAGGTAAGCTTGTCGAGTAATATTTTAGGTGAGCTTAAATGTGAGCTACTAGATGAGCTCAAGGAGAGTTGGTAAGGTGAGCTCAATGCAAGTTGGCAAGGTGAGCTCTAAGGTGAGCTCCGAGGTGAGTTACTTGATGAGCTCTTGGCGAGCTCAACTCAAGCTAATCGGTGAGTTCCTAGGTGAGCTACTTAGTAAGTTATTCAATGATCTGCTAGGCAAGCTCCCAAGTGAGCTACTTGGTGACCTCCTGTGAGGTCCCTAGCGAGCGAGCTTGCTCGGCAAGCTCAAGTCAACCCGCCTGAGTGAGCTCAATAAGCTCCTAGGTGAGCTATTAGGTGACTACTTGGTGAGTGAGCTCCTCCAAAACTCCAAGGTGAGCTATAAGATGAGCTCAAGTTGACTTGGCAAGGGAGTTCCTTAGTGAGCTAAAGGTGAGCTAGCAAGGTGAGTGATAGGTGAGATCCCATGCGAGTTCACAAGGTGAGCTATCGTGTGAGCTCCCATGTGATTTCTTGAGTGAGCTGCTTCATGAGCTCCCGGGTGAACTCAAGTTGAGCTACTCAACAAGCTCCTAGGTGAGCTCAAGTTGAGTTGGCAAGGTGAGTTGGCAAGGAGAGCTCAAGGTGAGTTGGCAATGCAAGCTCAAGGTGAGTTGGCAATCTGAGCTGTGTCAAGTGAGGTGTTCTAGGTGAGTTACTTGAAAAGTTCCCAAGTGAGCTCAACTCGAGCTAATCCACAAGCTCCTTGAAGAGATCTTAGTTATGCTACTTGGCGAGCTATTTGGTGAGCTTCCAGGTGAGATGTTAGGCGAGCTTCCAAGTGAGCTCCCGAGATGAGCTACTTGGCGAGCTCCTATGTGAGGTCTCTAGTGAGCTTTCAATGATCTCACAAGTGAGCTCAAGTCAACCTACTCATGAGCTACTCGGTGAGTTCTCGGAGTGAGATGTTAGGTGAGCTCCCAAGTGAGCTACTTGGCAAGCTTCTCGATGAACTCTAAGACGAGCTACTAGATGAGCTTAAGGTGAGTTTGTAAGGTCATCTCCTCAACGAGCTAAAGGTAAGTTGGAAAGGAGCTGATAGGTGAGCTTCCATGTGAGTTGGTAAGTTGAGATTTCAGGTGAGCTCCCATGCGAGTTGGCAAGGTGAGGTGTCAGTGAGCTCCCATGCATATTTTTAGGAGCTTTGATGATCTCCCGAGCGAGCTCAAGTCAAGTTGCTCGAGCTCCTCTAGGTGAGCTCAAGGTGAGCTGGCAAGGTGAGCTATCAGAAAGCTCCCAGTGAGTTTTTGGGCAAGCTCAAGTCAAGTTACTTGATAAGCTCCTGGGTGAACTACTTGTCAAGCTCCCAGCTAAGCTCCTAAGTTAGCTGCTTGGTGAGTTCCTAGGAGAGATCAAAAATGAGCTTTTCAACAATCTCTAAGGTGAGTTTACATGCGAGCTACTACATAAGCATAAGGTGAGTTGGCAAGGTGAGCTCAAGGCAAGTTGTCAAGGTGAGCTCAAGCTAAGTTAGCATGGTGAGTTGTTAGGTGAACTCCCATGTGAGTTCCCAGTGAGTTAGTCGATGAGCTCTTAGGTGAGCTCAACTTGAGCTGATCGGTGAGCTCCTGAAGATCTCCCAAGTGAGCTACTTGGTAAGCCATTTGGTGAGCTATTAGGTGAGCTCCAAAGTGAGCTCCTAGGAGATGTTCCTAGTATGCTGCTCAGTGAGCCCATAAGTGAGCTCAAGTCAACCTACTCGAGGAGCTACTCTCGAGCTCCCGGAGTAAGTTTGTTAGGTGAGCTCCCAGGTGAGCTACTTGCAAAGCTACGTGATGAAATCCAAGATGAAGTACTAGATGAGCTCAAGGTGAGTTGGTAAGGTGAGATCCTTAGTGAGCTAGCAAGGCAAGCTGATAGGAAAGATCCCATCCGAGTTATCAAGGTGAGCTATCGGTGAGCTACCATGTGAGTTTTTAGGTGAGATGCTTGAAAAGCATTTGGACGAGCCCAATTCAAGCTACTCGGCAACCTACTAGGTTAGCTAAAGGCAAGTTGGTAAGGTGAGATGTCAGGCGAGCTCCTAAGTGAGTTTTAGGGCAAGCTAAAGTCAAGCTACTCGACGAGCTCTTAGGCAAGCTACTTCTGCCGAGATCCCAACCGAGCTCCTAGGTGATCTACTTGGTGAGCTCTCGGGCGAGCTTGAGCTTGTCGAAATATCTGAGGTGAGCTTAAATGTGAGCTACCAGATGATCTCAAGGTGATTTGGTAAGGTGAGCTCAATGTGATTTGGCAATGTGAGTTATCAGGCGAGCTCCCAAGTGAGTTACTCGAGGAGCTCCCAGTGAGCTTAACTCGAGCTGATCGGTGAGCTCCCTTAAGAGATCCCAGTGAGCTAGATGGTGAGCTATTTGGTGAGCTTCTAGGTGAGCTCCCAAGTGAGCTACTTGGTGACCTTCCAGGTGAGGTCCCTGACAAGCTTCTTGATAAGCACAAGTTAACCTACTCAACGAGCTTCTCAGTGAGCTCCTAAGCGAGTTGTTACGTGAGCTCCTAGGTGAGCTACTTGGCGAGATCCTCGACGAACTCCAAGGTGAGATACTAGATGAACTCAAGGTAAGTTGGCAAGGTGAGTTCCACAATGAGCTCAAGGCAAGCTAGCAAGGTGAGCTTATAGGTGAGCTCCCATGCGAGTTCACAAGGTGAGCTATCAGGAGAGATCCCATGTAAGTTCTTGTGTGAGCTGCTTTACGAGCTCCTAGGTGAACTCAAGTCGAAGCTTCTCGGTAAGCTCCTACATGAGCTTAAGGTGAGATGGTAAGGTGAGCTATCGTGGTGAGCTCCTAGGTGATTTTTTGGGTAACCTCAAGTCAAACTGCTTGATGATCTCCAAGGTGAGTCATGCACGAGCTCCCAACCAAGATCCTAGGTGAGCTACTTAGTGAGCTTGTTGGTAAGCTCAAAGGTTAGCTTAGATATGACCTATCATATGATCTCAAGGTGAGTTGGTAAGGTGAGCTCAAGGTAAGTTGGCAAGGAAAGCTCAAGGTGACTTGGCAAGGTGAGCTATCATGCGAGCCTTTAGTCGAGTTCCTAGGTGAGTTACTCAAGAAGCTCCGGGTGAAATCAACTCAAGCTGATGGGAAAGCTCCTAGAAGATCTCTTAGGTGAGATACTTAGCAAACTATTTAGTGAGATCTAAGGTGAGCTACTAGGCAAGCTCCCAAGTGAGCTATTTCATGAGCTCCTAGGTAAGGTCCTTGGTGAGTTACTCAAGTAAGCTCAATAGTGAGATCAAGTCAACCTACTCAGTGAGTTTTTCGGTGAGCTCCCAAGTGAACTTTTAGGTGGCTTCCTAGGTGAGCTACTTGGTGAGTTGCTTGAAAACTCCTAGATGAGCTACCATATGAGCTCAAGGTGAGTTGTCAAGGTGAGTTCCTCGATGAGATCAAGGTGAGCTAGTAAGGTAAGGCGATAGGTGAGCTCCCATGTGAGTTTATGGGAGAGTCACAAGTGATCTCGATGTGAGTTTTCATGTGAGTGAGTTGTGATGAGCTCCTAGGTGAGTTCAAGTCAAGCTACTTAGTGAGCTCTGGGTGAGCTCAAGGTGAGAAAGCAAGGTGAGCTGTTAGGTGAGCTCCCAGGTGAGTTTCTAGGTAAGCTCAAGTCAAGTTACTCGATGAGCTCCTAGGTGAACTACTTGCTTCCAAGATCCTAGCCAAGCTCTAGCTGAGCTACTTAGTGAGTTCCTAAGTGAGCTTGTTGGTAATCTTTAAAGTGAGCTTATATGTGAGCTACTGGAGATGAGCTCAAGGTGAGATTGTAAGGTTAGCTCAAGGTGAGTTCCTAGGGGAGTTACTCGATGATCTCCCGAGTGAGCTAAACTCGAGATGATCAGCAAGATCCCAGTGAAAGCTACTTAGTGAGCTATTTGGTGAGCTTCCAGGTGAGCTGCTTGGTGAGTTCCCAAGTGAGCTACTTGGTGAGCTCCAAGGTGAGGTCCCTGGTGAGCTACTCGGTGAGCTCACAAGTGAGCTCAAGTCAACCTACTCAGTGAGATACTCGGTTAGCTACATGACAAACTCTTAGGTGATCTACAAGATGAGCTTAAGGTGAGTTTGCAAGGTGAGCTCCTCAGAAAGCTCAAGGCAAGCTTATAGGTGAGCTCCCATGAGAGTTAGCAAAGTGAGCTATTAGGTGAGCTCCCATATAAGTTTTCATGTAATTTACTTGATAAGCTCCCGGTGAGCTCAAGTCAAGCGACTCAGCAAGCTCCTAAGCGAGCTCAAGGTGAGTCGGCAAGGTGAGCTCCCAGTGAGTTTTGAAAGCTCAAGTTGAGCTACTTGATGAGTTCTGAGGTAAGCTACTTTTGAGCTTCTAGCCAAGATCCTAGGTGAGCTTGTCGGCAATCTTTAAGGTGAGCTTACATGCAAGCTATCGGATGAGCTCAAGGTGAGTTGGTAAGGAAAGATCAAGGTGAGTTGGAAAGGAAAGCTATTAGGTGAGCTCCAAGGTGAGTTCCCAGGTGAGTTACTCGATGAGCTCCTAGGTGAGATCAAACCAAGATGATAGGCAAGCTCCCAGAAGAAGCTCTTAGGTGAGCTACTTGATGAGCTATTCAGTGAGCTCCCAGACAAGCTACTAGGTGAGATTCCAAGTAATCTACTTGGTGAGCTCCTAGGCGAGGTCCCTGATGAGCTTCTCAGTGAGATCAAAAGCAAACTTAAGTCAACCTACTCATCAAACTACTCGGTGATCTCCCAAGTGAGTTGTTAGGCAAGCTCCCGGTAAGGTGAGTTGGTAAGGTGAGCTCAAGGTGAGTTGGTAAGGTGAGCTCCTCGGTAAGCTCAAGGTGAGCTAGCAAGGTGAGGTGATAGTTGAGCTCCCATGCGAGTTGGTAGGGTGAGTTGTCAGTGAGCTCCCATGCAAGTTTTTAGGTGAGCCGGTTGACAAGCTCTGGTCGAGCTCAAGTCAAGCTGCTCTCGGTGAGCTCTTGAGTGAGCTCAAGGTGAGATGGTAAGGCAAGATCTCGGGTGATTTTTCGATCAAGCTCAAGTTAAGCTACTCAATGAGCTCCTAGGTGAGCTACTTGACGAGCTCCTAACCAAGCTCCTAGGTGAGCTACTTGGCTATCTCCCGGAGTGAGCTCAAAGGTGACCTTGTCGGTAATCTCCGAGGTGATCCTACATGCAAGATACCTAATGAGCTCAAGGCAAGCTGGCAAGGTGAGATTCGAGATGAGTTTGTAAGGTGAGCTCCTCGGTGAGCTCAAGGTGAGCTGATCGATGAGTTACCATTCAAGTTAGTAAGGTGATTTCCCATGCAAGTTTTCCCGTGAGTTATTTAACGAGCTCTCGGAAGAGCTTGAGTCGAGCTGCTCGATGAGCTCCTTTGTGAGCTCAAGCTAAGATGGTAAGGTGAGCTATCGGTGAGCTCCCAGTGATTTTCAAGGAAACTCAAGGTGAGCTACTCAATGAGCTCCCGGTGAGCTGTTTACGAAGCTCCCAACCGAGCTCCTAGGTGAGCTTCTTGGTGAGCTCCAAGGTGAGCTCAAAGGTGAGCTTGTTGACAATATCTGATGTGAGCTTACATGTGAGCTACCAGATGAGCACAAGGTGAGTTGACAAGATGATCTAAAGGCAAGTTGGCAAGGTGGGTTAGAAAGGAAAGTTGTTAGGCAAGCTCCGAGGTGAGTTACTTGATGAGGTCCTAGGTGAGCTCACCTCGAAGTAATCAGTGAGCTCCCGAAGAGCTCTCAAGTGAGCTACTTGCAAACCATTCAGTGAGCTCCCGGGTGAGCTATTAGGTGAGCTCTGAATGATCTACTTGGTGAGCTCCCAAGGTGAGCCGTCAGGTGAGATCCCATGTGAGTTTTCTAGTGAGCTGCTTGATAAGCTCCCCGGGTGAGCTCAAGTCAAGTTGCTCACCGAGCTCTTGGGTGAGCTCAAGGTGAGCTAGTAAGGTGAGCTATCGTGAGTGAGCTCCTAGGAGAGATTCTAGGGAAGCTCAAGTCGAGTTACTCGATGAACTACTAGGTGAACCTGCTTGTTAAGCTCCTAGTCCTGTTAAGCTCCTAGGTGAGCTACTCAATGAGATGTAAGGTAAGCTCAAATGTAATCTTGTTGGTAATCTCTGAGGTGATATTACATGTGAGCTACTTAGATGAGATCAAGGCAAGCCCTGGTAAGGTGAACTCAAAGTGAGTTGGCAAGGTGAGATGTCGTGTGAGTTCCCTCTTGAGTTACTCAATGAGCTCCCGAGTGATCTCAACTCGAGCTGATCGCTGACCTCCCGTGAGCTCCCAGGTGAGCTATTAAGAGAGCTCCCAAGTGAGCTACTTGGTGACCTCCTAGGTGAGGCCCCTAGTAAGCTACTTGGTGAGCTCAATTCAACCTACTCAGGTGAGCTTCTTAGTGAGCTCTTAGGTAAGCTGTTAGGTGAGATCCCATGTGAGTTACTTGGCGAGCTCCTCGATGAACTCCGAGGTGAGTTACCAAATGAGATCAAGGTGAGTTGGCAAGGTGAGATCCTCAGTGAGAGCTCAAGGTGAGCCGGCAAGGTGAACTAATAGGTGAGCTCCCATGTGAGTTTGCAGAAGATGACCTATCATGTGAGCTCCCATGCAAGTTTTTCAGTGAGCTGATTAACGAGCTCCCAAGATAACTCAATTCAAGCTACTTGGAGAGATATTACATGAGCTCAAGGTGAGCTGTCAGGTGAGCTCCTGTGATTTTTCAAGCAAGCTCAAGTCGAGCTACTTCATGAGATCTTGGTGAGCTTCTTCCGAGTTCCAAGCCGAGATCCTAGGTGAGTTACTTCATGAGCTCCCAAGCCATCTCAAAGGTGAGCTTGTCGTAGTATTTGAGGTGAGTTTACATGTGAGGTACCATATCGATCAAGGTTAGTTGGCAAGGTGAGATCAAGGTGAGCTAAAGGTGAGCTAAAGGTGAGTTGGCAAGATGAGTTGTAATGCGAGCTCCTAGATGAGTTCCCGAGTGAGTTACTTGAAGAGCTCATGGGTGAACTATACTCAAGCTGATCGGAAAGATCCCAAAAGAGCTCCTGTGAGGTACTTGGAGAGTTGTTTGGTGAGATCCTAGGTGAGCTCACTAGGTGAGCTCCCAAGTGAGTTGTTTGGTGAGCTCCCAGTGAGATGTTAGGTGAGCTCCTAAATGAGCTACTTGGTGAGCTGATCGAAGAACTCTAAGGCAAGCTACCGAGATGATCTCAAGGTGAGTTGGCTGGTGAGCTTCTCGGTGAAATCAAGGCAACTCTGGTAAGGCGAGCGATAGGTGAGCCCCCATGTGAGTTTCTCGTGAGTGAGTTGTCGTGTGAGCTCCCATGTGAGTTTTTGAGTAAGCTACTTGACAAGCTCCCAAGGGAGATCAAGTTGAGCTACTTGGCAAGCTCTTGGGTGAGCTCAAGGTGAGCTAGCAAGGCAAGTTATCGGTGAGCTCCCATGTGAGTTTCGGGCAAGCTCAAGTCGAGTTGCTCAATGAGATCCTAGGTGAGATACTTTTCGATCTCCCAACCGAGCTCCTAGGTGAGCTACTCGGTGAGCTCCGAGGTGAGCTCAAAGGTGAGCTTGTTAGTAATCTCTAAGGTGAGCTTACATACGAGCTACCATATGAGCTCAAGGTAAGTTGGCAAGGTGAGCTCAAGGTGAGTTGTCAAGATGAGTCAAGGGTGAGCTCTCGAAGCAACTTCCTAGGTTAGTTACTCAATGAACTCTTAAGCAAGCTCAAATTGAGCTAATTGGCGAGCTCGAGAAGATATTCTAGGTGAACTACCTATCAAGCTATTCAGTGAGCTCAAGATAACCTAAACGGTGAGCTACTCGGTGAGCTCCCATGTAAATTGTTAGGTGAGCTCTGAGGTGAGCTGTTAGGTGAGCTCCTAGGTGAACCACTTGGTGAGCTACTCAATAAACTCCAAGGTGAGCTACAAGATGAGCTTAAGATGAGTTGGGAAGGTGAGCTCTTGATGAGCTCAAGACGAGCTAGCAAGGTGAGTCCGATAGGTGAGCTCCCATGTGAGTTAGCAAGGTGAGCTATTTATGACAAGCTCCATTGTGATTTTTGGATGAGCTTCTTAACGAGCTCCCGGTGAGCTCAAGTCGAGCTACTCGGTGATCTCCTAGGTTAGCTCAAGGTGAGCTAGCAAGGTGAAGTGTCGGCCGAGCTCCCACCAAGCTCCTAAGCGAGATGCTTGGTGAGATCCCAAGCGAGCTTAAAGGTGAGCTCATGGTGAGTTGGCAAGGTGAGCTCAAGGTGCATTGGCAAGGTGAGCTATCGTGAGCTCCCAAGTGAGTTACTCGATGAGCTCTTGGGTGAGATCAACTCAAGCCGATCAGTGAGCTCCTAGAAGATTTCCCATGTGAGCTACTTGGTGAGCTATTCGATGACCTCCCGTGAGTTACTAGGTGAGCTTACAGTGAGCTACTTTGTGAGCTCCCAAGTGAGGTCTCCGGTGAGTTACTCAATGAGATGAAGTTAACCTACTCAAGAGCTACTCGGTGAGCTTCCAAGTGAGCTATTAGGTGAGCTCCTAGGTAAGCTACTTGGCAAGCTACTGGACGAACTCCGAGGTGAGCTACTAGATGAGCTCAAGGGGAGTTAGAAAGGTGAGCTCATCAATGATCTCAAGGTGAGTCATAAGGTGAGATAATAGGTGAGCTCATGTGAGTTCTCAAGTAATTCGTTAGGTGAGTTCCCATGCAAGTTCTCAAGTGAGTCTGCTTGACGAGCTCTGGGTGAGCTCAAGTTGATGTTGCTTGGTGAGCTCCTATGTGAGCTTAATGAGACCTAGAAAGGAAAGCTATCGGTGAGCTTCTAGGTGAGTTTCTTGAAAGCTAAAGTCGATTTGCTTTCCAATCTCCTAGCCGAGCTCCTAGGTGAGCTCCTAGGTGAGCTTCTCGGTGAGCTCCCAGTGAGATCAAAGGTAAGATTTTCGTAAATCAAGGAGCTGAGATTACATGCAAGCTATGAGATGAGGTCAAAGGTAAGCTTTCATAAATCACTAAGTTGAGTTACTTGACGAGCTTCCTATTGAGCTCAACTTGAGCCGATCAACCAACTCAAAGAAGATATCCCAAGGGAGCTACATGGAGAGTTGTTTAGGAGATCCTAGGTGACCTACTAGGTGACATTATAAGTGAGCTACTTGGTAAACTCCTAGGTGAGGTCCCTAGCAAGCTTCTCAGTGAGCTCACAAGTGAGCCTAAGTCAACCTACTTAGTGAGCTACCTAGTGAGCTACTTGTCTAGATTTTAGGTGAGCTCCCAGGTGAGCTACTTTGCAAGCTTCTCAAAGAACTTTGAGGTGAGCTACAAGATGAGCTAAAGGGTATTTGGTAAGGTGAGTTCCTTAGCAAGCTCAAGGTGAGATAGAAAGTGGAGCTGATATGTGAGCTCCCATGTGAGTTGGAAAGACGAGCTATCAAGTGAGCTCTCATGTGAGTTTTCAGTGAGTGGCTTGATGAGCTCCCCCAGTGAGCTCAGTCGAGCCGCTCAGGAGCTCAAGGTGAGATGAAAGGTGTGAGCTGTCAAGTGAGCTCCTAGGTGAGTTACTAAGCAAGCTCAACTTGACCTACTCGGTGAGCTCCTCAAGGGTGAGATGCTTGTCAAGCTCCAAGATGAGCTAGTCAAGGAGCTCCTGTGACCTTGTCGGCAACCTCGAGGTGAGCTTAAATGTGAGATACCAGATTAGCCCAAGGTGAGTTGGTAAGGTGAGCTCAAGGTGAGTTGGAAAGGTGAGCCAAGGTGAGTTTTCAAGGTGAGCTATCGTGTGATCTCCCATGTAAGTTCCTAGGTGAGTTACTCGATGAGCTCAGTAGGGTGAGCTCAACTCAAGCTGATTGGTAAGCTCCTAGAAGAGCTCCTAGGTGAGTTACTTAACGAGTTAGTTAGAAATATGCTAGGTGAGCTCCCAAGTAAGGTACTTGGCGAGCTCCAAGGAGAGGTCACCGTCGAGTGTTCGGTGAGCTCATAAGTGAGGTCAAGTCAACCTACTTTGTGAGCTAGGCGGTGAGCTCCCAGTGAGTTGTTAGGCAAGCTCCTAGGTGAACTATTAGGTGAGCTCCCAGGTGAGCTACTTGGTGAGCTACTTGATGAACTCCAAGGTGAGCTACTAGGCACGAGATCCAGTGAGTTGGAAAAGTGATCTCTCTCTGTGAGCTCAAGGTGAGCCGGCAAGGTGAGTTGATAGGTGATCTCCCATGTGATTTGGGAAGGTGAGCTATCAGTGAGCTCCCATGTGAGTTTTTAAGTGAGCTGGAAAGCTGAGCTATCGATGAGTTCCTAGGTGAGTTTTCAGCAAGCTCAAGTCCAGTGCTTTATTGTGGGATTCTAGCTAAGCTCCTAGGTGAGTTGTTTGGTGAGCTTGCACAGATTGAGCTCAAAGGTGAGCTTGTCAAGTAATCTCGAGGTGTGCTTACATGATAGCTACTAGATGAGCTCAAGGTGAGTTGGCAAGGTGAGCTCAAGGTGAGTCAGCAAGGTGAGCTATCAAGAAAGCTCGCAGGTGAGTTCTTCGGTGAGTTACTCGACGAGCTCAAGATAACCTACTCGATGAGCTACTTGGTGGGTTCCTAGGTGAGTAGTAAGGTGAACTCCTAGGTGAGCTACTTGGTGAGCTACTTGATGAACTCTAAGGAAAGCTACCAGATGAGCTCAAGGCAAGATGGTAAGGTGAGCTCATCAACAAGCTCAAGGTAATCTTACAAGGTGAGGTGATAGGTGAGCTCCCATGTGAGTTGGCAAGGGAGCTATCAAGCGAGCTCTGTGTGATTTTTAGGTGAGCTCCTTGATGATCTCCTAGGTGAGCTCAAGTCAATATTCTCAACAAGCTCCTAGGTGAGCTAGTAAGGCAAGTTATTAGGTGAGCTCCCACCCGAGTTTACGAGTAAGCTCAATTCAAGCTCTTGGATGAGCTCCTTGGTGAGCTACTTGCCGAGCTCCCACTAAGCTCTTATGTGAGCTTCTCAATGAGCTCCCGGTGAGCTCAAAGGTAATATTTTTGTAATCTCTAAGGTGAGATTACATGCAAGCTACGAGATGAGCTCAAGGTGAGTTGGAAAGGTGAGATCACGGTGAGTTGATAAGGTGAGCTACTCGATAATTTCCTAGGTGAGTTACTCGATGAGATCTCATGTGAGTTCAACTTTACCTAATCAGCGAGCTCCTAGAAGAGCTCCCAAGTGAGATACTTGGGGAGTTGTTGATGAGCTTCAAGGTGAGCTGCTAAGTGAGCTCCCTAGTGAGCTACTTAGCAAGCTCCTAGGCAAGGCCCCAGTGAATTGTTTGGTGGGCTCATAAGTGATCTCATGTCAACCTACTCAAGTGAGATGCTTGGTTAGCTCCAAGGTGAACTGTTAGGAGATATTCCAGTGAGTTGTTAGGTGAGATCCTAGGCAAGGTAATTGGTAAGATGCTAAAAAAACTCCAAGGTGAGCTACCGAGACAAGCTCAAGGTGAACTGGAAAGGTGAGCTCCTCGGTAAGCTCAAGGTGAGCTCCCATGTGAGTTTTCAGGTGAGGTGCTTGAAAAGATCCTAAGTGAACTCAAGTTGACCTACTTTGTGAGCTCTTGGGAGAGCTTAAGGGAAGTTGGAAAGGTGAGTGTTCAAGTGATCTCCCTAGCGAGTTTTGGGCAAGCTCAAGTTGAGCTACTCGACAAGCTCTTGGGTGAGCTGCTTGCCAAGTCAAAACCAAGATCCTAGGTGAGCTACTTGGTGAGCTCCTAGGTGAACTCAAATTCAACCTTAGTGGAAATATTTGAGGTGAACTTACATGTGAGCTACCAGATGAGGTCAAGGTGAGTTGGTAAGGTGAGCTCAAGTGAGCAAGCCCCAAGGTGAGTTCCCAGTGAATTACTCTATGAGCTCCATGGTTAGCTCAACTCGAGCTGATCGGGCAGATCCCATAAGAACTCCCAGGTGAGCTACTTGGTAAGCTATTTAGCAATCTCCTAGGCAAGCTGCTAGGTGATCTCCCAAGCAAGATAATTGGTGAGCTCCCAGTGAGTCCCGGCGAGCTACTCGATGAGCTCAAAGTAAGCTAGAGTATACCTACTCAACGAGCTACTCGAAGAGCTCCCAGAGAGTTGTTAGGAGAGCTCCTAGGTGGGCTACTTTATGAAATTTGAGGTAAGATACCGAGATGAGCTCAAATTGAGTTGGCAGTGAGCTCCTCAACGAGCTGATGGTGAGATGATATGTGAGCTCCCATACAAGTTAGTAGGTGAGGTGAGTCATCGAGAAGCTCCTATGTGAGTTTTTTTGGTGAGCTACTTGATGAGCTCCTAGGTGAGCTCAAGTAGAGCTGCTCATTGTGCTCTTGGGTGAGCTTAAGATGAGTTGGCAAGGTGAGTTGTTAGGTGAGTTTCTTGGCAAGCTAAAGTCGAGCTACTCGATGAGTTATTAGGTGAGTTACTTGCGGAGGTCATAGCCAAGCTCATAGGTGAGCTGCTCACTAAGCTTTTAAATGAGCTCAAAGGTGAGCTTGTCGGTAATCTCTTAGGTGAGCTTACATGTGAGCTACAAGATGAGCTCAAGATGATTTGGTAAGATGAGCTCAAGCCAAGTTGGCAAGTCGAGCTTAAGGTGAGTTGGAAAGATGAGTTGTGAGGTGATCTCCCATGCAAGTTCCCGTGTTAGTTACTCAATGAGATCCCAGTGATCTCAACTCAGAGCTGATCAGGTGAGCTCTAGAAGAGCTCCCGGGTGAGCTACTTAGTGAGATGTCCAATGAGCTCCTAGGAGAGCTACTAGGTGAGCTCCCAAAAGTGATTCTAGGTGAGTTCCCAGTGAGCTACTTAGCGAGCTCCTAGTTGAGGTCTCCGGTGAGATGCTCAGTGAGCTCACAAGTGAGCTCAAGTCAACCTACTCGATGAGCTACTCGGTGAGCTCCCAAGTGAGCTACTCGGTGACCTACTCGATGAACTCCAAGGTGAGCTCAAGGTGTGCTTTGGCAAGGTGTGCTAATAGGTGAGCTCCTCGGCAGCTCAGGCTCAAGGTTAGGTCGAAAGGTGAGCTGATAGGTGAGCTCCCATGTGAGTTTCTAGGTGAGCTGTCAAGTGAGCTCTTATGTGAGTTTTCAAGTGAGCTTCTTGATGAGCTCCCGGATGAACTCCTTGGTGAGCTCAAGATCAAGCTCGGCAAGGCGAGCTTTCAAGCGAGCTCCCAGTGAGTTTCAGGAAAAGCTCAAGTTGAGCTACTTGATGAGCTTCTCACAGGTAAGCTACATGATGATATCCTATTCAAGCTCCTAGGTGAGCTACTTAGAGATCTCCCATGTGAGTTCAAAGGTGAGATTTTTGGCAATCTTTGAGGTGAGCTTATATGTGAGCTACCAGATGAGCTCAAGGTGAGTTGGCAAGGTGATCTCAAGGTGAATTGGTAAGGTGAGCAAAAGGTGAGTTGGCAAGGTGACCTATCGAGAAAGCTCCTAAGTGAGTTACTCGATGAGCTCCTGGCCATGCTCAACTCGAGCTGATCGGCAACTTCACAGATGAGCTCGCAAGGGAGCTAGTTTGTGATCTATTTTACGAGCTCCCGGTGTGAGCTCCCAAGTGAGATACTTGGTGATCTCCTAGAAATGTGCCAGTGAGTGGTTCATGAGCTAACAAGTGAGATCATGTCAACCTACTTAGCGAGATGCTTGGTGATCTCCCGCAGAGCTCATAGGTGAGGTCCCGGTGACGAGCTGTTAGGTAAGCTCCCAAGTGAGCTACTTGAAAGCTACTCGATGAACTCTAAGGCGAGCTACCGAGACAAGCTCAAGGTGAGTTAGCAAGGTGAGCTCCTTAGTGAGCTCAAGGTGAGCTAGTAAGGTGAGTTAATAGGGAGCTCACATGCGAGTTGTGAGGTGATCTCCCATGTGAGTTTTCAAGTGAGCTACTTGACGAGCACCCGTGTAAGCTCAATTCAAGCTGCTCTATGAGCTCTTGTTTAATCTCAAGGTGAGCTAGTAAGGTGATCTATTAGGGAGCTCCCAAGCACGTTTTTGTTAAGCTTAGGTTAAGCTTCTCGAAGAGCCCTTGGTTGAGCTACTTACTTGCCAAGCTCCCAGGTGAGCTCCTGGTGAGCTACTCGGTGAGCTCCCATGTGAGATTTTGGCAATCTCTAAGGTGAGCTTACATTTAAGCTACCAAATGAGCTCTAGGCAATTTGACAAGGCGATCTCAAGGTAAGTTGGCAAGGTGAGATGTTAAGTGTGCTCCTAAGTGAGTTCCTAGGTGACTTACTTGACGACCTCCCAGTGACCTCAACTCGAGCTGATTGGTGAGCACCCGAAAGAGCTCCTAGGAGAGTTACTTGGTGATATGTTTAGTGAGCTACTAGGAAAACTCCCAAGCAAGCTACTTATTGAGCTCCTAGGAGAGGTCCCCGGTGAGCTACTTGGTGAGCTCCTAGGTGAGTCAAGGTTGGCTCTGGGGTGAGATACTTGGTGAGCTGCTTGAAAAACTCGAAAGTGAGCTACTAGATGAGCTCAAGGTGAGATCCTCACCGAGATCAAGGTGAGCTAAGTAAGGCAACCTAATAGGCAAGCTATGATGTGAGTTTCGGGCAAGCTATCGGTGAGCTCCCATGTGAGTTTTTGGGTGAGCTACTTGACGAGCTCTGGCTGAGCTCAAGGTGAGTTGGCAAGGTGAGCTCCCAAGTGAGTATCCAAACCAAGCTCAAGTCAGGTGCTCAACGAGCTCCGGTGAGCTACTTTTTGAGCTCCCAGCCGAGCTTCTTGGTGAGCTCCTAGGTAAGCTCAAAGGTGAGCTCATCAGCAATCTCTACGAGGTGAGATTACATGTGAGCTATGAGATGAGCTCAAGGTGAGTTTTCTAGGTGAGCTCAAGGTGAGTTGGTAAGATGAGCTATCAAGTGAGCTCCCATGTGAGTTACTCAACAATCTCCCAGGTGAGCTTCAACTCAAGCTGATCAAAGAGCTACCAAAAGAGCTTCTAGGTGAGCTAATTGGTGAGCTATTCGGTGAGCTCCCATACGAGCTACTACCCAAGCTCCTAATTTAGCTACTATGTGAGCTCCCAGGTGATGTCCCCGTTGAGCTCATAAGTGAGCTCAAGTCAATCTACTCTGTGAGCTGCTCTATGAATTCTTAGGTGAGTTACTAGATGAGATTAAGGTGAGTTGGCAAAGTGAGCTCCTCAGTGAGCTCAAGGAAAGCTGATAGGTGAGCTCCATTGAGATTTGGCAAAGTGAGCTGTCGGTGAGCTCCCATACAAGTTTTTAGGTGAGCTACTTGATGATCTTCCAGTGTGAACTCAAGTCGAGCTACTCAAAGAAGCTCCCGTGTGAGCTCAAGGTGAGTTGGTAAGGTGAGCTCCCAACTAAGTTTCAAGGCAATCTCAAGTTAAGCTTCTTGATGAGATTATGGGTAAGTTACTTGCTGACCTCCCGGCTAAGGCTCTCCTAGGTGAGCTACTCGATGAGCTCCTAAGTGAGCTCATAGGTGAGCTTATAGGTAATCTCGAGGTGAGCTTACATATGAGCTATCGATGAGCTCAAGGTGACTTGGTAAGGTAATCTCAAGGTGAATTGGCAAGGTGAGCTCAAGGTGAGGTTGCAAGGCAAGTTTCAAGTGATCTCCTAGGTGAGTTACTCGAAAAACTCTCAGTGAGTTAAACTCATACGATCGGTGAGCTCCCGAAGAGCTCTCGAGAGCTACTTGGTGAGATATTCAGTGAGCTCCTTAGTAAGCTACTAAGTGAGCTCCCAAGAGAGATAATTAGTACACTCCCGAGGCGAGGCCCCGGTGAGCTCGCTTGATGAGCTCACAAGCAAACTCAAGTAAACCTACTCGGTGAGATGATCGGTGAGCTCCCGTGAGAGTAGTTAGGTGAGCTCATAGGTGAGCCACTTGGTGAGATACTCGATGAAATATAAGGTGAGCTATAAGATGAGCTCAAGGTGAGTTGGTAAGGTGAACTCCACAGCAGCTTAAGGTGAGTTGGTAAGGTGAGTTGATAGGTGAGCTCCCATGCGAGTTAGTAGGGCAAGCTGTTAGGAGCTCCCATGTGAGTTTTGGTGAGTTGCTTGATGATCTCCTTTGTGAGCTCAAGTCAAGAATCTCAGCGAGCCCCTAGGCAAGCTCAAGGTGAGATGGTAAGGTGAGCTCTTAGGTGAGCTACCAATTGAGTTTTTAAGCAAGCTCAAGTTGAGCTACTCGAGCGAGCTCCTAAGCAAGCATCTTGAGGAGCTCCCATCCGAGCTCCTAGGTGAAGTACTCAGTGATCTCGCATGTGAGCTCAAAGGTGAGCTTGTCAGCAATCTCTAAGGTTAGCTTACATGTGAGCTCAAGGTGAGTTGGCAAGGTGAGCTTATCGGTGAGCTCCTAGGTAAGTTCCTAGGTGAGTTACTTAACGATCTTACGGTGAGCTCAACTAAAGCTAATCGGTGAGCTCCTAAGTGATCTACTTGGTGAGTTAGTAAGGTGAGCTCCCATGCGAGTTTTAGGTGAGATGCTTGATGAGCTCTCGAGTGAGCTCAAGTCGAGCTGCTCGATGAGCTCCTAGGTGAGCTCAAGGTGAGTTGGTAAGGTGAGCTATCGGTGAGCTCCGATGTGAGTTCCCTTGTAAGCTAAAGTCAAGCTACTCAACGAGCTCTTGGGTGAGCTATTTCTTGAGCTACCAGCCGAACTCCTAGGTGAAATGCTTGGTGAGCTCCCAGGTGAGCTTATCGGTAATCTTTAAGGTGAGCTTCATGTGAGCTACCAGATGAGCTCAAGGTAAGTTGGTAAGGTGAGCTCAAGGTGAGTTGGTAAGGTGAGCTGTCAGAAATTTCCCAAGTGAGTTACTCAATGAGCTCCCGAGAGAGCTCAACTCGAGCTGATCAAAGCTCACGAAAGAGCTCCCAGGTGAGAAACTTGTTGAGCTCTTTAGCGAGCTCCCAAGTGACATGCTAGAAGAGCTCCTAAGTGAGCTACTTGGTGACCTCCTATGTGAGGTCCTTGGTAAGCTACTTAGTGAGCTACTCGGTGAGATCTCAAGCAAGTTGTTAGGTGAGCTCCCGGTGAGCTACTTGGTGAGGTTCTCGAAAAACTCTTAGGTGAGTGAGCTACTAGATGAGCTCAAGGTGAGTTGGCATGGTGAGCTCTTCAACGAGATGAATGTGAGATGGCAAGGTGAGATGATAGGTGTGTACCCATGTGACTTAGCAAGGTGAGTTATCAGGTGAGCTCCCATGTAATTTTTCGGTGATCTACTTAATGAGCTCCCGGTGAACTCAAGTCGAGCTGCTCGAGAAGCAACTACGTGAGCTCAAAGTGAGATGGTAAGGTGAGATGTCGAGTGAGCTCCCGAGGTGAGTTTTGGTCAAGCTCAAGTTGAGTTTCTTGATGATCTCCTTGGTGAACTTCTTGCTGATCTCAAGTGAGATCCTAGGTGAGCTACTCTGGTGAGCTCCCGGTGAGGTCAAAGGTAACCTTGTCTAGCTTATCTCTAAGGTGAGCTTACATGCAAAGCTACTATATGAGCTCAAGGTTTGTTGGAATGGTGAGCTCAAGGTGAGGTTACAAGATGAGCTGTAATGTGAGCTCCCGGTGAGTTCCCAGGGTGAGTTACTCAACGAGCTTCTAGGTGAACTATGCTCAAGATGATCGGTAAGATCCCATAAGAGCTCCCAGGTGAGCTATTTGGTGAGTTGTTATGTGATATCCTAGGTGAGCTACTAGGTGAGCTCAAAGTGCACTATTTGTTGAGCTCCCAACCGAGGCATTTAGATGAGCTCCTAGATGAGCTACTTGGTGAGCTGCTCGATGAACTCTAAGGTGAGCTACCATATGAGCTCAAGGTCAGTTGGTAAGGTGTGCTCCTTAATCAGATAGGTGAGGTCCCATGTGAGTTTCTAGGAAAGCTGTCAAGTGACCTCCCATGTGAGTTTTTAGGTGAGCTACAAGCTCCTGGGAAAGCTCAAGTCAAGCTACTCAGTAAGCTCTTAGCTGAGCTCAAGGTGAGCTGGCAAGGTGAGTTATTAGGTGATCTCCCATGTAGTTTTTGGGCAAGCTTGAGTCGAGCTACTCGACGAGATCCTGGGAAAGTTGTTTTCCGAGCTCCCAACTGAGCTCCTAGGTGAGCTACTCATTGAGCTCCCAGGTGAGCTTAAAGGTGAGTTCAAAGGTGAGCTTGTCGGTAATCTCTGAGTTGAGCTTACATGTAAGCTACCATATGAGCTCAAGGAAAGTTTGCAAGGAAATCTCAAGGCGAGTTGGCAAGATGAGCTTTGAGGTGAGATCCTAAGCAAGTTCCTAGGTGAGTTACTTGATGACCTCCTGGGGGAGCTCAACTCAAGCTGATCAGTGAGCTCTTAGAAGAGCTCCCAGGTGAGCTGCTTAATGAGCTATTCAGTGAGATCCCAAGTGAGCTACTAGGTGAGCTCCCAAGCGAGCTACTTGGTGAGCTCCCATGCAAGGTCCCAGTGAGAGCTGAGCTCGTGAGCTCACAAGTGAGCTCAAGTCAACCTACTTGTTGAGCTACTCGGTGAGATCCTAGGTGAGCTATTAGGAGAGCTCCCAGGTAAGCTACAAGGTGAGCTACTTGAAAAAAATTGGAGGTGAGCTACCGAGGACAAGCTACAAGGTGAGCTACTTGATGAACTCTGAGGTGAGCTACCAAATGATGTTAGGGAGAGTTGGCAAGGTGAGCTCCTTAGCGAGCTCAAGGTAAGTTGATAGGTGAGATCCAATGAGAGTTTTCAAAGTGAGATTTAAGGTGCACTCCCATGCAAGGTTTTGGGTGAGTTGCTTGAATGAGCTCCTAGGTGAGATCAAGTCGAGCTACTTGGCAAGCTCTTAGGGGAGCTCAAGGTGACCTGGTGAGGAAAGCTCCTTGATGATTTTCTAGGCAACCTCAAGTTGAGCTACTCAATGAGCTCCTGGGTGAGCTACTTGGTGAGCTTCTAGCTGAGCTACTAGGTGAGCTACTCAGGTGAGCTCTAGGAAAGCTCAAAGGTGAGCTTGTCAGTGTCTCCGATGTGAGCTTACAAGCGAGCTACCATATTAGCTCAAGGAAAGTTGGAAAGGTGAGATCAAGGTGAGTTAGCAAGGAAAGCTAAAGTTGAGTTGGTAAGGCAAGATGTTAGGTGATCTCCCAGTGAGTTCCTAGGTGAGCTAATCGATGATCTCCCAGAAGAGCACCCATGTGAGCTACTTGGTGAGCTATTCAGCAAGCTCTCAGGTGAAAGTTGCTAGGTGAGCTCCCAAGTGAGCTCTGAGGTGATCCCTGGCAAGCTGCTCGTTGAGCTCATAAGTGAACTCAAGTTAACCTACTCGGTGAGCTGCTCGGTGAGCTCACAAGTGAACTCAAGTTAACCTACTCAGTGAGCTACTCGGTGAGCTCCCAAGCAAGCTATTAGCTGAGCTCCTAGGTGAGCTATTAGGGAACTCCTAGGTGAGCTTCTTGGTGAGCTACTTGAAAAACTCTGAGGTGAGTTACAGGATGAGCTCCAGGTGAGTTAGTAAGGTGAGCTCCTCAAAGAGCTAAAGGTGATCTGATAGGTGAGCTCCCATTCGTGTTTCTAGGTGGGATGTTAGGTGATCTCCCATGCTTGTTTTCGAGTGAGCTACTTGATCAGCTCCCGGGTGAGCTTAATTCGAGTTGCTCGGTGAGCTCCTAAGTGAGCTCAAGGTGACTTAGCAAGGTGAGTTGTTAGGTGAGCTCCCAGGTGAGTTTTTAGGGAATCTCAAGTCGAGTTGTTTGGTGAGATCCTTTGTGAGCTACTTGCTAAGCTCCTAGCCGAGCTCCAAGGTGAGCTACTTGATAAGCTCCCAGGTGAGCTCAAAGGTAATATTTTCAGCAATCTCTAAGGTGAGCTTACATGAGAGGTACCAGATGAGCTCAAGGTGAGTTGGCAAGGTGAGTTCAAGGCTAGTTGGGAAGGTGAGCACAAGGTGAGTTGGAAAGGTGAGCTATCAGTGAGCTCCTAAGTGAGTTCCTAGGTGAGTTACTCAATGAGCTTCTAGGTAATCTCAAATCAAGCTAATTGATGAGCTCCCAGGTGAGCTACTTGACAAGCTATTGAGAGAGCTCCCACGCAAGCTGCTAGGTGAGCTACCATGTGAGCTACTAGGTAAGCTCCCAGGTGAGGTCCCTGGAGAGCTCCTAAGTGAACTCAAATTAACCTACTTAGTGAGATACTCAGTGAGCTCCCAGGTAAGCTGTTAAGTGAGCTCCTAGGTGAGCTATTAGGTAATTTCCCAAGAAAGCTACTTGGTGAGCTGCTTGATGAACTATGAGGTGATATATAAGATTACCTCAAGGCGTGTTGGCAAGGTGAGCTTCTTAGTGAGCTCAAGTTGAGTTGGCAAGGCAAGGTAATAGGTTATCTCCCATGTGAGTTGGAAAGGAAAGCTTCAAGTAAGCTCCATTGTGAGTTTTAGATGAGCTACTTGATGAGATCCCAAGTGAGCTCAAGTTGAACTACTCGATGAGCTCCTGGTGAGCTCAAGGTGAGTTGGAAAGGTGAGCTATTAGCCGAACTCCCAGTGAGCTCCTAGGTGAGCTATTAGCTTCTCCCAGTGAGCTCCTAGGTGAGCTAGTTGGTGAGATTCAGTGAAGCTCAAAGGTGACCTCATGGCATGTTGGCAAGGTGAGTTCAAGGTGATTTGGCAAGGTGAGCTGTTAGGCAAGCTCCCGTGTGAGTTCTCAGGTGAGTTACTCGATGAGCTCCCGGGTGAGCTCAACTCAAGATGATCGGTGAGATCCTAGAAGATTTCCTAGGTGATCTACTTGGCGAGCTATTCGGTGACCTCCTAGGTGAGTTACTAGGTGAGCTCGTAGGTGAGATACTTGGTGAGCTCCTAGGTGAGGTCTCTGGTGAGCTACTTAATGAGCTCAAGTTAACCTACTCGGTGAACTCCTCGGTGAGCTTCGGGAGCTATTAGGCAAGCTCCTAGGTGAGCTACATAGCAAGCTACTAAACGAACTCCAATGTGAGCTACCAGATTATCTCAAGGGAGTTAGCAAGGTAAGCTCCTCAACGAGCTCAAGGTGAGTTGGCAAGGTGAGATGAAAGGTGAGATCCTATGCGAGTTTCTGGGTGAGTTGTCAGGTGAGCTCCCATGCAAGTTTTTGAGCGAGCTGCTTAACAAGCTCCTGGGTGAGCTCGAGTTGAGCTACTCGATAAGCTCTAGGTGAGCTCAAGGTGACCTGCAAGGTGAGCTATCATGTGATATCCTAGGTGATTTTTTGGAAAACTCAAGTCGAGTTGCTAGTGAGCTCCCAGCCAAACTCCTAGGTGAGCTACTTGATGAGCTCCCAGGTGAGCTCAAAGGTAATATTTTTGGCAATATCTAAGCTGAGCTTACATGTGAGCTACGAGATGAGCTCAAGGTGAGTTGGCAAGGTGAGCTCAAGGTGTGTTGGTAAGGCAAGCACAAGGTGAGTTAGCAAGGTGAGCTGTTAGGTGAGTTCCCTTATGAGTTCCCAGGTGAGTTACTCGACGAGCTCCTAGGTGAGCTCAACTCAAGCTGATCGGCCAACTCAAAGAAGAGCTCCTAGGGGAGCTACTTAGCGACCTATTCAGGGAGCTCCTAAGTGAGCTGCTAGGTGAGATCCCAAGTGAGCTACTTGGTGAGCTCCTAGGTGAGGTCCTCGGTGAGCTACTAGTTAAGCTCACAAGCAAGCTTAAGTCAACCTACTCAGTGATCTACTCAGTGAACTACCATGCTAGATTTTGGGTGAGGTCCCAGGTGAGCTGTTAGGTGAGCTCCTAGGAGAGCTACTTGGTGAGCTAATCGATGAACTCTAAGGTAAGATACTAGATGAGCTAAAGGTGAGTTTGTAAGGTGATCTCCTCGGTGAGCTCAAGGTGAGTGGCAGGGGAGATGATAGGTGAGCTCCTATGTGAGTTAGCAAGGTAATCTGTTAGGCTAGCTCCAATGAGAGTTTTCGAGCAAGCTTCTTGATGAGCTCTGGGTGAGCTCAAGTCGAGCTGCTCGGGAGATCTTGGGTGAGCTCAAGGTGAGATGGCAAGATGAGCTATCAAGCAAGCTCCCAGTGAGTTCCCGGACAAGCTCATGTTAAGCTGCTCGACGAGCTCCTAGGTGAGCTACTTGCCAAGCTCCTAGTTGAGCTCCTAGATGAGCTACTCGGTGAGCTCCTAGGTGAGATTTTAGCAATCTCTAATGTGAGCTTACATGTGAGCTACCGATGAGCGTAAGGTGAGTTGGTAAGGTGAGCTAAGGTGAGTTGGTAAGGCAAGTTGTCAGGTGAACTCCTAGGTGAGTTCTTAGGTGAGTTACTTGATGAGATCTAGGGTGAACTAATCTCAAGCTAATTGGTGAGATCCCGAAGAGATCCCGGTGAGTTACTTGGTGAGTTATTCAGCGAGCTACTAGGTGAGCTCTCAAGTGAGTACTTGTTGAGCTCTAAGAAGAGGTTCTAGGTGAGTTGTTCGGTGAGCTCACAAGAAAGGTCAAGTCAATCTACTCTGTGAGCTACTCAATGAGCTCCTAGGTGAGTTTTTAGGTGAGCTCATAGGTGAATTACTAGGTGAGCTCCTAGGTGAGCTACTTGGTGAGCTACTTGACAAACTCTGAGGTAAGCTACAAGACGAGCTCAAGGTGAGTTGGAAAGGTGAGCTCCTCAGTGATCCCAAGGTGAGCTCCCATGTAATTTGGCAAGGTAAGTTTGCAAGTGAGCTCCCATGTGAGTTTTGAGGTGAGCTGGTAAGGTGAGCTATTAGGCAAGCTCCCAGGTGAGTTTTTGGCAAGCTCGAATTGAGCTGTTTGCTGAGCTCCAAGTCGAGCTCCTAGGTGAGCTATTTGGTGAGCTCTCAGGCCAGCTCAAAGGTGAGCTTGTCAGAAATCTCTGAGGTGTGCTTATATGTGAGCTACTAGATGAGCTCAAGGTGAGTTAGCAAGGTGAGCTCAAGGTGAGTTAGTAAGGAGAGATGTCATGAGAGCTCGCAGGTCACTTCCTAGGTGAGTTACTCGATGAGATCAAGATAACCTACTCGGTGAGCTACTCGGTGAGTTCTTAGGTGAGCTCCTAGGTGAGCTACTTGACAAACTCCGAGGCAAGCTACTAGATGAGCTCAAGGCAAGTTGGCAAGGTGAGGTGATAGATGAGATCCCATGCCCATGCAATTTGGTAAGGTGAGCTATCAGTGAGCTCCCATGTGAGTTTTGGTGAGCTCCTTGATGAGCTCCCATGTGATCTCAAGTCAAGATGATCAACAAGCTCCTAGGAAAGCTCAAGGCGAGCTGGTAGGGAAAGTTGTTAGGTGAGCTCCTAGGTGACTTTATGGGTAAGATCAATTCAAGCTGCTTGACAAACTCCTTGGTGAGCTCCTTGTGGAGATCCCAACTAATCTCTTACATGACCTACTCGGTGAGCTCCCGGTGATCTCAAAGGTAATATTTTTGGCAATCTCTGAGGTGAGCTTACATGAGAGCTACGATATGAGCTCAAGGTGAGTTAGCAAGATGAGCTCAAGGTGAGTTAGCAAGACTAGCTCAAGGTGAGTTAGCAAGGTGAGCTACTTGATGAGCTTCTATGTGAGTTACTCGATGAGCTCCTAGGTGACCCTAACTCGAGCTGATCGGTGAGCTCCCAAAAGAGCTCCTAGGTGAGCTACTTGGTGAGTTGTTTAGTGAGCTCCAAGGCAAGTTGCTAGGTGAGTTCCCTAGTGAGCTACTTAGCAAGCTCCCAGGTAAGGTCCCCGATGAATTACTCGGTGAGCTCACAAGTGAGCTTAAGTCATCCTACTCGGTGAGCTCCAAGATGAATTGATAGGAGAGCTCCCGGTGAGTTGTTAGGTGAGATCTAGGTGAGGTACTTAGTGAGCTACTCACAAACTCTATGGTGAGCTACTAGACAAGCTCAAGGTGAGTTGGTAAGGTGATCTCCTCAAGCAAGCTCAAGGTGAGCTCCCATGTGAGTTAGTAAGGTGAGTATCGGGAAAGTTGTCGGTGAGCTCCCATGTGAGTTTTGGGTGACACGCTTGATAAGCTCCTAGGTGACCTCAAGTTGAGTTACTTTGCAAGATCTTAGGTGAGCTTAAGGTGAGCTGTTAGGTGAGGTCCTAGGTGAGTTTCTGAACAAGATCAAGTTGAGTTACTCAATGATCAGGTGGGTGAGCTACTTGCCAAGGTCAAAACTGAGCTCCTAGGTGAGCTGCTCAGTGAGCTCCTAGGTGAGCTCAAAGGTGAGCTTGACAGAAATCCTAAGGTGAGCTTACATGAGAGATACCAAATGAGATGAAGGTGAGTTGGTAAGTGAGCTCAAGGTGAGTTGATAAGGTAAGCTGTTAGGTGAGCTCCTAGGTGAGTTACTCTATGAGCTCCAGGGTGAGCTCAACTCAAGTTGATGATCGGGAGCTCCCGAAAAGAGCTCCTAGGTGAGCTACTTGGAAAAATGTTTGGTGAGGTCCCAGGAAAGCTATTAGGTGAGCTCCTAAGTGAGATAATTGGTGAGCTCCTAGGTGACATCCCGATAAGTTGCTCGATGAGATCACAAGTGAGCTCAAGTATACCAACTCAGAAACTACTTGATGTGCTCCAGGAGAGATGTTAGGCCAACTAGTTGGTGAGCTACTTGATGAACTCGAGGTGAGCTACGAGATGAGCTCAAAGTGATTTGGAAAGGTGAGCTCTCGGTGAGCTCAAGGTGAGTGTAAGCGTGAGTGTATGAGCTCCCATGTAACTTAGTAAGATGAGCTCCCATGTGAGTTTTTCAGGTGAGCTGTTTGATGAGCTCCTAGGTGAGCTCAAGTTAAGCTACTCAGCGTGCTCTTGGGTGAGCTCAAGATGAGCCGACAAGGTGAGCTTTCGGTGACCTCCCGAGTGAGTTTACTGGACAAGTTAAATTCAAGCTTGCTTTGAAGTTCCTGGTGAGCTACTTGCATAGCTTGCGGTCGAGCTCATAGGTGAGCTGCTCAATGAGCTCCCAGTGAGCTTTTCAAGTAATCTCTAAAGGTGAGCTTACATGAAGCTACAAGATAAACTCAAGATGAGTTAGTAAGGTGAGCTCAATCCAAGTTGGAGAGTTGATTTCAAGGAAAGTTGGTAAGGTGAGATGTGAGAAATCTCGGTGAGTTCCTAGGTGAGTTACTCAACGAGATCCCAGTGAGATCAAATAGAGCTGATAGGTGAGATCGTAGAAGAGCTCCCACATGATCTACTTGGTGAGTTATTTAGCGAGCTCCCAAGTGAGCTACTAGGTGAGCTCCCTTGAGCTAGGGTGAGCTCTGCTAGGTGACCTATTTGGTAAGTTCATCCCAGGTGAGGTATCCAAAGTGAGCTACTTAGTGATCTCACAAGTGAGGTCAAGTCAACCTACTCGGTGAGCTACTTGGTGAGCTCCTAGGTGAGCGTAAGGTGAGCTCTCATGTGAGCTACTTGGTGAGCTACTCGATGAACTCCGAGGTGAGCTCAAGGTGAGATGGCAAGGTGTGTTGATAGGTGACCTCCTCAATGAGCTCAAGGTTAGCTAGTAAGGAAAGCTTAAAGGTGAACTCCCATGTGAGTTTCTAGGTGAGCTATTAGGTGAGCTCCCATTTGAGTTTTCAAGTGAGATTCTTGACATGAGCTCCCATGTGAACTCAAGTTGAGCTACTCGGTGAGCTCTAGGTGAGCTCAAGGTGAGCTGGAAATGTGAGCTTTCTCGAGGTGACCTCCCAAGTGATTTTCTAGGAAAGCTCAAGTCAAGCTACTTGAAAAGCTTTTGGGTAAGCTACTTGTCAAGCTCCCGATCGAGCTCTAGGTGACTTTGTTCATAGAGTCCCAGTGATCTCAAAGGTGAGCTTGTCAATAATCCTTGAGTGAGATTACATGTGAGTTACTAGATGAGCTCAAGGTGACTTAGTAAGGTGATCTCAAGGTCAATTGGTAAGGTGAGCATAAGGTGACATAGCAAGGCAAGCTTCGAGGCGAGCTCCTAGGTGAGTTACTTGATGAGCTCTCGGGCATGCTCAACTCGAGCTGATTGGTGAGCTCACATATAAGTTCCCAGAGAGCTACTTATCGAGTTGTTCGGTGACCTCCCGAGTGATCTGGTGAGCTCCCAAGCAAGCTACTTGGTGAGCTCCTAGGTAGATTTGGAGAGCTCACAAGCAAGCTCATGTCAACCTACTCTGTGAGCTGCTCGGTGAGCTCCTAGGTGAGGTCCTAGGTGAGTGACTGTTAGGCAAGATCCCATGTGAGCTACTTGGAAAGCTACTCGATGAACTCCAAGGTGAGATACTAGAGGAGCTCAAGTCGAGTTGGAAAATTGAGCTCCTTAGTGAGCTCAAGGTGAGCTAGAAAGGTGAGCTCCCATATGAGTTGGTAGGTGAGCTTCCATGTGAGTTTTAGGGTGAGTTGTTTGATAAGATCCTATGAAAGGTCAAGTCGAGATGCTTGGTAAGCTCTTAGGTGAGATCAAGGTTAGTTGGCAAGTGAGCTATCGGAGGAGCTCCTAGGTAAGTTTTGAGTTCTAGTTGAGCTCCTAGGTGAGCTACTTGGTGAGCTCCCGGAGTGAGCTTGTTGGTAATCTACGAGGTGAGCTTACATGCAAGCTACCAAATGAGCTCAAGGTGAGTTCTAGGTGAGTTAGAAAGGTGAAATATCGAGGCAACCTCCCAAGTGAGTTCCAAGGTGAGTTAGCAAGGTGAGCTATCGAGCAAGCTCCCAAGTGAGTTCAGGTGAGTTACTTGATGACCTCCCGGGTGAGCTCAACTCGAGCTGATCGTTGAGCACCTAGAGGAGCTCCTAGGCAAGTTACATGGCGAGATGTTTGGTAACGTACTAGGTGAGCTCCCAAGTGAGCTACTTGGTGAGCTCCCATGAGAGTTCCTTATTGAGCTGCTCAGTGAACTCAAGTCAACCTACTTGGCGAGATGTAAGGCGGGCTCCTGGGTGAGCTACTTGGCAAGCTGCTTGATGAACTGTTAGATGAGCTACGAGGCGAGCTCAAGGTGAGTTGTTAAGTAAGCTCTCAATAACATCAAGGTGACCCAAAATGTGACCTAATAGGTAATCTCCCATGTGAGTTTCTAGGTGAGCTATCGAGCAAGTTCCCATGTGAGTTTTTGGGTGAGCTGCTTGACGAAGCTCTGGGTGAGCTCAAGTCGAGCTACTCGGTAAGCTCTTGGTGAGCTCCAGGTGAGCTAACAAGGTGAGCTATCGGTGAGATCCTAGGTGAGTATCTGCTAAGCTTAAGTCAAGCTCCTCAATGACCTCCTAGGTGAGCTACTTGATGAGATCCTACATGAGTTCCTAGGTGAGCTACTTTGCTAAGCTCCCGGCCCGAGCTCCTAGGCGAGTTGATCCATGAGATCCTAGTGAGATCAAAGGTGAGCTTGTTGGCAATCTCTGAGGTGAGCTTACATGTGAGCTACCAGATGAACACAAGGTGAGTTCGCAAGGTGAGCTCAAGGCTAGTTGGCATGGTGATTTAGAAAGGTGAGCTCTTAGGTGAGTTACTCAATGAGTTCCCGAGGTGATCTCAACTCGAGTTGATTTGTGAGCTCCCAAAAGAGCTCCCAGTTGACTTACTTCACAAGCCATTCGGTGAGCTCCCATGTGAGCTGCTAGGTGAGCTAAGAATTTAGCTACTTGGCGAGCTCCTAGTTGAGGTCCTCGATGAGTTGGTCGGCAAGATCACATGTGAGCTCAAGTCAACCTACTCGAGAGAGCTACTAGGTGAGCTCCCGGGTGAGCTATTAGGCTGAGTTCCTAGGTGAGCTCCTAGGTGAGCTACGTGGCGAGTTCCCAGAAAGCTTCTAGGTGAGCTCCCAAGTGATCTACTTTGCATGCTCTAAGGTGAGGTCCCTGGTGAGCTACTCATTGAGCTCACAAGTAGGCACAAGTAAACCTACTCAACAAGCTACTCGGTGAGATCCTAATTGAGCTGTTAGGTGAGCTACACAATAAACTCTAAGGAAAACTCAAGGCCAGGTGGCAAGGTAAGATGATAGGTGAGCACTTTGGTATGATTTGGCAAGGTGAGCTATTAGGTGAGCTCCCATGTGAATTTTCTGGCGAGCTCCTTAATGAGATCCCATGTGAGCTCATGTTAAGCTCCTCAACAAGCTCTTGGTGAGCTTAAGGTGATCTGCAAGAGTGAGTTTTTAGGTGAGCTCTTAGGTGAGTTTGTGGGAAAGCTCAAGTTGAGCTACTCGGCGAACTCCTAGGTGAGCTACTTATCAAGCTCCCAAGCCCAGGTTGCTCGGTGAGCTTCTAGGTGAGCTCAAGGTAATCTTATCATTAATCCTTGAGTTGAGCTTACATGTGAGCTACGAGATAAGATCAGGAAAGTTAGCAAGGTGAGCTTTCGGGTGAGCTCTAGGTGATTTTATGGGCAAGCTCAAGTTCAGCTACTCGACGAACTCCTAGGTGAGCTTCTTATCGAGGTCCCAGCTAAGCTTCACAAAGAGCTTCTACGTGAGCTCAAAGGTAAGCTTGTAATTAATCTACGAGGTGAGCTTATATGTGAGCTACGAGATGAGCTCAAGGAAAGTTAGCAGGTGAGTTGTCGGAGAAAGTTAGCAAGGTGAGTTAATCAATGAGCTCCTAAGTGAGCTCAACTCAGCTAATCTATGAGCTCTAGAAGAGCTCCCAAAAGAGCTACTTAGCAAGCTATTCGGTGAGCTCCTAGGTGAGATGTTAGGAGAGCTCCCAAGTGAACTACTTGGTGACCTCCTAGGTGAGGTCACTGACACGAGCTGCAGGTGAGCTCAAGTCAACCCTACTCGGGGAGCTACTCGGTGAGCTCCCGGACAAGATGTTAGGTGAGATGTTAGGCAAGTTCCCATGTGAGCTACTTGGAAAACTCCTTGACAAACTCTTAGGCAAGCTACCAAATGAGCTCAAGGTCGAGTTGAAAAGGTGAGTGATAGGTGACCTCCCATGCAGTTTGCAAGAGGAGCTATAAGGTGAGCTCTAATGTGAGTTTTGGTGAGCTACTTGACAAGCTCCTAGGTGAACTCAATTCGAGCTACTCGGTGAGCTCTAGGTGAGCTCAAGGTGAGCTAGTAAGGTGAGTGTTAAGTGAGTTCCCAGGTGAGTTTCTGGGAAATCTCAAGTCGAGCTACTCGATAAGATCTTGGGTGAGCTACTTACCTAGCTCCCAGTCGAGCTCCTATCTGACCTACTCAGTGAGCTCCCATGTGAGCTCAAAGGTAATCTCTAAGGTGAGCTTATATGTGAGCTACCATATGAGCTCAAGGTGATTTGGCAAAGTGAGCTTAAGGTGAATTAGTAAGGTGAGTTGGGAAGGTGAGGTGTAATCGATCTCTAGGTGAGTTCCCGGGTGAGTTACTCGATGATCTCTAGGTAAAATAAACTCAAGTTGATTGACAAGATCCAAGAAGAGCTCCCGGAAGCTACTTAGTGAGCTATTCGGTGAGACCCCGGTGAGCTACTTAGTGAGCTCCTAGGGAAGGTCCCCATCAAGCTAGTTGGTGAACTCACAAGCGAACTCAAGTCAACCTACTCGGTAAGCTATTCGGTGAGCTCAGGCGAGCTGTTTGGTGAGCTACTTGGTAAGCTACTTGAGAACTCAAGGTGAGCTACAAGATGAGCTCAAGGTGAGTTGTGGTGAGCTCCCATGTGAGTTTAGGTGAGTTGTCGGAAATCTCCCATGTGAGTTTTCAAGTGAGCTACTTGACATGCTCCTGGGAAAGCTTAATTTGAGCTACTCGTTAAGTTCCTATGAGAGCTCAAGGCTGGTAGTAAGGCTAGCTTTCGAGTGAGCTATCAAGTGAGCTCCCACCTAAACTATTAGGTGAGTTATTCAGTGATTTCCTAGGTGAGTTACTCGATGATCTCACAGGTGACCTCAACTCACGCTAATCGATGAGCTCCTAAAAGAGCTCTTACGTGAGCTACTTGGCGAATTGTTCGAGTGAGCTCCCATGTGAGCTATATGGTGAGCTCGTAGATGAGGTCCTCGAAGAGCTATTCAAAAGCTCACAAGTGAGCTCAAGTCAACCTACTTGGTGAGATGCTCGGTGAGCTCCACAGCGTGACTTGTTAGGCAAGCTCCTAGGTGATCTCCCAAGTGAGCTACTTGATGAGCTACTCGAAAGCTACGAGGCAAGCTACTAGATGAGCTCAAGGTGAGTTGGGAAGGTGTGCTGTAATATGAGTTGTCAAGGTGTGTTTGGCGAGCTCTCATGCAAGTTTTTGGGAGAGCTGCTTGATGAGCTCCTAGGTTAGCTCAAGTCAACCTACTTGACAAGCTACTCGGTGATTTCACAGGTGAGCTGTTAGGTGAGCTCCCAAGAAAGCTACTTGGCAAGCTAGATGATGAACTCTAAGGTGAATTACCGAGATGATCTCAAGGGTGAGTTGGTAAGGTGAGCTCCTAGGTGAGCTAAAGGTGAGTTGGCAAGGCAAGGCGATAGGTGAGCACCCATGCGAGTTAGGAAGGTGAGCTATCGGGTGAGCTCTCTTGCGAGTTTCGGTGATCTACTTGATGAGCTCCCAGTGAGCTCAATTCAAACTACTTAGAGAGCTCTGGGTGATCTCAAGGTGATCACAGTAAAGTGAGCTGTTAGGTGAGCTACTAGGAAAGTTTGTAGGCAAGCTCAAGTTGACTGTTCGATGAACTCCGGGGTGAACTTCTTGTTGAGCTCAGTGAGCTCTAGGTTAGCTACTTGGTGAGGTGTAAAGTGAGCTCAAAGGTACACTTAGCGGTAATATCCGAGGTGATATTACATGAGCTGAGCTACGAATGAGCTCAAGGTAATTTGCTATGGTGAGCTCAAGGTGAGTTAGCGAGTGAGTTGTCGAGTGACCTCCCGGGTGAGTTACTCGAAGAGCTCCCAGGTGAAACTACTTGGTGAGCTGTTTGATGAGCTATGAGGTGAGATGCTAGGAGAGCTCCCAAGTAATCTACTTAGTGACATCCTAGGTTAAGTCCCAATGAGCTACTACTCGAAAGCTTAATTTAACCTACTCGGTGATCTGCTAAGTGAGCTCCCGGAAAACATTTAGGTGAGCTCCCGGGAAAGCTTACTTGGCGAGCTCCTCGATGAACTTGAGGTGAGCTACCAGAAGAGATCAAGGAAAGTTTGGTAAGGTGAGCTCATCATTGAGCTCAAGGTGAGCTTGAAAGGTGAGCAAATAGGTGAGCTCCTATGTGAGTTGGCAAGGTGAGGTTGGCGAGAGCTACCATGAATTTTTTTCAAGAAATTTACTTGACAAGCTATAAGGTGAACTCAAGTTGAACTACTTGGTGAGCTCCTAAGTGAGCTAGCAAGGTGAGCTATCGGTGAGATCCCGGTGAGTTTCTAGGAAAGCTCAAGTTGAGCTACTCGATGAGCTCCTAGGTGAGCTACTTCTGAGCTCTCGGCCAAGCTCCTAGGTGAGCTACTCAATGAGGCTCAAATGCGAGCTTATTGGTAATCTTTGAGGTGAGCTTACATGGAGCTACCATATGAGCTCAAAGTGAGTTGGCAAAGGCGAGGTTAAGCGTGTTAGTAAGATGAGTTGTCATGTGAGCTCCTAGGTGAGCTTAAGGTGAGTTAGCAAGGTGAGCTACTCATCAAACTCAAGGTGAGCTGATACTCAATATCTCATGAGAGTTGGAAAAGTGAGCTATCGGTGACCTCTCATGTGATTTTTTCGGTGAGATGCTTAACGAGATCTGGTGAGCTCAAGTCAAGCTGCTTGATAAGCTTGTAAGGTGAGCTCCCATGTGAGTTGTCAGGAAAGGTTTTGGGTATGCTCAAGTTGAGCTACTCGATGATCTCATGGGTGGCCTACTTAATGAGCTCCTAGCCAAGCTTCTAGGTGAGCTGAGTCGGTGAAATCCTAGGCAAGCTCAAAGGTGAGCTTGTTGGTAATATCTCGAGTGAGCTTACATGTGAGCTATAAGATGAGCTCAAGGTGAGTTGGTAAGGTGAGCTTAAGGTGACTTTGAAAGGTGAGCTGAAGGTGAGTTGGCAAGGTGAGCTATCGGGCGAGATTTCAAGTGAGTTCCTAGGTGAGTTACTCAATGAGGTCTCGGCGAGCTCAACTCGAGTTGATTAAGCAAGCTCCATAAGAGCTACAAGTGAGCTACTTGGTGAGCTGTTCGATGAAGCTCACAGTGAGTTCTAGAGTGAGGTCACAGTAAGATCCTCGGTGAGCTAATAGG